>CM050327.1:13853079-14118679 GCA_027475135.1 Bactrocera correcta | reverse complement strand
TAGCAAGAGAATGTTTTTTAGGTTTCTTTCCGTATGACAAGGGTGATGCGTAAACAATTTGGTTCCCAAGTCATGCAGTTTAGACATCATTTATTATTGGTACTGTGCATTGTCTCGATTGTCACTTGTGGAGAGCCCGAATTAAACTGAACGTTTCATTTAAGTTCACATTTATGTTTATGAAATCAACAAATCGGATTTAGTTATTATTTCGAGCGACCACAGATATTTTGCCTGCTGGTTGGCAAGGCACACATGTCATTCCAGCAACCGCAATTTTGTTCTTTATAAGCCATTAAATAGTTCAAATTAAATTGTACCGGATTCAATGAATTTCAATGGAAATCTGCGATATAACCGCCACTATTTCCAATTTTAGCCTCGAAACCATTTTTGTATTGCTAATATTATGTGTCGCATATTAATAACTTGTAATTGTTGCTCAATTATGTGTGTGTGCAAATAAAAGTTAAACTAACACAAACAAGTTTAATTTGCACACAAATTATATGTGTTTGTATTGCTGAATAATTTTCTGAATTCACCGAATCTCTGCGTCATTTATATTTATGTGTTTGTATTAAAGTAACACGTATGCTTGTGTGTGGCTGTGCGCTCTTGTTGGAAAACAAAGTCCCCACAAAATATAGAGTGTGATTATTATTGCTAATTGCTAATTTCCATTTATACTAACAAAAATTTTAATATGAAATTTATAATTGAAAGTAAATTAATAGCCTTGGTAATCTCTATTGAAACTAATTTAAATAAAGCTGACATTAAGATTGTGTTGCTCAGATTTTGTTTATTTTACTAGTAAGAATTTGTATTTGTTCTTAATTAATTTATTATAAGCAAGTGTGAAATCTAATCAACCACTGTTGATTGTTTATAGCATAGCTTTTCAGTTTTCGATATAATATTATATTAAAGGGAGAAGAAGAAGAAGGACATGACTATTTCTCTCGCATTCAGTATATCTTAGAAACAACTTGAAATTTTAATTTTTATAATATAAAAAAATATAAAGATATCCTTATCTTGATTTAGGTTGATTGATTAAGGCATTTTGAGTGGCCTGATCTAAAAGAATTGCGCAATGAGTGTTGCTTTGGATAATAAACCGTTCCAAACTTCATGAAGATCTCTAGACAAATAAAAATGTTTTCCAAAAAATAACTCGAATTTGGCTTGCATAGCAGCTATGTGCTATATGCCAGAGTGTAAAATTTCAGATCGATAACTTAAAAATTTAAGGACTAGTTCATCGATGTCGATGACGATGACTATATTGAACTGAGGGTATGAAAAGTTTGAAATCGCTATAATAATCGCTAGGAAATGAAATGATTTATAAAATCGAAAAATCGAAAAAAATTTGGCTTTAACGTTACCAACTCTTCTATCTGTCAAATATACAAGAACTGACCCGTTTGATAAAAACGGGTTACGCAAACAAGAATCTTAATTCGAAGGCAAAGGGTGTATCTGAAGACTAAAAGGTGCGAAAAAAAATTACAGCTAAAAAAAGGGCAAAGCGTTAGAACCCATAGTTTCTCATGGTAAAAAATTACTTTTTTTGCAAATTTATTTCTTAAGTATGGATTAAGTAATTTTATTCTGACCTTTTGTACATTATTGACACACTTTTCATTTCATTATTTTCACACATTTTTTTCGTAAAGTTTTTAGTTGATAAATTTCAAAACTGCTTAACCGATTCATTTACACATTTTTGACGTATAAAATACCTCCACACATCGTTTAGTAATTATTTTTACATTAAGGGCTTAACCAATGTGACACTTAAAAAAAGACGATTTTCTTTGTTATTGCTTTTTCGATGGTTTATATTTCCAAAAATAATCTAGGAATTCGGCAAGATCTTCTTGAATATTTTTTGGATGGCAGCATTTTAAAGAGCGACTGCTCGCAGCTACTAACATATACAAGTGAACGCGTTTTTCTCGAAACGTAATTTTTCAAAAATGCTGGCATCATAATTCAACGAGAAGTTGACCAATTGACTTCAAATTAAAACTGGATATCCTTATTTATATTTAACAATGATTTACAATCTTTTTGATTGGTTAAAAATTATTAATTTGGCATTAAAAAATTAACATTTTTCACCTAAAAAACAACCACATTTTTCTCAAAACTGCACTATTGTTAATATTTAATATTTTTCAAAAATCGTAAGTCATTGTATAGGGAATACCTTTAATTTTAATAACCTTTTTGAAATGTCTTGTTTCAGCGACTCATTAGGCCGGAAACATGTCAGCGGTTGAGGAACTTTTTGACACCTCCACAGACAACTCATAACTCCGTTATATTCCAATTATTGAAAAAAAAACTTTAAATACTGAAAATATACTTCATTATGCTTAAAGAACTTCGAAACATTCAACCAAGTACTTTCTTTAAAAAAAAATCACAAAAATCGTCTGATTTTCCATGGGTTACACTGGTTAGGCTCTTAAGTGTGTTTTCCACCAACAAAGTGACGGAATTTTTAAGTAGAAAATAGCAATTTCATTTTATACGAAAAAAATTGTCAGATGGAAAAAAGATTAGATTATAATTTGAAATATTTTCCTTAGTTTTTTGTTTTCGGATAATATCCAGCCGACTTATGGTGAACACCGCAAAGTGTTTTTTTCTCAAGACATTCTGGGAAAAACTTTGTTACGGGCTTATGCTTTAATATTTCTGCACGACAAAATTACCGTGTATTGTCAAAAGTGTGTTCAATAATGTAGTTACAAAAGGTCTGAATAAAATTACTCAATCCATTTTTAAAAAATAAATTCGAAATAAATTTGCAAAACAAGTCCTTTCTTATCTTAGAACCCTTACCACCCTTAAATGGGAGAGCTATGTAAAAAAGACAGAAAAAGCAAAATAAGATCAACTCGTTTAACTTTGCATTTTTGATATTGAATCACATATTCAGTCGAGTATATTTCGCCGGCGTACCCTGCCTAATAATATCAGGATTTTCGAAAATCCGGCTGACTTTACTCCGAATGATTATATTTGAGGTACCTAAATAAAACCCAGGGAACATTTTTTTAGTACGTGGCATGTTAATAGTACATATGTGATATTGGTAAAAATGGATAAAATCGGGTCGATACATAATATAAAATTTTATTAGTACCTGAAGAAATTTCCCAAATATGATCTTTATAAGTAGCAAGAGTATAAAATGTTCTCTTACACATGAACTTTGCCTTTCGCTAAATGGTTTTACTCAAAAGTAAATAAAAAAAATTGTAATGTTTTTCTCGGAGTTATATCAATCTTCTTTACTTTTACAAAACCAACATTATTATATTTTGCTCTTATTGACATTTTGTTTTACTTTTTATATAGCTTGCAGTTAGCCTCAAACACAAATCAAATAATATGAAATACCAATTTGTAAACTTTTATCTCTATCAATAAACAAAAATAACAAAAATATTAAAGGCTAGCTCAGATACTCCTTCTCAAACAATACCAAATATTTATACATATTATAATATTTAGAAGTATGTAAGTCTTTCGAAACAATTTCTCAAAAATTAGTTGTGGGCGTATGTGATCCCAAACAATATCCAACAAATTGGCCAGCTTACTAAATGTTTTCGTATAATTTAAACTCTCTTGATTAGTCTGAGTGGGATTAAAGTACAAACAAATTGAATTTTCATACTTCAAAACCATTCTAAATTGACCTTTGCAACCTTGAAAGGCGAGTGAAATCAGCACTCATACGCCCTGATGGTCAACAACTGACCTGTCGTGGCTTTTGTGGCTGTGGTAGATAACTAGTTTGTCTGACACAAACAAACCACGGCTTATTTATGTTAAACAAAATACGTGCAATAAATTATGAATATGCTCTTTCACGCATAAAACTTTTAGCCGATTTTAAGCGAAAATGTTCAGTGAACAGAGTTGAACGTGCAACGTAGCGTATACGCGACACAATAGACGACGGCCATTGTATGTTTGAATTTAAGCGAGCATTCATATTTGCATGCAAACCTACGTTTGTATGTATGAACAAATATATATACTTTGCGTATACATATATTTGCGGTTTGTGTAAAAGCGCATTCGAAAATATCTAGACAATCTGTTGCATAAACAATTCAAAGGAAATTTTAGATCACTGAACACTTTTGTGTCCAGTGAAATTTAATCCATATGCAGTTCGCCGAAATGCTAAGAATACTGACTACGAAAGTTGTTGTTGTTTTGTTTTGTTGTAATAAAGTTCGAAGATTATGCCAACTTTTCTTTTTTCCACTGAATCAGGAGTAATCCGAAACTGCATCTGTTTGCTTGACCTTCAGCAGCTTAGATCTTTTCAACGCAAAAAAGGCAAAACAACTTTTTTACATATAAGCCCAAATCATTTAAAAGCATATAACAGGTTAACTTCCAAGTATTAGAATCATTTTATATTACTCTTAAAACGTAAAGATTTAAGAGAAGTAAGAGCGCACGCTACTGACAAAAGTTAGAGCCTGGCCAACGTCTAGGACACATCCATCAATTAGAGGAAAAAATTGTTTAGCGGCATGAACCTTTTATTTTATATAAAATATTTACGAATTAGCCAAAACTTCGCTACTAAAATTGTTTCTAAAGACTTTCTAAACTTCGGCGCCACTTTTTTACGTAACCAACATTATCTTTGCAACAACCTGACTAGTTTTGTTATTAATTTATAGAAGCAACTGTTATGAGAACAAGATCTCAGAATACTTTTATATACTATATATAAGTCTATATTAACCAAGAACATATTTATCTTAGAGCCTGCATTCACTGAGTACGCAAGTCAACCTTTCACGGTGTTTACATTAAAGTGCCTATGAAAAGTGTTTCGAAAACGAAAAAATCGTTGGCAAAAGTTTGGATTACTTTGAAGACCACGAAATAAATATTGATGAATAATCAAATATTTTGCGACTTATATAAAACTTCCAAGTACTTTTTGTCACAAATAGGACATAATTTCAAAACTTTATTTTAAACTTCATTTTGAAATCAAATATTGAGAACAAAACACAGTATTCCCTATTTTCAAACAACGTTATGATATGCGCTCGACGAACCCACGCTAAAAAATTATAAATAGCTTAATCGTAATAAATATAAATAGAATGTTTCAATATCTTTGGAAGTGTTGCCAACTGTTTAAAAATAGAATATGCTTTAAGACAATAATAAACAATTTACATATATAATATATACATACAATATAAGAACACTTAAATATGAATGTTAGAATTGCCAGCATCTTAACAAAGAGACGGAAGGCTTACGTATGTCTTTGCTTAGTTAATAGGATTACTCTTGTCTCACAAATAATCGAACACAAAGTTTATTTACGTATTGTCAAATATTATGGTGTTAAGTCCACTTGACTGTTATGGCCTGGCTAGCTTCGCAAGTGTATACGAAATACACACTAAACATAATTGACACCTCGACAACTAAGTTTAATTGTCGTTATTGTTAATAACATTTCTGCATAAACATTCCCCAGTGACTGCAGCAACAGCGTATTTTTTTTAATTTACTTACGCTTTACCGCCTGTCTCATTTCTTCACACTGTTTATCTGTTTTTCTCTCTATGTACAGACGGCTACTTCACATCGAAGGACAATCCCTGGTTTTATTGCTGGATAGTAGCGGCCATTGTGTCCTCATGTTATACTTACACGACGTGGGACACTAAAATGGATTGAGGCCTCTTTGATACCAAGGCTGGTGATAATCACATTTTTGTGAAAAAATTGTCTACTCATCGACGGCAAGTGCTAGTCGGCAACAACTCTCTCATAAACACACACACATATAATAATTTGCACACATAGTTCAAGAAGGAGTATATTGCTGGCAACATCTCTTTGGTTACACCCTCGACACTTTACAATTGTCAATTATAAATTAACATGATTTTTTTGCCCAATTAAGCAGCTATTTACTGCTTATGTTACAGTTCCCTTGTTGCTAACGTTGAATTTTCCACTTATTTATCTTGCACAGTAGTTCTACTACTCTGTGATGTAATGATGATCATACTTAGCCCGTTGGAGGTGTTTCGTCGTTTCATTTCGAACTATTTTCGCTTGGAAAACGAACACTTGAATAATTGCGGTAAATTTCGGGATATTTCGGTGGTGCCCATGGATTGCTCATATCAGGTGAGCGCTGCGTTAATTTCATCAATTATTAAATGTAGGGAACGATTATAAATTATGCAGGAATATTAATTTATGTTACCCAGATTGCAAAAAAAAAAAATATTTAGAATAATTTTAAGTTAGGTCTTAAGATTTACGAGGGCGTTCTGATAAATCAATATTGATAAGTAGGTACACTTACCGCTCAATGGTTCAAGACAAGCCCACTTTAGTGACGATTGCTATCAAATTTTTAAGCGAAGCGGTGACCACATGTGGAGGAGGTCGTGACTCCTGGTCTTAGAAAAATGGAAGAAGAATGGGAAATTGTGAAGTGAACAGAATTCGATAAGCCAATTCCAGATATATCGAAAACATTTACCTCAGTGGACTACAGAGTGAGAAAAGTTCACAAATTCGACCGAGATGACGGAGACTGTTTTCTGGGAATCATAGGATGGGAGTTGCACTGATAATCTAAATAAGTAAAACCGTCGCAGGGCTTTATTACAGAGACGATTTGAGGCAACAAACAAAACAACCCCAATTAGTGAAGAAATAAGTGCAAGACAATGCACTGGCTCACATCTCTGCCGTCGCTACGGCCAAAGCGGCCAAGTGCTACCAAAATCGCCGCGTCCTTCGATTTTTTTTTTTCCTTCCAACTTATTTCTGTTTGTTCATTAGAAAAGTTTGCTCATTTGGCACAAGAAAACATCTTTTTCAAGACGGCTTGAAAAGTCATTGATTCAAGAGTGCGGTGTATCGAAAGGAGACTGTCTTCAAATATAAACTGTAACTTTCCCATAAATTAAAGTTTTTTGTAGGTTAAGAGCTTCAAGGAACAACCTTGCACTGCTTACTACTTGGCTTTAATACAATTTAAGAAGTTTGCTATATAACGGCAGTTATTAATGTTGACATTACATTATTTCTTTTACTTAAACTGTCATCCCTAAATTGTATAAAATATTGGCTTTTCGCATTAACATCTTACCATATACATTATGTGTTTATAGTGGGGCCAGAGATATTTGTAACTTGTTTGTTTTTGTTAGACGACAATTTTACGCATGATGGACAAGGAGGACTGCGTGCTCAATCGATGTTGCAAGACTAAAGGCCTGTCGAAGAAGAAGGAGCCGCAACGCCTGTTGCTTTTACAACGCGAATTTTTAGAAGATTTATGCTCTTACATGGCCAACGGCTTTGCATTTTTTTTAATTTGTATATAATGTAAAAGGATTTTCCATGGTAAATAAATGTTTAGCCAAATGTTGTTCATAGAGTTTGACTCTTCTTTTCATTTCAATGAGCACAGGTAAAAGGTAAGCAAATACCAATTTTATTTTATCTGCCTGTGCAGTAAGGGTTCGTTATTTTCCAAATTAAATTTTTATTGCACACGCTCTCTGAATTACATTCTCCGGAACTGACTATTTCATAGTCATATTTATTTTAAAATTTTTATTCAAAAAACAATCCATATATACCAGTATAAAAGTTCTAGTATTTTGTATAATATTTTAATCCGTAGAAGAATGGATTTTCACAAACTTCTTTTGAGTCGAAGTTTTCACAAGCAAAAATAATAATAACAACCACTTGATTCCAGGGTCAAACAAAAAGATGATTGCATAAAAATGTCCCAACCAATATTCAGAGTATTAGTCCAAATTAAGAGTTTGTTTAAAGAGAGACAGCTCACACTTAATAGTTTCTTGTCAATCCCACCAAACATATATCAAAACCAAAAGTGGACCATTAAGACTGCTCGCATTTTCAGTCGCTTGTGTTGCGTTTTCGCTTTTGTAGAAGAATCCTTTTAAAATATTACGTTTGTAGACTCAAGGTATTAGGAATAAACATATTTGCGGTCAACAAAATCTAATACCAAGAAAAAGCAACCGCACCAAATACAACATTAATATACTCTGACTCGAACGAGATAGCAAACTCACGGACGCTAACAAACCACAGTTGGGCTTGAACAGTTGGTTTGGACAGTATGTCTTGAGAGTTGGTTGAATGCGAAAGTAAAATAAGAACAATTACTGTAATACAGTTTAAAGTTAAAATGAACAAAGTTTAAATGCTAAAATCAGAAAACTCTTTTATTTATATTAAAAGATAAACTTTTTAATTAGAAGGTACGGGTTTTATATAAAAGATCCTATGTGTATGTAATAGAGTGAGCTAAAAGGTTTTCAAATATACCATAAATATATATATAAGAAAGTTTATTAAGTTTCCACTAAGTTTTTAGCATCCAAAAGGAAACGTAGGATACCCTTCAAAATAAATCATATATATATTAGCATAACAAGCTGAGGTGATTTAGCAATGTTCGTTTGTCTATCTGTATAAACTCACACACGTTCTTCTCCACTCAAGCAGCTTCTAATTTATACTGCCACATAAACTGATCGATCAAAATCCAGCGCTTGCATTGAAAACTTACTTATTTGACAACTGACTACTGTGGGCAAAAAAGAATAAAACTTTTTAATTTAAATTTCTCGCGAAAATCATCGAATTTTTTTCTATGCTGGTATGACTGTCAGTGACAACTGTGCCAAATGTAATGTAATGTTTCTTTTCGTTTTTTCCCTTCCATTGCGATGATTATAGACTTGTTTGCATATCAAACTCATAAACCCATTTTTCATCGGAAGTTGAAATGCTCTCCTTGAATGTGGGATTGGTGTTCACTCGATCTAGTATGTGCAAAGAGACCTGTTTATAGTATTCGTTTTGAAACAAAAAAAACAAAAGCTTTATCGGGACGAGTCGAGCAATAACGCATTTCATATCCAAAATATCTGCCAAAATCATTCGACCGGACACGAGAGTTATGTCGAACTTTCTTGCCATCTCTTTAACAGTTGCTTGACCATTTTCAAGCACCATATCCTTCAGTTTTTTCATATTTTCTCCAGTTGAAGAGGTCGAAGGTCGTCCAGACCGATGCATGTTTTCAAAAATCTTTCGACCGTTTTCGAATGCTTTGCACAACTTGTAGACTTGTGTTTTTGTTAAAATGTAATCACAGAAATCATTTTCAAATATACGCAACGACTCCACATAGACAATTCGGTTAAAAGTACAACATTTGAGAAAATTTTTTTGTCGATATAGCACTACTAAGTTGTAATGACTTGAGGATTTATACCAGTGTGACACTTTCAAAAAAAAAAACTTATTTACTTTTTCTATAGCTTATATTTCCGTAAATATTCTGCGCAATCGGCAAGGTCGTATCTGTAATAGTTTTTGTATGGCAGAGTTTCAAAGAGCGACCGCTCGGAGGTGCAAACATATACATATATATGTATGTATGTATAAGTGAAACTTTAAACGCGTTTTTCTCGAAACGACATTTCTCAAAATTGCTAGCGTCATAACTCAACAAAAAATTGACCGATCAACTTCAAATTAAAACTGAGTATTTCTAAATACATTTACTATTCAATGACCTATAATACTTTTGATTGGTTGAAAATTGTCAATTTGGCGTTAAAAAAAACTACCATTTTTTACCTAAAAAGGATTTTTTTTTTCAAAATTACCCCATTTTGTTGATTTTTGATATTTTACAAAGATCGTAGGTCATTGTATTAGAAATATCTTTAAGTTTAATGAGATTTTTGAATTTTTTTTTTTGTTTCAGCTATTCATTCGGCCGGAACCATGCCAGCAGTTGGGGCACTATTTTTATGGCACTTTTTTTAAGACAGCCTATCGACTTCGTTATTTTTCAAAATTTTTGTAAAAAAAAATCTTAAAGAAGTTCGAAATATTTAATCACGTACTTTTCTTAAAAAAATTCACGAAAATGGCCTAATTTTTCAAGCGTTATACTGGGATAGGCCTTTAAGCAGCTACTGGAAACAAACTGGTCAACAGATTGCTCTCATATTTGGCATAGTAATTAAGGATAGTCCTATCAACTGCGCAATATGAATTTTTTGTGAATTATCATTTCGTCGGGAAATTTAAACAACAAATTTCGGGAAATTTGCCACAATGTATGCAGTTTAATTTTTTCATAAATTCGCTAGTTTAGTTTTTATCTTACCCTTTTATGTGCATATATATTTCAAAGGAAAGCCAATAAAATAAAATATTGATTGCGGCAAATACTGATTTATTACACTTTAATTACTTTTATCTTAAGTTAAATAAAACAAGTTAAGAAAGTCTTAAATAACAGCGCAATTATACACACACTCACATAAATATATGTACTTATATATTGTAGGCACACATATGTTCTCACATATAACGGTAAACACATCTGTCTTTATTTAAAACAAAATCTAAGCGGGTTTGTCCCATACTTTGGCATTATGTCAGTAATATTTTCCTTCTAATATTTACATTAGCGTTAAGCATTCAATCTTACTCTGTTGTTGGCACGACTTTGTCAACTTTCAAAACTTATTTACGGCGATGTCACTTATGCGCAGAAAGTTCACAAAGTTTTTGATTTGGAAAGAAAGTGGAATGAAATCACATGTCAGCATGTCTTTTTGGTTTACCTCAGAGCAAACGTTATTTTCTTTATGTATAGCATACTCCACTAATTGAAATGAGTTCAGGTTTTATACATTGGCAGCAAAATGTATATAAGGTATTTTGAGTAAGTCCTAAGTAAATAATAATAATTTCGTTTCTTCAAGTATATATGCTTATAAGATTCGGTAGCCTTACTCAAGGAGTTTCGCGTGGATTGTAAATATTTTAAGAACTTTCTAACTGTTTTTGATTTTACAAGAAGTATATTTTCCTTGAATATATAATAATTTAGATATATTATAGAATAATTTAATGTTAGCTTTGATTTTGATCGTCTAATTAAGTCAGATTTTCAGCTAGTTTTCTGAATTTGAATTTAAGGTGACAAAATTCACACTTTTTAGTACCTCTAGCTATTCTCTACTTATTTAGCTAAAACACAATTTTATGCCAGAGAATTTAAATTCTTCCGAGAAACTTTTTCTTGGTGAAAATGAACTAGGAGATTTGTGTGCCAAGGGAAGACTGTTATTACATAACTCTTTCTTGAAATTTTCTTTCCCCTCTATACTTTCATTTATTCTCATACTCTTGCATTTATTTTTATCATTGTTCAAGTATATATTCCATGCAATAGAACCCATTCAACAGCACTAATGCAAAATAAAATGTGTGAGTATTTTTTTCTTGGGTCATTAGATTTATTGTAGTTAGCACAGAACCCTCTTTCAAGCACAACATTTAAAACTAAACTTTACAACGTCATATTATAAATAAAAGAGCTTATATTATTTATTTAAATTTTGTTTTTATTTTGCAATAATTTTAATAATTATTCATCAACACATTTGCAATAATTTTAATAATTATTCATCAACACATTTGCCTCATAGTCTAGTAAAACAAAGCATGCCATGGCGGATGAGTAACATTTTTTATTGCAACAATGATTTGCTTCAACAATGGTTTGCCGATGGGACAGTATGCCAATTGGTCACCTTTACGATAAAAAATAATATGTTTAATGATTAAGTGAGTTTCAATCCGACCCACTGGATTAACACTCTCGTTGCGCTATATTCCGGCACAGAATTATTTTCATTAGCGGCAAAAAAATAATAGAGTGTGTAAATGTTATCGAAAAAGTAACTAAACAATTATATTCGAATTTAAATTAAAGGAAAATGTATTACTAATATCAGTATATACAAATTACCAACTTAAATTTAACAGAACTAGTTTAAATATGAATTTTGCAGATCGCTTACAAGTATATTTATTTGTTCTCCCACTACTCTTAATCACCATATGAGTTTTTACCAAAAATGTGTTATATAAATCATCCAATCTGTTTTGATGTTAATCCTATCAATTGGAAACTAATTCAATGGACTTTTTGTTTATTTTAGTTCCAGCTTATAATGTAATTGAATAAAAACAAGAAATTCCAACAATATATTTTAACCATTTATTTTGTGACATAACATTAAAGACATATATGTATATATACGTATGGTACGCTTGCACATCCACTCAGAAATTTACACATGTGCACTTAAAATTTCAATTATATCTGAGCAAAATCATCGTCAATGTTTGCTTTCACTTAACTGACATAAATGACACCAAGGTGAGGCTTAACTCCGGATTTTTCGTTAAAACTTTAGAAATTAAATTTTCAGCAGTTCGCAAAACGCTTGCGATTTACACCTGATATTCTAAAAAAAAACGTTTTGTAATTGTTTATTTAAATATATTTGATATTAAGCGAATTATTATATATGATAATGCAAAAACATAAGTTTTTTACATATCCATATTAAAAATATTGGAAATTATTTATTTTGAATTGGCTACTAATAACCTTTATGCTTAAAGTGACGCATTATATATTTATTCGATTTTCTTTGTTTTTGCTTTTTCGATGGTTTATATCTCTAAAAATATTCTGTGAAATCGGCAAGATCTTCTTGAATATCTTGAATATTATTTGGATAGCAGCATTTTAAAGAGCGACTGCTCGCAGCTACAAAAATATACAAGTGAACACGTTTTTCTCGAAACGTATTTTTCCAAAAATTCTAGCATCATAATTCAAGGAGAAATTGTTCAATTGACTTCAAATTAAAACTGGACATCCTTAAATATATTTACTATACATTAACTTATAATATTTTTTATTGGTTAAAAATTATTAATTTGGCATTAAAAAATCAACATTTTTTATCTAAAAAACAACCACATTTTTCTCAACGCTTTTTTGTTTATATTTAATATTTTTCGAAAATCGTAGGTCATTGTATAGGAATTACCTTTAGCTTTAATAACCTTTTTGAAATATGTTGTTTCAGCTACTCATTAGGCAGGAATATTGTCAACAGTTGAGGAACTTTGTTTATGGCACCTCCACAGACAGCACATAACTCCGTTATTTTTCAATATTTTTGAAAAAAAAAAATTTTAATATTATATATCGCTCATTTATTGATAAGGTGCATTGATAAGGTACATGAATGAAAGAGCCACCCGCTAATGATGACGATGTTAGAGAAGGTGAAGAGATATACCTGTCCAGTAAAAGATATTGCTCTCTGCTCAAAGCTGCGGTTATTGTAAATTATAATTTGAAAATTGTGTAAAAATTTTCAAAATGAGCCCTCTTTTTTATGTTAAGAGTTTCTTAAGGTCCTAGAAACCACTGAAAATAAGCAACTTACCTTAAAATAATAAATAAACCAATAAACTTTTATGGATCAATATTTACTTAAATTCATTTACTTAAGGAATTATTAGAAGTTTTATAGCTAAAAGTAAATAAATAAAATAAGGAAATTTTAGTTTAAACTATAATGCATATTGTGTAAAAAAACATATTTTTTATTTGCAGCCGTTAACCTCTTTTAATCACTAGTATAGCTATGCCGCAACCATGAAATAAAAGTGCACATATTTGCTCAATGCTGAAAGCTTTCAGCTTTCAAAATTACCGCACCGAATATATATATATATATATATATGTTAGTACAACTAAGTGGTTTTGTTATTCCGCTATTTTGAGACCGAGCACGTGATTGTGCATTGTGCGACCAGAAAACTTAACAATAACACAGAATTTGCGAAATGGTAGCGCTGAGGTTACTCATACGCCATGGATGTAGGTGTAATTGGATTGAGCAAATATAATACAAAACTCACACAATCGAATTTGGTGCTTTATGTTTGTTAACATTTTTTGTTGTCGAGCCGATTTTGTTGGAAATATTAGTTTGCGGTTTGATTAATTAAATTGTTACCATGGCGGCCGCCTTTGCAAAAAAAATTAAATATTTTGTATTATAAAAATGAGTATATGAGCATAATAAATATAATACAAAATAAAATACGTTTCCCTCGCCAGTTCCGTCATTTGCTTTTAATAGTTTGTGTGAATTAAACAAAAAAAATTAATTTAAAAGTTAATAAATTCTATAGTCTACTCATTACAGTAAGTTCACCTCGGTATTTACAGACATATAAATGGGTATATCGAATTCCGAGATTTTTACCTAATTTAAGCTTAAATGACTGGACTATATACACTTAAATAGGTAAACATTATTATGCAAGAGGCATTTGAAACAATTTAAATTGACTTTTTCACTTAGTAGTAATGAATAATTCCTATAATCGACGCAATGTCATCAGAAACAGTCTTTAATGAGAAAACATTATATATTTATAGCACTCGTTAACAGCTGGTGACTACTTTGAGGTGTAATGGTTAGCAATTAAATCGATTTCATTCACTTCACTTAACAAATCTAATTATGAGTTTAGCAAAGTTATTTAAACAATATGTTGGGAATTAATAAAAATATTTAAATATCATTTAAAAGAAAAATAAAGTTCTATAGCAAAATTTGATTTTTTACTTTAACATATTTGCTTTGAAAGCGGATTACCGGTCATAACGGTCTTACAACTTTTCGATCAAATTTTGTAGTATAATTTTTTTTTCTTTAAAAATTTCTGATTTCCACGGTTAGCTTGTTATTGTAATTGTCTGTAGGAACAAATATTATTCGACAAATAATTTTGAGGAACGCTGACGAGTTGAGAGAGAGACGAGTTAAGAGACTATCTTGAAAACGGCCGGCGATAACGTCATCATTGTCACTGAATTTCCTTCTAATGAGTATTTACTTGCAAGCTGATAACAGCAAAAATTCCCTAGAAGCCAGATACGAAGAATGCGGTACAAGTGAAAATACTTTGAAGTCTACCTTTTTGCCATTGTTTTTATTAATTTGGGATCGCAGACTTCTTCTGCAACGTAAGCTCATTTTGGTAAAAAGTATATGGTATAAGGTTTCTTTTGGTATCTTCAAAGTTTTCATTAACTGAATCAACTTAGTTTTTTCGTCCGTAAAAGTATCCTTTGTTTTTTACGCTTGGCGCAATGCCCGAAAAACACATATTGAGTATCCAGTTGGTATCGGTAGCATTTCCCTCAAGATAAAATAGTGTCTCTCACCAACCAATTCTTCGAGTATATTACTGTATTAACTAAAATATCCTTCCACTTAATGCTTGATACAAAATACTATATATAAAAAAAGATTGATATATGCGGTGAATAAATATTACACAACTATATAATTTAGAGAATGTAGTACAGTTTTGTTGGCTAAGGAAAATAACTACAATATCTACACCGAGACATCGTGCAATGAATTTACTAACTTCTTTTCAAACGATTGTCTTTAAGGGGTCATATACCGTTAGAAGATCGAAAAAAAGGAATGTCCAGAATATTTTCTGAGAAAACTTTTAAATTTATTGATCCAGATTACAGTATCTTTTAACTGTATTTTAAGACTTAGTATTCGTATATTTATTTGAAAAGGAACTACTGAAGGCTGATCTCTTTACATATTCTCTAAAATGCCTTTTAAAATGTGCGTGTTACTTTGAAAATATTCACCGGAACGATATGAAATTTTCTATGTATATTTTTAAATATATGTACATTAGAATTTTTTGAAAATTGTAACTGTATATTTAGTGTTTTAATTCTATTAGTCCTGAAAGTTTGATAACAGTTAATAGTTTTAAATTTTTTGAACAGAATTTTATTTCGAAAAATTTTCAAAGCATACACTTAACGCTACTTTTGTCACTTTGCGGTTTATCCTTGTAAGACTTTAAGAGTCCAAACACAGTTTGATGAAGAAAATTATTTAGAACTCCAACATTATTCTTCTACTAAGTACATAAGTTATTATTATCACTATTTTAACTTTTTCTACAAACTGCTTTAAATTTATATTGCTTAAAGCTACTAATTTATAATTTAAAGTTCCAAATTACTTACCTCTTATTACAGGCAAAGTTAGAATTAAAGATATGTGATTCCATATAAATTTTAAATAATATAAAATATTAAGATTTATTTTAATTTTTTTTTTTACTTTGGCGATGAAATAAAATTTTATTATATTTGAAAAATGTTGACCCTTAATTTGAAATTTACAGCATTATGTCTTATTTACAATTTTGTACAGTAGTGTTTTTTGGGCTCTCCCGACAATTTCATTCAATTAAAAGCAAAATGTTTCTGGGAGAAGGATTCAGCACGTGATACGGCATTTGAAGAAACTTTTGCTAAATCCACCTAAATCATGACATTTCACCTTTTGTATACTATGTCAGATCATTGGCAACTACAAACTTATATTCGTGACATTGCTGGCGAGATGTGGTATAAATTTATACCAATAGCTATGACCGTTAATTTTGATTTATCAGCATTTTACCTAAAATAACACTTCTATACCTCTAATTAAAGACCTTTTGCAAATCATATTTATTTTACAATTCTTTCGTAAGTAGCTTGTATATACTGAGTGCACATTTTGAAGCCGTGAAATTTATTTTAGTAAAAACTATATACATACTCAGACATACGCATATAGACCAGGAAAAACAGAGCAGCGAAACGCTCCTTATTTCACCGAAATTTCTGTTTTTAAATTGGCAAAGGTGGAATATATATGTATATCGTGTTCGACTTCGAAAATTTACTTTCTTCTTCTTCTTTCAATGAAATGCCGCCTGCATTTTTACCGCACAGGGTCTTTACGTGTATTTTTGCAGCACAAAAGTAGCTTCACATGCATATTCGTACACTTACAACAACAGTTTTCCTACTTTAGTTACATACGCGCAATCGTTGCAAATCCTGTTGCTGCTTCGGCTGCTGTTTGTACTCTCCGCCGCGTGTTGCCGGTTCCACTTGAAAAGAAAACGCTGGTAATGTCACATTTATAACGGAGACGGAATGCTGACAGTTATGTGCAAACAGTTGTCCTCAACCAGTTCGCTCGGCACTTCCACTGTAAATAAATTAAATTAAATAAAGAATATGAAAGTAGTCAAAAAAGGTTATAAAATGTTAAATTAAGATCAATATACTCATATATACAGAGCGTTCAAAACATTACGTATATCCTTTTGAGAAACTCAAAACTTAAATGGCAAGTTAGAAAAAAAGAGAGAAGTGAGGACAAAGCTGCATATTATTCTTCTTTTGAGAAGAAAACACGAGTTTAAAAGATGCATGTTTTTGGATGCTTCTCTATTCATTGGTTTCAGATTTGGAGCTGACTCACGAAAACCTGCAAACCATTAGAATGATAAACTTGTATAAAAAAAGGTTTAATAGAGTCAGCTGATGCCATGATTGGATATTATAAGAAGACAATGATCCGAAACATAGAAACAGACTCTGTCCTCGGTGGAAACAATAAGTATGGTAACTTTAGATTGGTCATCACAGTGACCAGTCGCCAATCCAATAGAGAATATTTAAGCTTTAATGACAGCAAAAGTTGTCTTTCGGCTTATCCAACAAACTTGAAGGTTGCTTCCTTAGCAATGTGCGGAAAATTTTATAGCAAGGTCCCATGAAAGATGTCAGGTCATATGTAATAGACAGCGCGGGAGATTGAATTCGTTGTAAACGCTACCTATACTTTGCAAAATGAAAATGTTATTTTTTTTAACGCACTGAAAGAATAAATATTTATAAAGAGATTTAAACGGAAGCTGCCAAATTTGATTGCGGCATAATTTATTTTTAAATCTCTCATCTTTCACTTTTAACAATAACATACAAGTCAAACGTTAAGAAGATTATTGGCTTATGGAATGCGATTCACAGAATGTGACACGCTTGTATTCACACTTTTGTGAGTCAATGTGGGAAAGAGACATCAATATAAAATAAAATAGCTTTTACTGATAGGATGGCAGAGTAAAACATTTCTCTCTGTTAATATTGGCAATCTGGTATATGTAAAATATTTGTGAGGATATTTATGTGGAGTGATACTTAAGAAATTTATTTTCATCAGGGAAAGTTGCGGTAGAACATACTCCCTTTCTAACTTTCAAATACAAAGAGGCAGAGAGATGTTGTACTTTTTGTATTATGACAATTTTTCACATATTATTCTTCTTCTTTACTGGCGTAGAAACCGATTACGCGGTTATAGGCAAGTTAACAACAGTGCGTGAGTCGTGTCTTCTTTTCGCAAGGTGGCGTCAATTAGATATTCCAAGCGAAGTCAGGTCCTTCTCCGCCTGGTCCTTCCAGCGGAGTGGAGGTCTTCCTCTTCCTCTGCTTCTCCCGGCGGGTACTGCTTCAAATACTTTCAGAGCTGTAGTGTTTTCGTCCATTGGGACAACATGACCTAGCCGCTGTCTTTAATTCGCTGAACTATGTCAATGTCGTCGTATATCTCTTACAGCTCATCGGTCCATCGAATGCGATATTCACCGTGGCCAACACGCAAAGAACCATAAATCTTTCGCAGAACCTTTCTCTCGAAAACTCGTAACGTGGACTCATCAGTTGTTGTTATCGTCCAAGCCTCTGCACCATATAACAGGACGGGAATTATGAACGCCTTATAGAGTTTGGCTTTTGTTCGTCGAGAGAGGACTTTGCTTCTCAATTGCCTACTCAGTCCGAAGTAGCACTTGTTGGCAAGAGTAATCCTGCGATGTTGTGGAGGCTTATCCCACGGTAGCTGGCGCAGATTATGGGGTCTCCCTTTTTGTGGACTGGGCGGGGCACACTTGAATTCAAATTTTTGGGCATGATTTCATCCGACCATATTTTACAAAGAAGCTGATGCATGCTCCTTATCCGTTCTTCGCCACCGTGTTTGAATAGCTCGGCTGGTAATCCATCGACCTCCGCCGTTTTATTGTTCTTCAAACGGGTGATTGCTATTTGAACTTTCTCATGGTCGGGCAATAGAACGTCTGCTCCATCGTCATCGATTGGGGAATCGGGTTTGCCTTCTCCTGGCGTTGTACGTTCACTGATTTCAGTAGGCTGGAGAAGTGTTCCCTCCATAATTTTAGTATGCTCTGGGCATCGGTTACTAGGTCACCTCCTTGGGTTTGACAAGAATTTTCAACCATAACCCCGGAATAACGGCTAGCTTTTCAAGCTCTTTAAACTCATGCATTTCGGCCTCTTTTTTTTCTGTCTGCAATTGCGTCTCGCTTCCCTCTTCAACTCTCGGTATCTATACCATCCCGCACGTGTTGTTTCTGTTTTCTCTCCGCTGCGACACGGCACTCCTCGTCGTACCAGCTATTCTTTTGCATTTTCCGAAAACCAATGGTTTCGGTTGCAGCTGTAAGTCATAAGTTATAACCGCCGAATTGACAATTACAGTTAATAAAACTAATTAACTACATCAGTACAAAAACATACACATTTTTATGTAGACTCACTTATACATGCATAAAATTCATTCACATTGTGAAATGAATCTGGTTCTGATGTTTGACAACACACACACTGATGTTTCACAAACACAGTTACAGGACATATTTCATATTAATTTCAACAAATCCAGCGAAAAAAAATGCATACATATTTATTGCGCAGAAATATTTGCATTGACACTACTTTAATGTATTCAGTATATATTGTACTTTATATTGCTTGCAACCTACATATCGCCACTTGTATGTTCTTCATGGGTATGAACGTCAAAGCCTGCTTTTTGTTGATAGCACATGACCTAACCAAACAAAACAAGGTCGGCAAGAGGAAACAGGAAAACCCAACCAGCGTGAAAA
The DNA here is from genome assembly GCA_027475135.1 of Bactrocera correcta. Taxonomy (NCBI): domain Eukaryota; kingdom Metazoa; phylum Arthropoda; class Insecta; order Diptera; family Tephritidae; genus Bactrocera; species Bactrocera correcta. Next base: position 14,098,828 of record CM050327.1, on the reverse strand, counting down.
TCACGGGGAATAACCACATAGTTACACATGTGTAAATTTGTCTACAACATAGTATAGTTTAACAGCTAGTCACTTTAGGGGGTTCTAAGAAGACATAAAATAAATATGCTTTGAACACTTCTAATCACAGAATATACTTATCTTTATAAGTATTATAAATATGCTGAATGGAAGTAACAGTGGAAGTGTTGAGAAAATACATAACAAACTATCTAAGAAAAGCGATGGTTTCTATATTATGTTACTTATAAAGAAGGAAATTTTGAAAAATGCTAAGAATCTTAATCAGTGCACTAAGAAATTTCACAATCTGCAACAAATCTTTTCTGTAATTTATGTATGGTTTCATAGAAAGTAACGTTTAAAATATTAAACTCCAACTGATTGACTGAAAACTTTGTAGTTTTGAGCAAAATTAGTAGTTTATTCAGAATTGAGAACAACTTATCTGCGTAGTTTTTTTCAAACGTTTTCTAAATGTATTAAATGATCATTACCCAAATTGTCCGCTTTTTCGAGATAACAAATGCTTTACGACATATTTCCAGCCGAAAAATGGTTATCAAACTCGCATCTAAGCTCATGCGTATTTATGGACCGCCATAGTTTTGAAGACATATCCATTATACAACTAGTATTAACTGTTAAACTAGCACTTGTTATACCTAACAGAAAAAAATACCCTAAGTTACTTACAAGAACTCGTTTTTTAAACACTTTAAATTGTCTGCTACACATAAAATGAATAAAATTCAGAAATAATCTTTCAAATACATTCATATGTGTACTGCTGTTAAGGAAATTAGTACCATAATGTTAGGTACGCCACTGCGTATACGCACTTTTGCATAAACGTTTCATGCGGAGAAACTTATTTGTTTGCCATGTTTTTGCGAATATATCATTTTTCATTACCTACAAATCAAACATAAGCTTAATACGACATGAGACCATAAATATGTAAATAAACTCGAAGGCAGAAGGATAGAAAGGGATTATTTGACGGTCGTTTCATTTAATCGCAAATATTAAAAATCGGCTTGAGGCACATGTGCGCTGTAGTTTTGAATACCAGTATTATAAAAATAAACACATATAGCAGTATATACTATATACATATTAACAAATATAAATAGCATATGTCTACATGCCGTAAGGCACCAAAAATATCTTTTAAAAAATGTTTATTGGGGATTTATTTATAAACTTCGGGTTCATATTCAATTTTTTATACAGTAAACTTATTAGTATCAATGGATAATCATTTCAAAATATTTTACTAAAATCTCTTTTATATTATTGGTAGCTTTGTGAATTATTTTTGTTCCCACAATTATTTGGAGTAAAGACATAGTCAAACAGAATTATTATTACACACATCTAAGATGCACACATGGATAGCAAAGTAATTTAATAAAGGATTTACATCTGTTAAGTGGTTACGAAGAAATTATTACGCAGTTATCCCTTTCTAAAAATATGTCAGCTGCGAAGTTTTCAGTTTGCATTAAGAGAATTTGCTTTTGCTTTTTTCTCAACTTCCTCACACGTGGAGAAAATATATAACGTTTGGTAGTAAATTAATTTTAATTTGATGTTCAGTGATTCATTTGATTTCAAGAGGGTTCATTCGAACTCACTCAGAAATTGTACAATCGACTGCGAGAAATATGTAATAATTTACACGCTTGACTATAACTTACAGCGATTGTTTTTCGCTGTACGCAGTTGTTGTTGGGAAGTGAAGAGTGCTAAAGGATGATCAGCATGGACGAAGCGAACTTTGTGTATAATTATAGCGGTTAATGGAACTCAATAATTTCCAATTAACTTTACTATTTCAGTACACATGTTAAAATACAATAATAAAATATGGAAGCTTTTTATGATATCTCGAAGTACCATCCGCCCGAAGTTGACCAGGACTGACAAAAAAGCATTATTTTAAGAACACCTTAGAAGAATATAAATGCACAATTGGACTTGCCACCAATTTTATACCGCCTGCAAGTTAACGACGGGACTATACGTCCTTATCGTTAGACACAAAAAGCAAAAAAATTTTTTTAACTTCACACAAACTAATGTCGAAGATTTCTCAAATGCCTCTAGCCATACAGATATTGCATTTAGTTGAACAGTTTGTTTGATTTAGTTTTTTAAATTGGTGGTTAGAAACCTCAGAAATATATCTCGCAAACATATTTTTAATCGGTTTGGTTTGGTGCCTAATAAAATGCAAAATAAAATATCTTTACATTTTCCATTGAATACAATTTTATGAAATAAGTGGAGACCGTAAGCAACAAAACTCAATTGCAAATCTTCTTGACTAAAACTATTTCGTTTGATATGTATCGTTTGATAACTTAAATTAAAAAATTTAATATAATTTTCAAACAAATGGCAATAATCTACAATTAAAGCTTCTACTACAAAATTTTTTGAGCCTTTTAAAACTTGATACACAAAGAATATATGTACATATATTTATCCGACGTGACGTAATTTGGGCGTGAGATATGTTGAGGCTAAATGTTACGTATTATTATTATTATTTCAATTTAAAAGAGCTTAAATGAAGGACAGCATAGAACATTATTTTGAAACAGATTAAAATTACACTGAGAGAATTAACCTTAATTAAACTCATATACGGCAAAAAAAAAGTTGTATTCTCAGTGAACATTGTCACTGTGTTTCGAAACCAGCGAAATAGTCTGCAGAATAATTTTATTTTAGGTTGTAGTTAAAAAACAGAAAGTTTATAAAGATCGCAGTACTAAAGCTGGAAAAATTAGCAATACCTATTAGCGATTTAATCAGTGCTGATTCGAAAATATTCAGAGATTTTATAATTTCTTCGATTTTTCTTCGCTTTGAGTAGTTTTAGGTATCAACTTCGTCTTCATGGTTCACCGGATTCACAATAAGCACAATATCAAAGAGCAAGCAACAAGTCATTGATTTTTGAGGATTATTTATTAATTTATGTCTTGGAATAACCTAACCGAACTTTTTATGTATATTTTAGTTTTGCAAAAATATAATCAACGCAAACAAAGCAGTCGATGATTTTTGAAAAAATAAAATTTTGTAAGATTTTGGACTGACTTAATCTAACTATTGAACAGATGTCGTCATATTGATGTGAGGCACTGCGCCGACTAATAGGTCTATTTTGTTATAACAGTATTAGTATTATGCATCTATATATAAACTAATATACTTTCATAAAATATACTCGCATTTGTAACTCGCATATTCAGCATGATTTTGCAGGTTTTCCCCTCTCATGCCTTTATATACATTTTAGCGTTGGCTGTAAGAGCAACAACTTAACCTTTAGCCATGAAATTTTCCCAAACGCAACAACATATTTGAAAATTGCCCTAGTTAATACTTCGGAAGGATACTGGCAATCTGTCATGCCCACACTTTAAATTTCTGCGGGCGATTTGGTACGTGCCTCTTTCGCACGCAACCTTTTCCCAAACAACAAAGCAAATCACTGCAAAGGCGGCAAATAGTTTGCGGCAAGGGATGTGCCCAACTTTTGTTGACGGACGTTTAAATGTAAATTTATATGTGCCATATAAACGTAATATCAGCATTTGTTGTTGTTGCTTTGGCGTTTAAACGTTTCGACCTTCGCTATGATGTGATTAACGAGACCTTTTATCAGCGTAAATCAATTATGTGAGTAGCGGTCGAATAGCTCTCGTTTACCAAGACAAATTACAGCCGCAAAACATATTTGAGAATATAATGGTTTCAACCGCTTAAATCGGTGATACTTACAGCTCATATCATATATATAATATATATAATATAAATATATTCTCAACATCTTCCTAATCACTTCGATGTATACATATAAGTCCATATACATATAACTTGATTAAGTTTAAGGAAAAACCCCTTTATTACCTGAATCCGTAGGAATTTTATGATTTTGGTCCATCTCCTCGTGTATCGTCGAAATATGCGTGTGTGGATTTGTTGTTATGTAAGGACTGGCGATAGATTTTTGTATCTTCGCTGCACGCAGATAATTCTGATTCGAGCCAACCCCACCATCAGCTGATTGTGTCACCACTTCAGTCTGTGAGAATAAAGGAATTTTAACTTTACTTTAAATACTTTTGCTTGTGGGCAATGCTCGACAGTGAAATCAATAAATGTAAGAAATATTATTTTATGTCCTCTACACTCCTTCGTATTCTTGTATGTATTTGCTATTTAGACTATCATACATTTCCCCTATCTCTCAAGTCATCTCTCTCACAATAATCTTAATTTCATTCAATTAGTACCATTCCATTTTCATAACTTCTAACCCTAATGAATTCGCTTGAAAAGAATTTGACCGAACTCACAATAATATCTATGCCATATATATGTATGGACAGCCGCTTTTATAGTATATTAAGGTCGTTTTTGTTCTCAGTTTTAGACATGCTGCAATACATTCTTTGTTGTAGTACCGCTGTTATGAAAAAGTATAATAATTTCTACTTCTTAATCAATAACTAATGGTGTACCTTCTAAGGTAGTTGTAGTATTTACAGAATTAGATTTGCGCTTTAGCCTGTGTTTTTTTTTTTGAAGCTATAGAATTCCTAAGAAAGTTATCTGCCAAAAAGTAATTCAATCAGTTTAGATCTTCTCCTAGCTTCATTATACCGCACACAGAGATTTCTTACTTTCCACCTGCAAGGAAACTGATCTGGACCTATTAGCTAAACTATTATTTATAATTTAGTAGTTATTATTTATAATTACCCTAAATTGAAGATAACCATTCAAACCAATTACCGTTCTCTGTTAAATTTATAGATTTATTAGCATTTATATATTTACATCCTTTAAAAATCAACTGTTAACTGGCTTCATTATAATATCACTATTGAAATCTTTACTACTTTAGATGTATTTATATGTATGTATGTATATGTGTATGAACATTATATCTATAATAAGTATGTGTTTTACATTTATTTATACTGATTTGGAAATAAGACTCGTAGATAATTGCTAATTCTTACCCGTATCTGTTGATTCCCACAACCCAGTCCTTGCAGGTAATTTTGATATTGCGATATCACGCACAGCAGACAATAAGACTAAGTGGCGATAAAATAAAGCAAAAACAATTTGAATAAGGTTAAAAAGGAAAAGAAATGGCAATAAGATATAGCAAAGCAATGCTAGCAGAAAAGCGGTTGGCTTCTACTTATGGCGTGTGTATGTACTCATGAGTACAATGTTGCTGGCGAAATTTACTAAAATATATTATACAAATGTGGATGTTTACGAAATGTTTATGCTCACATTTCGTTCATTATTATTATTACTTATTGTCTTAGAAATTATAATAAATTTGAAAACAACCTTAGCAATCTTAGGACTATCGGTTAAATATGATATCCATGATTGCGGCCGCAATTTTGAACGAAAACAAAAAATTCCAAAAGAATATTAATCTGTAGGAAAGTCACTATCGCGCGATGGAAGCTTTTTTTTTTTTTTTTTTTTTTTGTGAAATTTAACAAAATACTGACGGGTGTTACAAAAAATATCGATTTTGGACATTTTTTCAACAGTTTTTGGTAGAAAACGATAGGAATATTGAAAAAAAATTAAAAGCTTCCATAGCGCGATTGCGAATGACGTTAAAAATGTTCTCTTTAAATTGGAACTAGATATCTTCAAAAATGTTCCTTTGAGAGTAGAAATCGTTTTGAAAAACACCATTTTAAGAAAAACCCGTTTAAAGATTGGAGTCGCTGCACGAAACGCTGTAGCGATCGTGGTAATTTGAATTTCGATTTCAAAATTTGAGAGAATGTTTATGACAGTGCATACTATTCGATAATGCAACAAAAGATACATAATGTATTTATACATTTAATACTTATATAGAAAAACGGTGGTATCTTTTGTAGATTGGATGGCTTTAACATGTGGCCTGTTTTACGCCAAAACTGCTGCTGTTAGTGTACTAATTGTCAGCAAAGTTGGCAGAAGAGCTTGCTTTAAGGAAGAGACAATCCGCTTCGATAGTGAATCACCGACCGCACATTCGAGGAAGGTTAAAGTACGCCTAACTTTACAATAAGTCTAATTTGAGGTGAACAAGTCTAGAAGGGCACCTCAGCTTAGCTATCCTTGGAGTTAGAACAGATCGAAGCTCCGCTGTCCGGGTTAGTGCTGGTGAGCAGGGCCGTACAAGAGCTTAAAGGGGCGTTGGGAAACTATCGTAACATGTGCGAGATCTCTTAGGCTCAGTGTACTTTGCAAGAAAACCAACGAGCTCAACTTACAACAAAGTTTAAGCTTTTTCTATTGAAATGGTTCTAACTGATCATTGTCCTATTCGTGCTCATGAGGTAAGGTTAAAAATCTTACCGTATCCCTGTTGTAAATGCTGCATTGAAGATAACCAAGTGCAGACATCTCAACACATTCTGGCTTATGTCAGCTTAAGGCTAAAGTATCATGGATCACCTTTAAATATTCAAAAGTGGAATAGCAGTAAGTTCACAGCACTGACACTTCAAACGCAGTAATTAGTGACGTAACAATGTAAGTTCGACACTTTCATCCTGCAGATTAGCCAAATAATTTTGTGTTGTGGTTTTTTGTTGTTTGTAATGAAGCATGGTTACGCTTGACTGTCTCAATTGATTCATTTGCTTATGTATGTATATGTGAAAGTGCCTTAAGTGATGCGATTCAAAAAGGTAAGATAGGATGTTTGAGACTTATCGAGCTTGAGGGTGTTGAAACTTATTACTAAGCAAAGTATATTATTTTTGCTAAGACAAAAAGGTAAAGATATGAAACAATACGATAAAATAAATATAAATTTTTAAATCTAGTCCTCTAATAAGGATTCGATTTTTCAGTTTCATAATGTTATACTAATTTAATTCCTATGGGACCTTAAGCAGATATGATGAATATGAAAGCTCTTGTCAATAAAGATAATTCATCAACGATTTCAGTAAATAAAGCCATTCATAAATACCGCAAAATTTGTTCGCCTTTTTTCAAGATAGTATATTGAATGATATAAAAAAAAATGTTTGAATATTTGACACATAAAATTTTTGCATTTAATTTCCTACCAAATAAAGAGTATGAACCTTATAAAAAACGATTAAATGCCTTTAAAAATCGGATTTTGCTTGGGTCATCGAAAATATGTAGCAACATATACAGCGCATACATACAAACTTAAATATATATTAAATAATATTCTTTAAATACTCACATTTAGACACATTATAAAAAAGTCGATGGTGAATATAAAACCGACTACGGGATCGAAGTTCACGATTTGCGTAAATGATAAATAGACTAAGTGAATAATTTCAATCAGAACATCGCAAAGCATAAAAACAATCCAGGGTAACAGAAGTTGGCGACGATTCTGTACAAGAAAAATGCATATATCATATATGTACATAAAAGTTCGTGATTTTTTGTTCTTTGCTGTTGAAAATTCAAATTACAACCATTCACCTTTACCTGCTTCAGCGCCACGAAAGTTAAAAGCGACGATATGACGATGAAGAACGAGCAAATCAGAAAGAGAATATTAAATACAACAATAGCTGAAACAACAAAGACACATTTTCAATATAGTAGTATTACTAAAATTATTTTGAATTTTCTTATCGAAAAATTATTTTACTCATTTTAAACCCACACTCACCCGGAGTTATCTCTCCCTTAGCCAAGATGCTTTCCCCTAATGGTTGCTCTCTGCTGCCAGCCAGAAACTCCTGTTCATCGTAAACGGTAATAAGCATAACAACGGTGGAAAACCCGAAGTACACCTGTATTATAAAATATTAATTAATATCCTGGCACCGACATGATTAATAAGAAATATTTCAGAGCAACTGTTACTTATAAATGTGAGGTGATATGGACTTCTGTTTTATTTTAATAAATCTATATTTATATAATCAATAAAACTAGTGTAGCGTGTACAGTAACTATACATTAGGTATGAAATATGTTTCGGTAGCAATCTGTAGAACAGTATGTGTGCAAGCATGTCTCCAACTACTAATAAATAGAAGCCAAAACCTAAATGCCCCTAATTGACAGAGAATCAAAGGCAACACACTGGTCTTTCAAATATCAGATTGAAGAAAATAGAATCAAAAATTCAAAATTCAAAAAAAAAAATCAAATTCGAAGGAAAAAAATCATTGACTCTGAATAAAATATATTAGATTTGTAACACCTAGAAGTAGACGTCTGGGACCCTATAAATTATATATTTACGTAGAAATGGTCAGTAACTTTGCACAAGTTCTTTTCTCTTATGAAAGCCGCTTAATTGTGGGAACCGCCGTTATCGTTATCGGTTTAATAACAGAGAATTAGTAGATTAATACTCTTCCCACTAAATGAAACGTTAATGTTTTCGGTTTATTACCCATTAATAGTCAATTTTAAATACTTGTTAACTCTGTAAAACTTTTCAAAGTCTCTTTGCTGAATAAAACAAATTTTTAAATCGTCGAATGAGAACACAGACTAATATTTTTACTCTTGCAACCAGTCTTGCACTTTGTAGCAAGTGTTATAATTTGTTTCACCTAACGGTTGTATGTATCACCTAAAACTAATCGAGATAGATAAAGGGATATATATACATATAAACACATTATTAAGATGAGGAGAAAAGTTGAAATCCGGTTGACCGTCTGTGTGTTCGTCCGTCCGTCCATGCAAGCTGTAACTTGAGTAAAAGTTGACCTCGATGAAACTTTGTATGTGGGCTCCTTGGTCCAAAAAGCAATCGAGTTCGTAGATAAGCGTAATCGGACCACTGCCACACCCACAAATCGTTATTAACCGAAAACATATAAAGTAACATAACTAAGCACTAAAATAAGATATAAAAGCATAATTTGATATAGGCGATCGCAATAGTAAGGGGCCCTGTGACCAAAAAATTTTGGACCCGCCTTTTAACAGGTTTAATGCATATACCTCTAAAAAAAAAGGGTTAAAATGGACTACAGCCGCGCCTATTTCTCATATAACACAATTTTGAGGACCATTTGAAACTTTTACTTTCCAGTATACAAATCAATAAACAATTATTAAATCAGGATAAACTTGCCTTCAGCTCCACATAATTAGCAAGCCTTATGTACCTAAAAGTACTGCCCTTGCTTTAATCATTACAATATAAGATAAATGAATAAGGATTGCACTGCGACCTAGGATTTATTGTGCCTATCATTGCAAGCTGCAAGAATGGGAAATGTTGGGTTATAACCGATCTTTGATATTTTGTACTTGTTGTATTTTGTATTTAAAATTATGCCAGCAATTTCTGAGCAATTTAGTTACTTGTGATTGATTTCAACTGATTTTCCAAGAACTGTTTCATTGGAGCTAATTTTAGCGAGACATGTTCATTATTATTACAAGACATGTCTTGTTTTCCAATTTTAGGCATCCATGCCACTATAGGTAACTTCCACGGAACATGTATTTTTATGCTTCTTTATACGTCAAAAATTTCGTATTTGAATACCAACATGTATACTTTCTCCTTTATTTTAAATCAATGTACGTGATTGCAAGCAAATGTTGTACACTGCGTATGAGTGCCCTTGTATCAATTATGCACAACGGCACGTTGATAGTCTGGTGTAGACAAAAACAAAAACATAAATGAAGAAAGTGCCGTAAAAATGGACGTGTTGACAGTCTATTTGTGTAGAACGCCTAAAAAGAAAGCAATGTGACGAGCAAACGTTATTTTTCCACCAGATTTGACGTAAAATGCAAAATACTCTCACCAGAGAGAAGCTATTCCGAAGTATGTAGTGAAACTGACAGATGTGTACATTCAAATTGCAATTTCACATTTTTTGAGGCGGTTATAATGATTTTGCCTTTGTCGCTGAAAGCATTGCAAATTTTACTTCACTCTATTGCAATATGATTAACATGCGTCACAAAGGAGATTAAGTGCAGTTCATGCTATGAATAAGAAAAAAATACTTAATACTAAAGTTTTATTCGCCCGTACTATCGTCAGAATATCACTTCCGATAGAAAACCCACAAAATTTTTACTCTACACACAGAAATATGGCTTTTTAGAGCTTAATTGTCTTTAATAGAAATCTAATAGAATTAATTTCTAACTTACAAGTAGAAGCTGGACCGAACTCTTCCTTTGTAGGTATTAAATGAAGAATATCTTATCTTTAATTTCTGAGATACCGAAGAAAATATCGATCCTTCACTTCCGGATAATAAAGTGTAACTTTTTCTAGTCTGAACTAAATTGTTTGTCTTAAATCTCTGAATATGGAATTCATTTTGTACATCTGATAATTATACTGACAAAGAGTAGTTCATTATTTTGTTGATTGTATTACCTATCACCCTAATAACTTTTTGTATTGGCCCACACGGTGTAAAGAGGTTATTTTAAGAGCTTTTCACATGTTTCATAGCTTATTGCTCTGCATTCTAAAAATATTAAATGGGTTTTTGTGGTTGCCCTAAGAACTCCTACGTCTATGTTCAAGTATGTTAATGGTGGAAGAAAAAGGAGACGTATCAATTTCTAAGGAAGGGGTTAATTTAACGCGTTAGCTGGGCATGATCCCGCCTTCTAATAAGTTTAATGTATAATGACAGTATAAAAACGGATGAAATCGAATGATAACCCCACTCATTCCCGATATAACGGTGCTAAAAACTACTAAAATCGCAATAAATCAAAAAGTAAATACGTCAGAAACATTAAATTTTACGTCCGTATCCATACGTCCATATCGGCCAACGGATTTTGATTTTTTAACGTAGTACATGGCATTGATCTCTTACTCCTATGCCATATGCGGAAATCGGACTACAACCACGCCCACTTCCACTACAACACAGTTTTAAATTCCATTTGCATCTTTCACTTTCCAGTTTACAATCCAGGAAATATTTAATATATCAGGATAAAGCTCTGCACAAATAGTGCCTTTGAGGTGTGCCACCTTGTGACTAAAATTGTTCAAATTGAACCAAAACTGCTCAAGCCGTTAGGTATCGAATATGTGGAGCTCAGTACCCATAGTAGATTTTTTACCACATATATCGGCCAATATTTGAGTTATCTTAATAAAATTAAGAGATGGTGTTTTTCTTATAACGGTGCATCTTTGTGCTTATAATAAATGAAATTGGGTGAAAACGAGTCCTAGAGCACATATAACTGGCAAGCCTTATATACCTGAAGGTACTTGCCCGGCTTTAATCCTAGCAAGATGCAAGAATATGAAATATTCGGTTATACCCGAATTTAGCGCTTCCTTACTTGTTTATTGTACTATGAAGTGAAACCCACAAAGCCAACTATTGTTGGAGTTGCTTTTTTTCGGCAGAATTCATATGTTACAATGATCCTCGGATGTAGAACTATATAGCACTCAACTAAATGTTGAAAGTTTCCAACGAAAAGACAGAATAAAACCCACTTATAACGATATTTTTTTCTATATAGGGAAGCTTTAACTGACATATGTGTATACATGTATAAATGTATAAACACACACCGGCAATAATATGCAACTCTTTTTATACACGGTAGATACGTTCCTCAGAAATCCGTGTAAAAAAAAAAACCGAGTAAAAAAAGAGGCATTTTCTATAGTAAAATGGGGGATACGTTCTATGTAATCTGAAAACCGTGTAAAATTAAATAAAGAACTAAGTTTACTTCGAAAAACCATGTAAAAAATTTGGAAACAATAAAATTTCAGATATGCATACAAATTGTCAACTCATGTGACATTTTAATGAACATTAAAACTTAAAATACATCAATCTATACATATATCCATTTTAGCAATATAAATATCATGCGAACAAAATGTGTGGTAAGAGTTATCGAATAAGGTTACTACTATGTATGTTCATTTCAGCAAAGTTGCTAAGTGTGGTAAAAAACAAACACAATTTTAACACAGTGATTTTGAAACCGTACAAGATTAAAAATTTTTTTTCCAAAAAAAAATTTTTTTTCAACTGTGTAACTTCAAAACCGTGTAAATAAAGAGTTGGCTGTATATAGAAAATGTAGTGTTGATAAGAATGGCTCGCTCCGCACATTACCAACTACTTACTATAAGTTTACATTCTTTAAAATACTATGTAAAATGGCAAAAGTCCTAACAATAAAAATATTTACTCCTCGTTATAGACATCAAAAAGAAAGTTATGTTATTCACTTGTCATTCTTAACATATCTAAGATATAATAATATTAATCGCCCCACAAATATTTATTTACTTCTATATATATTTTGTATGTAAGTAAATACGCCAGAGACCAGAGATACGGTATATGTATTAAAGAGATACTTAAGTACTTACCAAAGTATATGTGGCGCTTGCTATGCTGCCGGCACGCACTGTCTTCCAAAAGCAACAAGACTGCAATATAGCCATCTTTTTGTGGTTTCTTGTGTTTGTTACGTTTTATTCTGCATACGCACAACTTTAAATCCACTTGTCAGAAAGTGCACGTTTCTTGTCGCACACAAATGAATGCAATCATACAGATCAGTCACTTGAATGTCCTTAACTAAACTTTTTTATTTGACAAGATAATTTCAAAAAATTTTGTAAAGGTTTTGCCCAAGGCAAGTGTATATATAGTATATAGCTAAGGCCAGGCTGCTATAGTGTATACAAGGAAAAAGTAAGCAGGACTTTTTGAATCTATATGGATTAGAATTTGCAATCTTTATCGATTGTCCGGTGAGCATTTCATGACATTTCATTGATTGAAAGTAAAGTTATTGCATTTTAAGTGTCAGTATGTTTGTTTTATCGGTGCGAAAATTACCTTCGAACAAAGACCCAACATTAATTTTGTTTTAAAATTGGTAAAACTTTTATCGAAAATCAAAATCAGTGATCACCGAAAATTCTGTCGAAACTGTGCGTGAATTTATCAAAAATCAGCCGAAATCATCATTGAAATTCATGGAAATGGAATTGAACATCTCCAAAACATCAGTTTATCGCATTTTGACCGAACATTTGGGCTTACGTAAGGTGTGTGCACGGTTTGTTCCGCACAAATTGACTGACGACCAAAAATTGCTCAGAATCCAACATTCGAAGGACGATTATTTGACTAAAAATCACATTTTAACCATGGTATTCACCTGATATGGCACCGTGCAACTTCTTCGTTTTCAGAAAAATTTACTCATGAAAGGAAGGCGTTATGCGGACGTAGAGGCCATTCAAAAGGTTTGCACCGGCATAATGGCGGTCATACCGGCCAACGAGTAAAACACTCGTTCGACATGCTTTTGGACCGTGCAAAAAGCTATATTGAAGCAGAAGGAGACTATTTTGTCTGGTTGTTTTTTTAAGTCCTGTTTACTTTGAAACGCCCCTTGTAGACCCATTATAGCTAACAAACCTTAGGCACCTTAAGGTATTTCCTAGCTTTGATCCTACTAAGTTGCAAAAATATAAAATTTTCGGTTACATCCGAACTTAGCTCTTTATTGCTTGTTTATTTTTTCTATTCCTTATTACAATTCATTGCATATCGTATACTCGTATAGCGGTCATTATACAAGATTTAAAAAAAAGTTAATTTGTATGTTAATATGAAAATATATACGCGAATAAGAGCATATAAAAAATGTCTTCCATCTGATCATCCACAGACTTAACTACATATATCACAAACTGCCTAGTATAATTTTCTATCAAAACTATTTATTGACCATATCACCGACAGAAAAAATATATATCGCGGGTTCTCAACCCATTTACCAGTCTTAATAGAAATCAATTCAGGCTATCTAAAATCCATAAACATGTCTTGTACCAACGGAACGCTCTTCTTGAAGACCTTTCTCGACTTTTCAATAAATACCTCCGGCATTAAGAAAGATATTTCAACAAAATATTCTAATATTATATCTGAGAGCTCTGTTTAAAAAGTAGTCGAAATCGGTCAATATCTTTGCCTCCACATACCGAATGAAATCATTTTCTTCTGTCCAATTGACAAATATGCTTTTCTCATTTTAAACATTTAAAGATGAATACCTATTCCACTTAACTTAATGAGCCACAGATGCTTAACGTGAACAAAACTTTTTTTTAGTACAAAATCAATCGAGAGCATAAAAAAGAAACACAAAATTTAATACTTTCAGTTTTAAACGCAGAATAATTAAACACAGAGAGAAAGAGAAAACTAATTAATTATCAAACTAATGACGCTTTGTGTACGCTGTTTAATCTAACAAGCATGTCAAACACCAAATACCCGCTAATTAACTTTTGGAGTAAGCAAAGTACGTACTAAGCTCAGTTAACAAAGAATAATTACAACTAAGTCAGCAGGAAAAGTGTTCACGAGGCACTGAAAATGTCACATTTTTGATGTTACTAAATTATTTCTTAAATATTTTGAACGAAATTCATATTTCCACATATTTTCCGCACAGTTCCAACTTTATTTATTTATGAAAATCTAAAATTACACAGCAGGAACCATTAGCCATATATCACTCCCAAACTGCACTTAAGGCATACACTTAAGTATACTCTCTTGTTGTTGTTGTTGTCACAATTTATGTACCAATATAATTTTTGTAGCTTTATATTTTAACATATTCACTTGCAGTGCCTGGCACAGACACAGTGCTTTTTCAGTAAACTGTTGCCGCGTGTCACTTTCAATAAAAACACTGAAGAAATAAGCAAAAAACACTCTCATACATAGACCCCAACGGCAACGGCTTTTTCATAAAAGAGTAACAAGACTAATAGACGTCATAATCACAAAGCTTCAATAAATCACTCAAGCAAATTCCATTCAACACAGTTCCGCTATTTTCGTCTACCTCTTTGCAAGAGAACAAAAAGAAATTCGAAAAAAAAGCTATACGACAATGCTAGCGAATATTTTTCGTGTTTCGCGTCTATCACGCGGTACGTCTAAATCGCACAAAATCAACGGCAGAACTAACTTTAGATGACTCGCAACAGCGTTGTTTTATACAACCCTGGTTGTTGTTGTCGCAAAGGAATTTTGTGAATGAAATCTTTTGTTGTGAAACGAGCAAATGTAAACAAATGCGTAAAAGCTCTCCGATCGTTGGATGCTCGTGAGCTGTCGTCCATCGCTGGTTGGAGCTTTCACTTAACTAATTGCATGAAGGTGTATATACAAGTATATACACCTTTGCGTCTTAGTATCTTCAAATATACTTGTACCAATGACTCTTTTACATATACCAATGAATGTTAACATAGGAGGTCCTTGTACTCTAATCGAGCAATGTTGCGGTTTCTACACAACGACTGTTTGGACTTTAAGTGCATACACTCGGTAGAAAAAGTTTGCGTGCCTATTTACATATGTATGTCTCTATTTTTATTCTTTCGGAAAAAGCTGTATTAAGTTTTGCGGTAAATAAGATTATTTGCTTTATTACTAGCATATTATTAATAATTTAAAAAGGTATTCTAATCGAGATGACATAATTTCTGTACATCAAGCGTAAACATAAAGTATGATAATGTTTAAAAAATGTTCTATACCCTGTTCAGAGGATTTTTAATCTGTACAAGAAGAAGAACAGAAAGTTTATCGTAAAATATCTGCTCTTAAAAATAACGATATTTCAGTAATTTGTTTAATTGGTCTGAGTAAAGTCAACAAACCTTTAGTCACCTAGTCAACAATCTGAAGTCAATGACCATTTTGTTTAGCTTTACTAAGGTCACTTAGCCCTTTGTTTATATAATACATATATACAACAATAAGCCAGGTCCACAACCTTTGTTTACATTTAGCCAAGTCAGCAATAACTCTTGAGGTCAATGACTCTTTTGTTTACGCTTAGTCAAGTGAACAACCCGTTTTTTGTTATTTTGATGCCAAATGAAAACTTGATCTAAAATGTACAGACAGGATAGTTTAGAAGGCGTGGTCAAGCAGTTGAGCAACACTCTTTTTAATGGAGATCATTGCATCTTTCTGCGAGATTCTGCTCCATAACACATTCAACAGTGGCGTCAGATAAATATGAGTGGCCAGCTTGATGCCCCGATTTAAATCCAAAGGACTACGGTTTGTGTTCGGTGTTGGCGAAATGGACTTGTCGAATATCCATAGAAATTTGGGGGTTCTAAAAAATGTTTGACTCAAGCAACATCATCACTACCACTAATGTGTTCTCCTATTTATCAGTGATCGAATCTTCTGAGGCATTGTAAGAAAACAGATTATGACCATTTCGCACACAATTTTATATATCGCTCAATTACTAATTTTGAGCACTTTTGTTCTGGAAATTTTTGATAAAGAAAAAAAAAAATTCCGAAAATTTCAGATTTCCAAATAAAAATTTTCTTTTGGGATGATTAATTTATATAAAGTAGTTTTGTATGAGTCGCCCTCTGCTTATTAATTAAGTTGAAAAGTTAACCTCTTTATCTTTTCTAAACTCTTGCCGAAAAAAGGTTCGGAAGGACGTTCACTCATCCGGGCGAAATGATTGGTAATAAAATTATCGGATATTATAGGCTTATAACGCTTTGTCGATATAGAATTATAGGTTATGTTCTTTAAAAATCGTACCTAATTGTCTTAGAACTTTAATCAATTTCCAAAACTAAAAAGCTTAACGTACTCAGCATTTGCAAACGTAGCAAATCATGCAAATTATATAATATACAAGTACATACATACTTACGAAAAATCGTTTTATTGCAACCCTAAATTAATATTTATTGTTCTACCTAAATCGAAATATAAATTGCGTTTATATAATCCGTTTAAAAGCATTAAAGTAATTAATTATTTAAGTGTTACCGCAAATTGTGCAAAATGAAACTCAATTAAACTATTTTGACGGCTTTATTGATTTTATAGTTTTTTACGAGAATATATGAGTGTATATGGAACATTACCCACATAACACAAAATTATTTAAATACTTGTTCTAAGCAAGTAAGACTTGTTTATAGATTTAAAATTCTTATTTATTCTTCAAAATCTATGTGGTCCCCTTCAAGGTAATCGCCATCGGCCCAAGTATACTTGTGCCAACGTTTTTTCTAAACCACGAAACACTTGTCAATGAGCGTGGCGATTTTCGTTTAATATTCTCAAATGACTCAAAAAGGTTTCCACGAAGTGTTCGTATGAGTTTTCTGATGGTGGTAGGGTCACGATATTAGTTGAAAATTTGGCGAATGCGACGGTGTAGTATCGTAGTGCAAAAACCAAGAGCTAGCGGCCCATAAATCTAGCCTCTTTTAATGGATAGCTTAATGCAAACGTCGATAAAATTAGTATTCCTTTTTGACAGTTTGATCGGTCAGAAGAAATTCGAAGTGCACTCCATCTCGATAATCGATGAAAACTGTCAACATAACCTTGATTTTTAACCTGCTTTGACGTGCTTTTTTCGACGGCGGCTCAGCTTTGCCACGGTATTCGGCATTCGATATTCCAGTCTGTTTTCGGGTTGTAAGTATATAGTATATCCAAGACTCATCGCTAGTAGTATCAGTAATCAGTAAACGTTGTTTCACAGAGGTTAACGCGACGCTTAAAAAAAAAAAGTTGAGTGATTTTTTTATCCAATCGTGCTTTTACTTTTCTTAGGCCCAAAAGATCTTTCAAAATGGACTTCACTGATTCTTTCGATATTCCAACGATGCAACTAAGTCTTCTGTCTGTTAATCGTTGATTTCTTTATATAATCGACATGTAGATCATCAGCTGATTATTATTATTATCATTATTATTAATACGTGACTAACTTATAATTAAAATAATAGGCTAGTAGTAAATCAGCTGATCTCGTTGTCAATGCTTTCTCGACTCTCTTTGAATAATTTGTTCCAAAATTGTAACAAAAATACTTGCTCGCGACAAACAATTGTCACCAATGGCCTTTTCCAACTTTCTTTGGCAAAGAAATTTAATTCCGCTCACAAAATTTAATCGAATCAATCGCCGAATGCACTTTATGTATTTTAGAAAGACAAACTTATACTAACAGTCACACCAATCTAAAAAAAAATTAGTTCGACGTTTGGAATTTTCGGGCGAAATTTAAGTTTAAAAATTTTGCTTTTTTTTGCCAAAAATTGTATTTCGAGTGACCAGAGATATTTCGCTTGTTGGATTGTAAGGCACAAATATAATTTCAGTTGTACGAAATTTTGAATTTTGTAAGTCGTTAACTAGTTCAAATTAAATTGTATTTGATTCTGTAATTTCAATTAAAATCCGCAATGAAACCGCCACTTATTTCCAATTTAAGCCTTAAAACCCTTTTCGTTTTGCCAATATTATATGACGCATACTAATTACTTGTAAAATTGTGTGTGTGTGTGTGAAAATACAAGCTAAACTAATGGAAACAAGTTTAATTTGCATACAAGTTTTGTGTGTTTGTATGGCTGAATAGTTCACTGAATTCACCGAATTTCCACGACAATTATATTTTAGGCGCCCATGCAAAAATAAACACATGTGCTTCCGTGTGTGTTTATGCGGCTTTGTATGAAAACATACTCACAAAACTAGAGTGTAATTATTATTGCTTACCTAAGTATTAAAGCCATGTTGTATGCTAACTACTTTCATACTGACCAATAGAAATTTTAATATAAAATTTATAATTGAAAGAAAATTAGTTGTTTTGGTAATTAAACTTCTTAGTAAAAACTAATTTAAATAAAGCTGAGGTTAAGATTGGGTTGCATAAATTTTGTGTATTTTAATAATCAGAATTTGTATTTGTTCCTAATTAAATTATTATAAGCAAGTGTGAAATCTAATAAACTACTCGTGGCTGTTTTCAGCTTTGATTTTAAGTTTAATATATAATAATTTAATATTATATTAAAGATAGAAAAGGAAGAAGAGCGTAATTATTTCCTTCTCGTATTCAGTATATCTAACAAATAGGTCGACATTTTTTATAGCATAAAAGGATATAAAAAATATCCATGTTTTGATTTTGATAGATCGCTTTGTAAGGCAGCTTAGTGGCCTGATCTAAAAATTTTGCTTTGGACATAATCTGTTCCAAATTGCATGAAGATATCTAGACAAATAAACATATTTTCTATAAAAAAACTTGAACTTCATTGTTCAGTTCGAAAGCAAATAAAAAGTTCTATAAAATCTAAATTTGTCCAAAAGAATTTTTGGTTTTAACGTTACTAACTTTTCTGTCGGCTGGTGGTCTTCAATATAAAAAAATAATTCCGTTCGATATAGTAATTTTCTATTCATTATATGTATTACAAAATACATCTCAATAACGTTAGAAACATTTTATTATCTAATTCAGTGTCAAATATAGACCAACTGACCCGTCTGATAAAAATGACTTACGCAGACATGAATCTTAATTCGACGGCAATTGACGTCGCTGTACTTGAAGATGAAAAAGTTCTAAGAAAAACATTTAAGCCAAAAAACAAAATGGCAAACCGTTAGAAACACGAATTAAATATTATAAAATAGATCAATTTGTAATTTTTATCCCTACCAATAAATAAAAAAAAACATAATTATTAATATCGTGTTGTTTAAATACAACATTTTTTCTATAGTAGCTCAAGTACTCCACTCCACAAAACATCAAATATTATTATATGTATAAATATGTAAATCTAAATAATCATAATAATAATATCACCATATTAAATGTTTGTATAATTTAAACTCTCTTGATTAGTCTGAGTGGGATTAAAGTACAAACAAATCGAATTTTCAAACTTCTAAATTTACCATTGATCGGAAATTGAAAGGCGAGTGAAATCAGATGCCCAAAAGCACACATGCAAACGCATATTTTTTTTTTTGGCGCATCCTCACTCAACACCTGTTGTTTATGTTTGGCCAGCACTCATACGCCCTGGTGGTTAACAACTGACCTGCCGTGGCTTTTGTGGCTGTGCTAAATAACTAGTTTGGCGAATCGGGCTAATACAAAAAGACTACGATTTATTAATGTTATACAAAATACATGCAATAAATTTTGAATATGCTCTCCCACGCACAAAACTTTTAGCCGATTTTAAGCTAAAATGCTTAGTGAACAGCGTGCAACGTAGCGTATACGTGACATAATAGACGACGGTTATTGTATGGTTGAATGCAAGTGAGCATACAGTTTCGAGTATACAGCTACATTTGTATGTGTGCACAAATATATATATATATATATTTTCGGTTTGAGTAAAAGCGCATTCGAAAATATCTAGACAATCTGTTGCATAAACAATTCAAAGGAAATTTTAGGTTATGTTCCCAGTGAAATTTAATCCATATGCAGTTCGCTGAAATGCTGAGAATACTGATTACGAATGTTTTTGTTTTTTTTTGTTGTAAAAAAGTTCGAAGATTATGCCAACTTTTCTTTTTTCTACTGAATCAGGAGTAATCTGAAATTGCATCTGTTGGCCTGACCTTCAACAGCTTCGATCTTTTCAATGCAAAAAAAGGCAAAACAACATTTTTACATATAAGCCCCAATCATCCAAAAGCACACAACAGATTAACTTAACAGTGTTAAAATCATTTTATATTATTCTTAAAACGTAAAGATTTAAGAGAAATAAGTTAGAGCCTGGCCAACATCTAGGACACATCCATCAATTAGAGGAAAAAATTGTTTAGCGGCATGGACATTTTATTTCATATAAAATATTTACGAATTAGGCAATACTTTGCTACTAAAATAGTTTCTGGAGACTTTCTAAACTTCTGCGCTACTCTTTCTACGTAACCGACATTATCTTTGCAACAACCTGACTAGTATTGCTATCAATTTATAGAAGCAACTGTTATGAGAGCATGCTCCCAGTATACTTTTATACACTTAAGTCTATATTAACAACGAACATAGTTAACCTAGAACCAGCCTTCACTAAATATGCAAGCCAACTTTTCATTGTTTTTACATTAACTGAGTCTATTAAACTGGTATGATGTGTCAAACTGCATTAGTTTAATGCATTTTTAAGTAACGTTAGCGGAAACATGGCTGAACACTTACCAAAGGTGCGGTTACAATCCAATGAAAAGTAAAGCGAAAAAATTTCATTTGGGTATGTAAGTACACATGCAAACAGCAGTTATTAAATTTTGAAGTGAACTAAAGCTTACTTTAGGGCTGGTGTTGCTTAGGCTTTAGCTTAAGTACCGTACATTTACGAGTATATTGTAAGGTCTGAAATGTTTTGCCTGTAAGCATATTTGTTTACAAACTTTATTGCTCAGTAGGCGAAAAATATCTCAACAGATGTTGACACACTACTGTGACATATGAAAAATTCTATGTATTTGTAACAATTTCTTTTCATATCGCCCAACAATCTGTTATAAATTCTTGATATCACTTAAGTGCTTTTGTAGTCTAATAAAACCCAGCTTAACTACGTCTGACTATGTGGGCGCAATTCATCAAAATTCGAGACGGTATTTATGCATCTAAATATACACACAGACTTTAAGATTTTCACATTTATTTCAAACACCTTTCTCCTACCTTTTCTATCGAAAATATATATTTTTGCTTGTATGTATGGTACTCGTATATTGCTCGAAAGTTCTACGAAAAGTTGTGAAACTGCATTAATTTTTTCTATAAAATGGTCAACTGCACGCCAAATTAACTCTTTTTTATGCTTATGTAATCAAAAATTTTACGTTCTGATTTTGTTTTCTGGGCAAATTTGACAGTTTGAGCGGCATCTCTTTATTGAAAACAATAAATTCAATAAACAATACTAATTAACTGCAATTCTATATCCAATAAATTAAGTAACAATGCAATGCAACTGACAACAAAATACATTTAATTAAAGTTTTAGCCGCAGCTATCAATCATCTGTCAAATTTGAAAATTTAATTACCTATGCACCGCGCAGTCGCAGCAGAATCAACGGCACGGAAATACCTTAAGATATGTAACCGCAAACAGAGTATCGGAATCTAAGCAACCTTATATATACATATACTTTATAAAAGTCATACACTGGCCATCAAATTCAGCAAACAATTTTTCACAAAAACGCAAATCATTAGTATATGGGAATTGGAGGAGTATCGATCCGATATTATCTATTAAGTATTAGCATATCACATACTAAAATGTTTCCTGGGTTTCATTAGGGTACCTCAAATACAATCACTAATCACAAGTCGTTTGGAAGTTCGAAAATCATTGCATTAATTATGCGGTTGCTAATGAAACTTTTAATCAAATTCAACCCATTTTAATTCACAGTAATATTATTGTCATGAGAGATTTCAGTCCAAATGTGAATTTTATGTCTCACACATTGACTGATGTTTTCGGACAAAAGTCAACTAGCACCTAGGGGCTTATAAAGTTTTGCTTCGATTTGGAAAATTTTCGGTCAGAAGGTGGTAGTAAAGGAACTGTTAGTGCAAAGTTTTATCTCGGTCGAGTCTTGAGATTTGGGATCTCACTAAAAAGTGGTCTGCGTCACGCCCATTGTACAATTTCGACACTGACCCGCATAAAATCTTGTCATACTTTCCCGGCACCAAATTTTCACGTTTCTGGCGCAATTAGTTATAGATTTATCACGCTTTTAATAGTTTTGATCAGTACCATTATATGGGGAGTGAAGGGGGTTATCTTTCAATTTCATTAATTTTCACACTGTCCCTAGGAATTCTTAAAATATTTGAGTCCAACAAATTGGGTTGTTGTAGATTTAGTAGTTTAGGAGCTATGTACATTAATCTCATTAGAAGGCGGCTCCACGCCCACTTTTTCAAGACTTTTTGCCCCTTGCTATTTATTTGTCCGATCCTGATATTCACAAGAAAATTCTAATCAGCGGTGAAGCTAAACTTTTGATTGAATAGGTACTTAAATAAACTAAATTGTCACATTTGGAATGATGATAATCCACAGCAATTGCTGAGGGAATCATTGGTCCCCATTTCTTCGAAAACTAAGCCGGTCATAATGTTAATGGGGAATGCCGTAGAGCCTTTAAGAATTATTTTTCAATGGCGCGGCTTCCAAAATCGTGAGATATAACATTGCTGCACTATTTCGTGTGGAGTTATGTGAAGTCACTTGTGTACGCAAACAAGTTCGAGACGATTGATGCCTTGAAAGAGAGTACTCGGCGTGTTATACGCCAAAAATTACTGCAAATCTTTATATCACATTATCCACTGGCCTTACGGAGTTTAAAAAGATGCTGCAGCGGTTATTGGTACTTTTTCTGTATATTCAGTTTTCTTGTAGGATCTTCTCAAATTTTATTGTGGTAACCTCTAACTTTAAAGTATCATAATAATAAAGCTCACATTACGAAATTTTTGACAATTTTATTCATATTAATTCAATGTTCAATTAAAGTGCCTCAAGTTGTAACTTGAATGTCCTTCAGAGATATTTCACTTCAGGCATTGCGTGTTACATAATATTAAATACAATAAACTACACATGGCAATAAGTCTAGTAAGAAATTAGATCTCTACAAATATGTGTATATAATTTGTAATATTATCGCGTAGACAGCTAAGTATTGGTATAATTTTGTCATTCTAACCTGAAATAGTCTCGCAACATATGGCACAGCTTCAAGTACCGGCATATACACGAAGACTTTTACTACCAGAACCATTATTTGGAAACTTGAAGATGACAAGGAAAGACGAAAAGATCTCGTCACTTGAAATAGAGCGCCACGGTTTTTATAATATAATTAAAATATTTTAGAAAAGGTTAAATAAGGAGAAAAAATAGCTAATCGAAAATATATTTTTGCATCGGGTACATGAGATGTAAAAGAATTTGAAGTGTGCAGAAAATTGTTCAACACGAACTGCCAAAGTCGTGTCTCTCGTGTGTACAACCAATCTAATTTAAAATTTGTTTATTAAATTTAAAACACATCGCGATTAATAAAAGGTTAGCACAAGTATAATTGATTTACGTATTGATATTCGTCTACCAGCTTTTCTTTCAAGTGACAACTTAATTCTGTTTGGGGGGCAAACTACATATACATTTGGTATTTATTGTAAAGCATTTCCTACAGGGTCATTATTTTGCTTCCAGACAAGTACATTGTTACATCACCTGTGAGTGATGTTCAGTGTTCAGGGATTTGCAATAAATTAAAAATGTACTTGTTACTGTTGCTCCTGCGGCCA
The DNA here is from genome assembly GCA_027475135.1 of Bactrocera correcta. NCBI lineage: Eukaryota > Metazoa > Arthropoda > Insecta > Diptera > Tephritidae > Bactrocera > Bactrocera correcta. Next base: position 14,074,565 of record CM050327.1, on the reverse strand, counting down.
CACTATAAAATAATATAATGACATTGAAAGCAATTTTATGTTTTGACTACCCAACACCTGATATAAAAGGAAATATACGTACATACAAATATTTTCTATCGAATCAAATTTTACTCTTACTATACTACGTTTAGTGCATTTGTGTAAGTCCCCTTCAAATCGTCTTCGTATGCACAAGAGGTTAAAACTAAAATATTAAAAATATACTAGTAGAGACTATTAATATACAAATAAATTCATAAACAATTTTAGAATTTGGAGATGCGTTTTTTACTATTATTTTATTTATCTAATTTTAGTCAATATTATTTGTTTCTCTCATATTTCCATTGCCCACTTGACTCAGCAAAGTAAATGTGTTACAAATTTTTGGCTTCTGTAACAATTCTCTTCTTTTAAATAGCTTTCAATAAAGTGATAAAAAATCATATTTGTAAAGGATCTATTCTCAAATCTATATGTGTTATTGTCCAACCGGCCAGGTTGATCGTTCCTATGGCACATTATAAGCTGTATATAAATCCGCTCTAAAAATAAGGATATAATAGCGCTGCCTTAGGTATGACGACAAGTGCGTAAATTATTGCGTATAAAATGATATGTGAGATCAATATATCAAAACCTGATGAAATAGTTCGGGTATATACAGACGAACATAGCGAAATCGATACAGTTGGAAAGGGTGATCATTTACACTATGAACTAAACTATAACAGAGGATCACAAATATTATTAGTTATAACTTAATTATAAATTATTACAAAAAAAAAGCTAAAAAAAACACCTCAAACTGTCGCTGGCCATTCTTCAAATACCTGATGTGTGAAAAATCAGAAGAGTGACCTCTTCGAACTTTCTCGCTTCTTCGCTGCACAGAACTTAATACATATCTCCCCCACTACATCGACAGCAGTGAAACGCAGACGAGGAAAGTTTAGCCATATCAGAACACTGCACTCCGGATAGGAACGGGATGTCTCTTGATGTCTCCTATCGAACATCTGTACAGTAAGCTCATATAAGCAAGAGCCCCCTAGGAGCAAGAGGTCTTTCCTCAACTACGTCGACAACATTATACAATACGCCGACCAGACTTCGGACGCAACCAACTTCAGACATGCACTGACCACTATTCACAGTGGAGCCAAAAACACCTTCACCAATTCCCACTCAGTGAATGGCGTGACCACTCATTACAGATAACGAACTCGTCGTGAGAATCGAGAGTGGCCCTTGCGCAGCTTGGTTCTGGATACGGTGGCAGGTTAAACTCCTACTTATCCAGAATCGACCCCGACATATCAAATATTTAAATATGCAGCATGCAACAACCACTAACCACTTTTGCATGTCCAGATAACCCTACACATCTGACACCCCTCTCTCTGTGGTTTGACCATAATATTTCGACTTCGAAAAATGGATAAATCACTTTTTTACTTAGGACTCAATTCATTGAAAAGAACTGATTAGTCCAATACCCTGCCAAATGTCATATAGCGTTATGGAATACTCGGTGTGTGAACACTCGTAGAGCTCCTTAAGTCTTTAGTGTGATTGACGCATTAATTGTGACAGCAAAGTAAAAGGCTTTGCGGCATCATTGACACCGTTACCGTTTGACTTTCCGTTCACGCCATTGCGGATGTATTGCGGTTTGGTATGGTGGCGCTCACATATTTGGCGAAATTTCGCCGCACGCAGTGACTCTGTAATACGATTAAGAAGGAGGATAGATTTGCAATTATTTTCAATACTACCATTGTTTACCCCTTGTCGCCTACATTTCCATGTACCTTGTATAACGTGTCGAGCGCGTTGCTTCAGTTTGAATTGTTATTGTTTGTTATGTGCCACGTATTGACGGTGAGAAATTCCCTTTCGAATTCCTCAGGGTCGACCTTCAACTCGTGGGTACACAACTCTGCCCATGTGTAAATATCCTTTAGCAGACATTTCAACACTAGTTCTTCCAGTTCACCGAGCGTGCAATGCAACGGCTTTTGCAACCGCACAAAGCGCAACATACCACGCCAATACCTGAACTTCATATGCTTGGCAATAATGCGCGTAGCCAAGCGGCATTTCACTACGCATTCATTAAAATCCTACGAGCATGCTTTGTTCTTTGCCGCCAGACTGTTGGCCGTAAAGAAGCATACACCAGCCGGCAAATATGGGTGTGGCATGCAGTTTCAGATGGAATTCGATGAATTGTGCGCAACCAGCTTTGACCAGGGAGGCATGACCTGATCCTTGCCGCCGCTCTTTGTGCTAATATAGCATTTACAGGGTGTCGATATGGCGGCCAACTGTTTGCGTTCCAAGGACAATTCGTGCACGTATGTCGTAGCCAACGCAGCGGGGCTGACCAGTGCGCCGGAGCTGCTCAAACCCGAAGCTGGCGGTATGTTACCGCTCACCGCCATATGCATGCCGTTGGGCCGCTTGTGTTCACCACTGTTCGCTTGTTAGATTTGCTCATAGGTGCCCCTCACGCCGCACAAATAGCAATTATATCATTTCGATGCACCATTTTGCGGTAAATCAATGTTATGCGCGGGAGGTGTGAGAATGTTGGTTTGTAAGTGAAATAATAAAAGTTGCGGAAATATTGCAGAAATGCTTACCTGAGCGCACTCAAATCGCATTTGAAGTTTTCAAAACGAAATGTATTTTCTTCATTCCGTCCGACCGCCAACAATATGTACTAAACAGTAGCCATTGATAAGATAGGGTAGCCGCCACATGCTCGCCGATTACCTCTTGCCAACAGGTACTTCTTCGGTCGCCTACTTAGACCGAGAATTGAGAAGTTAAGTTCTCTCTAGCCGAACAAAAACCAAACTCTACAAGTAACTCATTATTGCCGTCCTTCTACATGGTACAGAGGCATGGACGGTGATAACATCTGATGAGTCGACGTTACGAGTTTTCAAGAGAAAGGTTTTGTGGAAGATTTTTGGTCCTTTGCGGCTACGCTGGCCAGGTAATGTCGTCCGAAACTAAACTATACATACTAAATCTCTAAATATATATTTCAATATTGGACAACTGACAATTATGCTGACGAAAAATGTCTTAATATTTTGTTGATTGTATTACATATATTCCTAATGACCTTATGTATTGGCTCACACACTGTATTGAAAGAGCTTTTCACATTTTCATAACGATAAAAACATTGCAAAATAGAACCACCATAAGAATGTCTTTTATAAGGATAAAACTTTGCAGAAACAATGTTCTTAGGGCGTAGCACCTCTTATTATAAGATTTCTGAAACTCCAGATTTTCGGTTAAATTTAAGATACCATAATAAAAATAGGTGGAAAGCATTTAAAAAAACGATTTGGATTTACATTTTCATTCAACTGTGGGTACGACCTGTGCAACCAACATTGACATAATACAAAGGTTCCAATCCAAAATGATTAGAAAAATCACGGATTCACCATGGTACATGCGTAATGAAAACATTCATAAAGATCTTGATATTTCTATGGTAGAGAAGGAGATAGAGGACAGCAGAATGAGATATATTTCCAAACTTCGCGAACATCCCAACCCTTTGGCTAACGCCTTGGTAAATTTTGCAATCAAACACGTCTAAAAAGAAGAGATCTACCATCCAGAGCAACGTTCTACCAAAAAAACTCAACCACATACTTGAGCTTCTTTAGATTTAAGATTTGAAAACTTATTGTTAGGCTTTACAAAGCAGATCCAATAAATATAGAAATATTAGAAAAAAATGTTAAGGTTTTAACTAAAACACGTATTTTTTTCACTTTAGATGATCTTCTAAGGAGTTATTCTGCTAATTCGGACGAATTTTTTATTAGAGGGGTTAACGGAAATCTCGGCGCAATGGCCGAGTTTCAAATGTTTACATTTACAATAATATTTTTATTTTATTCTGTTTTGTAGATAAATACGTACTTGTACATAAAATATACTTAGTATTTGCTTACCTTTTACCTGCGCTCATTGAAGCGAAAAAATAGTCATATTTTGTGAACAACATTTTGCTAAACATTTATTTAGCATGTAAAGTTCTATTACATTAAATTGATGTAAACAAACAATGTATAAAAGAAGAAAAATAAACAAAGAAAATAAAATTCGTTTTGCGAGTTCAAACAAATGCAAATTATAGAAAAATATATAAATACAATGTATAAAAGTTAAATTTGTGCGCAGCTTTCGATAAAAATGCCCGTGAGGACACAAATTTAGATAGTCATAGACCTATGTATGTATACCATGTATGTGTATGAATGCACACAACTATACATATACATATGTCAATGTTCTTAAAAGTTGGGCATGAGTATTATAACTTTTGTTGTATTAATTTCTATGACTTCCTTTATTAAATTAATTTAAAAATAGCAGATGGAACACTGATGAGGATATGTATTTCCTGTGCGACTTATTTTTTCGTTCTTTCCACTGTCAAATGAACAGTATATAAAACTTAACGATACTTTAATGTTTTGGCATATAAGAAAGTTACATAAGTACATAAACTTAAATAAAATATGTGAATATACATATAAATATGTTAGGATATTTTGGTATATATAAATATGGCTTCATACATTACTCGTGGCTGAAGCATGAAATTCACCTTCTTTCTTCCATTTTCGCTTCACATTACATAGACTTACTACAAGTATATAAATATTTTGCAACATTAGTTAAAATTAATGACATCTATCTCTTGTATTACAACTTCACTACCCAATTATTGAGTTTCTTGTTATTTTATACACTTATTATATATATAGTTAGCTAAATATATACTTTAACAAAACGTGTATGCTCCTGCATTGTAAGTCAACCACATACATAAATTAAATTTAAAACAAAATGCAAAGCCGTTGGCCATTTAAGAGCATAAATCTTCGACAGATTCGCCTTGTAAAAGCAACAAGCGTTGCTGCTCCTTCTTCTTCGATAGGCCTTTAGTCTTGCCTCGTCGGTTGACTACGCCGTCCTCCTCATCCATCATGCGTAAAATTGTCGTCTAGCAAAAAATAATAAAAAAAATTATTTGAATATATATGCACACATATCTACACTATATATAATAAGTTCAAGAGAAAGTCCAATATTGTATACAAATTTGGTGATGACAGCTTGGGAAAAAGATATAAGTAAATGCCGAAATTGATAATGTTATATAAGTCGCTAAGTGAACTTCATAAAGAGTGTTTTCCTTAAAGAGTTTAACTTACAGGGTTTGTCAGGAAATTGATGGGACTGAGCCGATCAAAAAAAAATTATTGAACAAATTGTAGCAATTCTTTAAAAACTTTTGCAATGGACTACTTCTGCCAGCGCGATTTTCAAGCATTGACGGCATCACAGAGGGCACTCTCCGGAATAGCCTTGAGAGCCGAGGTGCAAGCTGCTCTCTCAACAACCTTTTCTGGCAAAGAAACAAAAAAGTCCGGGTGACCTCATCTGGGCTATTGGGCAGCTGCGGAAGCATTGTAATGCCGCTCTTGGTTAGGTAACTGTTCACAAGAAGGGAGGTGTGAGCTGGGACGTTGCCGTTTTGCATCTTTCAATAGACTGCGATGTGTTGTCGAACTCGATTGACCCTTCGTTTGACTCTCTTGAGGACTTCCACGTAAAACTTGGCGTTAACGGTTTGCGGTGGACGATGCCTTTGATGTCAAAAAGAATGAGCATGGTTTTCACTTTGGATTTGCTCATTCTTCTGGTCTTAATTAGCGACCTCGTGTCACCGAAACACACTACTTCTTGATAAAGCGCATCTGGGTGAGCCTGGTCGATCATATCAAACGTCTCTGTCGCAGATTTACCGAGTTTCACACAGAATTTAATCGCGTAGCTCTGCTCTAACGAACGCTGCATTTTCGGCTTGCACTACTCACAGAAACACGTCGCGCAAAATGTTTGTCCTGACTCTCCAGCTGCTCGGAGACCAGCCGCTTGTTCATTAGCAAGGAACGTCCTTTACCGAATCCAGTCGGTGCCGAAATACAGTCGCGAGGGAAGAAAATCAGTCCTATTACATACCGGACAAACCCTGTACACAAAACTTTAATTTTGGGAAATTATAGTTTTTATCTCAAGACAATTTCCTTTCGATAGGAGAGTAGTAGACTCCATGACTTTTCAAGCAATCTTGAATAATAAGTTTTCTTCGGGAGGCCTGCATAATAAAAACTTTCTACCCAGTGAGCGAACTTTTCGAGTGTACAAACAGAAATAAATCGGAAGGAGAGAAATTCGGAGGATACGGCGATTGTGGTAGCACTCTTAGTCTAATTTGACTGCTTTGGCCGTAGTGACGGCGGAGATGGAAGCCAGTACGTTGTGATATCGTACATACGGTTTGCCAATACGAGATGATATTTGTCATAAAAAACCAACGTACGATTTCATTAATTTTCCAGATCGAATCACCGACAGATGTTGCTCTTACACCGTTTTTCTAAAATAAGCAGACACGACTTCTTCCACAGGCTGTCAAAACGAAAATTCGGGTCTGGTCGGCTAAATTTTTAAAACCAAGAGTCACCATGGTAAACTTATCTTGCAACTCGCACGATGCTACGTATCAATATTGACTTATTGGAACGGCCTTGCCAATCCTACACCTTACTTAAAATGATTCTTTATACATTTTTCTTCTCTCAATCTGAGTAACAAATTACTTTTTCAACCGTAATTAATTATCGTTTCCTGCATTTAATAAATTATGTAATTAACGCACAAAGCCAAGAAGCACTCACCTGATCCGAACAATCCATGGGCGCCACCGAAATATCACGTACTGCACGAAATTTACCGCAATTATTCAAGTGTTCATTTTCCAAGCGAAAATAGTTCCAAATGAAACGACGAAATACCTCCAACGGGCTGAGTATAGTCATCATTACGTCACCCTCCATATAACCCGCCTCAATTAAGCTCATCGATACGGTCCAACCGAAACGCAACACTAAATCTTCCACAATGCCAAAGTAGTAGAACCACTGTGGAAGATAAATAAGTGGAAAATACAACGTTAGAAACAAAGGAATGGTACAATACATAAACAATAAGTAAATTGCTGCCTAATTGGGCAAAAAATCATGTCAATTTACAACAGTGTAGTGTTTGGGGTGTAACTAACGAGCAGTTACCAACAAAATACTCCAACTTGAAATATCTCTGCATATTTTTATATGAGTGTGCGTGTGTGTGAGAAAACTGTAATGCCGTTGAGCACTTACCGTCGACGAGTAGACAATTTCTTCACGCAAAAAGCGATTATCGCCAGCCTTGGCATCAAAGAGGCCCCAATCCATTTTAATGTCCCACGTGTAAGCATAACATGAGGACACAATGGCCGCCACTATCCAGCAATAAAACCAGGGATTATCCTTCGATGTGAAGTAGCCGTCTGTAAAAAAGAGATAGAGAAAGTGAGAAACAAAGGAAATGAGAGAGGTGATAAAGTGTAAGGATTTATGTATGAAAATAAACTGTTGCTGCAAGCATTCGGAAATGTTGATGCAGAAACGTTATTAACAGTCAATTAAACTTAGTACTGGAGAGGTCAATTGTATATTATGTTTATTGCGAAGTTAACGTAGACTTAACAATATACTTGAAAATATGTAAAAACACTTTGTGTTTGACTACTTATAAAAAAAAGTAAATCTATTGACTAAGCAGAGGCATACATTGTGACTAAAAGCATCCGAAAATTGTATTTAAAGTCCCGGGTAAATGACATTTCAAAAAATCTTATTAAGTTGATAAGACTGTCCTTAATTACCGTGCCAAATATGAGCGCGATCTGTCAACCAGTTTGTTTACATCAACTGCTTAGGTCGGTACACCTCAGTAGTGCGTTGTGATTTTTAAAATGGATAAAAATATCAAACAAAGAACTCGTCTCGAATTTTGTATTTCTAACCGAATTTCATATGTGGAATCATTGCGAATATTAGCAAAAGCTTACGTTGATTCAGTTTTATCAAAAGACAAGCCCAAGAGCCCAAAACCTTCAAAGACGATCGAAAGATCGTTGAAGACATACCTCGTTCTGAACAACCTTCGACTTCTTCAACTGATGAAAATATTAAAAAAGTGAAGGATAGGTTGCTTTAAAATCGTTAGGAAGTATTAAAGAGATGGCAACAGAGCTCTACATCTCTCGCAAGTCCGTTCGAATGACTTAGGGGTGTATTTTGGGTATGAAACGCGTTCTTGCTCAACTCGTCTCAATAGATCTAATTTTTTTTTTCAAAAAGAATGCCCTTAGCAGATCTCTTTGGACATGCTTGATCATTCAAATTCCGACTCCACATTCATGGACAGCATTATAACTGGCGATGAGACATGAGTTTATGAGTTTGACAAGCGAACAAGTCAACAAATATTGAAATGGAGGGAAAAAACAAACCGGAACCAAAAAAAAGGCACGCCAATGCCGTTTAAACATCAAGGTGATGCCCCTTGCTTTTTTCAATGTTCGAAGGATGATGCATTATAAATTTGTTTCGTAGAGACGGACGGTCAATAAAGAGTTCTATTTGACCGCATTGAGGCATTTGCGTGAGAAAATCTGTCGAAAACGGCCGAAACTGTGGAGGAACAGTTCGTGTATTTTACACGATGATGTTTCGAGAACTGGAAAAATCGTTGTCATAAGTGTATTACATCTGGTGGGGCTTACTTTGAAGGCGAAAAAATAAATATTGATGAATAATAAATGTTTTGCGTTTTATTTACAATTTCCGGATAATTTTTTGTCACATTATATATATAGCGTATACCATACGTATGTTTGTTCCTTGAAAACCACTTTGTAGAGTTTGATGCGAAATAAATATTTTAAGAGTTAATGTTGTTTTGTTAACAGTATGTTAACTGTGACATTTGACATTTAAGGCCTAAGTGTTCTTAACACATTAAGTTTCTTGCATTTGATATAAATCTCAAAAATATTCTTAATTCGCAGTAACTTTCTACTAATTGCGATAAATCTGTTCAAAATTGTTCAACGTTTAGAGGTATATAGGTGACATACCATCCATTCATATTTATACTATATTTTTGAGAGTTATAAAGTTTTTTTCCAAAACAGAACAGAAAATTTAATAAAATTATCATATTTTGACTATATAAGAAATAATCATATTTAATGACATTAAGTGGCAATGTCTTGTGCAGACATTTAGTGCAATAGCTATTACATTGCTTTTTCCAAACTAGCTCGCCTTAACTCGTCAATATCGTGCACAATTTAAGTTTCCAACTAATATCTACATATTTTAATTTATTTATTTATTCCCTTCGATAGGTAAGTGATTTTACGGGCATCCATCTCTCGCTATACACTTGCTCAGTTATTCAGCATATTCTGTCGTGGGATGGCCGTTATTGGGAAGAACAACAGACAACCTACTAATATATATTTTACGCACTCGTTGCCGGTAGTAATTTTGCACACATACATACATAAATTTATAAAGTAAGTGTACAGAAATTATGTGGGTTTGCCAGCTTTAATTATTGCAACCAAGGCAACGCGATACGCGAACCCTTTGAACTTTTGTTTTCAACATTTTGTTCAACATTTCTATATATTTCCTAATCTCAATGGGACATCTTTCTTTAAAGCTATGCTTTGTTGTTATTTTTAGGTGTATTTTTAAATATGCATAACGGTTGTGCGATATGTTTTGAGTTAATTAACATTTTATTTGAGTTTTGTTTGTATGTGTTGAATTATAAAGGGGGAAAACGGTGAATTTAAGAACCCACCCTTCAGGTAAAAATCAAATGTTTAATTTCCTGAACATTTCTTATTTATGCATTTATTGCCTTTCACATTTTCACTTTTGAAGAAATGAAACACTGCTGTGAAAGTCAGCAGGTCATTTTTTCCGAGAATTCCATTAACTAGAAACATACATAAATATTTATATACCTATAGGGTGTTTCAATTTGGATAAAACTATATTGACAACTCTGCCAGGCTTTGTCCGTGTCTTTACAAAAATACAACTATTTGGTTTTATGTACAGGATCCGGCACTCGAAGTGTAACCAACTTCACACTGTTCGCGCAGCTGTCGTACTGGAAACAGCTGTTTATAAATTTGCTGAATGATAGTTCGGAGTATTGTTCACAAGTATACAAAACCGTTTTGCTAAAAGTCAACGCAAAAAAAGTGATCAACGATGGAATTCAAACGTAATAGTGTGATTGCTTTATATTTAGCTTGAAACTCACAGCCAGCAATAGTTCGTGGGCTCAAACCCAAAAAAAAAAGTTTTTTAAAGTTTTTGTTTATCGCACCATCACTCGTTACAAAGATACTGGAAGTATCGCAAAACGCCATGGAGGTGGTCATCAAAAGACTGCAACGTCATGTAAGTTGGTTCGGAAAGTGAAGAAGCGACTTGAGCGAAATCCACGACGAAGTGCCAATCAAATAGCTAAAGAACTGAAAGTATCCGACCGCAGCATCCGACGCATATTGAAAAATGAACTCAAGGTCAAGCCTTACAAATTCCAAGAGGCCCATAATCTCACACCGAAGCAGCAACAAGTAAGCAGTTTCTTCGCTTTGCCGAAAGCGGTCAAATTCCGAACATTGTGTTTTCTGACGAAAAAAATTTTCCAATTGAGCAATTCGTAAACTCTCAAAAGGATAGGGTTTACTTGACCGAGCGTTCATACGAGAATCTAAGTCATCGGTTGGCCACCAGGAGGCAGCTCCCGCCACAAATAATGGTTTGGGCCGCTGTCACCGCAGATGGGCGCTCTTCAATTGTTTTCATCGAGCCTGGCGTCGGTCGCAAACCATGGACGTTTCAACAAGACTCAGCACCGTCTCACAAAGCTCGAGTGAACCAGGAATGGCTGAAAAACAACGTTTCGAACTTCATTACGACCATACAATAGCTCTCGAATTCACCAGATGCGAATCCAATGGATTATTCTCTCTGGGCCATTTTGGAGAGCAAGATCCGAAGTAAAAAATACACCAGTCTCGAGATGCTGAAGAAAGCCATTGTCCGTGAGTGGGCCAAAATACAGCAAGTCATATTCGGGCAGCTTGCGATTCGTTTTTTTGACCGTCTCAAGGCCATAATTAAGGCAAAAGGTGGTCATATCGAGCAAAAGTGAATTGGTCCTGAATTTATGATTATTTTCACACATTTCGTACTTTAAAATAAACAAAAATAATTTTCCAAACCGAAGTTATGGCTTTTTTAATTTACACTTCGAGTGCTGGACCCTGTAGGAAATTTTAGAAACGTAAAATGAGATTGGCCACAACTCTATTAATTCCAAAGAAATCTCTTTCCCTCCATATTGTAAAGTTCAGAGTAATACCGAAGTACAGTCTCTACATGTGTGAAACTGTGGAGTAAAAAATGGTCGAAATTTCTTGACCGAAGAAAACCCCTAAACCTATGATTTTCATTATATGTACTATACTTAAAATATTAGTCAATTTGCGAGACACTTTAGGGACGTTATACATTTCAAAGATATTTATATACATAATTACATATAACTTATTCGATCTCAAGAGATTAACAAACATGCCTATGATACATGTTTCAAATACATATATAAAATTTTTGGAGTTCAGTTTAAACGTACACACATATGAACATACATATATAAATTTCAAATCCTTTAAAAGTTCTGAAATATTTCAATTTCAACAATGGTTTCCACTCACCTGAGGTTATCTGAAATTTGTATGAAAATATCACCACAAAAAAGGATGTTGCGTACTTAGCAGCATTAACCAGATGCGGAAAAGCTTCACGAGTGTCACGATAGCGACGAATACACTGAGCGAAGCGCCAATAAGCCGGCAAAATTGCGACAATTGGACGTACCATAGAGATATCCCGCACACAATTGCTGCCACCTGTTTCAAATTAAATAATATTATAAGAAAAAATTAAATTTTCTGAGAACAGGACAACAACTCACCGTAACTCGTTTTGTGCCAACTGGGATTCTCACCGAAAAAGCATATAATGAAGGGTATATCGAGGAAGGCAGGCACAATGCTGTTCAACTGGTCGGCAAGCCAAAAGTCAGCAAAAGTCACAAAAAAGAATGGTGCCATTACCACACGACTAAGCACGCGCACAGCCCAGTATCGCGCCTCGTGATGAAATGTCTTCGTTGGATTAAGCAAAAATGCAAGCATTAAGGTGTAAAGAAAAATGGGCGCCGAATATTGTGGTATGCCCAAGGGGTCACAATAAATATAGCAGAGCACACAAATAGCCCAAATTACACCAAATACCGACGCCACTTCCATGATATTCTGCTCGGACAAGTGATTACGTGGATCCAATTCAAAGATGAGCACATGATTAACGCCAGACGAACGCCAGCCATACACATTGACGCCCCACAAGAAGAGAAATTCAATAATGAGAAAGGGACCACGAAACATGCGCAGACCTACGCGCCAATCATCGCCAAAGCCATGAAATATTGCCGACAAAATGACTGTAAGGAAGAGTACGACAAAAGCACCCGAGAAAAGACCAACTTTGAAAGTGGTCCACGGGCTTTGTTGCTCGCCCAAAGGCGGTACGCGCAAACGCTTCATGGCCTTTTGCCGATCGCCGCCCTCAATGTCGTTGGTGAAAGCGCGCTCGGTTTCCTGTATCAGACGATCTATATCTTTGTTGACATAGAAATGTGCCGCCTCCACATACTCCTCACGCCATTTAACGCCATCGCAAACACTCAAGAGCTTATCGTGTTTCTTGAGTATCTTGCGGAAGCCGGTGAAATTCAAATTCTGGTAGTTTTGTAGTAGAATGAGACCCAAATAAAATTCACTAAATGCTAATTTGAGATCCTGTATTTTACGCGCTGGTACATTCTTCTTGCCCAAGGGTGTTTTCGACTTCCAAGCGGGTTGTTTCTTGACCGCGCCCATCTCTAACGTTTCGCTAAGTTCACTGCGGAGATTGCCATATTTTCGCGTAGCCTCAGCCATCTTTTCCGAGTAGAATGTGTTGATTTTTGCCAACTCTTTGTCACAGTAATGGAAGAATTGTTCGTCAAATTTGGCAAAGTAACGTGAGAGCACCTCTGGATCGACGAGCTCAGCGGACGGCGCTTGCTCCACGGCTGCGTACAGCATTGCCTTCATTTCCTGCAGAAAAAGTAAATATTTTTGAGTAAAATCTAACCTAAACTACTTCTAAGATATAAAAGCTATATAACGGGTGATTTTTTAAGAGCTTGATAACTTTTTTAAAAAAAAAAACGCATAAAATTTGCAAAATCTCATCGGTTCTTTATTTGAAACGTTAGATTGGTTCATGACATTTACTTTTTGAAGATAATTTCATTTAAATGTTGACCGCGGCTGCGTCTTAGGTGGTCCATTCGGAAAGTCCAATTTTGGGCAACTTTTTCGAGCATTTCGGCCGGAATAGCCCGAATTTCTTCGGAAATGTTGTCTTCCAAAGCTGGAATAGTTGCTGGCTTATTTCTGTAGACTTTAGACTTGACGTAGCCCCACAAAAAATAGTCTAAAGGCGTTAAATCGCATGATCTTGGTGGCCAACTTACGGGTCCATTTCTTGAGATGAATTGTTGTCCGAAGTTTTCCCTCAAAATGGCCATAGAATCGCGAGCTGTGTGGCATGTAGCGCCATCTTGTTGAAACCACATGTCAACCAAGTTCAGTTCTTCCATTTTTGGCAACAAAAAGTTTGTTAGCATCGAACGATAGCGATCGCCATTCACCGTAACGTTGCGTCCAACAGCATCTTTGAAAAAATACGGTCCAATGATTCCACCAGCGTACAAACCACACCAAACAGTGCATTTTTCGGGATGCATGGGCAGTTCTTGAACGGCTTCTGGTTGCTCTTCACCCCAAATGCGGCAATTTTGCTTATTTACGTAGCCATTCAACCAGAAATGAGCCTCATCGCTCATCGGACACGGACGCGAAACACATTTCGAATCGAACACTGATTTTGGTAATAAAATTCAATGATTTGCAAGCGTTGCTCGTTAGTAAGTCTATTCATGATGAAATGTCAAAGCATACTGAGCATCTTTCTCTTTGACACCATGTCTGACATCCCACGTGATCTGTCAAATACTACTGCATGAAAATCCTAACCTCAAAAAAATCACCCGTTATAGTATAATACCAAACAATGCTTTTATAAAACACATGACTGTATTTTTTTTATCAGAAATAAAGTTTGTATAAGTAACTGTAAAATCCACAGCGCTTTATATATACATAAATATATATGTAAAAAAAAAAACCTCTCTCTCTCTCTAATGTCCTCTTCAACTTGAAAGCTCACTCTGTTTACATTGATTGTTTGTAAACAAACCACACCACAACACATGTTTTTCATTTTGTTTACATCTCCATCTTCTAAACACTCTGCAACAGGTGTCTGTTTACGATCATGCGCACTACGCCCACCATATTTTGCCGCCAAAATAAAAGCTCCTCACTTTGACAGCTGCCCAACGAGCTTTTTGTGACGTCACCCACCCAACTGACAACAGCTGTCAGTGAGCTCCCACCCGCTGCCGCAGTATCTACAAGATTTTCACTTTTCACTGGCCGACATACCGAAAACGCAAATAAAACGCGTCGAGAATACCAATCATACCTCGTAGTTTATGTACTGTTTTCGCCATTCCGGTGTTATATGCGCGCTCAAGTGTTCGGCAAATTTCATTTTAACAACCGCAGCGTGTTAATTCACTACAATTTCACTAAATAATTGAACAGCAAACGCTGCACACGCCACATTTTCACATTCACATTCAATGCAAATACACACATTGAGTCCAAAATAGATGAAAAGTGAAAACTGTCGAAAACATATGGTCAGCGCAGAGCTTTTGTGCTTCGCAGGGCAAACTTGCATGGCTTTTTAGTGGCGTTGAAGCTTTTGGAAGACAAAAAATTTGGTTTTAAATGTGAAAAATATTCATTTGGTGCATTCAAAAGTTTCGAATTCCGTGTATGTGTATAAATAAAACTAATACGGGTTAACAAAATTTTAACTTTTTTTATCTAATACCAAATTCTTAAGAGGTCAGAATTTTCAAAAAATATTTTTTTTTGCATTTTCGTTAAGTTTATTATCTTAAAAATATTCTCTTAAAATTTCACGTTGATCCGAAAATTAGTTTTTTAATTATTCGAAAAATAACAAAGAGATCTCGGGCACTTCATTCCGTTAGTGTAAAACTTTAACTACGTTTTTCTCAAAAAATGTTTTTTGAACCGGTGACAACTGTAACTCGAAAACCGCTTAGTAGATTTTAATGAAATTTATACAGCTTTTAGAATACATAATAAACTCGAGCCTGATCGAAGGGTTTTTATTTTCTGGAATCCTTCGATCTCGAAGGCTTACAGGGATTCAGTTTTATCAAAAACACAAGTCTACAAGCATTGAAAAGCCTTCAAAAACGGTCGAGAGATCGTTAAAGACATGCCTCGTTCTGGACGGCCTTCGAAGTCTTCATCTTATGAAGATATCAAAATAGTTGGAGCTTGAAAATCTCCTGGCAAGTGTAGAAGAGATAGCACGATAATCTCCTGCGATTCTAATGATTTTAATAGATATTTTAGGTATGAAACTGTTCTTGCTCTACTCATTCCGATAAAGCTGTTTATTTTTTTCAAAAAGATTACCGTAAGCAGGTCTCTTTGGATATGCTTGATCTTGAATTCCAATCTCACTTTCACGGAGACATTATAACTGCCGATGAGGCATTAGTTTATGAGTTTGACATTCAAACAAGTCAAAAATCATCGGAATGGAGGAAAAAACGAGCCAAGACCAAAAAAACCACGCCACAACCGCTTGAAAATCAAGTTGATGTTCATTGTTTCTTTCGATATTCATGGTTTAGTGGATCATGAATTTACTCCGGAGGAGCAGACTGTCAAGAAGGACTTCTATTTGGCCGTATAGAGGCATTTAAAGATGAATATCACCGATCAACCACCGTTTTCACCAGATTTAGCTCCGCATGAGTTTTTTGTTTGTCAAAATGAAATTACCGTCCGTGGAACCCGTTTCAAGCCGATCAGAGATATAAAACAATCATATGAAGGATGATTTATTTCGAAATACCCTACCTTTTAAAGAAAATATCGCTTCAAATTTATTATTCTTATCATTCGAAAGAACATTCCTTGGAATTCATTTTTTATTATTTCTTTCAAATTTTGGTCGTGGCTAGGTTTAAGAGGGTCCATTCGTTTAGTCCAATTTTCGATGACTCGTTCGAGCTCGACTTCGTTTCGAGCATTTTAACTGGTAACTGGCGAAGGATACGCATGTTGTTTTACCTCAAAGCCTGAGTCGAAGCAAGATTGTCCGCATAGACTTTAGACTTTACTCATCCTTACAGGAAAAAAGTCTAACGGTGTGATAACACACGATCTTGGTGACCAATTGGCCGTGAAATTATACTTTCACCGAAGTATTCTCTTAATAAATCCATTGATGCATTCGATGTGTTGGAAGTGGCGCCGTCTTGTTGAAACCAAATGTCGCCGAGAACACGAGCTTCAATTTCAGGCATCAAATAGTTGGTTATCAGTAAATTACCTACAAACTATGACTTTTGCAATTTAAAGTGATTTCATTGAGTTATAAAATTCAAGATAAGGCCTTAAAGTAATCAAATTTCGACCGTTGATATCTTCGAGGTATGAATATTTTATCGCATAATACGAAAAAATAGAAAACTGTAAAGCGAAGAACCTTTCCATTACAGTTAAGAGCTTATACTTGGAAAGATTTTCGTAAAGTTATTTAAGAACCTATTTCTCAGAGTACCAAGCGAAAAAATAATCATTTTTTAGACCCAACCTACAACAACATACATGTGTAGCTATACACACCATAAGTGGACAGTGGCGAATCGCACAAACAACTGGTATAAATTCAATAAATTGGCTTAATTAAACAGAGGCAGAAAACACAGCGGCTATGAACTTACACTCTCGCTTGTTTGGAATTATTCGAATAACAATATTGTTGTTTTCATTTGTTTGTTTTTTTTTTTTTTTTCACAAGAAAACAGTGCTCAAACAAAGAAGAATAGCGAATGAAAAACGATCTTGAAAAATATCAAACTATCATTTATTATAATTTAGTTATCATAATCTCTTTAGTATCATCAACACATTACCTCAAGTCACTCAATGCGAAAATAAAAGTCCATAATCGTAATTTGCCCGCTTTTATTGCATATCATTAAAAACGTAAACAAAGCAGACAGCCGGCATGGATATGATTATATATATTTGTACATATACATATATGCATATAAATTTGTCAATAAAACCTTCGAAACGAACCACATGCAACCATTAACACACCTTATGATTGTTTAGCATGAAAGCGTTCCAGCTGAAACACGCGATGGATGCGGCGTCCAACAAATCAAAGCCATGTGAGCGAGCAAGCAACTCGGCGCATTCACAAATGCAACGAGCGCTCACTGGGCGCGCAGAGACGCTCAGCAGTAGCGACGCTTCATAGACAACCGGCTGATTGCTGACAAGCAACCGCTTCGGCTGCAACAGTTATCGCAAAATACTTGCTTACATGCAAACAAACAGTTAAATTATGAGAATACACTCAAGCGCTGAGACAGCGCATCAGCTTTGCTATGACTCTCATATATGGTAAACCGGTAAAGCGATCATCATGTTGATAGCCGTGAAGGCCAACCGGAGAGCAAGCGCAAGCGAACAACACCGTCAACTGTATAGAACGCGACTCAGTGGGAGCGCAGGTTGTCGATATGTGTATGTAGGTATGTATGTAAGGGGAGTGTGTGACTGTGTATGCGTGTATGGCGTGCTCAGAAGCGGGTCGCTGTACCGATTCTAATTGAAAATTCAAAACATGTTTTACGCATTTTGCCGTTTGATCTATTTTCGAAGCTTCGCAGGCCATATCAGCTAGCTTGCCATATATAGCTGGTGTAAGTGGGGCGTTGAGCGCATGCATTGTTTTACTATTTTCTAGTATTTTTTAATATTTTATACGAGTATATAATTTTTTTTTTTTTTGTATTTTCATTTTTTTTTTTTTCATTTTTCTTCGAACGTTTGTTTGGCCTTTGGATTCTCCTTAATTGTTTTTTAACTTTTGATTATTCATTATTGTAGCGCTTCTGCCAATGTCGGCGACCTCGAAAATGGATTTGGTATAAGTTTCAGCTCTTGTTTTAGTTTTGTCCATATTTTATAGTTTGCATTTATAAATGCATACTTACTTATGTACATACGCATATAGCTTCTTCATTTGGTGTCTACCGCATTCGCATGGCATTGCATTAATCAAAATCCAATTTGTCGGCAGTTCGGTTCTTGGCAGCAAGCGGCGAGCAGCGCGATCAGGCGTCCGTGCAGTTGTACTTTACATATATATGTATGTATGTATATATGTATACTCTCATGCATACATATGTCTGCATGTATATTGAAGCTCACCATATCGGTAGCGCGATCTTATCAAAAAGTGGTTTCTTTAACAATTTAATGCAAAGGGTAATACATATGTACCTGGTATATATGTGTATATATCCATATATGTACATGCAAGTACATACCGACATATGCTAAATTAATTTTCGATTAGATTTCGAAGCGGTCTATTATCGCCCATTGATAAGCGCGCGCTTTTCGTTGCCGTCAAACTGAAGCCTTTGAGCGAATTTCGGTAGTGCATACATACATACGTACATGTGAGAATGTTTTTCGCCCTTACATATGTATGAACACATGTTCGTGCAATATACAAATTTGTTTTATGCAGTAAACACTCTTTACAATCAAATAGAATGGAGAATACAATTGAGTTGTGGCGATTGTACGTCGACACGGCGTAGTGCTCGCCGCCCCAGTACAATTTCGGCGCTGAAACGGTACGGATACGAGTAACGGAAGTGCAGTGAAATTTGTATTTTTTTTATGATCGTCTAATTATTCGTTGTGCTCATTTGTCATACAAAATTAAGCGCTATATCCGCTAATTGTAGTGATTAATTATATTTTATAGTGCTTGCTTGCTTAGTTAGTGGAAAAAATAAAACGAATTAAAAAATGCCAGTCAAAATGCAAACACCCACCAAAAGTCAGATTGACGAGCTGCGAAATTTATTCAACGAAAAGTACGAACAAAGTCCACCCGCAGGTAAGCAACAATGCAGTGACTTAATTAGCTTGCACTGCGCTTGTCAGCTTGACAGAATTTTATGACTGAATATCGAGCTTTTGTGGTAAGAAAATGCTTTCACGTGCTGAATTATATAAAAGTCGAGAAAATAAATCAAATAAGTACACTTTTGTTGTATTAAATTGTAAGGTCACTTCCATTATTCAGCTAAAGAGATTTGTTTACATATGCCAACAACAATAGCATAAGAGGATTTTTTTTTATCAAATATGAATGCAACACCTTGTCTCAGGGGGTCTTTCCCCTTATAAGGCATAACGTAAATAGATAAATATAATAATAAATTGTTTTTATTCATCATAAATTTAAGCTTTTTATATGATAAGCAGCCACACAGTTGAAAAGTGGCATAAGTATGTGAACGTTACCTGATGCCTTTTAGGTTGGAATCCCGTACGTCAGAGTAATGTATTTAAAATTTATTTAGAATATTGATATTGCCTAGGTGATATAAAATCTTTAAGTATAAATGTGAATTATGGAATCGAAAAAGATTCACAGAAAAATCAAACAGTTTTTAGCTTTGTCAGGTTAGGTCAGTCTTAAATTTTCAAAACATCGATATTTTTGTTTTGTGCTTTTCATGGCAAGTCCCAAAACCAGCACATAACCTTAGAGCGAAGTGATTCGCCTTCAAAACGGATGTTTTTTGGCTACCCACAAGATAGTTTTTCAAAGACCGGAAGTCGTGAACTGCTTAAACTATATGTGTATTAATCGTTTCTAGCCACTTCCAAGTGAATGGGGCTCAGAGAACTTTCCTCACTCGCGTGAACTTCTGCACTTACAGCATAAGGTCATCGAAAATTGGCGTAAAAGGAAATATGCAAACGCTGCCGTATAGCCCATTTAAAAGACAGTCTTGTCAGTTTTTTAAACAATAAATGACATAAAATGATTGGCATTCCAAAAAAATATTCGATTTTAATCAAATATAAGTGTTTTGTTTTGTTTTAACAGCACATCGTTCTTATTGCTAAACCCTTTGCTTGTGTTTAAATGAGTAATAAACTATTTGCTGATACTAATTAATTATTAGGAATTTACTTAATAATACAGATACTGCATTATGTTTATATTTCTAAGTAAGGAATTATTTCGTTCACTGCACAGTGGGTTTGTACTGACAAAATTTAATAAAATGTAAAGTTTGGACATCGAAAAAAAAATTGTCGTATTTTACTTTGGAGGAGGATTCAAATAATCAAAAATTTTAAATTAATATTTATTTGTACATAACCTGTATACCATGCAATTTTTTGGCAAAATTCTATTTTATTATTTACTATAGTTAATCACGACAATGGCTATTCTCAACATACCGATATTGGAACTTTATATTTTAACTTCGGATCCTAAGCACGAATAGTTGGTACATCCCTTACAATCTTGGTTTGAGCAGAATTAGGACGCTCTGGAGCTTTAATCGCAGATGACCAATTTATAATGTAATTGTAACAGATAATGATTTCGTAATAATTTTCTATATTTTCAAACTTTTCAATAACATGTAAGTTTGTGATATGATCGCATTTTGTTTGAAAAGAGGACGTAGTCTCGACGATAACCTTTCTCAGTGTTACGAAATTTATTTCTAGCGATTATACTCTTATGATTTGAGAACAGTAAAAAGAACAGTATGCTTTGTCTTTATTAAGCTTTATCCTTTTTGGCAATTGATGATAAAGGTTGTTTGTGTCACCTAAAACTAATCATATAGCTCAAGAGCCGCACGACTGAATTTAACCGAATTCGATACATACCATTTTTCGGACATTTGCGAAAATGGGCGCAATCGGGCAACAACCACTCCTACTTTACTTATAAGACAATTTTAAACTCCTTCTGATATCTTCACTCTCCAATATGGAAATCAAGCAATAATACATATTTCAATAAACTTATGGAAACAAAAATTATCCAAATCGGACTAAAACTATTGAATCCCCCAGATACCGAATATGTAGATCAAATTGCTAGTTCCAAATATTTTATCGAAAATATCTCTCTTTCTGTTAGATATATTATTTTATATTATTTAATTTCAGAGAAAATCCTTTTCTAATATAACATAAATGGTTTTAGTTCAATAATTCCCTTAGCCCCCAAATACCTAACATAAAGATTTTCGAACTATCCGGTTGACTTGGTACCGTCTATATCGGCAAACATGTAAGTCATGGAAAGAGAGGGTTTCGAACTTATGGTTGATTTTATACCGTCATATGTCTTGTGACATATGAGTTATCTTAATAAAATTAAGAGAGGGAGTTTCTCTAATAATTGCGAGAGTATGAAATATTCGGCTAACTTAGCCCTTCTTTACTTCTTTTATTCATCATTTTTTTCTCGTATCGCTTGGAGGTTATTTCTAACTATAAAACACGTACGACTTTACATGCTATAAGAAAAATAAAATTCGTAGGAGGCTCAGTTTAAATACATTTTGGACGTTAAGGTATAGAGTCTCTAAAAGTTTGCTCGTTTAGGTAAAAAGTTGCTTTAAGCTTTATTTAATTATATTATGAATAAATGATATAACAAGTAGTATGGGGATATTTGATGTTAAAGTATTTTATCTGTGTGCTTACGATACCCCACATAAGAATTATAACATAAACACCGATCAATTCCTAATATTCCGACCAAGTACGAGTATACTCGTATGTTGATCCGTTTCTTATTTATTAATCTTCTCTAGAAGCTTTAGTGTATCTCTAGGCAAATAGGGTGGTTGCATAAACAGTTGCTCACTCTCCTTACAATCATAAATATAATCGTATTTATTAATAAAATAATATTTTAATAATAAATTAATTTTTGATACCACAGTGCAGTTGATTAAGCGAGTGTGAGTCAAAGCAGGTGCTACAAAGCTATTGACAAGCTTATCTTTGCTTACCTGTTGTACTTTCTTTGTTAGGGGCGAACAAATAATTTGCAAATTTTTACATACATTCTTTCAGAAAGCGACAGGATGAACTACAGCTAAGAGTAATTCAAGTACAATTGGTTATCAATTCATATTAAAGCTGAGGTATTATGTGAAAACAGTACGAAGAAACAGCACGGCTTATTAAAGCACTGAGTTAATTCTGAAATTAAATCCAAGAACTTTGTAAAAACGGAGAAGTCTTGAATTCAACTTCAAATCATAAAAAAATCAAATTCTTTATTTATCCAGATGTTATGGTATATTCTTATGTGCTTATTCTCTTATGGCAGATATATTACCATGTGCTATCACAAACAATCGATAGGTAATCAACACTTCTCGTAAACATAGGCGTTACTATTGAAAACTAAGTGCCTTCAATTCATTACTTATGACGAATCATTGAACAAAGCTCTTGTACTCAAAAAATCATCCATGAAGGCTTTCATATGTACATTGCTAATTTATCCAAATATTATACATTTATCTAACGATTGCAATAGTCAGCTATACGACACACCCCTAATGGAATATTTATGTTTGTTCCATATGTGCTCAAATGAGCATTTTGCGGATTCGCAGTTTAAAAGTCAATCGCCCTTGCTTTATGGGTTTGTCGTCTAACCCCCCAGACTTTTGTGTGATCTCCAACACATTACCTTGATGATAATTTCAAGCAAACAAATTATGAACTAAAGTGCATATGAACGAATATATATGTAGGTGTGTGGCTAGTAATGGCTGTGTATTCAATTTATGAGTGTTTAAATTCTGTCATTAAGGAAGTTATTGTTCAGCAAGTGCTCAGTTGTGACATTAGTTTATACGATTTTTATTATCGTATTTTCACACATGCATATGTACATATGTAGATAGATAAGATTAACAGGTGATTGGAAGTGACATTCAGTTATTATTTCGGTTTTGATGGACTTTGCATTGTTATTGCCTCTAATTGACGCTATAAATTAACGAGATACAGATTAGAATTTGTTATTTTGAAAACGCAAATTACCTAAATTGAATGAGAGAGTAGAACTGGTCAAAAAAATTCTTACCGGTTAAAATATTCGACTTTTTTCACCTACCGGAACGGCTTACCCAATATTGGCCTTCAGTGACTGAAACACTAAAATCGATCCTTGTCAGCACGACAATATCTTAATTAAACACTTAAAGAAAGGCTATGTTCACTAAAAATACATTTTATACTTTTTTCACTCACCCAAATCAAAGCGAGGGAAATAACTTGCTTCAGATGTATAAGGTTTGTAAATTATATGGGGTCTAGGGCAAGTTTTAACCTAATTTTAAACATTTTAGGCACGAGGATTCAGCGTTTTTAGAAAACCACGCTCCCTCATTTTTATTAAGATAACTCACACATTTGCCGATATATTATATATAAAGCCAGTTCGAAAATCGTTCTATTATTGATCCGATTCAACCCATTTTTGACATACAGGCCAACTTTTGTTAAAAAACGATTCTCTCCGAATTTTTATAATATAACTCTCAGATTGACCAGTATTTTCGATTAAAAGTTCGCAATTGGAACTTTGATTCACATTTTCGGTATCTGGGGATTTCAATAGTTTTGGTCGGAATTTTACCATTTTGGATACTAAAGTGAGCTATTTTAAGCGCACTATTTGGTTTTATCCCGACACATTCAAAAGTGCTTCATTAGCATTCTTGTACATACATGATCGGCCTACTGGGCGAACTATCTCAATATCATCACCCATCTGAGACCCAGCATTCATTATTGGATAATATTCGACCGAATAGACCACGTCCAGCTCGCATTGAAAAAAATATAGTAGCATCAGCGGTCGAATCGTTCGTAGGAACTCGAACTGAAGTATAGAACGATTTGCCTCATTTTACGTCGAGTTCTTAAATTCAAAGCGTACAAGAACTTCAAAAGTGACATCGCTTTGCTCAATGGGCTTTTGAAAAGTTCCAAAAAGATTCGACGTTTTCGATGCAAGTTTTGTTCAGCGATGAAGCTCATTCCTGGCTCAATGTGTATGTAAACGAGCAAAATTGCCGAATTTGGGAAGAAAAGCGACCTGAAAAGATTCAAGTTGTGGTCCGGTGGAATCATCGTACCATTTTTATTCAAAAATTTTATTCGGTCAAATTTTATGGCTGAAATTGAATCTTGTGATATCGGCGACATTTGGTTTTAGGAAGACCGCGCCACTTCCACATATCGCATCAATCAACGGATTTATTGAGAAAACACTTTGTTGAGCAGATAATTTCACATTTTGGGCCGGTCGATATGCCACGAAGATCGTGTAATATCACATCGTTATATTTTTTCCTGTGTGGATATTTATACGACGAGATTGACATAGTTCAGCGAATAAAAGACAGCGGCTACGCTGGCTAGGTCATGTTGTCCGGATGGATGAAAACACTCCAGCTCTGAAAGTATTCGACGCAGTACCCGCCGCGGGAAGCAGAGGAAGAGGAAAACCTCCACTCCGTTGGAAGGACCAAGTGGAGAAGGACCTGGCCTCGCTTGGAATATCCAATTGGCGCCACGTAGCGAAAAGAAGAAACGACTGGCGCGCTGTTGTTGACTCGGCTATAATCGCGTAAGCGGTGTCTACGCCAGTAAAGAAGAAGGATATGTAAAGTCTAAAATCTGTGCGGACCTGCTTCGATTCAGCCCTTGGAGCAAAACATCACGCGAGTTATTCGCCAGTTACCAGTGGAAATACTCGAACGAGTCATAGGAAATTGGACTCAATGGATGGACCATCTGAGATGTGGCCGCGGCCAACATTTGAAGGAGATAATCTTCAAAAAAGATATGCGATAGTATGTTCTTTCAAACTATAATAAACATTCTATGTACATTAAATTTGAAGTTTATGTGTTGTTTCTTTATACAAGTAGGGAACTTCGGAATGGATCACCTTTTAGAAATATCAGTGTAACAATACCTTATATACCAAACTTGGTCTATTAGGTCCTGAGATATGACTTTTCATCGAAATATGGGAGGTGCCACGCCCCTCGTCTACTTTTAGCCCCGACTTCACTAAAATCCACTGGTATAAGTCGCAGTGAAAAATATGTATGTTTATCAAATGTCTGGACCGATCACATGACCTTCTTGGAAATATTTGTTAGGTAATGATCAAAAGAATAACATTTTGAAAATAATTTCGGTTTTTCACGCTAATCTTAATTGTATTCATACTCGTATATTGTTATAACTATTTTTTGGATTTTGGGTTTGAGATAATTTTAAGCAGAAAAGTGTTCCTCATAACCAGACACATTTTTTCGGAGGTCCTCCTGGAAATCAGCTACGAGTACAAAAAAAATTTTTTTTTTCTAGCTCCCAAGTGGATATATATATATACATATATATAATCCCAAAAGGGAACAGATAATTTTACACAAATTCGTGATGTGTTGAAAAAAAAAATTGAAAATATCGGTCTATATGTTCCCTTAAACCCTTATACCCAATGTAATATTTCTCGTCTCTGTATGTTTAACAAAAACTGTTCGTTAAAATCTCTTCAAACTTATTGTCTTCTTTAATTTATTTCACAGTACCCTTCCATTACCTGGATCTCGAACGAATACGAGATGGAGATATGTGGCTAACACGATTCCTCGAGATGTACGATTTGAACATGCAGACATCAATAGAGAAGCTTTGGGATACTTGCATATGGCGGCAACAGTATGGCACAAATGATTTAAACGAAAATAATTTGGTTAAGGAATACTTACACGATGGAGTTGTATTTGCACACAACAAAGACTTGGATGGCAAGACGTTGCTCATATTCCGAACCAAGCTACACGTGAAGGGCACAAAGAATATGGATGAAGTAATTCGCGTTGTAGTCTACTGGATCGAGCGAGTACAACGCGAAAATAATTTGGACCAAATGACGATTTTCTTCGATATGGCTGGCACCGGCGTGTCCAACATGGATATGGACTTTGTCAAACGCATCATCGAGACATTCAAACTGTATTATCCGAATGCGCTGAATTACATATTGATTTTCGAAATGGCTTGGATGCTAAATGGTAGGCGGCATTATTTATTTTTTACCTCATTTTTTAAAGCACGCAAGTTCATAATACTAAATTTTGCTTTTTGCAGCGGCTTTCAAAATCATAAAGGGTTTTTTGCCAGCCAAAGCGCTGGAAATACTCAAAATGATATCGAAGAAGGACATAAATCAGTACATCGACAAAGCCAATTGCCTTGCCAGTTGGGGTGGCAATGACCTGTATGGATTCAAATTTGTGCCAGAACAGTTGAAGAAACAGAGACCTTCTACATTGACTGTGATAAGTAATGGAGCGCTGCCAAGCGAGCCAATCAGCCCCGATTCGCCGAATGAAAAGAAGGTGAGTAAGACTATGTAGTTTATGTCATATAAACTAAGACGGGGTTCGAAATAATATTAGCAAACTTCAAAAAAAACTATTTTAGATAAGAATTGATATTTTTAAGTTGTATGTGCATAAGTATATACGGGTATATGTCATCACAATAGAATCTATTGAATAGATGGCTATTAAAAATGTATGTGCACAGATATGACGAAAGCAAGGTGGTTTAGCAAATTATAGCATACTTTTAGGGTGACAAATTGAAGTTCATTACTGGGTTAGGTTGGATTAGTACCAGAGTACTTTTTAAAAAACTAAAAACTTTATTATGTGTACATTTATAACGGACCATAAATAGTTATAACTCTATTTTAGTTGTGTGTTGATTGTAAACACTAAAGTTAAATGCCGTGCTGGCCAAATCAACGATAAAAATACACGCTTAAAGTTGAAATTGAATACCCAGTTGGAAAAACAACTGGGACTCAAAGTTTTTCAAGTGATCTATTTTGATAAATTTTATATGAAGATATTTCAGTTATATTTTAAGCAAATTTTTTCTTTAGTTGTTGTTGTTGTGCTGAACTTAAAAATATTCTGACAAAAAGTACCCGAAAATTGTAAATAAAAATCAAAATATTTAATTAAATATGGTAACAATGTTTATGTCCAGTTGCACAACATATCTATATTAGACTTTGGCATTAGAGGGGATAGATTCAAAAGGAGCCAAAAAAATGGACAAATTGTATATGCGGGAAATATTCTACGGATCTAAAGAAATTCGCTCAAAAGACTATAGGGTTAAAAGTTGTTTAGAGTCGGTGATATTGTTTTTTTTTTGTTTTTGTTTTGAGATATCCGATAATTTTTGGAATCAATCTGATCAGACAGCTATATCACATATCTCTCATACAACTGATTATTCAGATTCAATATTTATTTATTAAATTTCGTCATTAAAATTGCTGGCTCGAAACTGTTTTAGACACATAGTATCTTATGCAAAATTGTTTAGAATGATCCATAGAAAATTGCATTATAGAAAAAAATCGACTCACTCTACTGTATGTACATTTATATACATTTATATCACCGAAGTTCTGGAATGGAATCTGCTAATGGCTTGAAGATTGTTGGTCTGGTTCTGCGCCTGTCGAAACAACCATTTATGGATGATTTGTGAAATTTTATACCTGTCCTGATGATGGTGAACACTGAAGACGACGTGCAAAGGAGTCCAACTCTGTTAAAACCTAAAAAAACACAGATCTTGATTTTGAGAGAAAAAATTTGAACCTATGGTTCTCCGAATCTGGTACCCATCAACTTTTTTCTGTACTCATCCCTCAAAGGAATGGTCTCTGGAAAGAAATCGCCGAAACAGAGAGAATGAAGGAATGTTAAAGTCGAAAATTTCCCAAAAAATGTGCTTTTCTTTGAAGCAAATATTCAAAAATAACCTTTTTTACATTTAAACATTATATTCCGCCCAAGAGCAACAGCGGATCTAATATCAATTCAATCACCGTTATAACGCTGTTGCTGTAATCCATAACTTTTCACACTGCGCGCAATTTTTCCTACTGGTCATCTTTTACTATCAATACTAGTAGTTGGCGAAGCGCGTGCACTGGCCGCGCCTAAAAGCTATCAACGCAAAGCATTAACTAAACACTATCGGATTGTGTGCGGCATACTGACAATAAGCAGAAACCAAAAACCGGAAGGGGACAATATTTTATGCGTAGCTCTGTGTTGCATGTTCTACATAGATTAGTACAAACAGAAATATATTGAAAAGTTATTTTCAAAGCAAAATGAGGGCATGCTTGACGCTATCGTGTGCCACGAAGTAATATATATACATATGTATGTCTGTATATAACTGCAAATATTGCTCAGCTCTAATGCCAAATGACCACTAATTGCGGGGATGAGAGCAGCGACTATCGCAAGCCACGAGATAGTGGCTGCATTTGAGCACACAACTCGGCAATTATCGACAATATATACAATGGAATCCATAATTTTTGTTGTTGTTGGCGTAAAGTTGACTTAACTATTTTTACCACGCATTGCAGTCGTTTTCGTTTTCTAATTGATTTTTTGCAATAAATTAGTTTGTGGTAATTGTAATCGTATATGTTTGTAAATATATGCTTGCATATAACTAATTTATATATGTATATTGGTCAGCTGGGATTGTATTCAACCACAGCATGACACGAAAGCTTGATAAGGATTTGGAGCTTGGGGTATCAGAGAACTTTTGTGTTATTGTTGCAGCGAATGTCGATTTAGTTGAAAGTGAGAGCTTTTTGCAATTCGTATGAATTCTTTTTCAACTGCTCTTTTTTCTATAACAATTGTGGATCATGTGACACTGCAATTATCATTCCATTTCATTGCTAATCCATGGATGTAAATACATATATGGAAGAGAATTATGAAAATCATTTCTGTAAGCATTTATTTGCCACTTATGTTTGGTGCAGCTTATACGGAATTGAATGGCAATTTTAAGCCATTTGAGGATCCTATTGGTATTGGAAGAAGACGTTAAAATATCATGTATATATGCACTGTGTATGTATGTAAGTTTGGTTAAAAATTTGTTAAAAAATGTCTCAAAATTCACTAATGTATGCGTTTACTCGACAACTGTACGTGTTTAGTCTAGGACAGTCACTTGGTGGTCGAAAGTATATTTCAACAGAGACCAATTTTAATAATAGGGAGGGCTCACAGCGAGAAATTAGAAATTTGCCAGAGTACTATATACCATCTGATCAAAATTGACCCGGACTGTCAAAAACTACATTTTCGTTTATTTTTGTACAAATCATGATTATCGCCTTCAAAATAGACTCCTAAGCCAATGCAACCAACCAACGCTTAATACAATTATCCATATTCTTCTTATCAGTATCAGCTGGGATGGTCTTCAGTGCCTTCTGAATTTTGGGTGTCGATCCATTTTAAGAGTGCATTTCCCTAGATTGTTGGACAGAAGAAAAAAATAAAAATTGGATTTTTGCCAGACAATTAAAAAAAAAATTAAAATTTCCCGACATTTATTTATTTTTTTTTTTTTTAAATAATTGTAATCGAAAGACTTTTTTCGACTTCTCGTCCAAGTCTTTAAGAATTGTATCTCAAAGACTTGTGTAAAATTGCATGAAGATCGGTTCTCGAGAAACCTTGTCAACCGACTTCAAAAGTAAATTTTAAGCAATTTTGAAGTTCAGTTATTTTTATACCCTGAGCAGCGTATATTAAGTTTGTCGCGATGTTTGTAACACCCAGAAGGAAGCGTCGGAGACCCTATAAAGTATATATATAAATGATCAGTATGTTGAGCTGAGGCGATTTAGCCATGTCCGTCTGTCCGTCTGTCTGTATATATACGAACTAGTCCCTCAGTTTTTAAGATATCCTTTTGAAATTTTGCAAACGTCATTTTCTCTTCAAGCAGCTGCTCATTTGTCGGAAAGGCCGATATCGGACCACTATAACATATAGCTGCCATATAAACTGAACGATCGGAATCAAGTTCTCATATGGAAAACTTTAGCATTTGACAGTGTGTCTTCACCAAATTTGGTATAGATTATTTTCTAGGGCAAAAATGTAATATCCGAGAAAATTGTTCAGATCGGTTAACTATAGCATATAGCTACCATACGAACTGAGCGATCGAAATCAAGTTCTTGTATGGACAACTTTCACATTTGACAAAATATATTCACGAAATTTGGTATATATTATTTTCTAAGACAACAATATAATCTCCGAAGAAATTGTTTAGATCGGTTAACTATAGCATATAGCTGCCATACAAACTGAACGATCCGAATCAAGTTCTTGTAGGGACAACTTTCACATTTGACAAGATATACTCACGAAATTTGGTATAGATTATTTTTGAATCTCTAAAAAACTTGTTCAGAACGGGATACTATAGCATATAGCTTCAATACAAACTGGACACATAGTTACTAACAGAAATGCACCTATGAAGGGTATTTAGCTTCGGTGCAACCGAAGTTAACGTTTTTTCTTGTTTTTTTTTTCCAATTCCGCAGGCAACTTTTCGAGTAAAAACTTCAAATTCCATAAGGTGATCAAACTTTTCACGAATATAAAAAACATTTTACTAATCTACCAGAAAAATGTTATCAATGCGGTTTGCACGAGCATTTTAAATGGTTCAGTTCGAGTCAAATTTGATCAGATGAAATTTATGTGACCTTAGCATTAAATTAAAAAAATTAAAATGTGGAAAAGCTGCGCTTTTCATACAAATTTCTTCGTGACTCTAAGTAGCATATGTATATACACAGTAAAATATATACATACATACATTCATACACTTAGCGTAAATCCAAATTTATGTAATATAAATTTTCAAAAACTTTTATATTAAAATTGGTATTTTCCTTCGAAACACAACCGCAATGTGAATACTTTGCATTCTTAGACTTAAAATATTAGAAATTTATGTTAATGATGCCGTTAAATTTTTTATTTATAATATAGGAACCTATTTTTGTGTCTGCCCATGTCCAAAGATAAACATATTAGAAGTATGTAGGTATGTATTTATTTCAAAATTTATTGATGCCAATCGCATTGAAGCTTAGTAGTTCAACAGTTGGTGAACTGCAGAAAAATTGCCTAGATTATTTAGCATACATATGTACATATACCCCAATTTCACTCTGTTGTTTCCTTTGTTAATCAATTAATATATGTACATACATATGTATTAACATACATTATTTTATAATATTCATAACTTTTTTACATTACAACTTCAATTCACAATTAATTGGCATTTAATGTTGGCTAATCTATACATATGTAAATACATACATATGCATTTATGTAAGTAAAAATATCAATGTATTTTCAAATTCAGCTTACACAATTATAAAGAAACATACACAGACACATACATACATATGTATATTCAATTGTGCGGCGCGCCAATTTCTAGTTCTCCTTCGAGCATATTCGCCTAATAGAATGCATAAATGTAGGTATGTAAGCATGTGTATATGCTCGTTATATTAACTTTGTATGTCAAACCCTACAATCTGCCTCCATATCATTCCCATTTATTCATCTATTTCTTTGTGTGAGCTTTTCACTCCGTATGAAATTCTTTATTGTTTTGTTTATTATATCTTTTGATCGTCGTTTGCGTTGGATTGCGTTGAGTTACTGGTTTAAGCTTGATATGTATGTGTGTAAGCCAACCCAGTCAACAATCTGTGAGGACAAGCTTAACAATATACCAGTTTGTTTTTTGTGGTATAAATTTTTTAATGTTCGAAGCTTAATATGCCAATTGGTATTGTGTTTATCACGCGGAAAGTTATCTAGCCATTTTTTGACACGGTTCCCGTTGAATATGTTTCGGAAATGTTTTGAGGAGTATATTTTATCATTAATACAAGATCGTGAAATCGTCGAAAAATGCGAGTTGTTTTAGCCACCTGCTTTAGTGACGACAGCATTGAAAAAGTTAAAGAAATAGTGCTTGAAAATCGGCGTTTGGAATATCGAGCAGATAGCAGAGGATCTCAACTTCGCTTAAGGATCTTCTCAAGATATTTTGGTCAATGCTTTGGGTATGAAGCATATCAATGCCAGACACGTACCAAAAGGCCTGAATCTTTCGCAAAAACAGTGTTGAGTAGAAGTCGCAAAAGAGATGCTTGATAACATAGCTGAGAACCCTACATTCACCGAACGCATCATTACTGGTGGCGAGACGTGGGTTTATGAATATGTTGTCGAAAGCACACAACAATAAAGCGCACCGAAATTAAGCCGAAACCGCAACAACCAAAATTCGCTGAAGGAGCTGAAGGTCATCTCAACCGGGACTCTATAACGAGTGTAAGGTTAATTAGATTAAGCGTGGGCATGGTTGTATTAGCGTAAGAGTAGTCTATTTTGAAGGCGTTAGAAAAGATTTGTATTAAAATACACGAAAATGTTATTTTTTGCGTTTTTTTGTTGGTCCGGGTCAAATTTGATTTTCTCTCAAACGACATGTATAAATTAAATATCAAAAATTATAATTTCATGAACTATTTTTTTCTCAAATAATTATTCTAAATTGAAATCCTAGATAATACAATGGAATAATTGCGGTTTTCAAGTGGCACTCCCTACCTGCATATCTTTTGTTTACCTGAATCCATTTGTACCTGGTTGAAAATGCACCTGCCCATTTCTCTGCTAGGCAATGCTGGTTCTGTGTGTGCACATACACGCACATTATGAAATATGTATTGTTCTTGTTATTGGCATTAATTCTACTGAAGTGTTTAGTATTGTTGGTGCGCGTATAGCTGCTGATGGTTTAGTTGTTGTATTGGCATTTGAAGCTTCTTGTCTTTTGTTTTTATTGCTTCATTTTCACACAGCTATATCAATGAATTTATGTATATGTGTGTGTGTATTGAATATATATTGTGTTTAAAAATATGTACATACATACATACAGTATCTAGTATTTACTCAACATGTTGGCCACTGGCGACCCTAATGCCGACGCTCTGGTTGTCGTTTGTCGGTTGTTTTCAGTTGATTCTCGGTTGCCGCGCCGCTTTCATTAGTTACTCGTGAGTGGCTTGTGCCTTAGTATTATATTTATGCATCAACGCATGTTTTATTTTTTTTAATTTTATATAAATAATTTTTTAAATAAATTTATAGCTTTGAGTGATAGAACGAGTTTCGTGTAATACAAGCAAGAATCGTGTAAACCATTCGCCTTCATTAAATAATATTTTAGAAAAACATAAACTGCGGGCCAGTGTTCGAAACGCGATCGACTGAATTTGTGAAGTGTTAAGAAATAAAGAAATCATTTAAACGCTACTATACAAAGTGTTCTGTAGTAAATAAAAGCACATACAAACATTAGAGGAATAAGCAAGCAGGCAACCAACTGTTGTGCGAAGAATCCAGGCAGCGTGTATAGAATAAGAAAACGCGAAACAGCAAAAAATTAATATTCTATCAAGATGCCCAGGGTATGTGATCACGTATATGCTAACTTTTTAGATTAGCAATAAGTGCGGCTTAAATATGCTGACCTTGGGAGCTTATTTACATGGCTACATAGTATATGCATACTATTTATTTGTATGTATATATAAGTACATACTTCCTTATGTTCCTCGATAAAATTTTGGGTATAAATCATAGAAGGATTAAGATCATTAGAACTTAAAATTACGAAATTTTTTAGATCCCAATAAGGAAGTAAATTAAAAGGATCACATTTCGCACCATCTGATCGGTTTCAAAAGACCGCTCGTCATAAAAGACATATGTTACAGCACTCCCAAAACTACCTGGCCTGCCACAACCATAGCTAGCCCAAGTTTATATTTCCCTCGCCACGACCGATAACTTTACTTGTGTAGGATGCTTTAAAACTACATATGTAGCATAAACATATTTTATGCTGTAACAACAATAACAACGCACGCTGTATAATTCTCTAACTAAACAAGTTTACTAATATCATATTTTGATTTGGAAATAAAACAAAATTAAGAAACAGCTGATATGAAAAAATTGACAGATGAAGCCTTAAAAATATACAAGACCCAAATTTACCACGAAAATTTCCATAAATGTTAACAGTAAACTTTCATCGAAGCGTCATTATCAATAAAAAGCAAACGCTCAATATGACGTATATAAAACTTTTAATCTCGTTTCATTCCTTTGCCATAAAGTTTAAATAAAATAACTGAAATAACTTTCATACATCTGGCATTCTGTCTAAAATTCGAATTACTAACAGCTGTTTGTTTTACTTACCACAACTATTGAGGTGAATATTGGAGCTGTAAAATTTTCTCGCCAAACATATGTGTGTAGTTTTTAGTATAATAATATGTCGTTTTTTGCAAAAATGTATGTTAAATAATTTGTAATTAAAAGTTAAATAGAGAAAGCTCACGACAATCAATCAATTTTTAAGCAAATCAGACCAATTTATGTAGAAAGAAATATTTCTATTGCATTTACAAGCGTTTCGCCGTCCTGACTGCTCAACTTTGTAGGGCGTTTATTGAAAGTTAATTTAATACCGGTGCGTAGAAATCAATCAAGAAAAAACTGAAATACCAAAATAAAAAGTTATTTTTCTTTAAAAAAATGTGCTGTTTTTAACAATCAAGTTTGATTAAAATACATACATATACATTTCTGTATAAAAATGTTGAAAATCAATTCACCAATTCATAGAAAATTCAATAAGGTGACCAAGTGCAGCTGTGAATTTGTCGAAAAAAGTGTAAACAAAATTACATTACAGCATGTAACATGTTTTTGACAAATATGTAGTTTCTTCGTTTCTTTGAAAATTTTCAACCGTTTCGATATTTTCAAAATTTTTGCGAATATTTTCAAATACAATTTACAAAAAAAAAAAAAAATTAAAAAATATAAATAAGAACAAAACACAATTTCGTGTAAAAAATATAATAAGAAAAAGTCATTATAATAATGATTTCACTTAAACGTATGGCGTCCTCTCGCTGTGATATTACTAATGTACATTTTATTAGCAACCGGAATAGAAAAAAGAATAAAAACAATTTCCAGCCGTTTTGGATTTTTGGCAATGAAGATAATGAATGGAAAGGAACGGTAGTGTTATTAATACCTTATTAATTTGCTGTTAACCCTTTTTAATAGCAACTGAATATCACGTTTTAAACTACATGGAAAGATATTTTATATAAACGAATATGTGATCCAACCAAACACAAAGATTTTATTATATTTCTTATATAAACTGCGTTGACATTGATAATATTATATATATCAAAATATAATAGTATAATTTAGGGTGATAACTGCTTTATAATCATTTTTGAAACTAAAAAACTTATTCTTGCAAGTGTTTCCTTGCAGGGATACCATCCATGCCTTTGTTGTGTTTAGTATTGGTGTATCCATTTATACATACTTACATATGTGTATTTTATACTTGCAATAAAATTAAAAAAAGCAAACTATGCCTAATACAAAAATAGAAAGTGTAAGCATTTAAACGAAACGTTTGAGAGCTCTTAACACAATGATGAAGGGTTCATTGAAATTGAACTAAAAAGACTAAGAGCGACAATGCACAAATTTGTAGATAAAAACCTACTTACTTACATACTTACATATATAACGCGCTGCAAGTCTTTCTTTTGCTTTGCTGCTCAAGCAAAGTCCTTTAAAAAGTGTTACAACGTACAGCATTATATACATATAATCTTACAATTATATGAGCATAAGTATGTTTGTCTTTATACACTGAATCGAACACAATGATTTAGTAAATTGTCGATCTTTCAGCATTCAATCGCCGACAGTTGTGGTGGGTAATGGAAAGTTAATATGATTAACAGAGTATTTTAATGATACCAAATGGAATTTTTTTTTTGCAATAATTACAACAGCTACCTAAATATTGATTGAAGTTATTAAAAAAAATTGTTTTAATTAGGTACATTTTGCCAACAACAACCGGATGTACGCGGGATCTGAAATGCCGGAGTGTGAGCGAGGCTATCAAACCTTGGACCCAATGAGTAAGTATATCCAAATGTACTTATAAAATAGTATATATGTTTTTAGTATATAAGACATTAAATTAAAAAAAAAAATACACAAACTATAACTTTTGATATTTTTTTTATATTAAATGCTTATGCAATTCCATAAAATAGTTAAGGTATTATTTTTACAGCGAATATTACACTCGAATTTGAATCATAGGCCATTGCCTGTAACTTCAAATAATCAAAAAAAAAAATATACATAAAATTTGTCAAAATTGAACAACAATTTAAAATTTCTTCATTTATTAAAATTCAACAAAAATTCTTAACGTTTAGGCACAATGCTGCGAATTTCTCCAAACGATAATATATACTTCAATCGGGGCGAAAATAGCGAGAGTATAATAGAACTCACATGCATCGGAAAACAGGCTATAACTTATAAGGTAAGTTTCTTTTCCATTGGCGAATCAACCATCCTTAATTATATACACACCTACTTATGTACACGCAGATTCAAACAACTTCGCCAGAAAAATTTCGAGTGCGCCCACGTTGTGGCTATTTAGCGCCGTCTGAGACGGTTTCGGTGAACCTTATGTTGAAGCAGGACTATCATTTGGGTGAGTCGCCGAAGGATAAATTTCTCGTCATGTGTATGCCAGCACCTGTGGGTATAGAGCCGTCGCAGCAAAGTATGAGTGAAGCTTGGAAAATGAAACCTCAAAATGGCAATGATGTGGAGCAACATCGTTTAACCTGCAACTATAGAAGCAGTGCAAGTGCAGCAAGTACACCGGGTACTTGCGCCTGTGGAAAAACTACCGTATTCAATGGTGGTCCGGATGAGGGGTTTTCATCCACGAAGAGTACCAACACTTCGGATGTGAGTAGAAATTTTGTAAATATAAGATTACTTCTGCATACATATGCATATGTATGTATATACTAATGCCATGCATTTACATTTTCTCAACAGCTGTCAACACAAGCTAAACACCTGGAGAGTCAATTGAGATTTACACAAATTTTACAATGTATTACGCTCGTATTTTTACTGGGACTCTGTGTCGCGGTTGTTTATCTACTGAAGACACAACTAAATCACCTGCCCGGCTGCATCGGTGATGAAGAATGCAGTGTTTCAGCAAATTGTCAAAGCCGAAATCTATAATATTTACTTTCAAAATGCAATTTGACCAAGCAGCACCTACTGGTACCCACTGCCGCGGAGAAGCTACGTAGACGAGGCCATGGTGGTAGCAGTGGCGAGCAGACAACTGCTTGTGACTGCAATACAGCAGCTGATGGCGACATTGATTGCGGTGATTTTGTCATCGATAGCGATGCCATGGATTATGACGAAGCTGCTTTTGATAAAGGCGGTGTGGCTGGTGGTGGCTACCTGCTTGGTCTAATCGCATTTGCACGTAAATTTGCGCGTATCATAATTACAATTTCGATGCTCTTCTGTATTATATTCATCTCGTTCTATTGCTGCTCCGAGTCGAGGACAACAATTACTGCTTTAGCGCCGCCAATGACACCTCCAGCAACAACCATTGAGGTACATATGAGAACACACGCGCAGCAAGCACACAGAAGTTGGCCAACAAATTGATGTAATAATGAAGGAGCTCACAACCTTTTTGAATATATATTTCTATATAATGCACTAACTTAAATATTTAACGCGGCAATATAAAAACGTCTATGTATGTTAAGTATAGTACGTGGAAAGATTTTATAAATGCCGTCAAAATGTGTGCAAAACTGACATGCGTATGTAAACATTACGTATATATGTATTTAGTATTGTGCCACAAACACAAAAGTCATCGAGGGGTAGGTCTTTTGCATTTCAATATAAAGTGGAGCGAAATCATGCACAAATATTTTAAATTAAATAATAATATTAAAATTTGTAAAATTCTTTAGATTATTTTATGTCCCCAGACAATAGACTATTGTATAACTTAGTTTCATGTTTAACGTGTACCAACATGCGTTCACCCTTCCAAACAACGCAAAGGATAGCTATTTTAAATCTAATTATAGAAAATTCAAAATACCGGCAGCCAATTTTATATACACACGTTCATATATATAATATATACTATACACATATTAACTGCTGGAATTACTCATATTATTGACTATTTAATAACTATACATAACATTGTACATACAAAATGCCAATATATACAAAATTTTATAAATACATACATACATACATATAAATGAACATTTTGCATAAAATCGAACTTGTCACACCACCATGGTTTATAACAAATGTATGTACATACACATACATATGTTTTTTAGGGGGTTTATTTTGCGAAATTCTCCAGCTGCGGAGATAAACAACAACAATGAAGAGGCCAAATGAAGAGTAAATCGAAGAAATAAGCTAAAATAAATGCAATCTTTACAAATAATGAGAAACAAATATATTAATTACTCATTTTTTTTATTCATGCTTTATTAAGAATCCCAAATGAACTTACATATGAGATGATGTACGTGTAGTACAAAAAGTGTATATTGTTCTTCGAAATATATTATGTTCAATTGCATAATTGTAAGAGAAACAATCAATTTATATACCGATTTAAAAAAACAATAATGTAGAGGCACACCAGTACGTAAGTGTATGTGCGCTCTAGTCAATAACTAATTAATTTACGTTCTATTTTATTAACAGTCAACAGACGGAATATTAATAATTAAACAAAAAATATACAAGAAACAAATTACTTATAAATGATTTGTATTCTTGGGAGTCTTTTTTTAAATAGTTTCTTATTTCTTTTTACGACCACGCTTTGCAGCACCTTTCCCAGTTGCATTGTTTTCGGCAGTCTCCTTTTGCTCCACCTCCTTGGTACTATCGGGTTCGTTGGTTTCCTCCATTTTACTGTCGCCATTTGTTTCAACATCTGCGTTAGAATCTGTTGCTGGCTGTACCTCGCTCTCAACCAGAAATATACTGTGTTGACCTCCACTGGAAACACGTATGATTCGTTTGCCTTCAGTTTGTTTGCTAATGATTTGTACAGGCTCCAATGCGTCATCATCCGATCCCGTACCCAATTGGTAATTCGAGCCCATGCCCCATGAATAAAGTTTACCATCGTCGGTTAGCGCAAATGATTGAGCTTCACCACATGACACACAAACTACGAACTTATCGGACAATCCTTTGATTGATTGCAGTTCTGTGATATCACCTTTTAAGGTTCCCAGTCCAAGACGACCGTAGTCACTGCGTCCAATAGAATAGCAAGAACCATCATTTTTAAGTACTAATGTGTGATGCTGTCCACCGGCAATTTGTTTAACGTTCTCGAATTTCGTATCTACTGGATTTATAATTGTTGCAAGATCTTTGGCATAGGCCAACTGCTTGTAATTGTTCAAACCGAAAGCCCAAATTTTACCCGTCTGTGATTCACGCAAAAATGTACAGTAATTCGTGGCCCAAATAGCTTCGACGGGCTTACCACGCTTGATTACGACCTCACCTGGGCGCAGCAACTCTGTTTTGCCACGACGACCTAAAAAATATTTCATATTATGTCAATAACGAATTTATAATTAATACATAATGGCAGCTCATTATAAATACATACTTTCTCCAGTCGCCGACCGCAAAGACACACGGCCCAATTGACCTTGTTCAGCACAGCCTACGGTGAACACTTTCCCGCTGCATGTAAGTATAACTAAGTGATCTGCTCCGGAAGCAATGTCGCAACATACCATGTCAGGTAAAACGTTGATTGGAAGTCTTTTATTTCCTTCTAATGTCAGACCCATATTTCCATGCGAGTCGCGGAATGAACCCCATGCAAAAACACGACCATCTTCCAACAAGGTGGCTGAATGTGAATCACCCGTTGATATTTTTAGCACTTTTCCTGGTAATTCAACTGGATGAGGTTCAAATTCTGAACCATCTTCACTACTATCACGTCCCAATGCACCTTCGTCATTACAGCCGAAAGAGTAAACTGTCCCCTCGAGTGTCAATACAAGATTATGCATGCCACCAGCTCTGACATCAACAACATGTTCTATAGAATCAACTAAAGCCGGTCTTTTACGCTCGAATTTCGACTCATCATCGCCAAGACCCAACTGGCCCATATCTCCTTGTCCACATACCAAAGCACGTCCCACCACGTGTGGTCTCTCAGGTAATGGCAATTGGTAAGCGGTACGCTGTAGTTTACGTTTTGGAGCATCTAATTCTTCATTGTTATTGTTGCCAATTGGTGTGGAGGCCTTCCGACGTACTGCGACTCGCGGCATTTTTATGGGGAATTTATTTCTTTCGCTGCTAATAGGTGTGTGGCCTTGCAGTTTTTACTAAATCAAATCTTGGATTAAGACTTTACTGAAACAAAGTTAAAACACTTTAAAGGTTAGACACGATCAAAAAGTCCCATTTGAAGATAAAACAGCATGTATAACACATTCTAACTAATCTACTTACAAATTTTGTCCCGTAGTAATAAAAAAAAAGTGGAAGTTGACACCGCAATGAATCAGATAATTGTTTTAAATGATTATTTGATTTATCGGAGCGGTGTATTGGTATTTTATATCAAAAAATATTTGAAAACTAGAAACAACTTCTTGTGGCGATCTCGGCAGACTGCAATTTAGGTATTTCTAAATTTCAACGTTAAGTCTACACGCGCGGGAAAAACGGAAAACGGCCGGGTGTTGCAAAAAAATTCGGAATGCGGCTGCTGTTGTTTTTCATACACAGCCATACACAGGTACTTTCGACAGTCAGGGTTGTCAGTGTGTTGTTTCAAAAGTTTCTAGTACAAATTATTAAAGATTGTAATAGAGTGATATGAGCTACATTCGGAAAATTTAATAAAATATGGCAAAATATATGGCATTTTGAAAGATTTTCCAAAAAATACTATTAAAATAATAAATATTAAAAAAAGACAACTTTTAACAAGTATAGAAGGGTCAAGTTTGTAGTTAAATAAAATCTAAAATTTAAATGTATTTGCGTGCAACCATGTAGCCTCCGTACGCCATCTTTTATTGAAATTTAACTACAGCTGTCAAAATGAAGGGAACACTCATTTTTCCTCTGACGGCAAAAATATAAGATCTGCTTTTCATCCTCATTAAAATTTGTGTAAACTGTATTAAATCGCATATTGATTTTAATTTGGCTACCAGTTATTAATTACGCATCGTAATCTCTATAGAATTCAATAAAAAGCAGTCATCCCGACCGACTAACCGAAGTCGAGCGTCGTTTTAGGGATCTTTGCTGCTGACCGCTGTGTGTCGCCTGAAAAATCGGCTCAAAGTCTATAAAAGTACTTAATATCGCGCCAAACTCCGGGCGACCTCTGTGAAGATAATTTTTGAAAATATACAAGATCGTCAATAAAAATTGAAGGATGTCTGCAACAATAGATGAAGATTCAGATGGACAAGATTTGGACACCATCATACACTCAATAAATAAGGAAATTGAAGAAGTAACGCTTTGCTTAACTAATGGGTTAGGTGGTGATGAGGAGGATGAGGAGTCAGTAAGATTATCTCAAGATGGAGATAATAAAGAAGGTGAAGACAAACAATACTACCTGGATGAGGGCGGAAATTTGTTTTTAACATTGACGTCAAGCAAGTCGGATAATGTGCCGAGCAGCACCAAAAGAAAAGCAAAGCCTTTACTGGGAATGCAGACTAAGCGAAAGGGTAAGTTGCATTTTCAACAAGAGATTTTCATAATATTAACTACGCAAAGTTATTTTTTTAGCTGTTAAAAGCAGTACGACTGGCAGCAGTGGCAAGCTTACTATTGAAGAAAAATATATGGTTTATATTCCATCTGAGAATATTAAAACAGAAAATGAACAAACTGTTGACGATCCTGCTGCGATTGATGAAATATATGAATTCGATGAATTGGAAGAGCAAAGTGGATCTCAAGAGGAAGAAGGTGTACAGTTGTCGCTATTAAAAGTGCTCCCGGTAAAAAATAAAGATTCTTCCACTGGTGGTTCAGTCCAATACTCATGCCCACATTGTGATAATAAATTCGACAAACGATTTTTGTTATCCCGACACATGAAACGCCATTCAGACGATCGTCCATTTATTTGTTCTGTATGTGATCGGGGTTTCAAAACCAATCATACCTTACAAAATCATATTAACGTACATCTCGGCAAGAGGCCACATCCTTGTTTGTCATGTGAAAGTCGTTTCACGACACCCGGCGATTTGGCACGGCATGTACGCTATAAACACACGCATGAGAAACGTCACAAATGCACAGAATGCGACTACGCTACGGTTGAGATGAGTAAGCTGCAGCGGCACATGCGCGCCCACACAGGCGAACGTCCATATCAGTGTCCACATTGCACTTACGCTTCACCGGATAGCTTTAAATTGAAGCGCCACATGCGCACACACACAGGTGAAAAACCATATGAATGTGATATTTGTAAATCGCGCTTTACGCAATCAAACTCCTTGAAATCGCACAAACTCATACACAGTGTGGATGATAAACCAGTCTTTCAATGTGCATTATGCCCAACGACTTGCAGTCGCAAATCAGATCTGCGGATACACGTTCAAAAGCTGCATTATTCGGATCATCCCATACCATGCACCAGATGCGGCAAAGAATTGCCCGATCGTTATAGCTATAAGATGCATATAAAAACGCATGAAGGTGAACGCTGTTACAGGTAAGCAAACGCACTTTACAAAGTAAATAAAAAAAATCAATAACAATTAAATATTCTTACCAAATAGTTGCGATCAGTGTAATTACAAATCGATTTCCATGCGTAATTTGGAGATGCACAAGCAAATACACAGCGATGTCAAGCCATTTGGGTGTGATGAATGCGGACAAACATTCCGACAGAGGCAATTACTCAGTCGCCATACAAATCTTTATCATAATGAAAATTATACACCGCCACCAAAGCTCAAAAAGTCACATAATTGCCCATATTGTAATAGAGCTTTTGCGCACAAGGGCAATTTGGTGCGACACATGAAATTACATGACGCGGCTGATAAAGAATCGAAAACCGACAGAATTGTCAAACTCGGCGATGATAATTTATTCGATATAGTAGATCCATATGCGTCCGAAGAGAACGACGACGAAGCGACTAACGATGAAAATTTCGAATTTGGTGTTATAGAAGAGGTCGAAAAGAGTGAAAACGATTTCACTATAGAAACGATTGAACCGACCACTAGTAAGACGCACGTATCGAACAAAAGTACAGTAGCGACATCGATGTCTAAAGGCAAAGGGAAGGGAAAAAATATCGAAATTAACGTAGAAACCACAGGAAATGGGGATGAAAACAGCGGAGAGGATGATGTGAGTGATTTACCTAGCTATATGGTGGTGAAAGTTCTAGAAACTGACGATGAATTGGATGACGATGACGGTGACGGTGAATGTGTCATTTTAACGAATTTAGACAACATTACAGGTATTGCTGCTATATAAAATTATTTAATGCTAAATCGCCTACAATGTATTTTATATGTTTTTGCTTTTAGATGAGAAAGCTGATGCTCCATCTAAACTAGATGTGAATGAATGTTTCGGTTTTGAAGTAAGTAGCTAATGCTGTCTACTACAAAGTTTTGTTTTTAATTATATATATATATTTTTTTTTAATTAGGAGGACTCTGATAATGTTAATGATATAGAGGAGTCCATTCTGCTTGACATCATCGAGGAAAATTAAGGCGAAAGCATAGTTTCCAATATATTTTTAAGAAAATATATGTATTCTTATATGTAATTCCTTTTGTATTATACAATATGTATGT
The DNA here is from genome assembly GCA_027475135.1 of Bactrocera correcta. NCBI lineage: Eukaryota > Metazoa > Arthropoda > Insecta > Diptera > Tephritidae > Bactrocera > Bactrocera correcta. Next base: position 14,030,511 of record CM050327.1, on the reverse strand, counting down.
ATTACAATATTTTCGTGTACCTATACATGCGTACGTACATATACTGCTATTCTCGCAAAAATGACGTCAGTGCCAAAAATTAAATTTTAAAGAAGGTTTTTTTTTTTTTAGTTTATATAAATGTGGATTGGCGGATTTCAGTGCAACTCTAAATAAAGTTTATTTAAGATCTTATATAACCAATAATATAAAATTTAAGTCTTAAGATTTGATTTGGCCAAAAACTATTATTTTTGCGCTTACGTCGCTTTCGTGTGAAGGGTATTTGTGTACATGCTTTTAATAAACCAAAATATACGCAAATGCGTACGAAAGAAAACTGCTGCACGAAATAAATATGCCATACAACCAAAGCAATATAATCGTTTTCGTGTCTTTTTATAGTTTTTTATAATTTTTTTAATAATATTTTTTATAATTTTATTTTTTTTATTATTTTTTATTATTAGTTTTTTATAATTTTCTTTAACATTTTTTTTATAATTTTTTATAACTTTTTTTTATAAATTTTTTATAACCTTTTTTATAATTTTTTATAACCTTTATATTATATTTTTTATATATTTTTTTATATATTTTTTTATATATTTTTTTATATTTTTATATTTTTTTTATATATTTTTTTATATATTTTTTTATAATTTTTATATTTTTTATATATTTTTTTAAATTTTATATTTTTTATATATATTTTTTATATATTTTTTATAATATTTTTATAACTTTTTATATTTTTATATTTTATATTATTATTTTTTTTTTATATACATTTTTTTTTTTTTTCATATTATATATTTTTTTATTAATTTTTTTTTTATATATTTTTATAAATAAATATGCCATACAACCAAAGCAATATAATCATTTTCGTGTCTTTTTTTTAAATAATTTTTTGTAATAATATTTTTTATAATTTATTTTATTATTATTTTTTATTTTTTTATAATTTTCTTTAAAATTTTGTTTATAATATTTTTTTTATAGCTCGTTTTATAACTTTTTTTTATATTTTTATAGTATAAATTTTATTAATATTTTTTTATATTTTTTATATTTTTTTATTTTTTTTTTATATTTTTTTTTTTAATAATTTTTTGTAATAATATTTTTTATAATTTATTTTATTATTTTTTTTATAATTTCTTTAAAATTTTGTTTATAATATTTCTATGACCTTTTCATAGTTTGTTTTATAACTTTCTTTTATATATTTTTTATATACTTATATTATTAACTTTATTATATTTTTTTAGTAACTGTTTTATATATTTTTTATATTTTTTTTTATTTTTTTATATTTTTTTAAATATTTTTATAATTTTTAATAACATTCTTTAAAATTTTTTATAATTTTTTTTTTTTTTTAATTTTGTTTTAATTTTTAATTTTTATACTTTTTTATATTTATTTTAAATAATAATTTTTTTTACAATTTTTTTATAATTTTTTCCAGAATTTTTTAATTTATTGGAATTTTTTTATACTATTTTTTTTAATTTTTTTTATATTTTTTTACATACTTTTTTATATATTTTTTTATATCTTTTTTATATATTTTTTATAATAATATAGTTTCTTGTCTAAATTTGAGGCTTTTCCGGAATTTGGTCCCAACAGTGATTTTGGAACTTATGAGCATTGTTGTTGCAGTACTAGTGCACAGTGCAGTGCCGTTAACTTATTATAGTCGAACATATTTGGCTTTTAAATAAAAGAATATAGTTTCCAAAAAGAAAATCAAAAACAGTCAAAGAAGCTCGCTTTAATTATACACAATACTTTACAAAAGACTTAAGCAACAAACTCGAGCATCAGATGATTGGCATATAACATGAGTTAACACATAGCATTTTGTGCTTTAAATTAAGAGTTATTTCTAAGCGGTATTTTGAGTTTCAGAATAGTTTTAAAAATAATTTAACACGTCATGATTCGAATAACGAAGATATATACATATGTACCTATTTGTATTATTAGAGCGGGTCGATTCTTTTTCTATAAATTCTTCGAAAAATTTGTGGTGTGGTGTACTGTGCTCAGCCAAGTTCTGCTTGGAAAAATTCAACTCAGCACTCAAAATCCATGTATATGTCAATAAGTTTGTCTGCCGAAAAGCTGTAAAGGATAAGAAGGCCAGCGTTTTGTCTCTTGCTTGGGTTTATCTGCCTCCTCCTCCTCCTAAAGACAAATAAATATTCGCACGAGAAAGCTTTGAAATATTATCGCTTTGGCGATTGAACGACACAAAATTTATACATATATACCGACATATTTATATATATGATGCCTTTAAATGTGCGTATGTGTGTGTGTATAATTACGTTGACGCGTAGACATGTGCTTTTTGGCGTTTATTTTCTTAAGATGCTTGGTTACTTGCTTGTAAAGCCTGCATACATATATACATAGACAGTTATCTATGGTATATTCGTAGTTATTTTTCTTTGCTAGGGTGACTTGTTGCTGCGGGAGGTTTCGTGCCATCAAAGCGCTTGCGCAGCAGCCGCAATTCATTCCGCACTTGGCTGTCGGGCGACACAGACGTTTCGTTGATTTTGATTCAAACAAAAGCGCTTAAATCGGATAGTTACTTGCAGTTTGTTAAATAAAATTGTGAACAAAGTGTATTTAGCCAATCTACCGATCGACCAAGTGAGCGAACGAAGTTAGTGAGATTTTTTCAGTTAGGTTAATTGAAATTTTTTCAATACGCTGGTGATTTTGAGTTTCAAAATTATTAAACGAGGTATGTAAAAGTGTGCAAAAAATGAAAAAGGCAACAAAATCAAACAAAAAAAAAAAAAAAACAATGTATGTTGTAAAAAAAAACATTGTTGCAATAATAAATGTTAAAAAATAGTAATAAAAGCGTTAAAAAATTAAAAAAATATTAAAAAAAATAAATAAAAAATAATATTAAAAATGTTAAAAATAAAAAATGTTATTTTTATTAAAAAAAAAAAAATATAATAAAAGCGATAAAAAATTTAAAGCATAATATTTTTTATATTAAAAATAATAATAATAAAAGCGATAAAAAATTTAAAAAAGAATTATTTTATTATAAAAAAAAATTTTTATTATAAAAAAAATTTATAATAAAAAAATTATAAAAAAAAATTATAAAATAAAAAATTATTTTTTTTTTTTATAAATTTTTCAACAACTTTTTAATTGTTCAAAAGTGTGTAAATTTCAGTATAAGCAATTGCTTAATTAATAATTGCGCTGCGCTCAATGCAGTAGCATTTAATGAACACCTCAAAGAAATAAAAAGAGAAACAAATTTACGAAAATCATTAAAAAATATAATTAGTGAACGCCATTAAGAAAACCACTTACAACAATCAATAAAAATATTTGTTGTGTCATATACGCTTTTTTGATAATGCATAGTATGTGACTTTTTTCAATTTTTTTCATAACTATTTTCTTATGCAATGCTCTTTGCGCAGGACCTCGTTTACGAATTTATAGCATTTGCAAGCAAACATCATTTATATATACAAACATTTACCATATACACGCATGAATGTGTGTATGTATGCACTCAGCTAACAGATGCAATTGCATGCGACTGCAGCCGTTGCAACGGCGCATGCTCCACTGCATAGCTGGCTTATGTAATTGGTGCTCGATCGCTCCGCTGCTTGCCAGCTATTTTCTATGAAATTTCTATTTCGAGTTTTGGGATTGCGGCAACAACCTGACTCGGCGCAAAGCAGTGAAAAAATGTAGCACATATACATATGTATGTATGTATATGTATAAAAAATGCTACTTTGTGGCCGTTGGATTGATACAAGCGAGCAGAAGAGGCGAAATGTAAACACACAGCTGTACAACAAATACAAATAAGTACTAATATGAAGTTGCAAGCAAAATCAAAGTGTCAACTTGTTGCAAATAAACTTTTATTAATAGAGTGAAAGAATTGGTTGTTGTTGTCTTTGTGAGCAGATTTTATGTCTCGGCAATGATGATTGTAATGAATTTCAATTAAGTATGAAAAAAAAAAAATTAATTAAAATGCCAAAGAGCAGTATTTTAATGTAGTCTGAGTCCGAAAATTGCTTCTGTTGTCTCATTCCTGTTTTTAATTGTGTCAATTACAGTTTTTGTATCTGTAAAAACTATGAAGCTCTGAGCAATTTTTAGCCAGAGTATAGCAAATGATTCCCCTTGCTCAAATTTTGTTGGGGAATTAAGTTGTGCTTTCAGCATTTGGCCAAATAAACGAAGCCAGTGCGATCAGTGCTTATCTTACCTGATTAGGTTAGGTTATACTGGCTGGCTGGCTGGCTATTACGCCATGTATAGGCCTACTGGTTCTTAGTAATGCCGGATAGAGGTTCAGTTTAATTCGAGCTGAAGTATTCGCTATACAGGACGTCAACGCTTTTGACAAGCTTTAAGACCGCCGGCGTCTCTCTCATGCCTACTTCACAGCTCTTTCTGTATGTATCGTTATTACTTATGCTACAGATGGGTATATGAAGCCAATAGGTTGTGACCTGTCATTAGGCCAACTACTGTCCTGCAATCTTTCGAGACCTTATGAGTTAAAAGCAAACACACAATCATGGCGATCCTGCATGTCCCTCAGCTCTTTCGGAAATTCTACCATGTTGTATATAGTTTTTAGTGACTTCCGTATATTCTGTAATGATTCGGTAGCCAAGCGGTTGGTACTTGTGCGATTCATCAGCGAATTATTTGGACAACTGGTAATTTATTTTTTTCTTTTATCTCGACGCATTTGACCACGTGATGGCACAGTTCCTATAACCGTCACAATATCATGAAACACAGATTTTGATAAATTTAACATCTGGGCAATTAAACGAATATTTCGTCGACGGGGTGAGTTCAAAGCTTTGCGCACACGAGTCACATTGTCGGTGTTTGACGAAGTCGTAAGTCTCCCAGCATGGTCTTCATCAACAACCTCTTCCCGGTCCTTCAAAAAGCCGTGCGAAAGCTACAACTGGGTAAACCTGCTTGGTCATATCAAACGTCTCTGTCGCAGATTTACCGAATTTTACACAGAATTTAATCGCGTACCTCTGCTCTAACGAACGCTGCATTTTCGGCTTGCACCACTCACAGAAACATGTTCAGTGAAAATGTTTGTGCTGACACTCCAGGTGCTTGGACATAACTGACCAGCCGCCTATTCGTTAGCTAGGAATGCCCTTTACCAAATCCAGTCGGTGCGCGCACGCTCCCAAGCACAGTCGCGAAGAAAATCAGTCCTACTACTTTCCGGTATGGAAGCAATGGTGAATGAGGGAACAGATCGTAGCTTAATACAACCAATTTAGACATGGCGACATCGTAGGTGGCCGCTTATGGGTTGTTAAGGCCTTGCCCACTTGCCATTCTCTCGCAAATTCGATGCCGAATCAGCACAGAAACTCAGTTTGATAGATATCTTTTCCAGGTAGCTTCCTATTCGTGTATTCTAAAACTTTTTGCAAAAAAACCCAGCTGGATTGCGCTTAAACACTGTCAAAAACTGCAGTATAGTGGTCTCACGTTTGCTATCATTGTCCGGAATGAGCAAATAAGGCATTAATGGAACCGAAAGCTTTCTTGTGTCCAATATTATGCGTTAAATTGATATCACTGACGAGGTTTTTTGAGATACTTACGATCTCAGCTATCTCGAGCACCTTCAATTGGCGGTCTGTCAATACGATATCGTATACCTATGTCAAAAACCGATTTGAGATCACGTCGAATCGATCCAATATTTCAACATAGTAGAGCCCTGTAACAATTTTATCCCTCTTCAAGTGGTCGATTTAGATCACACATTGTGAATCCCAGAAAACGGGTGTCATCACTTTCTGCAGAGATATCGTAATTTCGCTTTCTTTAGAGTTTGATAATGTGGTCCACGGTTTCGATTGTTCCTGGATTTCTGGTGCATACCAGAGGGTCCATGTTTTGTTAATGCATACTCAACAGTGCTTTTCAAAAATAAAAATTTATTCAATTAATACTGCTAAGTCATTTTTCTAAAATCTGTGGATATGCCCGCTATCATACGTGGTGTAAATAAAATTACGGGCCCAATTATGCTGAAATTGACGTTAGTTGACTAAGCGAATGAAAATATTTTTGGAAAGATATATTTTGTACAAATTTAGCACCACTTTTTTCCTCTTATTGGCCTTTTGATACCAAAAGTTACCAAAAGTTCGTCCTTCATTGTCTTGGTCTGTAGTCTGCGAGTTTTGGAAATAAATCTTCAAGTGTTTTCATGTTCCGTCTTCACTTTACAGGTAATGGCAAACTTGTTCTACTATCAAAAACGCATCTATGGTATACAAATAAATGTTATAACCACTACTACTAAATACTAGAGAAAAGTTATGATGTATAAAAACGGCTCGATTCAGTCTCTAGGGATTCAATTAATGCCAGTGTATATATATATATTAAATAACTGCTACATACGTAATTGTTAATAACTCAAAACTTGGCACGTGCCAATCTGCAAACCACCAAAATTTATTTATAAGTTTGCGCTTAAATTCTAAATAAATGTTTTAACAGCTGAAAGGGTTAAAAGCGGCCCAAATGTATTCGTGCCTAACTCAAATTATCCACACATGCAAATCACATTTCATCTAACATTCTAAAAATCTATCTCTTAGAAAACCGTATTCTATGTAAAATTCTTGTTCAACTTGATTTTGGCAATCTTTTTCCAGCTAATTCTTAGTTAGTCTCTATTTATAAGATTCTTCTCGTAACGTGATTGCAGATGTGACAAAGGGGAAATTTATTCAAGTTACCTTTCCCAAAATACCAAATAAATAGCAACAACAAATTTGCCACGCACTTTTTCGTATGCTATGTATGGATGTGTGTTTGGCATATTGACTTTAATTAGAACATAATTTAGCCAGAGGCTTAGTAAAGGTGATTTTTTATAAATATGCTAATTTATGCTCCTATTTGTATATGCATATACAAACATTAATGAAGGAAAATACGAAAATACTTACGTATATACATATACATATAAGTTACAACCTGTTTCAGGTATATTTTCTTAAGTTCTCTAATGGATAGATTAAAATAGTATAATTTTGCTGAATCATTACCATAGGCCGAAATTCATCTATTAACGTCAGTGGTATTCTACTATTTTCTACGAAGCGATTTCAGGATTTTAGAAGTTAAGGGGAGATACAGAAATATAAAGTTAAAAGCTACTGTTAGCTTGTGACTAACATTCAGAAAGTTAAGCGTTGTTTGTCTGTCTTCAAAATTACGCGATATGTTTTTCCACCAATTTCTATGATATTTTGTACTTCACCTATTACCGTGAGAAATTTATCGCTACTGGCTGCTTGTTCTCACTTGAGAACATCGGCTTTAAGCTATGTCAGTGGATAAATTGTTTGAGGCCTTTTCCTTTTAGTTATTTAGGATTTAATTTTTTATTTTCTTCGGAAAAAAAAACGAACACAGCTTGAATGTCGTATGTCTAACCTCGGATTGTGACCAAACACAAAATAATAAAAGAAAAAGAGTTATAACAATTCTTATTAATTTTAATACGGTAATATATGGAGAAGACGCCTTACAAAACCATGTGGAAGACTAATATTTGCAGTTCTCGTCTACCCGATAAAAGTGGGGTCAATGTTTCGAGCTTAAGTGATTTTAAAATGACGCGAGGTTACCATGTTATGTAGATACAGATGATTTTATGTTTGCCAAACGAACCTAATAGTAGATTACCTATAAGAAGCTATTTTTTATGAGTTGTATTCTCATAAAGTTTTTTCATTGAAGTGTTTTTTTTTTACGTGGCGCACAACTCTATGCTGGGGGTTGTTTCGCCTTCTCACTGTAGCTCCCTTCAAACGGATGTTCTAGGCTACCCGGAGGATACTTGTTATTAGACTGGATATTCGCTAAGTTTCTTGTCATATAAGAAGAATGTTTCTGGCGATCCCAAACCCAGCGCACAACCCTATGCAGGGGGATGCTTCGCCTTCTCACTTTAGCTCGCCTTCAAACGGATGTTCTTAGGCTACCCGGAGGATACTTGACGGTTGTTAACTCGGCTATAATCGCGTAAGCGGTGTCTACGCCAATTAAGAAGAAGATTCTCATAACGACTCTAAATGTAGCTAATGAGGAACTAAAAAAAGTGATTTTCGCGCGAATCATAAAAATTGGCACTATTGATAGTAAAAGCAACATATTCTTTAATCAAGTGAAATGTTGATTTTTACAACTTTAGTTCATTGAGTGAGTTCTGCGTTGACCGAAATAAATGATAGTCCGAAAGTGCAAGGTCAAGGCTATATGGTGGATGCATCAAAACTTCTCAGCCAAGCTCTCCCAGTTTTTGCCGAGTCATCGAAAATATGTGTGGTCTAGCGTTGACGATCTGTTGATCAGCTCTGAACGTTTTTTTCGATTGCTTGCATCAATCTCATCAGTTGTTGACAGTAAAATGTAGAATCAATCGTTCGACTAGGCTGAAGCAGCTCATAGAGGATGACTTCCGGTCCCAGCAAACACTCAGCATAACCTTTCGAGGCATCAACTTTGGCTTTGCGACCATTTATTGAGCTGCACTACGCTTGGACCATGATATTTTTCGCACATTATTGTCATATTTGCTCCACTTTTCGTCTCCTGTTACTATTCGCTTCAGAAATGGTTCGATTTCATTTCTAGAAATCGTAGATGTTAATTCGGTCCATTAATTTTTCCACAGACAGTTCATGTGGTACCCAAACATCGAGCTTCTTTTTGAAGCCGTCATTTTTTAATTGGTTTGATGATGAATGTTAAGTTCCCAAGCGATATCATGGCTGCTTATGTGACGGTTCCGGTCAATCTTTTCCATAATTTCATTGAATTTTTAAATGATAGGTCGACCAAAGCGAAGTACATCTTTCACATTAATATTCTCAGAACGGAAGGAGCGAACGATTGTTCTGCTACACGAACTGATACAGCATCGTTTCCATAAACTTCACAAATTTCATCGGTGGCTTGCGTAGCATTCGTTCTTATTCTTTCTTTTTTTATACAAAATTTTCAAAATATAGCAAATTTCTTCATTGTTTGCACTCATTTTTGAACAGCTGTAACTTATTTTCAAATTCCCCGAATTAAATTTAAATGAGCTTAAAATCTCACCTTCTACTTCACTACAAGTATATGGTAACAGTGAAATGCGAAAATACTTTTGTTACTCGACTACCAATATTACAAAACTGTCTTCCGAACAGTTTAGATGAAGTCTTAAAACTGAGAAAATTTTATTATTGTTTTCTATTTAAAGTAAGGTAAGGATTAATAGTTTACTTATTTCCACCGGCTTAGGCGAGACTCGATAGAGGAACCAAAAGTTTAACTCAAAAAAAATTACAATTTTCAACCCGATCCTACTTACTAATTTCCCTTAAAACATTTACAGAGTTGTCATTGTAGCAAAATTAATTTAGAATTGTTTTGTGGAATACTGCAAAAATATCTGTTGAAGTTTAATTGCTAAGATTTTATTTTTTGCGGAAATTTATTTCGTTTTGTCTATAACGCCTACATAAAACAAATAAAAATTTTAATGCAAACGCCTTAACAATAAAACTGTGTCAATTATGAAAGAGACTATGAAGTGATAATATTTTTTATAATGCAAAATCAGCTTCTTTGCTAACGAAGGCTTTTGTACACACACATATTAAATATGTACGGCTCCATATGTGGTAAACGTTGCGTTGGTGCTAGAATGCAGATGCTCACATTAAAACTGCTAACAACAGTTACTTTGAAAAAAAAAAATTAAATACATACAAACATGTCCCAAGACACACATAATTAAGTATGAATGCATTTCGCACACCGTGCGCTTTTAATTATTTTATATTTTTTTTTCTCATTGCAACTTTACGGTCCCTTAAGCCTCTTTTAGTTACCAAGGCAAAGGTCGCCGGCGATTGCTTCACAAATAGTACAATAGTGGAAATATTAGTATTTCCCCAAATACCAACAACAAATTGAACTGTGATTTTATTTTCTGTTTTGTCACGCTTACGCTACTCATTAGCTCTAGTAGATTGTTTAGCGTACTAAATCTACTAAAGCTAATGAGCAACGTACAAAAATAAAATAAATCAAACGCTTATGGAATGGCATAGGCGAAGCTGGCGAGTAATTAACGTGAAAAATTTTCATTATTAATATTAAAAAAAATTAAACCAAACTCAAATTATATATGTGTACATAAATTTGTATACTCATTCCTATATATGTATGTATATGTTAGAAGGCGTATTTTAATTACTTTGAATATGTAAAACATATCTACATACGCACACTTGTAAATAACTTAAGTCTTGTTTGTTTCATGTAAATGCATTTAACATCTGTTTACACCTGTATTATTGTATAAACGCTCACACAAAAAGCAAAAGGGCACCCCATGCGTTGGCTCTCAATAACTATAAATATGTATGTATGTATTTATATAATATATAAAACGCATTTTTCAAAATCGAGCTCACTGATAAACGTTAACGTTTGAGTAAGTTTAACAGCGTCGCTGGATTTTCAAGGTCATCAGCGTATCCGTAAAAGATATCGTCACTGCGCATGCGCATATTGCCGAAAATACTATCGTGATGATGGTAGTGCGTAGATACGTGGTATAAATGCATATTATTATAGTTGTATTTGTAAAGATATGTAGACAAGAGTATTCAGCGTTTCAGTTGAGAAATTGATTGCACCGATTTTATTTTCTGGTATTTGCTTTTGTTTTTGCATTCATGTATAGATGTGTACATCCATATGTGTAACAAGGTTTTTTGTTAATTATTAAAGAAGCGTAGTCTTATAATTTCCAATTTGCAGAACAAATACAAAATAAAGACTATCGTGAACCAAAATTTATGAAGAAACAAAAATTTAATTAATGAAATTTTTTATGAGCGAAATGGATTGCCATTAAATCAATTAATTAAATATTCATATTATTATTCAGATATTAGGCAGATGTTTTGAATACTTGGTGATATCAGGCAAAGGAAACTAGCTATGAATCTAACTACGGAAGCTTACATGGGTTTCCTCGGGTAAAAAACAGCCGTTTTTCCAAAATTTTTATCCCATATAAAAAATTAAATATTTTATTATATATTTTATTATTGTTATAAACATTCACCATTAATTAAGAACTTCTGAAATTTTTGGAAAAAAATATTGGAAACTCGTTCATTTCCAAGATCCCTAAGAAAAAAGATGCGTCTGCGTTGGCAAGATAACACCTTACGGGATCATCTAAAATGAAAAAATACGTGTTTCAGTTAAAACCTTAACTAAGACCTTGGACGAAGAAAAAAAACTGAAATTTTTGGCAGACATTTTTACAAAAAATGAAAATTTCAAAGAAAAATTTAACTCTTTCAAATAGTTGTATCTTTAAGAACTGTATCTCAAAGACCTAGCATTACATGAAGATCAGATGAGTAATTCTCGAGAAATCTAGTCAACCGACTTAAAAAACATAGTTTCGAGGAAAACGCGTTAAAAGATTTGAGTGACAATAAAAGTGAGACTCAAGTGCACAAGTTCTCAAGGCTGTATCTCCGAAACTATTACCCGGATCAACTTGAAAATTTGGGACAATATTCTAAAGATATTGTAGAATTAAATAAGATAATAAAAATAATGATTTTTTTTGAAATCCGTAAACTCCTGTAACCCCATAAATCAAAACCAGTTTTGAAACTATGTACAAACTGTGTACCAGATTCGTCAAGAACGAATGTGAGAGCTAATTGTAATCTAGTAGAATTGAACTGGGATCTCGATATTTACATATATGTACTATATGTAATGTAATGTTCAGAGAACAGATACTTCTGTTCTCTCTATATCGAAAAAAGCTTCTTCCCAAATTTTTTCAAAGAAGAAAGTCGAAGTGGTCTAATAATCAAGGTGTTATAGCGAAATATTTTCTTCTATTTATTATTCAAGGTGTTTTTAAATCAGTACTCGAACAGTTAACATTTACAGCATAAGCAACATATTTACAAGTGCTACTGAGTAGCCGAAGTTAAATATTCTCTTTTGATATAATGGGTTGTCAAAAAAGACTTGTGGTTTTTTATTGAATCAAATCGTGTGGCACCCATACATCGAGCTTCTCAGTGACTCCAAGCTTCTTCAAACGGTTTATAAATGTTTGATGACTACTATGCCGGTCTCTTTCGACCAATTCAGCGATTTTATCGCAATTTTCAACGGCAGGCCTTCCGGAGCGTGGCGCATCTTCGACCATCTCTACACCAGAACGAAAACGTTGAAACCATCGTTGTGCGGTGGAAATGGAAACTGTATCGGGTCCATAAACTGCCCAAATTTTATTGGCGGTTTGAGATGCATTTTTGCCTTTATCGTAGTAGTACTATAAAATATGCCGTATTTTCTCTTTATTTTGCTCCATGTTTACGACGCTATAACTCACGAACGACTTAAAAGAAACGACAATCAATCAAACACGTGAGCTTTCCAAAAAGGTGTAGCATGAACCGATGTGACGAATAAAACTAGAACTACGCGCTTTCAACGCCAACTAGCGAAAATACCGCAAGACTTTTTTGACAACCTAATACGTATGTGGGAAAGGTTAGGTTAGATTGTTTATCCTTCGGGATGCCAGGGGTATCGAACACAGACTGCTAAATCTAGTATTTTGTGAAACTAGATAAGAACTCCTGTAGTGGTAACTCGTGAGAAAGAGCTTATTGTAAATCTACTTCGGTACTTTACTTCAATATCTGCTATTTCACCTGGATGTCTAGAAGTGTGCGATCCGAGGTCTTTTAGCCTTGAGCTGACAAAGGACAAGATGACTCTATCGCGTTCTCTTTTTCTAGTTGTAGCTTATGCAATTGACATCCGACATAAGGGATCTTAGATTCCTTTCCGAAGAATTTTTGAGAAATGACAACATTGGATAATGCGCTCATAAAGTATTTTTCAAATTAATCTTCACTTAGCGTCTTGGTAATTGATTGGTTAGAAAGATTATAAATAAGTAGGAGTAAGACCCTTCTCGCAAAAACAATAAAAAAATACCATGACGAGTATTAAATAAGAATTATAGGAACCTCAAAACCAATCGTGGATTGATCAATAAATAAGTATATTGGCGGCTACCTGCGAATATTAGTCAGAGATGCTCACTACCACAAGGTCTTGTGAATGCAAAGACTCTTCCTCGAGTATATAAAATTTGTGAGCTCTTTAGCAAGACACCCACCACAAATAAAAGGAGAAGCTTGGCTGAGTGTCTAAAATAGCTGTGGGCTCAAAAATCTCAGGTGAATAACGAAAGAGACAGAAATTACCTGTAGACTCTAAAGTCTATGTTTTGAAACAACAAGAACTCTTAAAAGCATTGAACTTTTCCAATACTAGAGTATGATATTTTTCTTATAATCTTCTTTTCTCCGAGTTCCGAACCTCTTTACAATCATTACACTTATGTCTTTTTGACAGATGTAAAATGCCCACAACATCGCTTATCATCTTGGATATTGATCGTCACTTACGAGAAACCGGTATCTCAAACGTTTATTGTCGCAATTACTTACACATTTTTCCTGTTTTTGAATCATTTTCGGAGTCTCTAAATTGTTTTTCTATAACATTTTGCATTTACACACATACATACATATATTATTTTTACTTTGCACATAAACACTTATCTAATACACCGCGAACTATTGCCTTTGCTCAGCTGCTATCGTCCAATAACCTGCTTTCTGGCTGTGTTTTTTGATTTTGGTTCGAAAAACAATTGCCCAACTGCATTTTTTTCGAATTTAGACTGAATTATTTTCGGATTTTGTGCGGCGTTCACAAACACATAATCAACGATTAGTGACCGATCGTATGACGGACGGTGACTGTCACAAAGCCAGTAAGTACCTTTAATGGTCGGTTGGCTGCAGCAAAAAACAAAGCGCCAAATTACATACATACATACAAAATACTTACATATGTATATGTATGTATTTATGTATGTTTAGGAGCATGCGCATGCGTACACATAATATTTACTCAATTGTGTGTGCGGCTTTTCTGTTGTTCGATTAGTTTGTAAATTGTTTTTGGTTTATGGCGTTGATAAATGATTGTGCTGCAATAAGCGGTGGGACTTGGCTATTCATAGACATTTATACATATGTAAGTACAAACACACACTCTTGCCAAACTTAGTAGTCAGCATGCTGAAGACGGGGATTTCTTCAGCCCAAGCGAAAACTTGTTCAGACCTGGAGTGCTCCGGACACTATATACATACATATGTATGTATATGGTACATGTTTGATACATAGATACTCACTGTGATTTCTTACCACCGCTGGCAAAGATAGGAATAGTTACATTGTTGTAGCCTGGTGGTTCCACCACAATATTCGCTACACTTCAAGTTGTTTATTAATATGTATCAAGAAACAGCAGGCAGCCAAGAGAATGCTTTTACTACGTTTCTACTCACAGAAAGACTTAAAGTTATGCAAACGAGTTTGCAACGAAAATTGCTAAATTTCTTAAGCCTAGCTCAAAGTTTGACCGAAAACCCGCTAGTGATGTAACTTTCGCCTTACTATCTGCAACTGTATTTGATACAGAAGAGCTGGCAGCGTGTTGATTTGAACAAACTACTAATCTAAACTCAGTTAGGCTTACGAAATCAAATTGATAAATAATAGGCAGTTATACATACTTACTCTAATAGGCAGTTATGCCTTATGAGTGTAGATATCTCCTTGGTAAAAGTAATAACTCGAGTAATAAATTCGGCAGAAGAGCGTTGTTGTGGTTTTCACATATGCATCCTTGCCCGGAGAACAGAGCTTGTGTGTAGCGATTAAGCAATGTTTCGAAAACATTTATGATTCTAAACTAACTATACCTACATTTTAATTGACGAGGAACTTTTTTCTTCTTCGTACCTCCAACATTAACCAAAATGTGTTGAATTGATCCATAAGGGGCGTTGAGGTCTTTGGTTACCTCGCTGATGCCAACAAGATGATTTTCAAGCACTTTCTCTTTAACTTTTTCAATTTAATGACGATAATAAAAGAGGTACTTGGAGAATTCGCATGAGGAAAGCTTTTGATGACTTCACTGAATGCTTTGTGCTCTCAAGGATTTGTCTAAGTAATAAAGTAGGCTGTCCAAAACATAGCAGTAATTCCACGGGAAAAAACAAAACTTTAAGAAAGGAGTACATTATGCTCTAATCCATTCTTCCTGAAATTTTTCGTTCGTTCTTTAGACACAGAATTCTGTTAACCACATATCCATAATGTGCCAGATATTAGCAAGGAATGAAGATATATATGGCTAGATACCAGCATCGTCATAATGTCAGCGTTTAAGTCTCGCTTTTAGTAAGAATGATTCTCAGAAGTATATTTAAAAGTGAAGTCCGCTCTCGATAATTGAAAATGGTCCCAAGCACTACGAAAGTTGGCGGGACTTGGCAACCCCAGCGTAGTAAACGGTTATATATACTTATATATACAGTAACTTAAAATATTTTTCCCCCGACCAAAAAATGAAATTAAATCGCGAGGTTATATTTTCAATTGCGTACGTGGATCAACTCACAAGAGTGCATCGATGAACTCAATACAGTTTTTAGCGATGAAGCTCCATCAAGGGCTGGGTTTATAGATGGTATGATGAATTCTATCGAAGTCGTACATCACTCCAAGACGGAACTGACTTGGAACCGAACGATTTCTTTTTATTCGCTACGTAAAAGACAAACTAAGAGGTCACCGTATTTTGGCACCTGAAAAGGTGGTTGATGCGTTCGAAAGGCATGTTTTGAAGACACATCAATCATTTGGCAAGATAGATAGAATTTTTTCCTTCACTGACAAGGTAAAGGAATATATGTTTCAGAAACATAATCACCTGGGAAAATTGGAACTTTTTTTTATCCTCATTGGGATATGGCAAAAGTTTTTAATTAGAAGGGTTTTCTAAAGTTCAATGAACTTCCTGAACTTATATAGATCATGAATTCGTTAAAGTTAATTGTCAAAGGCGAGTGAATTATAATTAAATGTTTTTTTTTTTTAATTTTCGAAAAGTTGTTCAAATTAAACTATACTACTACTACTGTTCCTTCCACAATGATTATGGAATTTTTACAGAGAATTATAAGCAAACTAAATGGAGCATGTGACTAACAGCTCAATTGTCACTCGACTTTAAGGAGACCTTCAGCGATTTTTTATAAAAGTTGAGCATTCTTTTGCCATTCGCTTTAAAAAAGTGAAGCACAAATAAACCTTTTGTTAACTACTTAAAAGCAGAATTTAAAACATAAAATCATTGCAAAGTCTGCAACTCGAGGGTCAGGCATTATACTCGCCTGTGTTTTATTAAGAAATTTTGTGTCGTTGTCTTTTGTAAGTGTAAAATCGGTTCAAGTTCAAATTTATTTACAGAAAGCGGGTCAATATGTTAGCTTGTACGCATGTACATACATACATATGTATTTGTAACACAAAAATTCGGTGGTTAAGAAAATATACAAGCGATGGGTTTGTTAAGATCTGTCGCTGTGCGCCCTGTGTGCCATCGATGACGTGCGTTCAATGCAAATTTATGCAAAAAGAAAAGACACATTCCAACACATACTTAAACAATAGATACGTTGTGTATTTGCGAGTACATGTGGCTAGATAAAAAGAAAATAAACCCTGGCTAATGAAGCAAAAACTAAAGCCAAACCCAAAAAGCCGAAAGGCAATGAAACTCATTGGGAGATTTAAGCAAAAATATTATAATTATTTTTGCATCAGATAAGATGAGCTTGCCAACATATGTACACGTGTATATACTTACTATCATTCATATGGATATAGTTGTTTTATGCAATACGAGTTCAGTTCGATAAGTACATAACACATAAAAGAAAATCGAAAATTTTGAAAGAAATGTTGCTCATTTCTCAACATTGTCCCCGACGATGTCGATCAGCCTCAACCCATTTGGGGATGTTTCAGCAGGAAGGTCGAATTTGTCGACCGTTGTGCCAAAGAAACCTTCTTTGCCCCCCCCTGGCGTTAAAGTCGGCAAGCACGATTTTGACATCATGGCGGGGGCAGCTCTTATAGGTGGGCTCCAAGCGCTCATAGAATGCAACTTTGGTCCTTCTCTTCCGTCGGGCCTTGGGCTCAAATCAGCGATATATTAAAGAACTTCGCTTTGATGCTGATTGTGGCTAGACGTTCATCTACCGATGTGAATGACAGTACTCGGTAACGGAGTCTCTTTCCCACCAAGAATCCCACACCGAATTTGCGCTCCTTTATATGGTCACTGTAGTAAATGCCACAAAGACCTACTCGCCTCAGTCCTTGTCCCGTCCATCGCATTTCTTGGACGACGGTGATATCAGCCTCACTCTAACGAGGACCGGACATTCCAGGTGCATGCCCTTGAATTGTTATCCTTAGCGCGTTTGCCATGGGCGTCACCAAAAGGGAAGTCTCTCAACCGATCCATATATCTTTTTTTATATCTAATATAGCTAACAATAAACAAGAAAAAAATTTTAACGTCGGCTACACCCGATGCTATAATACCCTTCACAGGTATATTTCTTATAGAATAAAAGACTATAAAATATCTTTATCTTGATTTTGATCGCTCAGTTTGTATGCCAGGTTTATGCTATAGCGGTCCTATCTGAACAATTTCTTTCGTGAGTAAATTTTTGGTTTGGATAATAACCCGCGCCAGATTTCGCGAAGATATCTCGTCAAATAAAAAGTTCTTCCTACAAGGACTGGGGTTTGATGGGTTAGTTTATATGACAACTACCTGCTATAGTGGTCCCATGGCAGCGGTTCAGTCAAATGAGTAACTTTTTTGAGAAAAAAGGATGTGTACGAATTTTCATATCGACATCTCAAAAATTTAGGAATTATTTCGCATATAGCTAAATCGACTCATCATGCTGATCCTTATAGAGTCTCTAGCGTTTTCTTCTGGAGGGTTACAAATATCATTGCAAATTTACAATACTAAAGCCTGTTCAGGGTATAGAAATTACATTCAATTAACTTTAGTTCACGCCGCCCTTGAAAATAGCAAATGAGACGGAAAAACCGCAGGTTGCTGAAAAATAAAACAAAACTACACTGTGGGAAAAAAAAAATGGCACAACAATCAACGTCAAACCTTGCTAAAAGGTATTGGAGCAAGCTAAAACTCACAGCTAATAATTACAAACGTGTGTACATAACTACTTTATGCCTTTCAATGGTTGATGAGAGATGTCCCCCAAGGCTTTTTATCCCCCTGAACAGGGTAAATTAACTTTGTCACGATGTTTGTAACACCCAGAAGGAAGCGTGGGAGACCCTATAAAGTATATATATAAATGATCAGTATGTTGAGCTGAGTCGATTTAGCCATGTCCGTCTGTCTGTCCGTCTGTCCGTCTGTCTGTATATATACGAACTAGTCCCTCAGTTTTTAAGATATCCTTTTGAAATTTTGCAAACGTCATTTTCTCTTCAAGAAGCTGCTAAATTTGTCGGAACGGCCGATATCGGACCACTATAACATATAGCTGCCATATAAACTGAACGATCGGAATCAAGTTCTCATATGGAAAACTTTCGCATTTGACAATGTATCATCACCAAATTTGGTATAGATTATTTTCTAGGGCAAAAATGTAATATCCGAGAAAATTGTTCAGATCGGTTAACTATAACATATAGCTGCCATACAAACTGAACGATCGGAATCAAGTTCTTGTATGGACAACTTTCACATTTGGCAAGATATATTCACGAAATTTGGTATATATTATTTTCTGAGGCAACAATGTAATCTCTGAAGAATTTGTTCAGATGGGTTAACTATAGCATATAGCTTCCATACAAACTGAACGATCGGAATCAAGTTCTTGTATGGACAACTTTCACATTTGACAAGATATATTCACGAAATTTGGTATATATTATTTTCTAAGGCAAATATGTAATCTCTGAAGAATTTGTTCAGATCGGTTAACTATAGCATATAGCTGCCATACAAACTGAACGATCGGAATCAAGTTCTTGTATGGACAACTTTCACATTTGACAAGATATATTCACGAAATTTGGTATATATTATTTTCTAAGGCAACAATGTAATCTCCAAAGAAATTGTTCAGATCGGTTAACTATAACATATAGCTTCCATACAAACTGGACACATAGTTACTAATAGAAATGCCCCCTGTGAAGGGTATTTAGCTTCGGTGCAACCGAAGTTAACTTTTTTTTCTTGTTTCGCATTAAATTTTGCTTCTTTGATGAGAAATCTATATTGTTGTTGTTATTGCTGTAGTTGAGAGTAGTCAGCGACGGCGTTGAACCTTAATTAACATACTGCGCAAAATTACAAAAGAAATCATGCCTACATACATACAAAGCAGCACTATACATACATATGTAAATATGTACGTTTCTCTATAGTAAATATACATACATATGTATGAGCAAAAAATATATATTTACATAAGTGTGCTAGCAAGCTTACATTGTAAACTATGCAAATTTCTTCGTGTAAAATGCCTCGTTTATCTATTTATACCATATTTGCCATGGGGATTATTTCAATTTTGCGCTGATAATTAACGCAAAAATTAATAAAAATTTGTTTGTTAAACAAAAGAAAATAATATTTTCAAACTCTAGTAAAGGGGCTAGTGCTTTAAAAATGTAAATACTTTTATAAATATACACATATATATGCTGGCTTGACGCATTTGATTTACAAATTGGATTTTATTCAATTTGCGTTGCAAATAAAGGTGTGCACAGAAATGCTTCGATATCTTAGGGATTGTAAAATATTTAGCAATTTCTTTTAACCTAAAATTTAATTAATGAAAAATTTAACGTCGAAACCTAAATTTCTACTTTGAAATTTCGATTCAAAACTGAATGGTTTGGATACAATTTTAAATAAAAGCATTTAATTGCGACGTGAGTAAATTAATATTCATATAACCCCATTATACACATACATACATATGTACACATGCATGAGTAAACAAATAAAATAAGGGCTTAATTTGAGATGATCTAGTAATTTGTGAGAATTGAAGGAATTTTTATAACGGGTTTTTCAATAGGGCCGCTGCAAAAGTAGATCGTTAGGAACAACAAACAATGCCATTTTTTTCCCCCCGCTCTTTTGACATTTCCCTTCAGTAAGGTCTGCCATTTCCTCACGGAAAGATATACGATACAGAAACGAGTCGAAATTATTAAAATTTACTACCAACATTCGGAGTCAGTGACCGTAACTTTAAGAGCGCTACGTTCAATTTATGAACTTCATAATCGTCCTGCCAGATCAAAAATTGAACGTCTAGTGGAAAAGTGGAATTTTGCAAAAATATCTTGACCTACATCCTTACAAGTTCAAATTGACGCAAGGACTAAAGCCGCTTGACCAACAGAATCGTCATATGTATGTTTGTGAATTTGGCTGAGCAACAACTTGGAAATGATCCGGATTTTCATCGAAAAATCATCTTCAGCGATGAGGCTTATTTCTGGCTGAATGGCTTCGTCAATAAGCAAAATATGCGTTATCGTGACATGAGTTACCATTGCCTCCCGAAAAAATTACAGTTTGATGCGATTTATAGGCCGGCGGCGTCGTAGAGCCGTACTTCTTCCGTGGTGATCAAGACCCTCACGTTACTGTGAATTTTTTTTGTCCGAATCGGATGATATGGACTAAGACAATATGTGGTTCCAATAGGACGACGTCACAAGGCACGCAGCAAATGTCACAATCGATTTATTGAAAACCAAGTTTGGTGAACGTGTTATCTCACGGAATGGCCCAATCAATTGGCCGCCTCGGTCGTGTGATTTGGGGGTTTTTTGACGGCCGAAAATGCCGAAACTCAATTAATTTATTATAATTTTTGAACATTTCAAAGAGCAATATTATTTTTGTGGATTTTTCATAAACTTTTTTTTTTTTGGACATTCAGCCATGGCAGCTGTCTATGCCTACTAACTTAGATTACATTAATCTGGTAGGCCAATAAGCCACGCGTAGAGAAGTTTTGATCTTTTGCTTTACCAGCTGGTTGCTAGATCCAAGAGGAGAAGTCATCCTTTAGAAAGTCTATGCTTGACGCGAATTTCAACAGGCTCTGCGTCTTCACTATCGATATCTTTTCTAGTGTATCATAACGTGTGGACCTCAGATGCTTACAGGGGAGTCTTGCCAATGCGGGACAAGTGCACAAGATATGCTCTCTTGTTTCCCTGGTGCCCTGCTCTAGACATTTCCTGCAATCTTTTTGATCTGTCAGTCCCATTTTGCGGGCGTGTTTCGCCAGCAGACCGTGACCAATTGATATTTCCCTCAAGTTTCTACAGTCTCTTCTGTCAAGTGCCAATAGGAATTCTGTTTATTTCCGATCAACCGTTTTGCACATGACTTTTACAGTTTTGCAAATAGGTAGCTCGTTCTAACGGGTTTTGATTTTCTTTACCATGCTTCTTTCGGAATCGTCGTATAAATAAGTTCAATATTGATCACGTTTTCTGTTGTTAGCTGTATACCATTCTTGGCAATCAAGTCCACTATTTTATTGCCCTCGTTGCCTTTGTGGCCTGGCTCCTAGTAGAAGTGAAGTTGCTTGCTTCTGGGAACACTTTTCACTGCTACCCTGCTTCCGAAAACAATTCTGGGCGATATGCGATACGAGGTTACTGTCTTGATTGCTGCTTGGCTGTCTACGTAGATGTTGACTCTGGAATCGCCTGCAGGTGCATTAGAGGCCAGCTTCGCGGCTTTCGCAATAGCAATGACCTTAGCTGAAATATACTTCAGTGGTCCGGCAACTAGAAGGCTGCCTTAACTCTGGACAGTATATTCCCGCACCAACACCATCGTCCATTTTCGAGCCAGCAGTTTGCTGGCCCATACTACCCCAAGGTACTTGGTTCGGTCCTTTTCTAAAAAATAAAATTAGCTAGCGAGCTTAAAAGTGACTTTCTGCGAGAAGTACACGTAGATGTAGCACGATCCAAAAGTTTCTTTAAAAGTGGGTGGGTATTATATGTTTCTACCAACAGAAACAAAGAAATAAAAAATTTTCGAACAAATTATTTCCTTACCATTACTGTTTCCAAAACAAATTTAAATAAAAAATGGTTCTTAAAGCAATGCATTTCCAAATATTAGCCTTCATATTTAGCGACAATTCAATATAATGTGTATATCACGAGTATTTATGAGTCAAGTGGAATAAATTTTTAAGTGGCCTCTAGGCTCACCCTGGAGTAAGATATGATCATCCGTATTGATCATCAAACATTTCCCGTGTATTTAAACGTAATTTTTTATACATATATTATAAGATATAATTTATTTTGTTTTTGTGTACTTATATGCATACATACATGTATGCAACATTACATACTTATGCATATGTAAATATGTAAGAAGGATTCATATGTATGTATACATGATTGCTAGCTACCTTGTGCAGCGACAAGGGCACTTTTCGTGTTCCAATACAAGGTCACATTTTGCCGCCGGACTTGAATGCTGTGTATAAAACACAAATCGTTGAGATAAATAGTGCATAAAAATATATACCAATCAACATAAATAGAAGTATAAAGCAAAATGGTTGAACACCTAATTGTAACAAAGATTTTGACGATATTTATTGAGATTTATTCGGCTTGATGCCTTAAGCCTTTTGCTCTTGAAGCTACTGTTTGACATTTTAAGTGTTTTGGAATTGAACTCGCACAGTGGCTGTTTAAGACTTGAATATATATGTATATTGGTATACTATATGTGTATATATGTATATGTACAGTTTACTGCATTTTAAGTTTTAAAAAGACCACTGTCGAATTAATATGGATATACTATACATACATACATTTATAGACAGAGCGCAGCAACGAATGGGCAATTAATGCTTGTCCTACTTTGGATAATTCGATTATTTGTATTTGCTAAAAAAATAACAATTAAATTCTTATAAATTATTTACACAAAATAAGCATGGAATTTATCATTCGTATATTCATATACATATGTATGTACAGTATGTATCTTGCGGCGAAGAGCTAGTTATTAGTTACTTTGAAACTAGTAACGTGGCAAACTAGTCAGCGAACTTCTTTTCCGGGTATTCCTTAGAAACTTTATTTAATTTAATAACTTGCGACAAATGCCAGACTCAGACCTTTGAAAAAGAAATGCATTACTCATTAGTGACTTGGTTTATGTGTCATATACTTGTTGTTGTGCGAATATGTCCAATTTTTTTTAGCAAATAATCGTCTTTCAGTCAAAGAAACCAGTGGCTAAAGCACATCATCAAAGTGGTTGATTTCCTCACTTCAAAGTCGCTGATTTCGATATTATTGACTGTCCGCGTGCAGGAAGGACAAAAACTGTCGCATACGGTGACGTAAAGCCATTGCGATGAGGACCCGTGTTAAATGCAAGAAGAATTTGCTTCAGCACTGGTAGCCACAAATTGCCTAGCCAATTAGAAGCCACTACATGAGCCCTGAATGCTTCAAAAATAAGAAACTCGGCTTCCTTATGTCCTTAGTAGCAGGCAATGCACGAAAATGCGATTTTGGTGCATGACGTTAATAACGTGAGATGGATCGATGACACATTGGTTGACTAGCGATAGGCAATACTTCGCATAATTTATTTGTAACCATTATTTGTAACATTAAAAAACAGCGATAACTTAGTTGCACACCTAATAGTTTATTTTCAGTTGGAAAACTCAACATCTACAGTAATATTATCTGACTAGTTGAAGTTAGAAATACAATATTTGTTATAACCAATTAGACTTCTTACTGGGCTAAAATAATTCAAATTAATTAGTATTCTCACTGCATGTAGAAAAATCTTGAAAGAACATATCAAGTGTAAAAAAAGTTCTGCAATCAAGTAAGGAACGACTATGTTCGGGTGTAATCCATCGTGTCATACTCTTGCAATTTGCCAGTACCAAAGCCAGAAAAATAACCAAAAGTACAAAACGTAAGCCAGAAGTTCGGAACTTTATACTTGTATGTATACAACTCATACACCAAGTTCCGTCAAGATACTCGTATTTAAATCTTTAACCAAGTTACAGCTTGCACAAAAGGAATGACAGGCAGTCACTCGGATTTCAACTTCTCTCGTCATCCTGATCATTTATATATATGTATGTATATAATCCTATATCTATCTCGATTAGGTTTAGGTGTTACATACAACCGTTAGGTGCATAAAACTATTATACTCAGTAGCAACATGCCGCAAGAGTATAAAATATGGAATAAGGTTGTTGTCGGCTTTTAACTCAATTTGTCCATTCACAGCTCGCTATTTTTTCTGTTTTGTTGAAATTGTTGAATTAAAATCGTTTACCTGCTTGATAGTTGTATCTACTTGCTAATGTCAGTGTTTTTGATTTATACTAGTTCGATTCGCTAAGAGTTACATACTACAATTACTGATCTACAAAGTAAACACACAAATAAAACAAAGATTTTCAGCTTATGAAAAAAATAAATTTATTCTTTTCATAACTAGTATCTTCCTCAATTATATTGTATAATATATATTACACTTTTTCATGCAAAAATTAGAGGAGAAAAAATTTGCGCAATTGTGATCCCATTGGAGTGATTCACGGATAACGTAAAAAAGTTGAGCGCAAATTATCTCATCAGGAAGTCATCAAAATTCAATTATAAAAAAAATATAGTAGAATTTATAAGAGTTAATATTCAGATTGGTGAATTCATGCAAAATTTAAAGTATGAGGCTACATTGGAAAACAAGAACAACTGCTTTTAATTATAAATATAATAATGGTATATAAGGTATCTTATATATCTATATGTTATCTATAAAAATATTTACCGACTGGAAGGCGAAAGCTTCTGTAGTTCCTTTTAACGGGTGATCCAAACACAGGTACTTTTTTCAATAGCCTGTTTTGGCAGATCACGCGTGAGTCGTGTCACGCTGTCATGATATTTTTGTTCAGTATTTTTCGACTTTTTATCATCGAAAAACTTACGCCTTAACAACGTTTACAAATCATTCAATTTTATTAAGAAAATTCACGTTCTGTAAAGAATGTGTTTCGCACGATTTGATCAACTTATGGTGATCATAATCGGTGTAATGAGCGTACTATTCCCAATACCATCACCCCCAAACCCGGGACCCAAAGAACGTCTAGCACGCAGTGAAGCAGATATCGCAGCCTTAGCTGAGAGTGTAACGAAGACGGGGGAGAGTCGATTCGACGCCGTTCGTAGCAACTGAGACTGATGCATGAAACGACTAAGCGCATTTTACGTCGAGATCTTAAATTGAAAGCGTACAAAATACAGTTTGAGTAAAACTGAAACCGTTCGACGTTTCCAAGCGATCTCGCTATATACTTAGGCTCTTGAAAAGTTGCAAGAAGATCCCACGTTTTCGAGCCAAATTTGGTTCAGCAATGAGGCCTACTTCTGGCTCGTTGGGTATGTAAATAAACAAATTTGTGGTATTTGAGACGAAGAGCGACCTAAAGAGATTCAAGGGCTGCCATTTTACCCAGAACAACAACGGCTTATGTGGTTTTTTGGCCGGTGGAATCATTTCTTCAAAAATGATGCCGATGAGAACGTAACCGTTAATAGCGACCGTTATTGCGGTATGATGACCGATTATTAGATGCTTGAAATTGAAGCTTGTGATCTTGACGACATTTTATTTCAACAAGACGTCTCCACTTTCCACACATCGGATCAATCAATGAATTTATTGAGAGAACTCTTCGGTGATCAGATATTTTATGTTTTGGGCCGGTCGATTGGCCACCAATATCGTGTTATATCACACTGTAAGACTTTTCCCCCCTGGGGATATGTAAAGTCTAAAGTCTATACGGACAATCTCGCTTCGTTTCAGGTCTTGGAACAAATCATCACGGGCGTCAATCGCCAGTTACTAGTCGAAATGCTCAAACGTGTCATCGAAAATTGGACTCAATGGTTGGACCATCTGAGGTCGTAGCCACAGCCAACATTTGAAAGAGATAATCTTCAAAAAATAAATGCTAAATAATGTTCTTTGTTTCTGTGTATATTCTTCAGAACTTTTATTCTAAAAGAAAATACCCAAAAAAATTTTTGGAATAATATGTATTTAACTCTATTTATTAACTCGGAAGGGACTTATTGTTTGAATGAATTTTTGGTCATATGTTATGGCCATCTCGACATCCTGTTTGTCGAGTCTTAAAAAGCCTTTCTTCTATACAGCTCTTCTTTATTTGATAGTAATGTATGTTAGTTCCTTAGTTTTATTTTGTTGTATCTCCCCATAACATGACTCAGGTATTCAATTGATCCAAATTTTTGCTTTGATTCGACGACTAACTTGCAGTAAAGCTTATTTCAAGACGGTAGGAAGCACTTGGGTCTTCGATTGATATTTAAGTATTAAATCAAAAAATGTGCATCATTTTGTGGTTTCGCCCCCCTATTGACGGTAACAAACGTTACTCGATCATCAATTTTGAAAAAGTTTGAACCATATTGCCTTAAACATGCAAACCACACTAGGTTTAACTCTTCACGTTGAGAGCGGCCTAGAAAAAAATCCGACAGCAAACACTTTTTAATTTATTTTTTCGGAGTTAAGACCGAATTTCTGTGGATTCAACACTATTACCTACATAGTTTTCAATTTTAACTTCAAATCTCTTGTTGAAAAATGTATTAATTATAAATTTGAAATCAAGTTACAAACCATTTAAATTTACGCAAATGTTTTTTTTTTTTTATTTGCAGCTATTTCTCCAGTGAGCGCTTTATTTGGAACACTTAACCATGAAGCAAACCATCGAACAATTGGCCGATGCCGAGCTAACGGAAAACATGCTGAAGATTGCGAAACGTGAACTGCGTGAAGATAAATGCTCGCGAGAACAAAGTCTGGAACAATTGCGCAACTGGGTACTCAAGCACGAAGACTTACGAAATGTACGACTCGACGATCAATTTCTACTACGTTTCCTGCGTTGCAAGAAGTTCAGCGTACCTATGGCGCAGCAGACACTACTCAAATACCTGAATGTACGACGCACCTTCCCGCATATGAGCACACAGTTGGACTTTCTAGATCAAAAGTTGAATGACATTATCAGCAGCGGCTACATCTTCGCCTCGCCGATTCGTGACAAACACGGACGTCGTGTTGTGGTCATCAACGCCAAAGGTTTCAATCCAAAGATCTATAATAGTAGTGATCAAGCGCGTGCACATTTCCTCACCTACGAGTGTCTCATGGAAGATCAAGCTACACAAATTTGCGGACTTGTGCACGTCGGTGACTTTTCCGGCGTCACCACGACACACGTGACCAATTGGAATCCAACCGAATTTGCGCGCGTCTTCAAGTGGAGCGAACAATCGCTACCGTTGCGACACAAAGAAATCCACTTGGTCAATGTGCCAGCGACGCTGAAATGGTTGATCGATTTCGTAAAGGGGCGTGTCAGTTCGAAAATACGCAATCGCCTCACACTCTATACACAAGACAAAGAATTGGCAAAACATGTTGATCCAGCTTGCCTGCCACAAGAATTAGGCGGTCAAATGCCGCTTAAAGCGATAGTTGAACTGTGGAAGGCGGAATTGCTCGCCAAGCGTGAAACTATACTCAACTTGGATAAGATTGCGCTCTTAAGCGATCGCGGCATCTTGCGCAAAAGTAATTACAGTACCGAGAAAAGCAGCAACGGCATGAATTTCGTGTCGCAGATCGAGTCAATTGAGGGCAGTTTTCGAAAGCTGGAGTTCGATTAAGCTTTGAAGGGAAGTGGGTTGTAGGTTGCAAAACGAAAGTGGTGATGTTGTAGACGTTTGAGCCAAGCTCACCAATGCTGTGTTGATGTGCGTGTTGTGTTAAATTACATTACTTAATGTTTAAGTTTAAGTGTTTTCGAAGAGGAAACAATTATAAACGATTTAGCTGGCGGTCAAAGAAGTGCCTTGTGGAGTGAACGCTCCATTTGGTAGCTTTGTTTAGTATTAACTATAGATAGTACGTGTGAAAAACATTGAATTATGTATATGTACAAACATATATTTATACGAGTGTATAGTGTTATACATATGTACTTTAAATACAAATACAATGCTTCGTGCTTTTGTGTAACTGCGTAATGGCTAAATAAATCATTTGCTTACTTTTTAAATAGTAAATTAAATTGTTTTAAATTTTTTTCACTTGATCTGGCATGAAGGAATAACTTGGGTAACCTACTGAAATCTATAATATCTGGAGATAGACACACACCCGTTGTGGCAAGTTCAAAGCACCTGTATGAGCCCTTTGAACTGCGCCCACTGACTAATGGCACCGAAGAGCGCTTTACCATCAACTTCGCTGTTTGTTAAATTTTGTAAGCCGTAAATTTTGTACTGACTCTGCAGCTTCTTTTGCCGCACCGACTCCGCAATAAGTGATAATGTTGAGCGCAGCTGCAAAGCGTTGGGTGCCAGTGTTGTGTAGTTGCCTTTAAGTGTGTTAGAATATTACAAAAACTTGGAAGGCTTGATGACAAACAGTCCTACCTATGAAAGCGATCACCAGCGTTGCATTTTGTGCCACCCAATTGAGACCGCTTTCGTAGTTCCAGCCGCGTGCTTCATATGTCTGACGATCACCACCGATTAGGAAGTTAAATGGCACCTCCTGCGCCATGCCAAGTTGCTTTTGGTACTGTTAAGTAGCAGATTTGTAAAAAATAAATATTATTATTATTTATAGTCTCTACCTGTTTTTGCAGTCCCTGAAGTATTTGTAGACATTTGTCCAGTTTTTCACAACCTGATCCACCTGTCTGCATTATAACGATATTTATGACATTGGAAAAGTTGAGGAAGTCTGCAAGTGGCACGGAAACATTGCTCCATATGTCACGATGCACGAGATCCAATGAGAATTGCAAGGCCGGTATGCGCGCTAAAAAAAGATTTTAGGCGACTATTAGAAATTAGAAAAAAATTAAAGAATACAACTTCATTACTAAACTTTCTAAATGTTTTGATTTTCAGCATTGTGTTCAACTAAAGAATGATCCATTTCGAGGTTCCCTA
Source organism: Bactrocera correcta (assembly GCA_027475135.1). NCBI lineage: Eukaryota > Metazoa > Arthropoda > Insecta > Diptera > Tephritidae > Bactrocera > Bactrocera correcta. The sequence goes on along the minus strand of CM050327.1, from coordinate 14,001,250 downwards.
CTTTAAACTTTACATATCCCCACAGGAAAAATTGTACAGTCTAATAGACCGATAGAAAACGTGAAATTATCTGCTCGTCGAAGTGTTCTCTCAAGAAATCCATTGATTGATGCAAAGTGTGGGAAGCGGCGCTTTCTTGTTGAGACCAAATGACGCCGAGATCACGAGCTCAATTTCAGGCATCAAATAGTCGGATATCTTAGCAAAATAGCGGCCGCCATTGACGGTTACATTCTCACCAGTATCATTTTTGAAAAAATGATTTCATCGGGCAACAAATCACATCACACCTTTTTATTTCTGGGTAAAATGGCACCTACCGAATCTTTTCAGGTTACCCTTCGTACCAAATGCAGCAATTTTGCTTTTACATACCCAATGGGGCTCATCGCTGAACCAAATTTGGCTCGAAAACGTAAGAACTTTTTAAAAGCCCATAGAGCGAGGCGATGTCACTTTGAAAGGTCGAGCGGCTTCAGTTCTTGCACAAGCTATATTTTTTACGCTTTCCGTCAAGATCATTCAAGATCTGGATGTAAAATGCGCCAAGCAGTTTCAAACGTCAGTCGGAGCTAGTGCGAACGGTGCGAACCGACTCTCGATGGCCTTCGTGTACACTCTCAGTTCTGTTTGACATATTTTCTTCACTGCATGCTGAACGTGATTTATTTGGTCACATATTGTCCATCTTCTGACCGATTATTTACTTTAGACGGTCCAATGACCGCAAGGGACCAGCTCGCAGTAAATGATTCCCTGCCAACCCGCCAAACCCATAGCTAAATTTAACCGACCTTTAGCCACCGACGGTTTTGAATCATTTAAACAAAGCTGGCTACAAAAATAAGCTCGATGTTCGGTACAACAAGAATTGTCTGTGAAAAATTTAATGAAACGAAATGAAATCAAATCATTTCTGAAGCGAATGGTAACTGGAGTTGAAAAGTGGATTAAATATGACAATAATATGCGAAAAATCGCAAACCCGGGAGTGATGCCTCTAAAGGTTATGCTGAGTATTTGGTGGGATTGGAAAGGAATAATCCAATATGACCTGCTCCAGCTTGGTCGAGCAATTTATTTTATATTTTACTGTCAGCAACTGAGGAGATCGAAGCAAGCAATCGAAATAAACGTCCAGAACTGAACAACAGAAAGATCTTTGTCTTCCATCAGGACAACACGTCTTTAATGACTCGGCAAAAACTGGGAGAGCTTGGCTGGAAAGTTTTGATGTATCCACCATATAGTCCTGACCTTGCACCATTGGACGACTATTTGTTTCGGTCAATGCAGAACTAACTTAATGGAGTAAAGTTGGCTTCAAGAAAATCCTGTGAAAATTACTTGTCGCAATTTTTCGCCGAGAAACAAGAAAAGTTTTCCACTGATCAAGTAATGTCTCTAGCGGAAAAATGGCAAATGTTGGTCGGCCAAAATGGTACATATTTGGTTTATTAAAGTTCAATATAAATATAAAAAAAAAAAATAAGTTGAAGTTTGATTAGAATTACGAAAAAACATTTTCAACTACACAATAGTTTTCTTCTAAAAAATCAAAAGTCCGATTGAGGTTTGTTGATTCTACGAGTATAATCGTTTAAGAGTTTTTAGTCGACTCCATAGTAATATCGGATATGATCCGAATATGCCGTTATTGTCGTAAATATAAAGGCTATGCTACGCATGTGTGATCGAAGATTTCTACTTTTCAATTGTATTGCTTGGATTAGTTGACTTGAATGCTAACAAAAAACTTTGAAGACGACATTTACTTGTATCAGCCTTTATCCGAACTGTCCTATCACAATGAAAAAGAGATAACGCACGTAGGAAAGATAATGGATCTTGAACCCACTTAGTAATATAAACAACGGACAGTCTGAGAGTATTTACCTTGTACTATATGTATGTATGTATTTGTATAGGTGCAGATTAGTGCCATTGGTACCTTATATACTGTTGCAATATACATACTATGTAAACTTATGTACGGAATGTGTTACATATTATACGAAATAAAACAAAGAAATTACTTCTACATGCATTCGGACTCAAATCTAACAAATAAACAATTCATTTGTATACATACAAATGTTAAGTAATTATTTTTTTTTTAGTATATTCAAAACTTACATTCAGCAATCAAGAGATAAGTGGCGATAACACAGCCACCCGCTAGTAACAAAACAAATGTCATAATTTGCAAATATGAGCAGCAATCCCTTCTATGTTTTGCCATCCCTGCGTGCTCATGTCCAGCATAAACGCCTTTGACACTCGAATTATCATTATCGCTGCCATAGCTGCTGTCTGCTGCACTCTCACTCGTATAGCCATCACTGAAAGCCACCGCTGCTGCCAACGATGTGCCACCATAACTTTGACCCTTCTTCAAGAGCGGTGTCCGCTCATTCGCATTCATAGCGATCAACGTTGATTTGACTGTCGATTGTGCTCCGGGAGATGGACGTGAGATGGGTGCATAAAACGAACCCCATGGCATCACCAATCGCTCGCTTTGACGTACAGCATCTTTGTCAAAATGAATAAGTGTTATTAGTAGAGTACGTAGTAAATTGAAACCAGTTATTAATTTGATTAGACGCCAAAAATTGGTTAGCAACGTTTCTAGCCGCGCAAAGAGTTCCTCATATTTCTGATCGTGTTCGTAATAGTTTATGAAATTTTCAATACTGCGATTGCTTAGCTGCAGTGGCATACTCGAACTGAGCTCAGAATTGTCACTGCTTGGCGTGAGAATATATCTTTATGCCCACAACATCGTATCGCTATCGTCGAGGACCGACAACAGAGCGACAATCTACTATATGCAATTTGTAAATATTTGATGGGAGCTTTAGAGACATATGATAGCGGCGAGATATCTTCGCAATGTGTGTTTCATAGGCAAGTTTATATATAGTACATATGTATATGTACGAGTATTTATATAAACATATGTAATAGCGTAAACAAATATATATGTATATATAACATATGTACACAAGAATGTACAAAGTACATATATATTTGTTCCAGTTTTTGATGAAAAGATGCACAAAGGTTCAAGAAATATAGATAGAGACTGTACTTAACTAATGACCGGATTATGATTATGAATGAGATATTTATTTAGAACATTTTTTTAGTTTCTGAAGAGTTGAAATTTGAGTAAGAGAGTTCCATTTATGCAACGTCTCTTGATGTTATCTATTATGTGGAAGGTTCTTTGACTCTGAAATATTTTAAAAAATGTCGATCAACATTTTTTTTAGAATAAATAGATGAAGAGACTGGATATTAACTGTTGAAATCTTATTTAACATGAACAGCTTCTAAAAATCTTTAAAATTCTTCAGTCAGATAATAAATTCGCGACCCCCAAGAGAAAATACTCACAGAGAATGAAATAATTGGAACAACTGACCTGCTCGTGGACGACGAACCACGTCCAGGATGGCCTTAACATCAACCGTGGATCAACACGTCAATAAATAAAGGAATGGTGATTAAGGATGAAAACCATTTTGAAAGTGAAGGGTTTGAAAATCACTAATTTTTTTTCGAAAACAGAGTCGCGTTAACGTCTGTAAAATAATACTTTTCGAATATCAGGATGTCATAAAACATGTTCTTACTGGCAATGAGACTTGGATTTATGCTTACGACCCAGAAACATACGACCATTCGATCGAATATCGTGGCAAAGGTGAGCCGAAGCCGAAAAAATCACGTCAAAGCACGTCAAAACTCAAGATTATGTTGACAGTTTTCTTTGATTATCGAAGCGTGGTGCACTATTTCTTCCGACCGACCAAATTATCAACAAGGAATACTATTTAAGTGTTATGCGTCCTTTGCGCGAAGCTTTTCCTAAAAAGAGGCTATGCAAGATCGCATACTGTATTGATACTTCGTGAGTTTTTCGCCTAAGCCTCATCCAATATGTGAGCCCCAACCACCATATTCACCTGATTTGAGTCCGTGTGGCTTCTGGCTATTCAGCAAACTCAAACGACTGCTCCAGGGAAAACCGTTGTGAGTCAGTTGAAGACATTAAACGCCAATTGCTAAGCGCATTGTAGGCTAGTCCAGAAATTTGTTTTAACAACTGTTTGTGGGATTGGTTTGTTGTCTACGGAGGCGTGTCTAATATTAAGTAGAAAGAATAGTTTTCTATAATTTTAGTTTCCTCCTCTGTTGTCATAGTTCCAGCCGAACAACAGTTTTTTGACTGACAAAAGCTCGAGTCCATTTCGGTTCCGTAGACCCGATTATCGTTAAAAGAGTCACTTTCTTCGTCGATGGCTTTGGTTAAGTTTTACAAAATTATATTTTAAAGCACATTCTTTATTGGTCGAGGAACAAATCACGGGAACTGCTATACATCGCTTTTTCTCAGAATAAATCTTATGCGTCACAAACTTTTCTTGCTGGGAGCATAGTCTGAAACTAATTATACAAACATACGAGTGTGTACATACTCATATACCAGCAAGAAAATTATTTCTTTCATCTGCGGTACACTGATCAGCTGGCCAAATGATCATAAATCAAACGTTGCTGAACCTCTCTAACTACATAAGTAACATATACTAGAGACTACAGATTGATAAGACATTTCAGATAGCACTCACCTGCCATATTGTGAAAGTAGAACTCGAACTTCGTCTTCGCAAAACTTCAAAATTTGATCCTCAACTAAATTATTGTGTTATTTGCACTTTCTTGCCCTTTGCTAGCTTTTGGAGGCTGCCCAGAGGCAAATAATTATTTTGACTATTTTTGTTGAAATTTGCCGTTTGTAGTTGTTGTTCTTGCTGTCAGACGTCAAGCCGCCAATTCTGATCCGCGAAACCAATTGTTGTGAAGTTGTTCATTCTTTTAACAAGCGAATAAGCACTCATCAGCGATTTTTTGCTTTAACACGGATGTCTGTGTGTAGGTTAGCAGGAATAAAAAAAAAATATTTAAAATGACACGGGCTGTCTGGTCCACACTTTTCGGGAGCAATTCTGTGGCGACTGTTGCTGAGCGCGACTTTAATGAGTTTGAAATGAGCGCGTTGGCGGACAGGCGTTTTGAATGCGGAACGCTGATGAATTGATACCGTTCAATGACTGACAACAACTTCTGATTCTACGGGATGCATGTAAACAAACGCACATAAACAAACAAACAAATTCTTAATGCATATAACAAACACATACTCACACACACAAATATTGCATTTGTACATTAGGTTGGCTCATATATGAAAAATTTCTAATAAAATTTTTACCTTACCTAGTACCCGTCTGAAGAACAACGAAATGGCGGGCCGACCGAGCTATTCAAATACGACAGCGATGAACTGATAGGGATCTGGTCAAATGAAAGCATGCCAAAAGATTGGAATTTAAGTGTGCTCTGCCCAATCCACAAAAAGGGAGACATATAATGTTCCCTCGAGCGTTCTGTGTAAAAGATTAAAGCCCAAAGTCAACAAACTGATTGGGCTTTATCAGTATGGTTTGAGGCCTGGAAAATCGACAGCTGACCAGATATTCCCCATACGCCAAATCTTGGAAAAGTCCCGTGAAAAGAGGATCGATACACACCACCGAAGAGGTGCTGCTTTTGACAGCAGGAAAAGGAGCTGACTTAATGCCGATGAATTTGGTATCCCCGCAAGACTGAAATGGCTATGTAAACTGACGTTGACGAACCTCTCCGAGTTGTTCGATACAAAATGAGGTTTCAGACAAGGCAACTCCCTATCATACAACTTCTTTAATCTACTCCTGGAGAAAATAAATCCAAGTGCAGAACTTAATAAAAATAAGGGTGTACAGCGGCTGGCGTATACACCGATAGTTCTGCTTCTTCCAGACTGTATATGGAAACGAAGCACATGGGTCCGGTAGTAAACGTAGGAAAGATGAAATATCCTCTGTAATCAAACAAACAGTCACTGTTGACAGTCATAACATCGAAGTCGCAGATAATTTCGTCTATCTTGGAACCACCATTAAGACCAACAACAATGTCAGGCTCGAAATCCAACCCAGAATAACTTCGCCAATAAGCGCTACTTCGGACTGAGGACTCTCTCGATGAACAAAAACCAAACTCTATAAATCACTCAATATTCCCATCCTGCTATATGTTACATGGACGTTGACAAAATCTAATGAGTCGACGTTACGAGTTTTCGAAAGAAAGGTTCTGCGGAAGATTATGGTCCTTTGCGCATTGGCTACGGCGAATATCACATTCGATGGAACGATGAGTTGTATGAGGTATATGACGACATTGACATAGTTCGGCGAATTAAGAGACAGCGGATATACTTTTTAGGTTATATCGGCTCTGAGAGTGTTTGACGAAGTATGCCCTGGGATCAACGTATCCTAGCAGGGAACGTATCGAACCTCGAACAATTAGCACGATCTTTGAAGGGTATTGGACCTAAGTGAATCTTTGTGAAAAAGGACTATGAAAAGTTTGCGGCTTTAAGAAACACAAATATAATTTTTTAGGTTATTACAGTAAGATTTTTTCATGGTATACTTAAAACTTATTTTCGTAGAGGCTGAACTGTTTAATAAATAAAAAGAATTTCCATTGAAGAGTATTTCAATATTATACATTAGATTTTTTTTTCATATTTTAATAAATGATCAACCCTAATGCCGACACGATCACTTTAGCCTACATGCTACCAGGAAATTGGAACCACTTCGATAGACCATTTTTGACTTTCCGAATAAATAAATAGACGGAACTAAACGATAAGTTAGAATATGTTTGATGGCTGATCCAAAGATCGCACTTGGCCTACTTTAGGCGCTCCTTTTGAGAGGTTGGCTTTATTGAGGGCAAAAAGCTCACTGGATCACTTGGACCAAAAGGATCTAGCGACAGCATATGAACTGATGGTAACTCATCACTGGCCGGAAAGCTCAACTATCCAGTAGTAGTACACACGAGGAGCACTGAACCGTTGTCATTCTACCGATACTGCGGAGAAAGGGTACCCTTCTTACCAGCTCATTAGCTTTAGCTTTGACCTATCCGTAAAAAGTTCAAGAACTTTCTTTTGGCCATGAGTGCTACATCGGCTGCATAGGCAATCACCTGGCAGCAACGATCTTAAGTTTTGACGCAGTTCGTTGACGACCAAGATCCATAGTAAAAAATAAAGAACTCCACCGTGTGAGTGCCTCTAATCACATTTCGCCGCTCAGAAGACAGAAAACAAGGCGGTTAAGATTCGATTCAACCACAAAATAGTTCAGAGCTGTTACAACTGCTTCCGACAATGATGATGACGATGGGAGCTTAAATGACTGACGCTATAAAACAAACAAAAAATATTATTTTAAAGATCTGAAATTGCTTTAATATCGTCTTCATAGTAAAGGCAGTGGAAACGAACCCTTAACTGAGAAGAAAGGTACCCTGACTATAAACGGAGTATAAAAGGAGAAGCAAAGAGGAGTTGATGAACTTTTATAACAATTTTTCATGGCAGGAATATACTCGAAGGTTTTTTTATGTTGGTCGACTGGAATCGATACACTACAATTCGACAATTCCCGACAACAAGGCCATGATCGCGAGCAAATCCTTAAAGGTGGATTTTCCACGGCTTCTCCTACGGTCAAGGAGAAGTAGGTAGATAGTGCTATATTAACCATTAATATAATATATTTTTCCGAACCAATTTATCTCTCTGGAATCTGTGAGATTTCCCACAGGGTACTTAGACAAAACAAAAAACAAAATATAGGCATGCCTACGTATATACATGAGTATATGTATATATACATATATCTAGCGAGCATGTGCGCGAAGACATTTCACAGACATAACACAAGCCGCATCTACGCAAACATGAGATTTCATAGTACTACAATGGGGAATTTGCAGGTCAGCTCGCTGAGATTTACACATGGCCAGTTCAGTGTCTTATATACTACGTGCATGTTTATATACTTACATATAAGAATACCTTCGATTATAAGTATGTGTAAACGCAAATAAGCTTATCTTGGACACTAGTCTACCACTGTCTGGCGGGGATGTCTTCTTCAGGCAGTTATGATAAAGTGAATGACTCCAAGAATTAGATAATCTGGTAAATGCCGCTCGATCCCGCAACATATAACGTCACTACAAAAACGATCAAGAAGAACGATTTGAGAAATCTTCGTTACTACTGGCTAAAGCCAGAATATTGTCGGAATAAACTGGATTTTAGGGTAAAGGATTATGTCAAAAGTATGGATGGAATATTAGGATATGAGACTAATTTCTTATGAAGTTGAAACGATTATTAAATATGCCACAGAGCGTCTAGGTAGTGTTGGGCCATCGGACAATACTGTCATTTGAATTCCTCTCATTAGCCTTTCGGAAACGGCTCAAAATTTACGGGACCATCAAAGCAGGAGAAGATCCGATTTTTTCAAAAGCATATTAGCAGATTCCGGCTTGAAGTAAGTGACTAAAGGTTGTCTAATGCTGTTGTGGAGGCAGACCTTAGCCGATAATTTCGACGTTGTTTTTTATGACTATAATATATACTTATGTAGATGCAGAAAACAAGCTATTTTTACAAATTGATTATGAGTGTGCTTTAGGGAAGGAATCGAATTAACGCGTTTTAGTTCTTCAGGTTTTGAGATATCGATCTGAAATTTTGCACTCCTCCTTTCTTAGAAGTGCATCATTTTTCGGAACTGTCGATATTTTACCGCTATAGCATTAGATTAAATTAGATTGAAAGATGAAGAATGCACCGCGACCTTAGGTCTATGCGCCTTCTCCTAAATCACATAGACTCACTTAGTCCCAGCGTGTTGATAAAGTTTAGTAGACTACCGGGTGCTAGTGAGGCGATGCGATCCCTATCCGGAAACATGGATCCAAGGGGCTTAATCCTGCGTCTACAGACTGCTGTGCAGTCGATCAGCAGGTGCACCGGGGTTTCAGGCTCCCTGTCACAGAACCGGCAGTTAACGCAAGAGGATAGGCCCATGTTATACAGATGCCTATTCGGCTTGCAGTGTCCAAGTATACAATACCTGAGTTTGTTCCTGAGAAGTTAATTACAACTTTGAACCTGCTCAAGTGTGTCTGTTGCCAATGCTCTTCCCTGCCCACTCCTTCTTCCTTGCGGAGTAGCTCCTTTATGGTATGGGGACCTACCCCAGTAAAGGGTTCGGGTCCTACCATCTTGGTGGAGGCTGCGGAGCGGGCGAGCTCATCCGCCAGTTTGTTATCGGCTATACCTCTATGAGCAGGCACCCAGTTTATGTGTACCTGGTTTCGTTCCACAACGCTGTTGATCCTTTCCCTGCACTCCTTCACTAGTACCGATTCGATCTCGTAGGAGAAGATCGCTTTACTATCGCTGAGAATGGCTATTCGCTCATTGCTATAGCATACAGTTGTCATACATACTGATTGCTCAAACTCAAGTCCTTATCGTTTTTATTTGACAATTTATCTTCACGAAATTTGGCATGGGTTTTTATCAGAAGTATTACTTGAATCTTCGAACAAATTTTAGAGATCAGATAACCAAAGCATAAAATAAAGTACTTGTTTGAACATTTTATAGATAAAAGCATCGCTACAATATTCAAACAACACACTGATCCAACATAACCAGAATAAAGGCTTCTACGGCATAAGGCGCAGGAGGGCACGTTATTTTTTCGCATGTACCTCAACAGGAACACAGGTAAAAATGCGTTGGCGCAAATTTACCGACTAAAAAACTACAAGCCTGGTGGCTTGTTTACATCGGCCGAAGTTACTTCGCCTTTGCGCGTCATCACACTTAGCACAGTAGTATACAGAATTATATTTCATAACTGTCTAAGTTGCAAATACATATGTATGTACGTATCGTTTACGACGGATTTGTTGTTGCGATTTATCATTTCAAAATTCCCGACATATTTTATCATAGAGCAGGGTATATTTAATCAAATTTAATTACATTTTAACATCGTTAATAAATTGTATTTTCTATTTGTCAAATTTTGACCACTGGCGACCCTAGTATTATATAATCCACAGAACCACTGTCACAGATGCACATATTGTATAAGTAGAATTTCGGCAATAAATTGATTGATTGTAAGTACAGATTACAAAAGTTAATGAACGCACAGACATATGAATATAATATACACATACATATGTACATATGTACGCGTACGTTCTGAATTCTATGCCAAATTTTGTTATCAGCAGGAAATACGGCCGTATGCTGCAGTCGGCAAGTGTTATTGGTCCTACAATTGTGCTTGGTCTTTTAGTAAACGACATAACAATTAATATTTTTCAAACTTTATTTATTTATTTCTATACTTCTTTGATTTCGTATTATTTTTTGGACTTTTGTTTGCGTTTATTCTATTGTTTTTATGCTTTTTTGCGTTGTATTAGATACATTTGAACGTTTTACAATTTGAATTATTTGCTAAAACAAAATAACGCTTCATAAGACGATTCCAATATATCATTTATTTATATTTTATTGCTAAACATTTATAATTATACTTTAATAATTGAATTACTCTTGAGTGCAATTTGTTTATTTGTATGTCGTAAACGATTGAAACAATTTATGCTTAAACACTTTTCAATGCGAATGTAGTTTATTGCTGCCCAACGGCAATTTTTTCACACAAGAGGCTTAGAACATTGCAGATTGCCGATATACATGTGGTATTAGATCGGTATGTACGCAATATCACTCGAATAATAATGCAGTCTCAAAATGAAGTAAAAATTGAAAAAAATGCATAAATTTAGTTTGTTGTTCATTTTTACTTAATCTTTTAGCTAAACGAAACATTTAAACGTACAATTAATTTAATAATTTTTCACCTTACATTTGTATTGTATTCCAACAAATCGTCTTTTGGTAAACTTTTGCAATTGTGAATTTCGTTGCCAAAATATTTCCACACATTTTTTTACACTAACGTCTTATTTTAGCTTCATTCTTACTATTTGTAAAAAAAAAATACAAAATAAAAGTTCGTTAATTGCATTAAATAAAAAAAATTGGGATGTTTATCCATCAACAACTTCCAAGTATTTACTAATCCACGCTGAGCTAATGCAGTTATTATCGCTGCAGTTGAGACGCCTAATGTATCCCTGTGTGTGTTCGTGGTCATTTGGGTACTACTGGTGGAGATTGTGGTACGGTGACGAGTACGTGGTGGCGCGGTTGCATGCAATAAAAACGATAAATGTACAAACATCTGTAGTACATTGGTGTGGCATTGACATTCTACTTTTCATCTAATCACAAAAGCATGCAACTTCACTCAGACAATACGGCTGGGTGTTGGTATGCTCAGCTACTTGTACGACCGCCATATTTGCCATGCACAGAATGCTGCTGATAATAAAGTGACACTGCGATGCAAATATTTTGTTTTGTTATTCGGCGAATACCCTAGTATCATAGGAGCAGACACATCACCGAGTGGTAATTTGCTTAGGATTTCTTCATCGCTCTCCACCTTAAATTAAAAAAAGTATAATAATTAATAAGAGAGAGATCGATAATACAAAAGTAATCAGTAGTTTTTGTTATTTAACAAAAATTTCTAATACCTGATACTGGCAGCATGGATCATAATTCCAAGATACTGTGTATAATCCTGCACAGAAAAGCGAAACAGCGCACATCGGCGCTGCAATCACTGGCCGATCTCGCCATAACAAACTAGATATGAGAGAAGCGAGTCCTGAAACAACGGCTGTTTTGTGTAAGCAGTTTCCAACGGTTATCCATCGTTCAGTTTCATCGCCCAGCCTAGGCGGTTCGATAATTATGTAATCCACTTTAGCCTCCAGCGCTTTGTCCAGTTCTGCTTCAAAGCGTTCATGTGCATTAGTGCTTTCGTAAACTTCACGTATTATGCGAAAAGTTGGTGCGCTTGTAGAACTGTCATAAAAAGTTGAAAGATATAAATATGTATGTACAAAATGATTTGTGCGTCTTATCGCAGACAAGCAATTATAATAATCTTGTATGTTTATTTCGAAAAATCTATATACATAGCTGCTTTTAGAAGTAAAATTTGCCAGTTAGTAAAATAAAATTTTGGGTATGTTAAGAATATAAGCACTCCTAAAAATATGTCAGCAAATATACATGAATATATGACAACCATATGTGCAGTTCAAGGTCTCGGTCACAATATTGCGTAGTAGACGTGACGCAAAAAGTAGATACAAGTAATATCTGGAAGGGTAGGAAAACTTCACCCATCTCTACACCCACTATGCATCACACTCAGCTGTTTCTTTATTATTGTGTTCTTGTAATAAAATATAATATACACTAATACTTCCATAGCATATGAATAACCTTTATGTCCAGCATAAAAAAATGAAATAATCATAAGTAAAGTAAGTTAGACACTTTCGCACACAATTTATTTATTTTCACTCGCGCTCCTGCCCGCACATTCTCTGCATCTATAACAGCCGGCTACATAAAGTACTTCCAACGCAGCCACACATGACACACACACAAATTATGATGTTCATTATTATATGTTCAACTCTCCATTTGAATTGCATAACAAAAATGCTAAAATATTAACATAATTCCAAAATACATATACTTCACTATGACACTAACCTATCCTCATCACTTTTCCTCATTTTTTATGCTATTGTCTGTGTATTTCCGAAGGTTTTTAATGTTATCACGCTCACAGCTTCCTTCAAAAATACCACAATCCCTCCACACACAAAATCACAGCGATGGACAAATCGAAAGCCAATCGAATCGAAGTCTGCCTGTGTTTGGCATTTCGCTTTGTTGTCATACTATTGTGACTGGTGGTTATAGGGTATTCACAGTCAATGATGCTTTTTTATAAGTAATAAGGTTTGTTTCATAAATGCTGGTAGTTACTAGATATTCAAGAGATACGAGTTACTCTCAGAAAGAGCGAATATGTAAAGAAACTGAAAACTACCGAAAACATATGAAAATGTTGTTTTTATTAAAAATACATCTTATTAAAACTTGAAAATTAATCAATAGAATTTTTATTTTTACAACTCTATACTTCTACACTTTTCTGTAAGTTTTTTGGGTTACGAAACGCTCATTTAGCAGAAACTTGGTTAGCTAGTAATACTTAGTAGTTAAGAAACAAACCTAATAATATGATAAAATAATTATTTATCTCTGAATATTATCTGACCATTATGTTTAATATATTTGAAAAATTAGATTCTCAATGGTTAAGCAAATAATCAAATATTATTGATTATATACACAAAATAATTTACAATATCATTTAATTTATTATATGCAATTAGAATCCATTTAACTATATTAATACATTTATCACACAATTGTGGAATTCGACTGTTTTAAATCAATTAGCTTTGCTATTTTCGATTACAGTACTAGTTGTCCTTATGTTAATCTCACTTTCATTAACAGAATGATTTAGCGACGCAAAATCACCCGTATTACAGGAAATAGATGGTATTTCGAAACTCGAGAAGCCACGATAATCAGTTACTGTCGGTTTCAAAGGCGATGGAAGTAATGTTCCATTTGTGGGCGAATCACTGTCCAATAAACTACGCTCTGTTGTACTTCCGTTTTGTTCAGTTGCTTGTAGGTCACTTTCTGTCGCAGGTTTTTGTGCAAGTGGATCGAATTCTTCCAAATTTAATTTCAAATCCTCAGTAACACTGTTTTCACCGCTGTGGTCGGATAAATCAAAGTCATAGTTAACATTTGTAAGTCCGCCTCGTAAATTGGTGTTAATTAAATAATCATCAGTGGAGTCAGAGGGATCTTCCAGTAGCGAAATGGCGTCGAAAGGTGTATAATTAAAAATTGGTGATGCAAATTGTAGGTCTATGTTTGGTTGTGCTGGTGGTAGGGGCGATAACCGACCAATCGATGTAGTACTAGTGTCTTTAAGCGCCAATGTGTGTGATGCGTCCTCTAGAATATCAATTATTTGATTTGTACTGTTTTGCACTAAGGGGAGAGTAGTTTTTGTACTCTCTTTCTTTGTTTTTCCATCGGCGCTTATTGCAGCAATCAAATTATTACTATAATGTCCAACTGATTCAGATGTCGCTAAACCTGTTTCACTTCCATTCGCCAGGTGAGCCCTTGCCTTGCTGATTAAATGTGATGGCGTTTTTATTGGCAGGATAGTAAGTGGCGCTTTGGCAATACAAGCATCCACTTTTTCGGTGATCTCCCGCTGTTAAAAGAAAACAAAATACTCAGTTACATTCACACTCAGTTACATTCACACGTGCTATTTTACAAATAAAGGGAGGATTAATTATTGTACCTGGAACTCTTCGAGATCTTTACGAAAATTTTCAATACCAGTAGCAATGCTCGAATTCCGCTTTTTTAGTGATTCCATGCGCTTCATATTTTCCGATATTAAATGTAAGCCCTCACAGGCCAATAAAGCGCTTTCCCAAGGTGTACTGAAAGCTTTGTCTCCTGACATCAGTAAATCGAATTCTTCTTCCGAGATACCCAAACTTTCGCCATTTAAATTCTCAATAAAGGAGATTGCGCAGCACTTGTGATTTTTACAATAAAATCAACTAAATATCGGTAAAATATTTGAAAATTACAAAGATACTTACCAGATTAGTGAAATAATAGCCACCTTCGCCACTCATTAGTCGCGACGCATTGGTGAAGCGTGTTACAAAGTTTACATTACTATGCAGTCGCACTGGATTAGCTTTTAGCACAACGAAAATAAGAGCCGGAAGAAATTCATCTGCACTTGCCGGACCGCCAACTGAATGTTTCAATAATTCAAAGATATGGCGACAACAACGCACTGTGCATTCCAGTTTCTCTTGAGGTGAGTAATAAGAATCGATGCCTACCAACTCTAAAATATTAAAAAATTTAAATTAGATTATACATTTAAGAAACAAAGGTTCGACATGCCTGTTATAGCATTATAGACCAAGTCTCGCGATTCCGCATTAACTTCATCAATGCTACATACTAAATGTTTTGCCGTTATCCAACTGAGTTGGCGTATCCGTTTTTGTATTTTTACATCGTTTTCTTCATCGAGCGTGAAATACGGACTAAATAGGAATCTGAAATGCAGATAAAGCAAATTTAACTAATTACATTGAACCAAAAATTGTTATTATTTTAAAATTACTTGTGATTTTGGGTCATGACCACTTTTTCGAAGAAATCGATTGCACTTTCACGGTCTTCGTTGGTGGCAATTTGGAAACGTTGGTCATTGTGCACAATATCCGCCAGTTTGGTGTATGCATTTTGCACCATCTCTGACAATTCATCAACATTTTTATTAGCACTGTTATTCATATAACTGCGTATGGCATTGTCTAGACGTTGAATTTCACTTTTTAGTTTACGTTTGCCATCATCGGGTATGCGTAGTTGGCGTAATTGAAGCATAAATTGGCTTTCGGTGGGATCGGGCACATATGCTCTTTGTCCTGAAAAAAACATACTTTTTATTTCAAACAAAACTTAAAACTTGCAAACTTACCTAAGTGACCATCTTGTTTTAATTTTTTACTCTTCAGCGTATTCGATTGAAGTGTTTTTTGAAATACAGCTGGTACAAGAGATTTTTTCTTTGTAAGAGTCCCTGTCGATATTTCCGGCATACTGTCCTGCCTCTTGTTTGGTACACGCCCCAAGAGGTTTTGTGGTGACAATCGCCCAGCTGTGCTCGTACCACTGGTATTCGGCGAATTTGCAACAGGAGGAAGTGCATTCTGCTCTGCTGTATGTCAAAAATCAACGCAAATTATAAAATAATATATTTATTTTTAGAACTCATAAAGCTGCTGCTAACCTTTCTTTCTTTTATCATTTCGTTCACGAAAACATTTGGAGCAGAGTCCATCAAATTGGGCATTCCCATAAAAACCACAGCCTTGACGGCACTTAAGGTCTCGCTGCACAATTCTTAATTGAGGCACACGCGCTAGTGACATCTCTAAATTCCTATATGAGTATTAAACGGTATGTTTATAATAAGCAAATATTTATGGCGAAAAATTTCAGGCTATAAAAATTAATCAATGTTCGTGTCAGTCACAATCCGTACCTATTAATTTTGTTTTGACAAGCATATTCGCAAATTCACAATAAGTTTGCCTTTGTTTTCATTTTTGTTTTGCTTTGTGCCTACTGAGAGTGGTGTTCACGAAGCGTTATAATAAATGATAAAATAATCAAGCTACAGATAAATGTAAGAACTTCAATGTTGACTTCCGGAATTGGAATTCTTTTTTATAATATTTTCTTTATAATCGAGATAAATAGAGATTAATAGAGGATTATAAATAGCTTTATCTTGATTTTCTACGGTCAGTTTGTATAAAACTATGTGCTGCCGAGTTGACAGCCTTTGGCAAGACAAAAATCCGGGTCCTTCAGGTTGCGTAGATCCGCTGTGTGGAACGGCCGTAGATGATTGTCATCGTTCATACATCAGCACCATATAGCAGGACGGGTTTAATAAGTGACTTAAAGGGTTCGGTTTTTGTTCGTCGAGAGAGGACTTTACTTCTAAAATGCCTACTTGCCTACTACGGATGACATTATCTACGACGACACAGCACACGCGATAGAACCTTATATGCGATGTTGAGGAGGCTTTTCCTACGGAGGTTAGTGTAGATTATTTTTGTTGATGGGGCAGAGAACACTTAAAGTCCAAACGTCTAACAATATTCTACAAAAAAGTTGATGCACGGCCGGTAATCCATCGGCCCTTGCCGCTTTGTTATTGGGACTATTTCTATTCGAACTTCTTCATGGTCGGGCGTTTGGGACGTCTGCTCCATCGTCATCGATTGGGGAATCTGGTTCACCATCTTCTGATGTTATGCTTTCACTGCCATTCAGCAGGCTGGAGAAGTGTTCCCTCCATATATTTAGTATGCTCTGGGCATCAGTGACTAGATCACATCTGAGGGTTCTACAAAAATATGCTCCGGCCTTGAAACCTTCTGTTAGTCGCCGGATTTTTTCGCAGAATTTTCGATCATTACCCCTGTCGATCAGCTTGTCTAGCTCTTCATATACATTCATTTAGGCCTCTTTTTTTTTTTGTTTGCAAAAGCGTCTTGCTTCCGTCTTCAGCTCTCTGCATCTATCCCACACTGCACATGTTGCCGTCGATTGTAACGTTTCGAGGGAGGCAGTCGGTTTTCTCGTCATCTGTGGTTTTGACTTTTCCGAAAACCAATGGTTTCGTTTGCAGCTGATGTAAGAAGCATAAAATGTCGTCCCACAGTTCCCTTATACCGAGTTGCTGCTGAGTGCTCTCCGAGAGAAGGAGTGCAAAGAGTAGTAGAAAATCGTTCGTCGAACCTTTCTTGTGTTTGTCAACGTGCGTTTTTTGCTGTACAGAAGCAGGTCCGTATTTTTTCTACAACCAGATAGTAGTTTGAGTCAATGCAAGGACCTTGGAGCGTACGCACGTCCAAAACACTGGAGACGCATCTTCCGTCCATCACAAGATGATCGATCTGGTTGGTGGCTTTTCTATCCGGAGACAGCCAGGTTGATGAAGTT
The DNA here is from genome assembly GCA_027475135.1 of Bactrocera correcta. Lineage (NCBI taxonomy): Eukaryota > Metazoa > Arthropoda > Insecta > Diptera > Tephritidae > Bactrocera > Bactrocera correcta. The sequence goes on along the minus strand of CM050327.1, from coordinate 13,983,630 downwards.
TCCTATGTTGGAAACTAGTACTAGGGATAACCATATTTCGGGTCCCGACAGGCGCAATTTACCGATCTTTGTGCCAAAAATACCTTCTTTGCTCACCATGTTTGGTGGCCAAGCACCAAGCTTTTAAAAGATATCTCTGGTCACATCGTTCTTCTCTTCCGTCGGAGCGTGGGCGCAAATCAGCTTTATGTTAAAGAACTTCGCTTTGATGCGGATTGTGGTTAGATGTTCATCTACTGGGGTGAATGCCAGGACTCGGTGACAGAGTCTTTCTCTCACCACGAATCCCACATGGATTTTGCGCTACTTTATGTGGCCACTACAGTAAATGCCACAAAAATGTACTCGCCTAAGTCCTTGTCCCATCCATCGCATTTTATCGGCAGCGGTGATGTCAGCCTTCATTGTGACGAGGACATCAACCATCTGGGCAGTGGCACCTTCCCAATTAAGGGACCGCACATTTCAGGTGCATATTCTCAAATCCTAATCCTTAATGCGTTGGCAGTGGTCGTCATCAAAAGGGGGGTCTTTTATCCGAGGCTGCTTTCTTCCTTTTATTGGGGTGATTTTTTTTACAAGGCGGACCCCAAACCCAGCGCACAATCCTGGGAAAGTGTATATATTTTTCAGAGGATACTTGGTCTAAAACCGGAAGTCGCGAGCTGCTTGAGCCCTATGTAAAAGGATCGTTCCTGGCCACACCCAAGTGAATGGCGCTCAGAGAACTTTCTTCACTTGCGAGAGGATGAGTCTTCCAACCATGTTATATATTAGCAATGGTAAATAGGCTGAAAAACTTTGGATTTATTTGTGAAGGAGACGTGGCTTTGCTACAGTTCGACACCTCAATCAAATTATAACTTTCTTTCCAACATGTTGGCAATTTCAAAAATCGGAACGATAAATAAAACCAGCTTAAATAATTCGCAGTGCTTTATTAAATTTTTTCTTCTTACATTTAAGATTTACTTTAAACACAATTTCTTAAGTTTTTAAATAAGGTTTCGCACACAACGAAAGTATAGAGTGAAAGCAAAAAATAGTACTACAAAATTATAAGACAAAGCCAATGCTTTGGTATTTGAATAGGTGTGTGTGCAGTCAATATATCAATATTCTTCGTTTACATGGTTTCCATTAAAGTAATTGAGTGGACGAATTGATGAGTCGGTGCTTATGCGTAATATTTCGCTGTGCGAAGCTTGCGGAGTTAAATGAAGCTACATTATGTTAGCAAATAAATTTATTTTAAAAAATGATTTATGAATTAAAAAAAAATACGAAACAATTTTAATATTGGGTAGTCGAAAAAGTATTTTCGTATTCTAATCAAACTTCAACTTATTTTTTGATAATAAATAAATAAACTAATATGTATTCTTTTGGTCGACCAGTTTTTGCCATTTTTCCGCTGGAGACATTATTCTATCAGTGTAAAACTTTCATCAGTGTAAACCGAAATTTCGAAATTTCCAGAACGGAAGAGAACGAACAATTTTGTGCTACACGAACTGATTCAGCATTGTCACCGTGAACTCCACAAATTTCATTCGTGGCTTGCGTGGCTTTATTCCTTTTTTTATATAAAATTTTCATAATATAGCGAATTTCTTCATTATTTTCATTAATTTTTGAACAGCTGTAACTTTTTGTCAACTTCCCCGAATTTAGTTTTTTTGGTTAAATGAAGCTTAAAATCTCACCTTTCCAACACTATAAGGTATGACACAATGTGATTGGTAGCACTGGGAATATACGACTGCAACGACGTCTATTGACAAAATACGAAAAGACTTTTTCGACTACGGAAAATAATATAGAATAAATTGTAATATTCTTTAGCATAAATAAATTTAACGGTTTTTTATTAATTTCTGCTTAAGTTTTGTAATGGCTTGAATGCTTTTATATGCTTGAATGAAAATTACAAATAGATATTTTGAATTTTTTCTAACAAGCAAACCCATTTAAAATGCTAACAACTACATGCAGAGCATATCACTAGTTTAAAATCAGACAATTGGCAATGTAAATACTTATTTATATAAATAATTTTTTTTTACTGTTATTATATTTTGCAATCATTTGTTGCAACTACAAACTACAATAAGCATTTGGAAAATTCGCTCAGACAATTCCTACGTTCTATAAATGATGTTCCCTGCATTTCTAACAATGGTTTATTATTTAATATCTTATTTTCACTAATTAAAAAAATTAAATTAAAGTTTTCTTGTATGACCTAATTGACCCTTACCACTGAAAGTAGAATATTTGATTCATCAATAAAAAAATGTAACGTAATAGATTTTTCTCATTTTTCGGTGCATTTCGAACGTTTCAAGTATATTTTTTATTAACTACAACGGTGATATTTGGAAAAATTTTGATTCATAGTTTAACGGTATTTAATTTTCTATATAACTACTTCAATAGCTACGCAATTGGGAAAACAAAAAATAGTTTCAATTTGGTGAATTGTGACCTTGGCTTCAGCTATTTAAAGTCGCAAAGAGTAAACAGATCGCAAACCTCTGCCTGCTTCACAACTATAACTCTTTCCTAACCCTTTACTAACTAGCTTGCTAGCACACGAACATAGCGTAACGTTTCTATATATGTGTATGTGTTTGTATGCATGAATCTATTACTATATTTTCCTTCAATAAATTATTCTTTTTGATTAAAAATTTAACATTTCTCTATGCGTAGAGTTTCTTTGGTTTTGATTTTGTAACACTGATTCTCTAATACTACTACTCTCATACTAAATAGTTTAATATATGTATGTACGTTTGTGTTGCTTGTTCCTTAATATTAATTATTAAATACATAGATGTTAATATAAAAAAGTTCAAATCTCATTGAAAAATTCCTTGTTTGTTTAAGTAAGTTTTTTTTGTTTTTCAACTTAGCACACATTTGCCATATTTTGCATGTGTGTGTGTAATTGTCGGCGACGATTTCAAAACATGTGTTAAATCTCGGCTCCATCAACGTCATACACGTATAGGAAATACGATTTTTATTAAATATAATTATAATTTTTGGCTCCATTTTTAGCTTGAGTTACCCACAATAGACTGGCGTCCTAAGTTGTCTAAGTGACCCTGTTAGTATCCTAATCTAACCTAACCAAACCTACCGAGTTTTGAAGTTCAGTTAGTAACAGTAGTGAAAAAGATAATACGAATGCTTGCCGAGACGATCGCCATTACATACAGTCATATAACTTTTAAAACTTCGCCTTGGCCAACATACGAACCTAACGGCAGAGTAGTTACATGGTGATATTTTCAAAAGCTGTTGCTAGAACTGCTATACCGTGAAAACAACAATCGACAGTCTATACAGTGCTGGTAACGTTACAATGATGGAAAGCTTAAATTGCATCGAGAAACCATATTTACCCCGGCAGTTGCATTCTGGTTATTGTAGTAGTTAAATTCTTACTTATCCAGATTTTAGTACGGGTCTTGGTCGATAGAGTAGATCCCTGTCAATACCGATAACATACCCCAACTATTAGAATGATGAAAGGAAGAGAAATTCTTGTGAATATTGTGACCTTAAATTCCTAGAAATTAAATAAAGGGTTTTTTCATAGGGACGCTACAAAAGTTGACGATAGAGACAGCAAACGACGCCATACTTTTTCCGCTCTTTTGGCATTTCCTTTTAGTAAAGTTTGCCATTTTATCATGGAAAGATATCCGATCCAACAACAAGTCGAAATTATTAAAATTTAGTACCGGAATTCGGAAACAGTGGCCTCAACTTTAAGAGCCATGCGCCTTTTTTATGATCGTCATAATCGTGCTGTCAGATCAACAATTGAGTGTCTAGTGGAAAAAACTTGAATACACAGGCATAGTACAAAATGTTCCCGTGCCAGTGAGACAAATAAGTGCCCATAATGTCGAGAATATTGCTGCCCCTAGCGCATCAATTGAGGAAGACCAAAATCAGTCTCTCATACGTCGTTCTTAAGCTTTGGGTATCTCTGTGATGTCGTTGAGGCGAGTTTTGCGGAAAGATCTTGGCCTACATCTTTACAACATCAAATTGTCGAAAGAACTGAAACCGTTTGACCACCAGAATCGTCGTATGTTCGTGAATTGCACTTGGCTGAACAGCAACATGAAAATTATCCGGATTTTCATCGAAAGGCTCATTTCTGTCCTAATGGCTCCGTCATCATTGCATCCCGAAAAAATTACAGTTTGGTGCGGTTTATGGGCCGTACGTTTCTGTGATGCTCAAGACCGACACGTTACTGTGAATGGGAATCGCTACCGCTCAATCGAAAATTGGGTTCTGGGTCTGGACTTCTGCAAGCGTGTCTGTGGTGGAAATGTAAAATAAATCGATATCCATACATGGCATTGAATGTACTTTTACAGACATAAATAATTTCATTGATATCCTAAACCGTTTTGTTTTATTAATTTATTTTTTGTAGCGCTCTTATTGAAAAATCCGTTATACAAGTATATCCCGCAAGCAAAGAGTCCTCGTAGACATTATGGTTCACTAAGTAACTTCGAACGGAGAAGATGTGTAGAGCGGCCGTTAATGCCAAATTTGGACTGCAAAATTCAATTCAATCAATTTAGAACTTGAGAATGCCCCACGTCCTGTAGGGAACCCTCAATCCGTTTTGAATGAACAAAGTCGTTGGTTCATGCAAGTCCTCGAATAACATTTCGAGAGATTGCTTAAAGTTTAAATTTGTTTAACAAGCACATGAAAGTTCTCGGATAAATAACGAAACTTGGCGTATGGGTGCAGTGATCCATTTCTGAAGCGCTTTGTTACTGGCAACGAAAATTGAATTTTTAACACGAATATAAAGCGCAAGGTCTAAAAAAGATGAATCAGTTCAAACAACTTTGAAGGCCGATAGTCACCAAACAAATGTTATGTTGTCTATATAGTGGAATTCCGAAGGCATCGTTTATTTAGAGCTTTAGCCCAACACTACAACGTTTACAAATAGAAGAAGCCAGAATAGATTAATAGAAAAGGTGTGGTGTTCCATCAGGATAATGCTAGAAGCTTTTGCACCATATTCTCCAGACTTGGCATCATCGGACTATTACTTTTTCCGGCCTCTGCAAAAGTTTTTGAGTGGGACAAACTTCATCTCAAAACAGGACGTTAAAAACCACTTGAAACAGTTTTTTACCTGGAAGGATTACAGGAATCAAAAGGTTTCGGATCAAAATTGAGAATAAATAATTTTTTACTGAATAAAAAAAACGTGCCTAAATTGCACTAAAAAACGAGATTACTTAGTGAATGACCCAATAGATATCTTTTTGCATGTCCACTCAAGCCAGCTTATCTAAAAAGTCATAACCCGTCTAAACAGTTCGGGTCTAAGTACCTTTAGCACACCACACCAATAGCACACACTCTTCTTAAACTCTTCGATAATTATTCTGTTCGTTATAAATTACCGAACAGCTTATCTGTAACAGATCGGAGTAATGTCGTCTTTACATCTGTTGAACAGCTGGCGGTCTCATATTTTAATCTGAACTTCTTCAATCTCAAAGCGTACTTTTTCAAATAGTTTGGCAATGTTTTTTTATTGATAGACAATTTTGCTTCCTCAAATTTGTCTCTGGGCAGCTGTCTCTCTCTTAAAAAAGTCACGTATTCTCATAAACCTAATTGCCCCACTCCGTCTGCGTAATTTGTTTGGTATAATCAATTGCATTTAGCTGGTCAAATCTTATTCAATCTTCTACAAAAATTACATATATTTTTAGTTCATATTAAGCTATCTTAAGCTACTCATTACGAAAAATTATATAAAACTCGACAGAAACTTGAAATTTTCAAAACTGATTGGAATTATAGGAGTTTTTCTTCCCGTAGGTCTACGATTTCGAAATCCATACAAAATATTTTTGTTTTTCAAAATAAATGTACATAAAATTCATACGCCGAGCCAATTCTCAAGTCCTTCGTTATAGTTTTTGGTTCTTAAGTAATGCGACGCCTCCCTTACCAGCTATATACCTAACTACCTCTAAAGCGTGTATCAACAACTACAACTACAAAATAGCTTTTAACTAAACCGGGTTCAACATGTGACCCAAGTGTTCGTATCATGTATTTCTTAAGCAAATACCTAACTTTTTTCTCCTCTATTTGTAGTTGGTAAATTTCTAGTTATTTCTTGGTTAACTAAAATATTTTAAGCCGGCAATCAGTAAAAATTTCTCTATGAATAATTCCGAGTCGAGTACAGCAATATGCGCTGCTCTACCGATGAGCGTATTTGCTGTATGCGGAAGTGCATGATGGACGTCGTAACGCGCTAATTGCAATTCGGGACGAGCCAATATCGGTGCGATTATGTTGTGTATCATTTCCCTGAAACAAATGAGAAGATATTTCGTTTAATATTTCAATAAAACAAGCACTCAACTGATGTCACTTGCCTGTAAACCGTGCCCAGATTGGAGTTATCACGTATGGCGGCTTTGCAAAGCTCCAGACGGGCCGAATGCGCTGGCACATAGCGATCTTGACTCGAACCACAAAGCAGTATATTCTTGAAATGATGCAAGGTGCTGCGCTGACTAAGACGATATAAAAACGTATTGCGTAGATCTGATGTGTCGCGCATACAAAGCTGTAAAAGTGAGCCGGATTTCTTCCATTTCTGCATGAACCACATGCCTGAAATGCGATTATGATTATTATTACAAAGTGATATTCAAGGATGAATAAAAAGAGGAAGCAATATGTTTCAAAGCGCTTCGACCCAGACTTCTCTGTATAATTCTTTCTTTACATCTGCTTTAGTCATCTTCGGTAACTTACCCATATTGACAAGCCCGCTAGTGTTGTATAGCGTACCCAAATGTGGTCCAGACAGCGATAGGAATGTGTGTAGACGCGGTAGTAAAGGACGCATTTGGGAACGCGCCAAAGCGCTACGTACTATGATCGTACCTAAAGAGTGTGCGACGAATGAAATGCGTGTTGGATTCAGACCACATGTTTCTATATGATATAGTATCTCAGCTACAAGCCTGAAAGATTAGATATGCATATTAAATATGTACACCTCATTAAACTCTTTAGTCATAGAGTTCGCTTACCGATCGGTCATTGTTTCAAAATCGGAAAACGTATCGCCTTGATTGCGCTCCGACATTAGAAACTCCAAGTTAGCGCCGGGCAAACCGAGCTCAAGATAAGTACGCACGAGTCGCAAATCGGCGGCGTTTCCATCCAACCCGTGAACACAGATAATTAAATGCATACCGTTGGGCGAAAAGGCGCGATACTCATCGCAAATGCTAAAGTATGGCAGTTCGGAAGCCAGCTTAGCAAAATCCGAATAAATGCTACCGGTATATTTGATCTGTTTGCGAAATTCTTCGCGATACTTTTCAAATTCCATGAGTGAAACATTGGAATCTTGACCACTACCGACGACAGTAGCGGTTTTTGTGCGTTTAACCAACACCTTGGAGCTGTTCGACTTTTGGCTATCGGTTCGCGCCACTATGGCTTTATTTTGTGTGTTGCTGGTATTCTCCTTATCTTCGTCTTCGGTGAGTTCAACCGCATGCGTATGTAAGGTGTGATCGTTGGTATGCTCATGACTGTGCATATGGCTGTGGCCGTGTCCATTGTGGGTCCCATTCGTAACACCATTGTTTATGCTGGCGATGTGATGATGTGGTGTTGATCTGCAGTGGTTGTTGTAGAGTTCGCTCGACGGCTGATGACTATGTTTCAGCTCCAAGATGCTGTGTGACTTTAATAGCGGTTTGTTTGTGAATATGGCGGGTGTGGCAATGGGTTTCAACGATTCGTATATGTGATAGACTGGGTTGTCGATAGCGTGCGAGGGCTCCATGAGCTTTAAAAGGCTTTGATCCGGGGTGGCAATTTCTTTTATTTGGGACGGTTTCGCAAGAAGTGTCGTCGTCGGCGAAGATTTTTGCATTGCATATAGATTTTGTGTCTGCACTGTTGTTGTATGCGACGGACGACTCTGATTCTTCTTTGGACTGATATTAAAGCTTTGATGATGTTTTAGCTTTGTTTTAGGTATTTGTGTCGGCATCAACTTGATATCATTGCTTGGTTGTATCTTCGACGTTGCAGACTGCGTGGTAGGAGTTTTCTTATTGTTATTATGTCTTGTGGTGATTATAGTTGTTGTATTTGTGGGAGTCGTTGTGTCTGTCGTAAATTTCTCATGTGTACCGGGCAATGGTGGATCACGAAATTCATCGGGTGGCAGCAAATCATCTTGGAACTGCTGTGGTGGCGGTACGCGCACATTCTCTAGCGGTGTGTTTTCTTTTAAACTGGCTAGATCGAAGTCTGATTTGGATTTCTCGTGTTTGCCATGTTTTAAGCGTTCACGCCGTGCAGGTATTTCTAAATCATCCGTTTCCGTGGATTCGCCATTCGTTAAATGCTGCAGACGGCGTCGTAAATGCAATTCGGTTCTGTTAAAATCGGGTTTCATCTTCAGCGTTACGGATGAGACCTTACGTTGTATCGATACTTCATTGTTCGCGGCATTGTTTTTGTGATTTTGACTCGACTGTTTTGCTATACTGTGCTTTTTAATGCTCTTTTGAGCTTGCTGATCCAATAGTTGTTGTAATTTAAGACGTAGTTGCTCGCCGTTTAGGCGAGTCTCCATACCATTGATATGTGCTTGTTCATTCTTTTCGTTTTTTTCGTTATTTGTAATGGTCTCCGGACTAGATGGACCGAGTGAACTGCGCCGACTCGACACCCAACCACTCTCCTCACTCAATGACGATGTGGAATTGCTTAGCACAAGTTTGCGCTTTTGCCCCGTGTTCGCATCGAATTGCGGTGGTGGTGCCAGATTCGGTAATGATTCGCTAAAACCACTAGTATTCTGTTCGCTGCTAGTCGTATTCAACGACTCCAATTTAAATGGTACACTAAGAGAAGAGAGCATTTTATTGTCACTACTTTTCGAGGACTGCACTTTCGAGGGTATTTCACTTTCAGAACTACTTGACTCCTTCTTTAGTGTACCGTTCTTCAACATTTCTTTGAGATCGGAAACACGCACCCGTGCGATCTCAACCGAACGCGGTATGGTTGACGCATACTCTGCTTGACTGCTTACATCGCCTTGCGACTTTTGACGTAAGGCTTGTGAAGAGCTGCTACGCGGTATTGTGTGTTGTTGTACTGGCGTCACTATGTGCTTGGCGGCTTTGGCTTCGTTCTCTATACAACCATTTATTTTCTTGGACTTAATGGGTGGATATGAGTTTCGCGGCGGTATCAAGCCATTCCCATTGTATTTTGGCAACGAGTTGTAATGTGAGCATAGCGTTAGCTGCTTCGGTGAGTTCAGCATGCGTATCTCGTGCAAATAATCGAATTTTCCCGTACTTAACTGCCGATTAAGTGTGCTTACGTCGGCACGGTTGCAACCATTTACAGCGAGATTATTTGTGGCCTTAGCTTGTCCATTTAAATGCAGTTTGGTCTCACAGCGTGTACCATCTTCACAGTTCTTGTACTTCTGACGGAACTCGGAGATATTGCGCATGAGATCTTCAGCTTGTGCTTTATGCTTGCGCGTCGCCGATTGTTCGACCTTGTTAGCCAAACTGGATACACTGGCGCCATCACTAAAGTGTTTATAATTTGAATCTGATTGTGTTTGTAAGGAACCATGCATGTTGAGCTGTTGTGTATGGCTGTGCGTGCGCAAGGAGGGCGTGCTGTGAACTGTGCCATCCAGTTGATCCAATGACTTGCTGTGTCGCGCTGGCAACGTGCTATTAGCATTGTAACTGCATTCCTTTGCAGTCACTGTATCATCGTCAGCCTCCAGGAGGCCAGTAACAGAGTGCCGCGACATTTGTCGATGATTTAGCGCACTATTACTCGGCGCTTTGGCAGCTGCCGTGGTTGAAATGGTGAGACTTGCTTGCAATACTTCACCACCCAAAGCGAAACGTGGCGTTAGCACGCCAGCCACACAGCCGGGACTATTCTGATAATCAAAATTTACGGTACACGAGCATTCTTTGGAATTAGTACTACGCCCGCTGAGGCTATTAACTGAGTGTGTCTTATCGAGCATGCTCGCTGCTGGCGGTGGTGGTAGTTTGGGCGTTGTGTTGCTGCCACAAGAACTCACCAAACTCTCGTGACTATTTAAATGCGGATCACTGCCAGTGCGACGACGCGTATAGTTCGGCGGTTCGATGTAGCGATCTTCAAATATCAATGGTAAAGAGCTCGCATCACCATCGATCGGTGTGCAGTGTACCGGTAGCGGTGGCAGCGACTGTAGATAACGGCTACGACGTGCCATTTCTGCGATGGCTACATAATTCTGATAGTTGCTATCATAGCAACCGGCCGCCGAGTGACGCGGGTTTTCGTTGACAAAAAACCCTTCCGCAAAGCGTTGCACACGCAGTATATGATGCTTCTTGGCGAGCAGTGTATGCACGGCCGTTTGTGAGGAGGCGAGCAAGACACGCCGCCAGTACATGATACACTCGGCGCACAGCTGCGCGATGTCGGAATTTGCACGAATCGCGAAATCCTCTTCCGTGTCGTGTAGCTATGTGAAAGAAAATTGAAATAGTTTACAATTTTACCGAGCCTCGCTTAAGCGCTCCGGCAACCTACCTTCGCTTCTTCGGTTAAATGCTGCAAACGCTCCGTAGTATCGTTCTCGCGCAATGGCGGTGAACCGATTTGATTATTCATGCTCTTCGTAAGCACTACGCTGAACTCGTTGAGCGTAACCTTAAGATTCTCAATGGCGCCCAACAGTAGGCTACACACTTCGTGATGTATTTGACGCGACTGCAATAATCGTCCAGCGGGACCGCCGCTGCACTTAGTGGTGCCCACAATTTGTGGCCCAAAAAAGACCGCCTCCAATGGACCGGGCGACATACTGCCACGACAGTTCAGCTTGCCGCTCCAAGCTTTTGAGCTTTTAGGCGCGCTGCGTTAAAGAGAGGTGTGTTATTAGCGAAATTGTAATTTGGTAAAAAAATGATAAAACAGTTTTTACACTAAGTGAAGCTTTAAGCTCAGATTTTGTTTAATTTTTGTTTGGGACACACACACTTACACAAAATTATCGCTAATTGTTGCTCTCTAAGAACAACTTCAATGCCGACTACAGAGTTTAAGTTATATTACAAACAAAAAAAAAAACTAATAACAAACTGGCCGAGAAGTTTGTGCTACAAGTTAATCTAAATTAAAAAAAAAGAAAAAAAGCAACAAAAACAATAACAAATATGTTTATGGAATTTTCAAAACTCTTAGTTTTACTACTTTAATTTTACTTTCATGACTTTATTTTCAACTAGGCAAAGTTGTACTAAAACTGCATTCAAACCAAACAAACAAAACTAAAAAACAGCAGAAGGTATGAATTAAAACGGAAAACATGAAAGGAAAACGAGAAATGCTAGTGAAATTGAAAGAAAACAACTAAAATTGTGATACTAAACGTGGAGAGAGTCTTACCAGAGTTTCATGTAACGGAAAAGTGTTTTCCTTTTTAATTTATCGATGGTAAGCATTCATGAGTAGGAGGTCCAAATAAAAACAAAAACAATGTTTGTCGTAAAATTGTTACAGCAAAAATAGGCGATTATGTGAAATGTTGTAGATTTGGGCCGGATAGGTTTAAGTTTTTTGTTTTTTTTTATCGTTTCATTTCGAATGTTGTGGGATAAAGAAGTTGGGAAGTAAAACATAAATTAGTAAAATGATTTGTAACAATAGCGTGGATTATTATATGATGTATATGAGTCGAGTATGCTTGTAGAAATAATCATTGCTTTTGCATTAACTGTAAATGAGTTGCGGGGGATATATAATGCTAAATATGGGTCAATAAAATCTATTTTAATTTAATTCGTTGGGAAGAGAGAGTATAAACAGTTAATAAAAAGGCGGAAAAACTTGAGAACTCAACAATTTACATGAAGCTAAAAACTACTGGAAACACGCTTGATCTAAATGATTGTTAACTTGAAGGATATTTGAAACTTTATAACAAAATTAAACGAATTCAAAACTTCGCGTTTTCTTATTACTGATAGAATGATACCATAGGAATAACCAGTATGTAATATGGACCAGTTTTCAGAGAATTTTTGACAAATCTCGCCTTCGCAGAACGTAGCCTCACATAAATATTTAGTCTAACAACCCGACTAAAGGGAATAATATTACTAAAGGCTGATCCATTTCTTACTTTTTTAAAGAAAAAATATAGGAAATATTAAATTTATGGGGAATGTTTATTATAATTCGAAAGAATCTTCTTTGTTATTTCCTTTTTGCGAATTATCTCCTTCAAATGTTGGTCGCGGCTACGTCTCAAATGGTCCACTCTTTGAGTCCGAAAATTAGATATGACCCGTTCGAGCATTTCGATTGATAACTGGCTAATGACAAGCGTCATGTTTTGCTCCAAGGCTTGAATCAAAGCGGGATCATCCGCATAGACTTTAAACTTAAAAAAAAAAACGGTGTTATATCACACGATCTTGGTAGCCTATCGACCGACCCAAAACGTGAAATTATCTGCTCGTCGAAGTGTTCTCTCAATAAATCCACTGATTGATGCGGTGTGTGGGACGAAAGGCCGTCTTGTCAAAATCTAATGTCGCTCAGATCACGAGTTTCAATTTTCGGCATCAAATAGTCAGTTATCATGGCGCGATAACAGTCGCCATTGACGGTTACGTTCTCACCGGCATCACTTTTGAACAAATATAAACCAATCATTCCATTGGCTCACAAACCACACAAAACCGTTTTTTTCTTGATGAAATATGTATATCATCTCTTCAGGTTGCTCTTTGTCCCAAATGCGGCATCCTCATTGAGCCAGAAATAGGCCTCATCGCTGAACACAATTTGGCTCGAAAAGGTAGGATATTTTTGGAATTTTTCGAGCAAAGCAATGTCGCTGGAGGAGGTCGAGCGAATTCAGTTCTTGCACAAGCTGTATTTTGTGCGCTTTCGATTTAAGACCTCGACGTAAATCGCGCCAAGTCGTTCCATGCTTCAGTCCAAGTTGCTGCGAACGACGCCGAATGGACTCTCCACCGTCTTTGTGTACACTCTCAGCTACGGTTGCTATATTTTCTTCTCCGTCTATTCGGTCGAATATTATCCAATAATGAATGCTGAGTCTCAAGAGGGATGATGGTGTTGCAAATCGTACACTCAGTAGGCCGATTATGTTGACCATAAGTTGAGCAAAGCGCGCGAATCACATTCTTTACAGAACGTGAGTTTTCGTAATAAAGTTTAACAATTTATAAGCGTTGTTTAGGCGTAAGTCTTTTCATGATAAAATGTCAAACAAACCGAATAAAAATAACATGACAGCTTGACACGACTCACGCGTGATCTGTCAAAAAAGACTATTGAAAAAAGTACCTCTACTTGGATCACCCATTCTATACAGATAGCCAAGCAGCTTAGGTTTCGTCAAAGATAGTGAAAGGATGTCTTGATCTCCGATTGGATCTAATATCCCATTTCGCTCAAAATTCAAAAGGAATGCCATAAGAACTCTAGTAGCAGTGATCACAGATCCCTGTCTAAAGAGCAAACATGCCACCAGACTAGAAATTATCTTAACAACCCATATCCTTGGGGAAAATGTATAATACTTCTGAATTAAACTTAAATTAAACGCTTTCAAATCCATTAAGTGATTTATTGATATCTACTAAGGTGGGCATATCTCGAAAAGGACCACAGGCATCACTTTAATAAACTTAACAAATTTTCAATAAGGGATTAAAGGCATTCAAGGTACTTTAAGGGATTAAATAGACACTTGTGGTTTTACAACAAATCGCATTTATTTGTAAGCATAAACTTTCTAAATTCTCCTCTGTGAGCGATACCTTCAAGAGAGTATTAGATGGCGAAGCGGTTGTACAACTATATATAATTTGCCAGACAACACAAGCTATGGTACATATACACATATTAGCAAAGGATTTTAATTATTCAGTTGTGCGGGTGTGTATATGGGTGTATGTGTGTGTGTTGCAATACAAACTTTTTCAGCATCAAACGTCGGAAAATTTGTATACGCCAAGGAAAGTTGAAAGGAATAACCTGTGGCAAGGCTCTCGTTTGACGTCTGCGTACAGTTGTAGGCACGTGAATGTGATCCAATGGCGTGTATATATGGGTGTATGTGTGTGTCGGTTGGAGGATGAAACGCAGCGCAGCGGCAACAATTGATTTAAGTCATTAAAATTAATTGCAAAACAAGTAAGGAAGTCGGTGAGTCGTTATGTCGGTCGGAAAGGAAATACCAAATAGGATTAGTGAGGGGCAATAGTTGGTCGAAGTGTAGACAGACATGAGACTAAGAGACGAGGAGGCTAAGTGACTAGGGACACGAGCGTTGCCAAGGATGCGCCTTGCCATTCATGCTCGGTTAGAAAGTTGTAGACACATGTTGAAAATTACAAGTGAGTCTGCGACTGTGAGCGCTGCCCACTCACTGCGGGGGGAGGGACGTGATTGTGGGTGGTGGCACGTTTGCCGTTGTGGCCATGCGCCGCTCATTCTTCATGCGTTGCTAATGAACGTCAATGCGTGGCACATGGCAAGCCAAACGTGTGTGTAAGCGCTTTAATGAGTTGCAAATGCCTTCGCTATTTCATTTTTTTGCGTTGTTAGCCTTCATTCAGTCATTCGTGCAATGGCTCGCACTGTTTTTCATGATCATAAGTATATGATGATAAGATGAGACACAACAGCCGGCACTTGAATTCATTCATGGCATGAATGTTAATTTTTTATAAGTGCACGTGCCGTCACCGACGTGTGGGAACGATTATATGTACATATGCACATACTTTTATATATGGACGAAGTTGCACAACGAACATACATATATACAAATACCATATATATGACTAGTAACAATATATTTATACAATTGCAGGTGACTTTTCAACTTTCGTGAAAAACGCAAATTCGATTCTGCACTATATTTTATGTTCCGGAGAATGTTCTCATGCAGCTTGATCGACGAAATGTTATAGTTTTACATATTATATAATATATTTTTTTTTTGAGTACCCTGTGTTCCATTATTTATTGGTTTTACATTAATCCGAATGACTACCTCCTTGGGATCACTGAGAACCAGTTACTAATTCAAAATGATAGATTATAGTATTGCTTTGAGACTCAGTTGAGTAAAATTTGTATGAAACGACATGTTCAGGCTTGGATCAATGCTCAAAGGTTTTTAGAAGCCGCTCTGTGGTATTTTGTTCGAAAATCTAAGCTCAGTCGCTGCGTATATTGCAAATAAAACTGAACCTTCCGAGTTCTGAATTGTCAACCTTATAGGTCCTATGATATGATTATAAAAAGGTATGCAGGGAATAACCGGTTTCTTGATAAAGAAGCTCTGACGGATTTGTGGGCGGGACGAAGCCGTTGAAGAAGAGGTGCAGTGAGCTTTTGCACGGATGGATCGAAGTTAAGAGGGAGAGTAGGATAGCAGTTTTACCGGGAGATCTCCATCAACTTTA
Source organism: Bactrocera correcta (assembly GCA_027475135.1). Taxonomy (NCBI): domain Eukaryota; kingdom Metazoa; phylum Arthropoda; class Insecta; order Diptera; family Tephritidae; genus Bactrocera; species Bactrocera correcta. The sequence goes on along the minus strand of CM050327.1, from coordinate 13,968,025 downwards.
GTTTCCGTCTACTAAATCAATGTAGCGTCTTTCAACAGAGGGTGACTGCCGTCAGAGTAGCAGTAGATGTACTGCTCCAAAGAACAGCTTCCTTCAGAGAGGTGTGCGTTCACTTCGATAGCCGAGCGGCTCCACTGGCATGAGCTCGCTGGGCTTAAAACTAGTAAAGGAATGCATGAAGTCATTAGCAATAGCCTCAAGCTTCTTCTAGCTGTATATTAGATTTGTATAGGAGCACGGTCACAGCGAAATCGCCGGAAACTACAAAGTTTGATAGGCATGGCACCCTGTCCCAAATTTCATTCAATTGGAAGCGATGTCTTCTTGCGTTGTGGCGTTGGATCTTTGGACGTGCAGTGAGCTCAGCAGGCGCTGGTCACCAACCAGAATTCGTGCGACTGCGAGATTATTTTGGCCCAGAGCGAACCGTAAGAGGTCCTCTGAACTGCTGTCTCTTAGCAAAGCCAATGTCGTCCCAAATGTTGATATCCTTCTTGAAAACTTTTCAAAGGTTTAAACGGGATGCGGCTAACTATTGGTCTGTGACTGTCAGACGTTCTTTTTCAAAGCTGTATGGAGGAAGCTGAAGTGGAATAATTTTGTCACTATCTTCTTTATTGCTCGGCATTTTCCAAACTATGACTGCAATATCTCGGTAGAGACACCTTTGGTGCACCAAACGAAGTAGCAGGGATTGATATTAACCGCTTTTTTAAATACGTTATAAGTTCAAAGCACTTTGTCGACTTATGAGTATCTAGTAGTCAACTTTTAGGAGTTTATGGGTAACATAAAGGTAAAATATCTGTCCAAGTAAGACCCATAGATTTTAGATCAATCATACGATCTAATCCTAACCTAACCCTTGATAAAGAAGAGCTCTCTGCTCGGTAGAGAGATGTACCTAAGGGAAAAACGTTGACCGCAGTGTTTTCAAGGGATTGGCGGGCCTTTAGGGCGCAATGTTTCTTTGGCGGCCGTGGTGGTATCTAGATGGACAGTGTTTCAGTAAGTCTGAAAGCTTGTATACCCTTAAACAAAAATATATTTTTATTACATAATTCAATTTTATTATTTATCTTCGATGCCATATCCGATTGTAGCTATGTTCTAACCTTGCAATACCATTTTTGTAGGAGAATACGTATTCACTTAAAAATAGGCTAGGCGATGAACACTTCTTTTTCGCAGAATTTTATTCCAGCAAGCAATTTCTTGGTTCTGAATGCGGGAACAAGACGCTGCAGACTACATCCGGGTAATACGAATTAATGAAATGTTACCATATTTTGCTATTGATGAATCAAAAATTTTTTTAGTAGGACCCTTTTCTGAGTTTTCATTCTTCGAATTTACCATTATACGTACTGTTATAAAATAAAAATTTTCTCAAAAAGCCTGACTAAACTACTGCTATATATTTTTAAAAATTAAACTAAGTTTTCGGCTTTTTGCAAAAATATGTTGTTCTTATGCTCATAGAAACCTGATTGAAGTACGAAAAAAATTATATTATAGAAATTCGAAATTCCAATTCCCAACTCTTATCAAATTATTTCTAAATCCAGCTTTTCGATCTATCACATTTGCATAATTTATCCATAAATATGAAGAGGCATGAAGTACAACGCAGGTGCATGAGCAAATGTGCACAAGTCAGCAGCAATGCAGCCACAAATGCCGCATTCGCAGCCAATAGCGGTTCGGTTTGTGCCCGGTATGTAGTTACGACAAGCATGGTCGTTTAGAGCGTATAATGATCTTGTATGTGGCCAAAAGCTGCCACGTTTACCAACAAACAGAGCAGCATGTGTGTTAATGCCACAACCGGTATGTGCGTGGTTTTGCCCTTTAACCTCTTTTTTTCAAGACCCTTCAACATGCCCCGCTTCATTCAGCTCGCCGGATCAGGAGTCTGCCTCCCAGCTATCACATTCAACACATTCACACACGGACTCCATGTAATACTCACTTTATGTAGGGCTGATGCAAAGCCACTAAACTGGCGTGGATGCCAACGCTAATGGCGGCCAAGTGGAAGTAATCGAACAGCACCGGCAGATGGTAATGGAGCCCTCGACCTGGATGGAAATTCAGCTGTAAGGTGCGTGTGGAGGCCAATGATAATGCGCTGGTGCCGTTTTGTTCGCCAAACCACAACTCCAATTGCAATGAGAATTCCGCACGTTCAATGGATTCCTTCAAGTGACGGCTGTCAACTGGAAAAAAGTGAAGTGAGCAAAAGAGAAATGAGAAAATCGAAAATTAAATGTTTACTAAAGAGAAAAGCGGAATTGCACGCGAAAAGGTATTGCTGCTTATAGGTAAATTGATTATGCTTTTTCTTTGAGGTAATTAAAAATAATTGAGGAATTAGATTTACAAGCTTCTTAACACTGAGAGCTGTTGTACTCAACTGAAATCAAAAACTTCAAATGGCATTCGTTTAATGTACAGGTAATATAAATTAATTATGCTTCTTCTTGCGGTGAAAGACGTTTTATAACATCCTAATCTCTTAATGATAGTGGGGAGAAAATTATTGCGCTGGCATATCTGGCACACGTGATTTAATTCTTGATGAAAACTATTTTTATATGTGTCGACGTCAAGTCATATTGATTCGAGGTGTGTTTGAAAATTTGAAAAAATCGATTTTTTGTATTTTGTCTTACTAAATGGTAGAATATGTTTAAAATATTCTCCCAAAATTTTAAAACGTTCCGAGTAAAATTCTAAGAGATAGATCCTTCGGAAGTTCCGCCCATCAAGTGAAAATAAGATTTTTTGTTCAAAGTTTGAGGAAAAATTAAACTTTTTTTATTTCCTTTGTCCAAAAACTAGATTTAATATCAGAATATTTTTGGTTTTATAATTTTAAATGAAGCAATAATAAGTTGTGCGGTTCACGGCGAGAGCACCTTTTTTGTGACACACCCAGGGAGATGAGATCTCAACTTGAATTTTTAATATTTTTATATGTCTCCGTTCAAATACAAGGTTGGTTCCAAAGTAAACATGACTTAAAAAAAAAACAGAAAAAATGATTTTTTTGGCAAAATCAATTTATTTTATTCAAAATAGTTTCCTTCTGCTTCAATACAGATCTTTGCACCGTTTAAAAGCATTTTAGCTCGTTAGTATGCAGGTGCAAGCCTTTTGAATGGCCTCTAGGTCTATATAACGCTTTCCTTTCATAGGCAAATGCATTCTTCCGAAAAGGAAGGGCCATATCAGGTGAATACATGGAGTGGTTAATGGTTAAAATGATGGTGATTTCTGATTTTTTGATCCTTCGAATGTTCGATTCTAAGTAATTTTTGGTCGTCAGTCAATTTGCGCGGAACAACCCGTGCACACATCCTTCGTAAGCCCAAATGTTCGGTAAAAATGTGATAAATCGATGTTTTGAATATGTTCAATTCCACTTGCATGAATTTCAATGAAGATTTCGGCTGATTTTTGATGAATTCACGCACAGTTTCAGTGGAATTTCCGGTGATCACGGCTTTTGATTGGCCTACATGTTGATCGTTATTTATGTCCTCACGACCACTTTGAAAACGTTGAAACCACTGGCGCACTCTGCTACGGGATAGACAATCATTGCCATAAACTTGTTTCATCCATTGAAAAGTTTCGGTAAAAGTTTTACCAATTTTAAAGCAAAATTTAATGTTGACTCTTTGTTCGAAGTTCATTTTCGCACCGATAACACAAGCATACTGACACTTAAAACGCAATAATTCACTTCCAATCAATGAAATGTCATGAAATTCTCACTGAACAATCGATAAAGATAGCAGCCGACAACGTACCTTGTACACGCTTTACGCCGCTTTTTTCTGGGTGTAACAAACTTCTTGGCAAACTAAGTAAACCTTTTTCAGGTATAACTAGTAATCATACTAGGCTAAGTGAGGTAATGGAGTTTAAAATGGTTTTTAATCAGTGTAAAGTCCAAACTTTGTGTAACTCTCATTCTATTAAAAATCCAAATCTGTTGGACAATTTACAGACGTACACCACAAAAGCCGAGGAGTTTGGCAAAATTGTGAAAACCAATTTGAAAAGCTGTATCAACAAAATATCTTTCACTAACTTCAAGTTTCGTCGATGGAACATTACAAAACTGATTGCATATGAAGATAAAATATTGACGAAGAGCAAATAATAAAAAAATCGCCATATTTTTCATTGAAACTTTGATTATCATCTTCCTCTTTTTATCCAATCTGGAGAAGTCTGACTTAACGTCAATGATATCGATGTTATGGGCGTACGACAGCAGTTGTATACTCTTGTAGAAGATGGTATATTCTCTGTTTAGTTATTCAGCTCAAATTATTTTCTCCAGAACTAGATTCAGGAAGTCGCATGATAAAGAGTCGCCTTGTCTGAAACCTCGATTTGTATCGAACGGCTCGGAGACGTTCTTCCTCATCCTGACGGACCTTTGACTTAACCACAACGTCAGTTTACAGAGTCAAACCAAAATCAGACAAAGCGGAATTCTGCTCCTGCTTTCGTGCTGTCAAAAGCAGCTTTGAAATCGATGAAGAGGTGAGATGTGTCGATCGTCTTTTCACGGGTCCTCTCCAAGATTTGGCACATGCCGAATATCTGGTCAGTTGTTGATTTCCCAAGGCTGAAACCTCACTGATATGGTCGCGAAAGAAAGTTGGCACCATCGTTATTGATTGGAGAACAAATTGTCTCAAACTTTAGAGATAGGAGAAAGTCAAACGGAGCCATGTCTGGCGAATATGAAGTCTTGGGCATTGTTATAGTATTATTTTTGGTCAAAAATTCAAGAATCAATATTATGATCAACACCAAGCCATAGAAGCAATGAATACTGCTGCAGATTTTATGGCAATCTATTTTTAAGGTCAGATGCTCAACAAGCTTTAATTATGGATTAGCGAGTAACTAAATATGCCACCGCGGTCATGATCATGAAATGTTAGTTTTTGCTAGATTATGAAAATGCATTTCTCCGCAAAATATGTTACTTTCAAGTACATCAAAAAAAAATTCAAGTTCTTTGAATAAATTGAAGCTTTTGCCAATGCAAATAAGCTCTAAATCCGCACGAAATTGTCTCAGGGCTTTCAGTAAATACTCAAATACTTTAAATATACTTTTCGATATTCATGACAGCGTTCTCATTTCGGCTGGTGAAACTGAAGCATTGCCGGCAACTGAAGTTGTCATTCTCCATTTTTTATTTCATTCAATTCAGGGTAATATACTATTTGGTTTGCTCAGATTTGTCTTGGCAACGTCAACACACCGCGATGTGAGTCCACTTAACTGCGCATTCATGGTGAGCTAAATAAAGGCCCTATACGGGGTACACGGACGTATATATGTATGTGTGTACGTGATATAAAGTATATTCCGTAAGCATAAATTTGTTATTTGCGAACTTATGCACATTTGCACAAAGACAACACCCATGCGCATGTGAATGAGATGTGTACGAGAGCGGTCTTATGAGTGCTTAGCTTTACTTATTATTATTCGTACAAGCGACAATCGTACCTGAAGTTTTATTTTGACTGCGTACAAAATCAGACGCCTCAGCAGATTTCAACAATTGAGAATGAACAATAACGATGGCTTAGAATTTCATTTTTGAAAAGGAAATCTCGTAGTAAAATTAAAAAGCGCTTCGATGTCATATAAAGTGGCTTATCTGCTTCGGTCGGGATGGTCAAAAACTTTTTCAACCACTTTCAAAGTGGTTGCATGTCGGTTTTTGATGAGCAACACCCATCCGCCTTGAAAACTGCTTCAACAGGAGGTAACGTGACAAAAATAATAAATTTTATTTGGCACATCCCTCTTGAAGGTGCGCAAATTAGTTGAGGCTGTTTAAGTTGAATTTGAAAGAACTCCTGCGTCATTTTGGAACTGTTATAGAATCATGAATCAATTTGTACACATCAGATACCAAGAAACACCGTAAAAATAGTGGAGGAAACTCCTTCAAAGAAGGCGAGACTATCTTATCGGCGGGAAAGATGCAGCCTACCGTTTCCTGAGGTTCACAGGTTATGTTTCATACTGACTGCTTGAAGTAGGGAAAAATTGACACCGATTTACAAAAGAAACAGTCCAACTTGATAACAAAAAAGTACTTTCGAACATGACAGCATATCGGTGGTTGTTTTTCGCGGTTGTTGGTAAAACTGTCACAGGTTGCTATGCCGAATTATTGGGTTGCTTCGATGCCGAAATAATAGCCTCATTCGGCAGAGAATGGCAACACATTGGCGGTTATTTTTCGACTGTCTTCACGTCCAAATTGGTAGCACTAGGCTACGAACTTGGACCTCATCTACCGTATTCTCCAAATACGGCCTCATGTGTTATTTCAAACCTGAAAAATTCTCTCGCCGGGCAGAAATTGAGTCGAATTTGGAGATTATTGCCGCCATGAAAGTCCACTTTGATCGCTAAGAAACTTACACTGACGTGTTTAAAAAGCTTCGCTGTGCAAAGTGATCGAACTAAAAGGTTTGAATCACCAGTTTTCTTTCACGAAATTTTTCTTTTTTCTTTGGTGGGCTAAGGACTTATCCGAACGCCCACGCATGTTTTAAAGAAGAATGCGTCGCACTGGCATCAAATTTCTGCAATCATATGTGCATTAGAGTGCTCAAATAAATTCATTTTTGCATTATATATCTACATATATACATATGCATATTTATATGTAATATATATATATATATATATATATATATATATATTTTACATATAAATATGCAAATATATATATATATATTTGCGAATATATATATATATATATATATATATATATATTTGCGAGTGTGAGCGTTTGCTGGAAAATATTTGTATAGAAAATAAATCTCTATGTAAGAATGGCGAATGAAAAAGTGAAAAATGCCACTTGCATGAAAAGTGTCTGTCTGTCAAACGGTCTGTGCGTCTCAGAAAGGAGTATTTTATACTTCAAATAATACAAGAGCACACATACATACACATAAATATATATTATGACAAGCATGTTATTGCGTTGCGCTGCGTTGTGGCAACGAGCGGACGGTGCTATCAACCGCAGTCACCAACAATTCCATGCAACTACTATAGTATTCGCACAATAGCAATAAGAAGTACAACAACAATAGTAACAACACTTAAGTCAGTTGTTGGCACTTGTTATGCCCAAGTACCACATGAGTATTTCAATATATAAAATTCATTTAATGTTTCCCCTTACAAAGAGCATATAATTTAAGTACAACTTTCTTTCTACTCGAACATTAGAGCGTTTACAACAAATTAACCACTTCTCGAAAGGAGTTGCCACATACCTACATATATGTATAAAGAATTGTATGTAAATACTTATTTTAAATCCACTGTGAGTAGGAGCTATACCTTTTTTTTCTGGGATATATTGAGTGAGTCATCTTTGACGTCGGTATACACACGTTGAATTACTTAAAAAAAATCTATTTTATACCTCGAACAGGGTATTAAGTTTGCCACGAAGTGCATTAAACTCAGAAAAAACTTCGGAGATCCCATAAAATATATGTATATGGTATATAAATGATCTGCATGATGTGCTGAGTCGATTTAGCCATGTCCGTCTGTCTCTCTCTCAACTTTTAAAATATCGAAATTTTGCACATGACCTTTTCCACAAAGAAACTGCTTATTTGTCGAAATGGCCGATATCGGACCAAAATATATACATATGCTATACAAACTGAACAATCGCAAACTACTGCTTGCATGGAAAATTCTTTCATTTGACTTCATATCTTCTAAAGATTTGTTATGGTTTATTATCTGAGGCAATAATAGATTCCCCAAAAAAATCGTTCAGATCGGATCGCTATATTTGCTAGCAGGTATAATGAAAAAAAAATAAGTCCACACTTGTTTTGTGTTAAAAATATTACTCAATGATTATGTTGTGTACACGCTGTCTAAAACAATAATTGGATCATGCAATAACATTTCAAGGATCTCGCTTAGATTTTTTGTTTCTCAAATATGGCAATCTTAATTTTTACACCGCCAGACAGTGTAAAAAAACCCTCGTTACTCATAAAATTTTTATTTCTGTTTTAACGAAAATGTCATAAGTAAAAGGTCATTGTTGTGAGTTGGATTATAGTGAAACAATTCATGGTTAAAACTATAGAATTAGCGTTTTCAAAACATGTCTTACTAGAAGTATAAAAGGTTTATGTTAAATTGTTCTTTTTAATACATTACCCATAATTCCGAACTCTTTTACGAAATTTCACAAACATCCAAAAATTATTGATTGATTCAACCCATTTTCGACATACAGACATACTATTATCAGGAAAGGATTTTATAGGAATTCCTACAATATATCTCACAGGTTGACTAAAATTTTTGATAAAAAATTCGCAATAAGAACTGGTATTCGATATTGTTCGATTTGATCAGTTTTTGGTTATAAGTGGTTGATCGCACAGGTAATATACGTGCAAGGTTTTATCCGGAAACATTGATTGGTTCTTGATTTGTGTACAGGAAAGTAAAAGAAACAGATGGAATTTAAAATTAGGTTATACGAGTATGAAAGTAGGCGTTGTTGTTACCCCATTTCGTTCATTTTCCCACTGTTACATGGGCATGTGAGACAATTATCACGTACTAAATTAACCAAAATCGGTCGGTCCGGCCCCGAGATATATAATTACACTAAAAAGTGGTCAGGCCATGTCCATTATCCAATTTGACCCCTACTCCTTTAAAAATCTCTTCTATAATCCTAGGTTTAAAATTAAATGTCTCTGGAACATTTAGTTATTGATTTAAGGCGATTTTAGTAGTTTATAAGAAAACAATTGGGACGCGGTTATAATCCGATTTCACCTATTTTCACTATGTTTACTAAATCTATTAGAGGGCAGGGAAAAACCATTTTTTTGACCACAGTATTTAGTTATGGCACTTTAAACGTTTTCAATTAATGTTCTTTTGTGGGCATGGCAGTAGTCAGTTTTTGTGAAGGAGTGTGTTCTATTCAGATATCTTAAACTCAAGTTATCGCTTGTACGGATAGACGGACGGGCATACGAATAGTTACTCCGAATTCAACTCGTCATCCTGATAATTTGTATATAGATCCCTATATCTATATCCATTAGTAAAATAGTAAGACATTTTATTTTAAATTTCACGCGGAAACCGAATCGTAGAAATATTTTTTTTAGGTTGGTATTTACTGTCAGTGACATTTTTATCAGGACATTATCAGTTAGAGATCTTACTCGCATTGTTGGCTGATCGGAAGGATCAGTGAAAACCATTTTGAAAAATCATTTGGGCCTACGAAGAGTAAAAGCACGTTTGGTTCCAAAAACAGTACATTTTTTTGAAAAACAGCGTCGCGCTAGCATTTATGAAACAAATCTTTCCAACTACCAGGATGTCATGAAAATTATTATTACTGACGAGAAGTTTTGGATCTATGCGTACGACTCGGAAACAGAGGATCAATCGATCGAAAGTGAGTTTTTTTCGATTGTCGTGGTGTGGTGCACTCCAAATTCCTTTCGACTGACACAAACTATAAACAAGGAATATTATTATTGAGTTATGTGTCGCTTGCGCGAAGTTATTCGTAAAATGAGGCCGGAATTATGGGCCGACAACTCTGGTTTTTTTCACTAGGATAACGCATACTGCAGTCATTCTTCGTGAGGTTTTCGTCAATTTTTTTCGTGCGGCTTCTGGCTACTTAGTCAAATGACTCAAAAGACCAGTCCTGCAAAACTGTTTTGAGTCAATTGAAGAGAATAACAGAATAACATTTTTTAGAATGTCGACGTGTTTCTTCTTTTTATAAATTACATCAATCGTATGGAGCGGATCTACACCATTCCAGAAAAAAAAATTCTCACACCATGATTGATCCTCAAACCATGCTTCACTACGCGTAAGACATAGCGAGGATCCAATTCTTGATAGTTTGGTCGGTGAATATATTTTCGACCATCACGATCTATGCGATTAATTTTGATTACATCGCTCCAAATAACATACATACTGATTTGTTTGGATCAATAAGAGTTGGAAAAGTCTACGCATTGTTTACTTGAATTTTAGTCAGAAGTGGTTTCCTGCATGCTGCCCTAGCGTGAAGTCCAAAGTCGACCAAACGCCGGGAAATTGTTTTCTTGGATATTTGGATATAATATTCGTCTTCAGTTTTATGTAGAAAGTCAGTGGAACTCTTTTTTGGGTCTCTTCGGACGATGGTAGTAATTCAGCTCTCTCTTTCTGTTGAAGTTTTTAAAACTTTTTCTTTGCGTGTAACAATGGAAAATGTTTTAAAATTCTGTATATGCTTAGGGACATTGAAAACGATTTTTTGACCTGATTAAAAATTTCTTTGTGCGTCCTTCCAGACTGACGAAGGTCAAAAATTTTACCAAGTAGGGCAGGTGAACAGCTGCAGCTTTTTCTCATTAAAAAGCTTGAATAATATGTTTCCTTATCAGAAATCCATAATATTATTAATAAAAAATAGCAGCAGAAGGAAATTTAATTCTTTAAACAACTGTTCCTAAGTAGCTGTCACAATTAATTCACCTTCTACATTCTTCTGCCTTCTAAGGCATTTACAATTTGGGAAAAAATTAGCAGAATTTCAACTCTGCATGGAAATGGAACATATGGAATATTTGAGTACAAAGTCAATCAGACAATATGAAATCAGTATAATAGAGATATGGGGCTTAGTAAAATGGTCTGGATTGGAGATTATCTCATAACTTCAGTACTGGTAGATTTCACAGCGGTAGAAAGCCAGCCATAGGCACTGGAAATACATACGTATTTTTCCATTTGAATAACATCAGGAGGCAACGAAAGAAAACAGTGTGCTAAGTATAAGTATTTTGAATGAAGATTTTAAGAATTCAATACTAATACACATAAACATATGCTATAGTACATTATTTAAATTTTAAAAGCTGTTTGTGGCCTTCGTTAGTTTTAAACAGACTAGGAGAAGAAGCAAAAGTTTAGAGTATTTTTCGGACCTAATATAATTAACTTTGGGTAAACTAAAGCTAGATATTATTCAGAAATAGTCAAAGCATTTCCATGTTAGAAAATATATACTTCTTAAATTTCCCCTTCGTTGTTCTAAGTCTATATACTTTACTGAAACAAATCAAACACATAACAATCATAAAGATGAAATACACAAAGGTAATAAACTTTGCTGGCACTTGTTGAATGTAAGTATACGAAATGAAATGTTTGCTAGCGGAAATGGTGCCCAAAATCCATTTGCCCAAATATGCCACATTTATATATCAAAGGTACACGTGTTGCGTATTAATTTACAATTATGTTTGTTGTTGTACTTAAAAATGTGGCACATTAAAAAGTATTTTATTTCGACGCCGTTTTATATTTCATACCGACAAAACTTATTCTAAGGTCCTTCACGTCAAAGGTTTTCAAACACAAGTACTCTCAAATGAAATCAAGGCTTGAGCCACTTGGAATTTTGTGTATTTTTCGCTTGCATAGACACAAGTCGCTCACATAAAGCCTTCACTTGCTTTTAAATGCATAAAAAGGAAAATGGAGGAAATGACCATTAATATTTTATGAGCGCATAAAAACGTTAGACGAAGTATCTCTTGATACTTACGGTCGAGTTGCTAAATTGCAGTGTGAGTGAATGTAGAATATATTGTTATCGTTGCGAGTACCTATTAAATTTTGTAGCACTTTTAGTAATGTTTATGAATGTGTTGCTGTTGTAAAATCTTGTCTGAGCACCTACTGATTTGCTTCGGTCTGTAAATGTGGTGTGATTAGTGACTGGATGCTTTGAAGTCAGTAATTTTATGATTTGTATGATTTTATGATTTAATATTTGAGACTTTACTTTATAAGGCGAAATTGAGGCAGTAAAATTGTTCGAATGTAATAAAATCGTGTAACGAAACAAAATTCCGTTACGTTGAGAGTAGCGCAATCATAGTGAAGATAAGGGCCCTTTATGTACTTCAGAAAGACAAGCGTATATTAAACGCTAATTATTATTTTGATGTGACATTTGGCACAGATGTCACTGACAGTCACACCAATCTAGGGTTGGGTTTTTGCGCGAAATTTAAATTAAAAAATCCTTACCAATTTTTGCCCCAGATGCACATCTCTGTTGATTTTAAAGATGTTTTATACAATAAGAATTATTTAATATAATATAAGTATTCCATTGCCTCCAGCTGACAATTTTGTCGCCAACTTTTTAGGTTCAATCCGTTACTAAAGAATCATTTACACATTACTAATTTAAATACAATTAAATCGGATTACTTGAAAAAACTCTCGCTTTCTTTGCAATTAAAATTAGATGAAATTTCGCTGCGCGCATTTGCAACAAATCTTTAATTCATTAAATTCGCATATACTTGCCGGCGCTTGGCAACTTATTTCACTGTAGCTCGAAGTCAGTACAGAAGTCGCGCACACACGCTCATATGCCTCGCTGCGTCAATCGGCAGCCTGCAGTGCTTTGACAGCCGAATGTCAGACGCAGTAATTTCAATAATGCGGCAGTTGGCACGCACTGCAAGTTGCTGCCTCATGCCTTCATGCCTCAGCGGAAAGGCGGCGAAAAATTGAATATAGTGCCAGCGAACGGGGCGCACGCGGCGCTGTTGGCACACATTTAATGCTATTAAATGCTAAAATACACATACAGCCAATTTACATGCATATATTGTATGTGAGCCCCTTTAAGTGTAGCGTCTGTTTGCTTTTGACTAAATTTAATTTCGTTCAGTTGATTTATAATGTTATAATGTTACAGTCGACCAAAGGGTCTAACTACCTAAGATTACAATATAGTTTTTACTATAAGCGTGCTGTTTTAGTAATTTTTACGTTCATTCGGTTTTAGTTCGAATCCTGTCAGATTCACACGGGTAAAAATGGTAATCAAGTATTATTCTATGAATGGCCAAAGGCAATACCAGAAAACGTATATATTTCTTTATTTAGATAAGTCCAGTAAGTGATCTTCGTTTGTACTTAGCAAGTACAAGTATCAAGGTTATAAAGAAAATCTTCAGTATACCTCTGCGTGATAACCTTCTAAATACCTGCGGATTTCTTCTACTATAAAAATTCTCCAACAGATCTACTTTTCTTTGGTTGAGTCTACTCATTCAAAGCCTAACCATAAGTAATAGAATCTTAACTCTATTGAAAACTAGACAATCTCAAAGTTCCAGTAGAGCCTGCTTGGCGATTTCGAAGGCTGGTAGGTTTTTCTTCATAATTGATTACAGGACTGTAGCAAGGCATTGGCTAAGGGATTTAGATGATTATGAAATTTATTTTCTAGTTTATTCTACTGTCCTCCTCTTCTTTCTGTACTATAGCAATTCCAAGATTTTTGTGAATATTTTCTTTACGAATGTACTATGGTGAACCTGTTATAGCTCTAAGAATTCCTGATCCCCAAACTATTAAGCGACCACACTTGCCCCAAAAAGATTGTAAATAGAAAATACGCTTGTACTCGTATCATATGAGTCAACAAAATATGCGTCAGTCAACTCATTGTCTTATGGTATTAGCCAGCCAAGGACTTTCTCAACATTACATTTACTGCACCGATATGGTACCACAACAAAGTCTCCCACATTTGAAACACCAATCATAAAGTTCGACTTCACAAATGTTCCGAAATGATAGCTACATGAGATGGCAATGTGATTTTTTTTTAAATTACGCGTATTTTTATACCCCTGACCAAGGTGAATTAAGTTTGCCACGAAGTTTGCAATACCCGAAGGCCTTAAAAAGTATATTTATAAATGAGCAGCGTGAGGGTGGTTTGGTTTTGAAAAGCCGTCATCGAGATCATCCAACGGCAGGCCCAAGAAACGTGCTGATTCGACGAGTTCGAACCATAAGGAGAAGGGTGTCAGATTTGCAGGGTTAGCTGGCCATGCAAAAAGGTGGTTAAAGTCATGCAGGGACCCGTTGGATGCTCGAAATATATTTAGTAAGTCAGTATATATTCTGGATAAATAGTAGTTTTTCCTGCTACAGTATCCGAAACAAAGTTGCGCAATGGTCACTCTAGATTCTCGCGGCAACTCGGACTCATCGTCTGCAAAGGGTAGTGGTTTAACGCCATTCACTTGGAGAGAGGTGGTGAAGATGTTAATGGCTCTACTGTAAATGGCTGTCAGCGCTTGTCTAAAGTTTGTTTCGGCCGAAGTTTGGTTTGCATAGAGTTTTATGTTGACGTAGTTAAGGAAATACTTCTTGATATTCCTAGGAGGCGGAGAACCATGCTGCTTGTTTGAACTACTATGGACCGTAGGGTCCTTTGTTGGTCACTCGGATGAAGTGGCGGCGAAGTGCGCGAACTTGGTTCATATTGCAAAGCCATGCAGGCGAATGTCGCAGTTGTGAGTTGGCAATTTGGTCTAATTTCGATGTGTCTTAGGCCTAAGGAGGTCTTAAGATAGCTACATCAATTGCATATATTATACTTAACCGAGGTGAAGTTCGAATGGAACTTTTTAGTGAAAACACTGCAGAAAAATTCCTCCGGACCCGGGTAGGGCTCAATGTCGCGGGTCAGGAGAGGCTAGAGGAGTTGTGATGACAAATTTATTCTAAAACTCACAGATCCAAACGGGGTTATATCGCAAAAAAAAAAGAACTCGGCCGGATTAAATCCGAGTCTATTCCAGTAACATACATCCGGTTGTTGCGGAAATTTCCATATTCGCCGGTGCGTCTGTCTGTCTGCATTTTAGGAAACTAGTCTCTCAGTTATGCAGATATTAATCTCAGGTTTTTCGCACGTTCTTTTCTCCCCAAGAAGCTTTATTTGTCGGAACCGTCAAAATCGGAGCATCTAGCTACCTTACAAATTGGCCGATCACAGCAACTTTTTGTTTAGAAACTTTAATATTTGTGAAGGGTATTCTAGTTACGGTGCAACCGGTATTAACGTTTTTTATTGTTCTTTGTTTTTACTAACTTTTCACCAGAATGAACAATAATGATTTTCAATAACCTTAATTTAAATTCAAAGGCAAATATTGTGATTTCGAGACCTAATTTCGAAACCTGGACTAATTAATTTTTTTATCTATAACTGAATCTCTCGAAAAACTGGTTTGGTTCAACACTCAGATAAAAAGTCGTTTTTGCATCATAGTGCAATGAATTCAGTTCCATCTAGTCAAGTTATTTTCATGTATGCAAGAGTTCATACACCAATACATCAACAATAAATCTTTGAATTATTAAAATAGTAATTTGAATTTTTATGCGGAATATAGCACTGATTACATAGCAAGCGCATACCCATATAAAGTTCCTAATTATTTCCTTTCACAGGCATCAAAACTCAGCACTCGGCACATGCCGCATGCCGTATGGTAATAAATCTTAAATTATCACTCACCCAACAAGTGTGTGCGAAAATGTATAACATCGCGCAGCGTCACTTCCTCATTCCGGTAGAGGATCTGAAAGACGCGCGATGCGCCACAACCGTTAATTATGCATGCAGATCCCGACAATAGGCTGCCGCCGTTCTGCAATATACTTGGCAATGCATCCTGTTGCTGTTCACGCGGCTCTTGCAACACATCGCCATCGCTGCCGCCGCCATCACCGCCACTGCTGTCGCCACCATTGCAACCATTTGTGGTGGCTGGCGCCTGTGTGTGTATTTCCGCCGCGTGTGCATTGTTCTGCGGTGTATCTGCTATGCTGGTCTCCACCTGTACGGGGAGCCGTGGAGAAACACGCAGACCGCAGCGCACCTGATAGAGTCTGCAGAAGAGTCGTAAATTAATACAAAACATATAAGTAAACAGGAATTTATATGCGAAATTTATACATATATAATATCTATATATTTGTGGAAACAAGTATTTCAAAATGAGTTTTCTCTTTGTAGTGTGTGTGTGTACATGTGTGGCAAGCAGCTACCAGTGGATAAGAATGAATTAACCGCAGCATACATTAATTTCTGCGCCATTCTATCTGCCATCAGCAGCGGCGCGCTTAAATCGTCGCGTATTTGTCAATTGGCTGTTCAACGCCCTCAGCGCTCGCATGAGATACGATTATTTTTGGCCTTTTAACGGCGGAAAACATGCTTTCGTTTTTAATCTCATCAACGCAATGTTGTCGCTGCGCGTCAGATGTGCAAATCCCACATAAGCACTCGCCGTTGATCCCGACAAATAGACTGCCAGTCGGTCAGAGTCGGCGAAAAGTCAGACAAAACAACAGCGCAGCTGTTAAGTAGACAGATGGACGATGGTACATGGCGTATGAGTAACATACATATTTATTTCAAACTGCGTATGTGTGTGTGTGTGCACATGTATGTATGTAATCACTCGCTGTTGTGCCGGAAAAACATTCTTAGCCAGTCCACTATGTGTACTTCTCACAAAGCCACAAAAAAAAAACCACAATAACAACAACCACAACAACACTTATTGAGTGGGAACTGCAAATGTCAAATTATTTGTTATGGTTGCTGTTGCTGACATGTGTATTTCATAAACAAGCAAGTGATTTGCTGAGTGCTTAGCCGCCTCGCTGCTGGTGTTGTTGGTGTGCGGTGAACGTGTGAAGCGCACAGCTGACTGTGTGTGTATGCCTGTTCGTTGCTCAGCCACTATGCTTGCGTTGGCTGTCATTTAATTTGCTGTTGTTGTTACTTTTTGTTTTTAAATAGCGTTCAAGTACGTAAATGTCAAATGAAATGGGCTAAAATTAAACGTTTCGGCTTCGTGGGAAAATCCAAACAAGCGTGCAACGTCGTTTACGCCGGCAAAAGTGAGCGAGAGAAGGAAGGAAAGTGACGCCAGAATTTCCTTGTTGGCTTTAATTAATTTTTAATTTTATAAGGCAGTTTATGCGTTTGTCACTGGAATACTTCAATCGCTGTCAGCAGTTTTGAGCGACATTGCCTGCAGCTGGCATAGTCGTTAGCTTTGCACGAAGTGTCCTCAAACATTAATGGATTATTTTTGAAATCGAAAAGATTGAGGAAATTAACAGTGTTCGCTCTGAAATTAAGGAAATCAGTGTTCTAAAGTGCACCAGAAATTTTGGCGGCAAAATGCGATTTTTATATTTATAATATTTTTCACTTGAGCTGTTCAGTAGTAAGAGTATTAAAGTATCAGACTGAAATATAATTTTAACTGAATTTTTGGAATTATTTTGTGGATATATATTGTATAACACATTTTTTATATATTCTGTTGAAAATTCTTCACAGTAGCTTTTCTGAAAGATGTTTATCTTAATATTGATCAGTTTGTATCGGGTATGCTATAGAGGACCGATATGAACAATATGTAATCCATACCAAAACTCGCGAAGATATTTTGTCAAACAAAAACTTGATTTGAATCGGTATAAATTTCTAGAAGTTACATGCAATTTTGAAAAGGAAGTGCATTCCAAACTTTAAACGCGTTTTTCACAAAATACTGTTTTCAAAGTCGGTCACCAACATTACTCGAAAACGTGTTTTTTAAGTATATTTTTTAGTAATTATTCGAAAATTGTTGCTCACTGATCAATATTTTCTTTTAACAATTTAACGCCGAAAGTTTGGTCAAAAATCGATTTTTTTTGAGAAACTGCTTTTTTGTAAAAAAAAATTATTTTGCTTTTTCTATTTATTAGATACCGTAATATGTACGTGTACAAAATTTTTGATTAATAAATTTAAAAGTTTTCTCAGGAAAAGTTCTGGAATATTCGCCTTTTGTCAGCCTTCTAACTGTACATAACCCCTTAAGGAAAGAGGCTGCCAGATGATTGCCTACGTAGACGATGTAGTTCTTTTGGTAAAAGGAAATTACTAAACAATGTTTACGATTTTATCCAAGGTTAACAAAATGAGCTACTGTTATATATTAGACAATAAAAGAAAATCCTTCTCTCAATCGGTTGACAAGGTGAAGTACTTTTGACTTATCTTTGAAAAGAAGCTTTCATGGAAGCCAAAAATCGACTCGAAAGTGAGGAAAGCATCTGTCGCCTTATACTCTTGTAGAAGAGTAATTAGAAAGAGGTAAGAGTCCCCTTACCAGAGGTGGTATTCTGGCTCTATCAAACCGTAATTAAGTCAATAATATTTTATGAGTTCGTAGTCTGGTGGTGGTCGCTCGGAAAATTCACACTATGTAGCTAAGCAGCTGGAGCGTGTTCAAATAGAGGCCACCATTGGCATTTGTGATGGACTAAAGACAAAGAATGTGCTCAATGTTATTTTACACCTACGACCTAGCTGATAGGCGCTTGGCGGCGAAGGCTGAAAACTGACACTGAAAATTTCCATTGATTCGATTGACACTAGATCACAATTATTTAAAGATATTGGTCGATATTTTGTATGTCAAAGATAAGCCTTGAGGCCGTATTAATTCTTGTATTGTGACTTAGGTATCTCAATTTTATGTTCCGATTTTAAGCATCCCTTATACCGCACTCCTCAGTGCGCCAAGATAGACATATTCAAAGTTTCATCAAGATATTTAAAATTTTACTAATTTTATTGATTGTACAAAGAACCGAAGTAAACTATTCTACTCTGTGCAACATGTGGCGGAAGTATAAAGATCAGTACACCTTTTCCAGCGGTCATATAGGGTGATTTTTTAAGAGCTTGATAACTTTTTAAAAAAAAAAAACGCATAAAATTTGCAAAATCTCATCGGTTCTTTATTTGAAACGTTAGATTGGTTCATGACATTTACTTTTTGAAGATAATTTCATTTAAATGTTGACCGCGGCTGCGTCTTAGGTGGTCCATTCGGAAAGTCCAATTTTGGGCAACTTTTTCGAGCATTTCGGCCGGAATAGCCCGAATTTCTTCGGAAATGTTGTCTTCCAAAGCTGGAATAGTTGCTGGCTTATTTCTGTAGACTTTAGACTTGACGTAGCCCCACAAAAAATAGTCTAAAGGCGTTAAATCGCATGATCTTGGTGGCCAACTTACGGGTCCATTTCTTGAGATGAATTGTTGTCCGAAGTTTTCCCTCAAAATGGCCATAGAATCGCGAGCTGTGTGGCATGTAGCGCCATCTTGTTGAAACCACATGTCAACCAAGTTCAGTTCTTCCATTTTTGGCAACAAAAAGTTTGTTAGCATCGAACGATAGCGATCGCCATTCACCGTAACGTTGCGTCCAACAGCATCTTTGAAAAAATACGGTCCAATGATTCCACCAGCGTACAAACCACACCAAACAGTGCATTTTTCGGGATGCATGGGCAGTTCTTGAACGGCTTCTGGTTGCTCTTCACCCCAAATGCGGCAATTTTGCTTATTTACGTAGCCATTCAACCAGAAATGAGCCTCATCGCTCATCGGACACGGACGCGAAACACATTTCGAACCGAACACTGATTTTGGTAATAAAATTCAATGATTTGCAAGCGTTGCTCGTTAGTAAGTCTATTCATGATGAAATGTCAAAGCATACTGAGCATCTTTCTCTTTGACACCATGTCTGACATCCCACGTGATCTGTCAAATACTACTGCATGAAAATCCTAACCTCAAAAAAATCACCCGTTATATTCAAAGCTAACAATTAGAATTTTTTTCCTATGTAAGTTTGATGCTTTAATGTTTTCTACTTTTTGTTTTGTGTTTATTTTTAGTACACAAAATAGTTCAATAAATAATTAATTTGTATACAAATGTGCACGCCAAGGTATTTCATGTGAGTATTTTTTGAAAGGCCATTGCGTGTACTCGCCCTTCATTCATACACTTAAATACAGTTATTTATTTATTTCTTTATCTGTTGGATTGTAGTTGTGCTCAAAGCATTTCTAAATTTAGCTTTTATTGGCAATCAACAAAAAACTTCAATAATAAAAACGAAATATGTATAATTTATTTGTTTTTGTTAGGTGCACACACACATACGTGATGATACAAAGAATAGTTATTAATAAATATCAGGTATTCATGCTATTGGAGTTCATTTATGATTGAACGTGTATTAAAGTATTTTGCTTTTTTTATGAAAAAATAATTCCTTTATTCATATACCATATACTGCACAAATGGATTTACATGTGAAATACCAAGTTAGAAAATAGGTCAAAAAATATTTTGTATTTAAATAATGAGTCAACAATATAAATATTTTAGTAAAACAAATTATGCTTGAAATAAGAATGTACCATATGCTAGTGCAATGTGGCTAAATACCATAAACAAAAAAAAATTAACCTCAAGCATACGAGAAAATGCGTTTTTTGGGAAAATTATTTAGTTAGTCGTCCACAGTATTGTCTTCGCCTTTAATACAGTTTCCATTTCATAATATGCATTTATGAATGCGCTTCTTTCAATCGTCGAGACACCACGTAAATGCGATTTTTGAAGCAACCTTTAGCTTCTTCAGTGATTTTCATTTATTTTTTGAGGTTTCTCTTCATTTTCGGAAATATGAAAAGCCACACTGTCATTTTATTGTAAAAGCTTTATGTATGAACCAAACTCTCTGAGGATTTATCCTCCCTGTACTACCACCAATAGTGTGTAAAAGGTTGAAATTGGCCGATTACCACATACACTGCACCGAGTGGCACCGCCAATCTTTAGATTAATTATCTCAGGAACGACTCTTTCAATTTTAACTATGTTTGCTATGTGACATCTGGGTGGATGTTATGTAGAATTGGTTCCAATCAAACTAAAACAACACATTCTTCCTAAACAGGGTTTGTCCGGAAAGTACTAGGACTTATTTCCTTCCGCCGCGACTGTACATGGAGAGTCGGGACAAACATTTTCGCTCGACGTGTTTCTGTAAGATACGCGATTAAATTCTGTGTGAAACTCGGTAAATCTACAACAGAGACGTTTGATATGATCAAGCAGGCTTACGCAGATGTCATCGCAGCTGATTGGAAGTTGCACCACGACAACGGACCGGCTCACACTGCCTTTCTTGTGAGCAGCTACTTAACCAAGGTCGGCATCCCATCGCTTCCGCACACGCCCTACAGCCCAGATGTGGCCCCCGGACTTTTTTGGTTTCCTTGCTTGAAAAAGCCGATGAAAGGCAAACATTTTCAGACGACAGTGGGGATCCAAGCAGCATACACCTCGGCTCTAAAAGCTATTTCGAAGAATGCCTTTCGTGACGCCTTCAATGATTAGAAATCGCGCTGAATCGACGATGATGGATTTTAGTATATTGAAAGTTTTTCAAGAATTGTAACGATTGGTTAATTAATTTTTTTTTTAATCGACTCAGTCCTATTACTCTCTGTAAATCAAAGCCTGTAAATCACAATCCTTAATTCCATATGTTTCTTTCTTTGCACAAATAGTTGCTTTAATTAGTGCTTTAATTAGTACTTTAATTAGTACTTTAATTAGTTCCATCTCACGTCCAAAAATTATCGAAATCTGTACTCAACAGCCGCACCAGTGCTCACTGCTAGCGCTTCTGGTTCAATTCATTTTGAAAATGTAGAGTTTTTAGTCATTTGTTATTTTGGGTTCAGCGATTCGAACTTGCTTTGTATACAAAGGGTTTGGTCAGGAAGGTACCTTTTCCCTGTTTTTCTGTGTGGTGTCACTGAACAAAACACAAATGCAACTCAATGGAAAAGGAGTAAAAATAGAAGCATATACAGACGATATAGTGTTAATGGTATCAGTGTTGTTTCCATCCACAATCAGTTTATTATCGACAGAAAAATAAATCTAAATAGGTCAGACTACGAGTACATTCTTCCAAGGTTGAATTTCAATACTCCGAGTATCTGCATATCTCCTTCTCTCTTTCTTTCTCAATCCGTCTATCAAAATCAATTAATGTCTTCCAAGCGAAAGTACTAGCCATGAAGAAGGTCTGTGGAGTTCTACGGTACAATAATATAATTATTGCTGAGGAGTTAAACATATCGATAGGGTCATGCCATTTGATTTAAACCAATGATTTTGGTATGAGTCGGGTCGCAGCGAAGTTTGTACCAAAATTGTTCACTTTCGACCAAAAACAGCGTCGTGTTGAGATTGCTCAGAAGATGTCTGATTCAGTTGGCGACGACTCAGGTCTGTCAGGTCTGCTTTAGAGGATCATAACTGATGACGAATGATGGGTTTATGATTATAACGTGGAAACCAAAGCTTCTTCTTCTTCTTTACTGGCGTAGACACCGCTTACGTGGTTATAGCCGAGTTAACAACAGCGCGCCAGTCGTTTCTTTTCTTCGCCATTTGGCGCCAATTCGAGATAGCGTCGATGGCGCTTCTCCATCTGATCTCTCCAACGAAGTGGACTTCTTCCTTCGTCTCTGCTTCCCCCGGCGGGTACTGAATCGAAAACATTTAAAGCTGGAGTGTTCTCTTCCATTCAACATGACCTAGCCAGCGTTGCCACTGTCTCTTGATTCGCTGAAGTATGTCAACCTCGATGTTGTTGAAGCAAATGATATCAACATCATGGAATGTGAAGATTTTACTAACAATTTTCTTCGATTATAGCGGCGTCATGCATCTTGAGTTCTTGGCAAAGGGCCCTACGGTCAATAAAGAATATTACCTGCAAGTTATGCGCAATGTGCGTCAGCAATCCGTCAGGAACGTCCGGATTTGTGGAAGGACAAAATTTGGCTTTCGCGTCGTTGCTTCTGTGCGAATATTTGGCCAAAAACAACGGATAAATAGTGTTCCAGCCACTCCAGACTTGGGCTGTAATTTTTTCCGTTACCAAAACTGAAGACAACTTTACTTTTTTAAGTGCATTGAGAATTGGAAAAAACGCTGGCAGAAGTGAAGTACATCTGTGGGTGACACTTTAAAGGGGTAAAATGGATATTATGAATACTACTTATAAACACTTTCTTAGGAAATACAAAATTCACAATAATTTTTGTACGAACCTCATTCCTATCTTTTTAGTCATTTGAGAAATGCCGTTATAGAGAATTTTAATCATTTAATTCTAGGCTTGATAGATAGCATAGACCACTGTTGAGAAGTATAGTTGTTGGAAAATAGCGTGTGATTTCTCAAGTATTTTGTAAGAAATGCATAATTTTTCTGGAAAGGGATCGAGGGTCCGTTTTTCCAAGATTTTTGCAATAGCACTCTTTATGTTGAAACATATTAAAGTTCATGTCGCTGCTTTATAAGTTATTCGTACAGAAGTGAGAGCATTTCCACGTTAAAATATGTAATTCTTCTTATTGCCATTTTATTGTTCGAACAACAAAGGAAATTCATAATTAAATCACTTTTACAAATAAAAAATTATTAGTCGAGTTTCTGTCGAGGGCAATTAAAAATGAATACTCGAGTGTTTTCAAGAGCTTTGGTCTTTTCTATTTTGCAAGCGAAAACGAATAAAATAGTGCACATATATATGTATGTATCTATGTATAACTGCAATATAATTAATATGCGCAAATGTTAATGTCATGATGACTGTGTGCACAATGCGTATGCTGAATTAATGTGACAGCGCAGCTTTATTGTCAACTGCTTACCACACACCACACCTTGTCATGTTAGCACACACATATATATAACTAGTACACTTCACACATTTTTTTCGACTGTAAGTAATGCTAATGGGAATAAGAATGTAAATGGGAATAAGAATGGAAAATGAGAACACATCTTGAACTTACCCTCTTTGAAATAAGTCAACATTGAAGAATTTATAGAGCTCAACGGAAAATTCAATTGTTGCTTGCAGGTCACCCATGCCGAGCCGAATGCCACACCGTCACTGTCCTCAAGTACCGAGTCGTCCTCAACGTCCTCGTCGCCGTTTCGTTGTCGTAGTCGTAGTCTGTGCTATTGTGCTAAACACCTACGGCACTATTTTTTCCTGCTGACGTAGTAAACGTTGCTATGACGTAGCGAGTATGATGTACCAAACGCCAAACCCAAGATGAGGGGCTGGCAATGCAACTAAGAATCCTTGTTAATCGTTGCGGCTGCGTTTGTTTACAAACCGCTTGTACCGCCGTTGCCGTGCCGCCTTACCGCATTTGTGGTACGCTCACTGGCTACTGTTGTGCTTGTGTTGTTGTCGTCGCCAGTTGTGACTCGAGTATGGAGGCACTGAACAAATGGCGCCACTTGTCCTTAACATAAATCGCAAAGAACGACTGCTAAGGTCCCACTTCAGCTTGGCAGTCACTATTAGCGAGTGTTGTGCATTGAAGGCGATTTTAAAGTGAGACGCGAGCTTCTGCTATGATTACGTATTTACGTATTTGTATGTGCATACATTTGTGTGAGTATGTGTGTATGTTTGCGAATTTCCTTAAGTTTCCAAGTTGGCGTGCTTGAGCGCAGTTCGGTCTGCCTTTTTGCTATTACTTTGTTGTTGGTTTTTTTTTTTTTACTCGGTTGCTGTATTTAAAAGTTGCTGCCGCTGTTGTTGCTGTTTTAGCTGTTGCTGTTATTGTTGTTGTTGCTGCTGATTTCGGTAGCGCTTCGTATTGTGGGGTTTGAGTTCCGCAATTTGTGTCATGTTTTCCTCTTGACTGCGTACGAAAGGAATTTTAATAATGCAAGCCGTACTTTTTACAAGCTTTCTACTACTTGACATTCTCCCTTTCTCACACACATACATATAGTATAACGGTATATAACGGTATATGCTTTCAATTCCTTTTTTATTATAGTAAACGCCTACTCTGGCTTTGACTTTCTCGCTGACTTAGCGGCAGCGCAAGTCATTCTCGTTGATTTCGAGTTCATTCTTTGATTGGAGAACGCTCTGAAGTGCATTGCTGGCGAAAAGAAACTGCAAAAAGATTTGAAATTGTGTACAATTCCTACAAAAGTTCACTTTATTAAAACTTTAACGAAGTCATTCACTTAAAAAGCTTATTATTTATTGATGGCTAGAACGCAATAGGCTAATATCAGCACGCGCTATTGTTAGAAACACAATTTACGAGCTTGCTTTTTGCCGCGTCTCGTGGCTTTTCGCCTTTAATGGCATTACGTTGTCGCGCGGTGCTCACGAAGTGCGAACTTCGACCGAACTAAGCACACGAAATTAGTTACGCCGGTTCACGAGCGCGTGAGTCAATAAAATTTGCTACAAATTGCAAATAATTGGATCAATGCGTCATAATATGCGAGGCTAATGACCGCCCAACGACCGCAGCACCCAACTAAGCAACTAGACCGCGTGCTTACTTGGACCTGGCACACAATGTGCCGTTACACACACTTGTATGCATGCGTAGACAGCGTCTAAAAGTAAACAACAACACATAAAGCAACCCATAAATTGGGTAAATAACAATCGGTGGGCGTCCAAGCGACTGCGTCCGTTTGAAGTGTGGTGCTGGAGCAGCGTAAATGGTTAGAGGTTTGGCACTGTTCGGACGCTTTATGGGTTTTTTTGCCCACTCGGCCGAGGTTATGAGGTCAATACGAATACCAATATTGTTGGAGGGTATAAAGTAGAAAAAAAGAAGAAGTACCGCGTACTAGAATGTGAGAACATATAACACAATAGCAACTAAATGCGAACTCGATAAAAGAAGGTAAATGCGAATGCAATAAAATAATATCTGTTGATTAGGTCAAATGGTGTATACCTTTAACACATAATGGGTGTAAATTACAGTTTATATTTTTTATGAGGAAGGTTAGTTTAGGTAAATAATTCTTGTGAGGCCACGAATAATTTTACCTGGCCGAAGACGATAGTTCCTTGTGTTGCCCAGAACTCCTAGATATACTTTAGGTCAATATGACCGTCAGTTATCGACAAAACGCTTAGAGTCTGCTACGAATTAATTGAGGCGGCTAATATCAATTTCTTTTAATCTGTCGCATTCGTGAAAAGTATGGCAACCTAGATCTGGCGAACACTAAACAGTAGAGGAAAAGGTATCTAGTTGTTTCCACCTCACATTCCTCGGCGCAATTTTAGTAAGTTGCGTCTTAAAAAAATTTTAGTGAGTTTGATGAGCGAGTGACTTTTAGAGAGCTACTAGTTCAGTAGATATTTCCACTCTAGCCAAAAATGCTTTACAAGTGCTGGTTGTTGACCACCGCTTGCTAAGCTCGGACAAGGCCTTACTGTTGGCATTGTTTAAGGCCTGTATAGTGGTGTGCTTGCGTACATCCGTGAAAGAGATCACACTTCAGAGAAGTACATCTGCTGAGAGCCACTTCTGCACTGCAGTGGTCTGACAACTAAAACAAGAGTTGATTGAGACCTCCCGACAAAAGTTTTTCCCTTCAATCTTTCTCTTGGCCCAAATATGTATCTATCAAAGGTATGTGCGCGAAGAAGAAGCCGCAAGAAATAGGGTCTGCGGTGTCGTGCTTCCAGTTATCAGGACTATAATCGAAGTGAGAGAGGATTTCGAATTTCTGGCACACGAAGAATGTTGCTCTCTGGGATCCGAGATATTCCACAGAACTTAAAATAAATTGCTTTTGGGTTCGAAGAGATGAAATTTATCTAATATACGCGCATATTATATCCTATATTTAGATTTTGGTATTTGTTTGACATTATTTTCTTATTTTAATGTTAATTTGATTATATCAGGCAAATCTAATATACTATAAGTTTTAAGCTACCTCCGTGTAATTGCTGGAACTTCTTGAACTTCTTATACAACGCGTGATCAAATTGGTAGCATTACATTGAAAAATAATGCATTTATTTTTGCTAGATCTTATATAAAATTAAACCACGAAGAGAGTATTACTTTTGATTTATATATAATATGACTGAGATTACCTAAATTGTATTCTCGCAAATTTTTGAGGATCGTTTCCTTCAGAAAAAACCACGGTTTGTTGTGGTTTGTGGGTTGGTGAGAAAGTAACCGTCAATGGCGGCCGCCATCTTGAAATGATAATGGACTATTAATATATATGCCAGAAATTGATGCTCGTGATCTCGGTGAGATTTGGTTTCAACAAGCCTTCCTATACATCGCTTCATTCAATGTATTTATTGAGAGAACACTTCGGTGAGCAGATCATTTCATGTTTTGGGTCTGTCGATTGGCTAACAAGATCGCGTGATATCACACCGTTAGACCCCTGTGGGGATATGTAAAGTTTAAAGTCGATAAGGACAATCCAACTTCGATTATAGCCTTGGAGCAAAACATCAAGCATGTCATTCGCCAGTTACCAGTCGAAATGCTCCAACGATTCATCGAAAATTCGACTCAATGGATGGACTATCTAACGACGTAGCCGCGGCCAACATTTGAAACAGATAATCTTCAAATAATAAATCTCAAAAAATATTCTTTCGAATGATAATAAAAATCTCGCATTAAATTTGAAGTTTCTGTCTTTTCTTTGTAAGAAAGCGTTTTTAAGATTTCTGAAATTTTAAAATAAATTTCGATGGATGACCGCTTGGATGTGCTCTCAACAGTGATTCCTCCTTATTCTTACAAAATAAAAAATGTTAAAAATTTGCTGCGGACTCAGAAACAAATGAGCAACGTCATTCATATTAGTAAATGCCTTACCAGGAATGAAGTCCTAATTTATTTATCGCCACTAGGACATTAATTTAGCTTATTATCGAAAAAAATTTGAACCATAAATTCAGAGTTAAGCTAACAGGTGTCGCTCCCGAAAAGGCAAAGCTATATTCGAGCGAGCTCAGCACTTTCCAGCCATTAATTTTATATATTTATTACCATTCATTTAAGAACCGTCGAAGCTTGGCTTGCAAAATGAAATATCGACAAACACACATAAATCTCTATGTAGAAAACAAAGTTTATTAGCTCGCTGAAAATTGAGGAAAAATCTCAGATTATTATTCATCCCGCGGCTATTACGTTGCATTATTACTACATTATAGCTCAGGTAACAATGAAAGCCAGCTAAGATTTCATTGTGTGTTTAAGGTATATGATTTTCTACCTTACTTATATATACGTATGCATAAGTTTATATGTATATACATATATATACTAACATACATAAGTGAATGCAAGCTAAGTGTAAATATAAAGCATTTGTTCTGACAGAGCGTCAAGCTCAGCCGGAATGAGGCCAAGTGGCTTCAGTGGATAAAACTTTTAATCGCCACACAAATGTATACACATATATATCAAAGTGTATGTATATACATATGTCTACATATATATTGAATATGTAAGTTTGTATATAAGTATTTCTGGCACCTACTATGGTACATAAAAACAAACATCCTTCCACCCCATCACCGCTTTCGGTGAGTATGTAAAAAAAGCACAACAATGATTAATACCAACTCAGCGTTGTCGTTAGTTCGCATATTCGTGGACTTGGCCTGCGTTATGTGCTGCCAAAGCCAGGCTAAATAAATGAGCGCTGAAATTATGTTTATAATGGTGAAAAGCATACATTTATGTTAGAATGGAGCACAGGCGACGCGGAGCAGATAGTTAATGCAACCTGCTTGGACGCGCGATTGTTGGTGTTGTTGGCTGGCTGGTGTTGATGATGGCTTAGTGAGCGCAGCTTGTTGACACAATAAAATGATTGAAATGTTGAGTAGGAAGGAAGGAAGTTGAAGCAGGCGAGCAATGTATGGCGGGCAGTTGGAACCTATGCCACAGTGGTTAGTATTTTACGGAGACTTCATCTACATATTTATATATTAGATATAATGCTACATTACGGTTGGATAAATCAATGAATTCTTTAATTTTTTGTATACAAACTTCAAATCTATAATTGGTAATGTCAAATTGTTGTTAATTATTAATATATTTAAAAGCCGATGTTAAAAGGGAAGTAACTTTTGAGGTGGGAAAACATCAGAGAACTCTTATGAACAGGCTTTAACAGTCATAACAAAGCTCTGTCAAAATGGGAAATTGTATACGGCTTTTTCAGTAAGACTAACTCTTCATTTTGACTTTATATGTAGGCTTAAAAACACTCTGAATTATGTGATTTTTCTTTGACTTAATTTCGATCCTTAGTAATGCATATGTTGTGACTTTTCTTTAATAACAGGTCAATTAAAGAGTTCCCTGCCTGACACATAGATAGCGCAGCTAGAAATAAATGGATATGATTTTATTTTTAGTTAGTCCTAACTTTCGAAAGGCGCTTGTATAAATTTGGCAGTAGTCGGACCGCTAGTCTGTGAATTATATCATTTTGCGTGAATCAACTTCTGTTATTGTGGAAAAAATGGGTAAAAGATAATTCTGCGTGTTGAAAAACTATTCCTTTTTGATGTAAAAAAGTACAGTAGAAATAAAACCTTGGCTTGTGGACGAGTTTCCGGATATTAACCTATGAAATTAACCATCAAGGATTGGTGTGCTAAGTTTTAACGTGGTGAAATGGGCACCAAAGACGATGAAAACAGTGGACGCCTAAAGCATCTACAAAAAATTTCACTCAGAAGTTCAATAGACAGTCATCCGAATGGACTGCACACGATGAACTCATTCCAAATCATGGAAAAACTCAACAGTCGGCGGGCAAGGTTATGACGACTGTATTTCGGGTTGGGTATAGAATATTTTGACTACCTTGAAAAAGGAAGGACCATCAACAGCGACTATTACATAGTGTTACGGAGTTATTAGAAGGACGAAAACGCCGAAAGAAAGAAGAAAAGGGAAGTGCTATTTCGAAAAGTTGGAGGATCGCTATAATCAGTGTGTCACCCTTGAAGAGAAATATGTTGAATAATTAAATAAAAATATGTTTTGATATTGCTAGCCGGGGACTTTTCAATAGACCAGTGATTTCGCTACTAAATCTATAGTGTGAAGAATGGAAGTATTCAATTACCTTCTCCTCACTTGAATTAAATCTTTTTCCATCCAGCCAATTTTTTCTTCTGGGAAGGACATAATTTTTTAAATTCTTCGGTCTATGGAAAGCTGAATAAGGAGCAGGGTTAAGATAGGGAAAATAAATTTATTCTTCTTGGAAGTTTTTTTGACTTTACTCTCGATATCCAATCGATCCAGCAACGCACAAAAGATGACAGTCGATAATGCTGCGGTTTTGGGGACCTTGGATGACTTTCACAGAAAGCCTATTATTCGGTAGATTGTTCTTTGCTTTTTTTTCAGTGTTAGATTGTCCTTGGAACGCCAGCATTTTTGATAGTTAGTTAATAAACTTCACATTTCATGAATATTCGCAATGTTTTCTGGTAGTTATCCTTGCTTTAGTTTTGCTGAATAGATTTCATCATTTGTGTCATAATGGCTCAAAACGAAATTTAGCAAAAAACCTGTTAACTCTTGAATATGATTGGACAGATATGACGTAGGAAATGTAGATTAAGCCACCGTTGATGCAAAAAACAATGTTTCGTTAAAAAACTAAGTGCACTTTTCCACTTCTTGAAACCAAAATAGTAGAGGTAGCCTCTCTTTGTGACCAATAAGTTGAGAGCAATTGGATGAAATGTCAATGTCAGTAGCTTGCTTAAGATTATTACTCTGAGACAGGAGGAGAGATTTTGTATTCACGGATCGACCTATCGGTCGAGAAGACCTGCATATATGACGAATATTTAAAATTGAATATAAACAAAGCTGGCAAAAGGTCGGAGACATTAAAAAGAAAAAATCGTGAAAATTGAACATGAAAAAGTGAAATTGGATAAATTGAAGCCAAGCGAATTTGAAAGAAGATTGTGAATGACAGAAAATATTCTTGAACACTATAAAAATAGTTATTTTTGCATTGGATAGTGATTGCTGAAGAAAAACGAACTTATTATGACAACTCTAAGCACATATGTATGTGAAACCTAATAACTCAATGTCGCTACCGTAATGTTCTATATTTCGGGGAATTAGAAGGGCAAGCTGTATTATGAGCTTCTGATCCCGGGTCAAACCACTAATGGAGGACACTACCGACAGCAACTCATCAAGTTGAAACGAACGATTGCCGGAAAACGCCTGGTATTCGCGACTAGACATGACTTCAAACCGGCAGAGATATTTTGGGATGGAATCCCCTAATCGCCAGAAAGATGAAAAAGTGTTATAGCTTCATATAAGCATGTGATGAGATGAATAACATTGCTTTAGACGCGTTTCTCAGACAAAAATTAAAATTCTGAAGAAAAAAATCGCATAAATATAGTTACAGGCCTAATATATATTCGCTTAATTTTGTGAAGAGCATGTTAGTCTGTGTAATGTGAATAATAACTTGTGACCAAAAAATATATCATTTAATAATGGACATATCAAGCAACCCTCGTACCATTACAGAAAGTTGGGGAAAAGTGCTTTAGTTGCTCTTCATTTTTTTCTTCTTGCTGTTCGTGCCATTAAAGCAGCAATAATGAACAGACAAGAGGCCACAGTGCAACAAAAAAAAAAAGAAAACAAAAAACCGAAAAAACAAGGTGAACGCCAGCGAAATGACAGCTGCGGTGGTAGGTCACCCATATTTGTGTGCATGTTGCGTGTGTGTGTAGGCAACACCTCAGCACCGCTGCAGGTGGATATGTGCTAGAAAACAATTCGTGCCACTGACAGTCAAGTGAAAGTGATGACGCTGCCAGTTCAACACACACACCACACACACATACACACAAATACAGTAACACGAGCTTAAGCACTTTGAAAACTACTCTAATTCAGAGCAGCTTAACTGAAAGCGCATGCACATATGTACTCATATGCTCGCACATAACAGTGATTTTTAAGTGACATGCACATGAAATTATGTGGGCGTGCAGATTAAGTGGAACGTTCCATTTATTATACTAGTTGTTGCTGTTGCTGTCACTTTCGTTGCGGTAAATCTACGAACACATCAGGCGCACAAAGTGTCTCGACCGCCTGTCAACCTATTTAGGTATGGTCGTTGCGAGTACAAAGCACTGGACGTGTCTTCAAAGACTCGCATTGTGGCAACACTGATTTCACTTCCGCCTCATGTAATCGTTTAGCCCTATCATGCCTACGTTTATGTTATGTATTGTTTTCGAATATGTGACAACAACACACACAAAACTGACAGGCAATGGGATAATGCGTTATAATTTATGTACGACATCAAAGTGCATGCGTCGCTGCGTCGCACACAACCAAATTTGGGTTAGGTCAACACACGAAGGGATAATCGCGTGCTTTATTGGTTTTGTACTATGCACGGATATCACATTGTTTCAGGGCCTACGTACAGCGCTTCCTCATTGAGTATGGGTGTACAAACATACCTGCGAACATACATATATATGGATGTTGAAAAGCACTTCATCATCATCGTTTTTGTGCAAGCTTTGCACGCTATTATCATATATACGCCATGGAAATGTATAGCCTTGATAGTAGTTTAGATAGTTTGTAAATAGGAATCGGTTGAATCAACTGTGATTCCGCTAAGTGCTGCGCTATTGTGTGAAAAAGCAATGAGCAAGGAAGTAATCGTAACCGATGTTGGATTTTATGTTTTGAATAATAAATATAAATGTACTAAATAGGTACACAAACTTGCGATAGAGCTGTGTACACTGACGTTCAGCAATACCAAAAGCTTCGTCAGAATCGGGAAGGACCTCTCCGAGCCGTTCGGTACCAAACGAGGTTTCAGGTAAGGCGTCTCCCTATCGTGCGACTTTTTCAATCTACTACTGGAGAATATAATTCGAGCTGCAGAGCTGAATAGAGAAGATACAATTTTCTACAAGAGTGCACAGGGGCTAACATCGATATGATTGGCTATAACAACCGCGCCGTTAGATTGGTTTTCCAAGGTTAGACAAGGAGGCGAAGGAAATGAGTCGGATAGTAACTAGGGCAAGACGAAATATCTCCTGTCATCAAACAAGCAGTCATCGCACTCGGGACTTGGCTCCCACGTCACCGTTGACAGTCATAACTTCGAAACCGTAGTTAATTTAGTTCAACGAATTAAGAGACAAGAGCTACGCTGGCTATGTGGTGTCGTCCGATTGGATGAAAATTCTCCAGCTCTGAGAGTATTCGAGACAGTATCCACCGGAAGAAACACCTCCCCTCCTAGGAAGGATCAGGTAGAGGAGCACCTGACTACACTTGGAATCTCCAATTTGGCGCCAAACAGCGAAATGGAAGAACCACTGGCGCGCTGTAAACTCAGCTATAACCGTGTAAACGGTGTCTACGACAGTAAAGAAAACTATGAAGAAATTGGCGACACATATTCGGTCTCTGGTGACTTGAATAGTTTTGGTCCGGGGAAAACTCTCTTCTAAATGGCAACATTCTGGTACTTGTTAGGCTTAAACTATAACAAGGGGTATTGTTTTTTTCTCAAACTTCCGCCGGTGGTATATAACAGCTTCAGAGTTTGGCGTTTAAGTCTTTATTGGGCAACAAGACCGTAAATGTTTTTTTCACACATGCTCACATATTAATGAGTCCGTATGAATTCTACCAGACACAATTTCTATTTCCTTGCTTTAGTTCGAGGTATATAATATTACCCAAGATTTCAGCATATCAAATCCATGTCTATTGTAACCGAAAATTCTTGCACTGTCTTGTTTCTTAGATGGCTGAAAAATGCGTAGTCTTATTCACCTACTCAAAGGCTTTTATAGAATATCGAATTTTTTCCACCGAATGAGTTTAAAGTTGAAAAAATGGGACCCATGGAAGATATCTCGTCTCAACAGGTTGAAAGCTTATTATCCTAAACGCATGCTCTGCGTTCCGTTGATTTCATTCTACCAAATTTTATGAAAAGTGGGATATAGAACTAGGTGTTCTGTGATAACTCCTAAAATGTTATTTAGTTCCTTCTTGCTTAAAGGTAGACGGTTTTGGTTTGTCTGTCATTTTTCACAGTCCCAAAAGAGCTTTGTAGAATGCACTGTATTGCCAGTGTTCTAAGATCTGAAGTGTTCCTCCAAGGTTCTTTGTTTCAAGCAATTATTGAATGAGTTGGATGGTGTAGGGCAGCTTGGGACCCCTTAAGTCGGTCGATTTTTTTTTTGATAGTTCGAAAATATAGTCCTTTAAAAATATTTGGTAAAATTTTTGGAAGGATACTCACATTATTTTAGCTTCTACAGCCGTTTTAGCAGATAGCGCGCGGTCGAGGGGCGCGATGAATGGATACTTTAAATTCATTTATCTCAAAACTACTTTTTTCGGCGTGCCGTTGATGAATAAAAAAACACTATCAATCCGAATCACTTAAAATTTTAAAATAGTGTTTATAAGATCAATATCTATCGCTGGGACTACGATCATTTTAGTTTTAAGAACTTCGATTTTTTTCGATCTAAAACTGGTCCAAAAATAGCTGTTTTCTGAATCTGAACTTCAAAAGTACGAAATTTTTTTAATTTTCAATTTTTTTTTTGTTCTAGACCCAGCGATAGCTGCACTCCTACTGATTAATAATTTATTTGGTTTTTATGTTTCAGAAATTCAGAAGATTCAAAATCAACAACGGCACCGGGAGTCATCTTTTAAGATAGTTTTTTGGACGCCATTTTTAATATTGTTAAAAAATTTTTTTAATTAACAAAAAAATATTTTTGTACTTTTCATAAGGGTATAAATAAACTGTAAAAATTTTAAATTGATTGCTCTTTTTTCAAACCTTAAAAAAATCCAGAAAACACCCTTAATTTGAGGGTTCTAGACCACCGGGACCCCTTAAGGAAATTATTTTGCCGACTGCCTCTGAACAACCCAACTTTTCTGTCATTTTATTTAGCACTGAAAGTATAGTTAAGGTCTTAACTTTGCATAACTTAATGCGGTAAGCTTAATGTACGGGCTTGGGATAGTCTTAATGCCGCTTGTCCAACCACTAGAAGATTAGTGAACTCCCTGGCTAGTTTAGAAAGCCACTTGGCGCTTTTTGTTAAGCCAACAATTTCAAATTAAATCAATCTGAAAGACTGAGTTTTAGTTTAGTTTGAAGCTTCCCCCTGTGTATGGATTGCTACATAATAATAATTTCACTTTTGTATCCACCAAATAATGAAACTGCTAATTCTGAGATTAGATTTAAATTTTCGTCAGTCGAGGAATTTTAATGTCATATCGGGTCAATTTAATCATGGTTTATGGTAATTAAATTTTACTGCAATCACGGAAGTATTTTCTTTTTAATGTCATACGAGGTTTGACAATTAAGTAATGAGACTGATTTTATTGCCGCGCTTGTGACAAACCTGTGACCTTGAAATTCCCTTTCTTTTTTTTTCGGCATCCCTCTCCTCTCCACCGGGGACAACTGTGAATCAAACCTACTATTGCCAAGTACCCGAAAGATTGCAAAAACGAGTCAACAGGGTGCGTCCAGACATCGCTCGGAACTGGATCTTTCATCACGACAATGCGCCGTGCCATACCGCCCTCAGCGTGTCCCAGTATTAGAGGCCCTAAAGAGATCGCCGTGTTGCAAAAGCCGCCTTATTCGCCCGACCTGTCACCCTTTGAGTTTTTTGTTTGTTTCCTAAAACAAAATCGGTGGTCAAAGGAACCCATTTTGAATCGATTACGGACATCCAGGCGGCCGTGACAAGGGTACTCGCGGACATCCCAGTCGAAGCGTTCCAGAAATGTTACGAAGCTTGGAAAACGCGCTGGAATCGCTATGTAGCTGCCATAAAATTTTGTAAATTTATATACTTATATACCAAAATTTATATATTTGCCCATTGTTTACCATTTCTATTTGGATCTCCCTCTATTTGTCACGTAAGAGTATTTCAAACAGTATACATATCGTCCAATTAAGAAGTGGATCAATCAGCCCTTGGGGAGTTTAGCATAACTGCCAACTAATCTAAATAAACTCGCCGACATAAATGGTTATCACAAAGTTTGTTTTATTTTATTACTCAATATTTTTTCGCAATAAAGTTATCTTTGCATGCCTAGGCATAAAATATAGAAAATTAGCTTGAACGTAAGCCTCCGCCGTATAACACGACCACTTAATAGTTTGTGTACACATTTGCGCAAATACATACACATATTTGTAAATATATAGTTGTCTTCATCCTCGCAACGTTGACGTAGTTTGCCAGTTAGGTTTGCTGCTATGTCATTTTCTTAGGTTTCTACGTCATTACTATTACGATATTTTCACTTTTATCATTTCCTTATGCTCCTGCTGGATATGCCTTATTTCCCATACTTTATATACCATTCCATACGCAATTCAAATGATTATCGGCTATACCCTCCTAATGGCAACTAAACTTTTCCGGTTGTGGAGCGTTGAGAACGCCAACATATGTACGTATAGCATGTAGTGGGAGGACAACGCGGCAAGGAAATGGTGCAAACTGGTCGGACAATATTGAAATGTAGCCAAGCGTGCGGAATTAAATTGGTGCTGAGAGAATATAAATGACACAGGGGGTTTTATAATAAATTGTCTATTAAAACGCATACGTTCACAAACTATTTACGAGACAGACTGTAGTTATCCGTACATGGTTGGAGCAAATGTGATACATACTATATAGCATACAAGTGCGTGCAATAATAAATGTACAGTAATGGTCAAATGAGGGTAATCAGCCAAACTTTCCTAAGGAAATGCTGTTATATTAGAAATATTTTGTAAACTCGGAAGGAAACCGTTTAAATAAATTTGTTAAAAATAATTTGTAGAAAAGTTAAAAGGTATTTGTGTGACATGTCGTATGAGTAACATTTTTGTGTTAATTTAAAACAGCATTTTTTTTCTCGGTCGTCGAGCTAGCAAAGTTTAGCAGTGTTTCACTCTCATTTTTTCTATCTATACTATTTCCAGTTTTTTATTTATGCACGTTATACCCCAGGCTATAACCACAGCTCTCTTATATTCTAAATAGGCGCGGACAACTATGTCATATAGCTGCCATACAAAATGACCGATCAAAATGAAGATAACCTTTCTTGTAAATGCTTTTATAATATCAATAAAATGCATTTGAAAAGCTTTACTGCAAACGAATATAATATAATAGAGACATAAAATCCTGGAGAAACCATTATTTTGACTAATTGAATTATTTAAGTGTCCGTAAAAGTTGTGTGTTGTTGTTAAACAGTTGTGGTTTAATTTTCATGCAAGGATTGCAGGAAAACTCAAAAATGCTATTAGATTTGTCTTAACTAAACTAAATAAGAGGGGTTAAATCACTAACTCAATCAATATGTATGGTGATAAAAATGAGAGTATATGATGGCCAAGACGTCCAGAAGTTTATTAGAATCGTGCTGAATTTGTGGTCAGTGAAATTATTGCTATTCCCGCAAGTTGCAAGAGTAGAAATGATATTTAAGGGATTAAATACGAATTAGTTTATGGGTTTTAACTGAATATTTAGACAAAAATAAAGTCTCTACAATCTTCTTATTCGCCTGATTTATCACCATATGATAATTATATTTTTCGAATAAGTAAGGTTTCATACTCTTGCAACTAGGCACGATCAAAGCCAGCGAAGTACCTTCAGATAAATAAATCTTGTTAGTTATATCGCCTTATTCTAAGCACAACTATGTAGCGTTATAATAAAAATACGTTCATTTAATTGTATTCAGATAACTCATATATTGGCTGATATATGCGGCATTAAGTCACCCGAAAGTTGAAAATCGTATTATTTATGATTCAATTCATTTGTAGCACACAGCACAATATCAATTCAATTATGTATTTCACACATTAACCGATATTTTCGGTAAAAAGTCAACTGTAAGAATTGAGTTTACATATTCAGTATGGGGTTGAACAGCTTTGGTTCGATTTACGCCATTTTCAGTCATAAGGCGGCTCACCTCAAATGCAAAGTTGTTTGTAGATATAATAATTCGTTTTTGATTTGTATATTGGAAAGTGAAATTTCAATTGAAATTTAAAATTGTTTTATATGAGAAGTAGAAGATTGAATTGAAAATTTTCCACCGTGATATTAAACTGTACAAATACTACTATATTTAATATAATAATCTTCATATTTCAAGTCAATGTTTATTTTCCCAAAAAAAAAAATTCTGGATCCGTCTCTGATATTATTAAGATAGGAATCAATTAAAGAGTCATGCAGACCAATTGCCATATTAGAAGTATATTCAGAAGTCTTAACTACAACGCTCAATGGTTGACAAAGTTGTTTTAAATGAATATTTTTTATATTTTCCATAAAGTTATCAGCCCCTTTACAAATTGTGAAATAATTTCTATGTATTTATACTATTTCTGTCAAGAAAGTATCGGGAATTTTTCATTTCCCCCTCTCATCTCTCGCTTATATGAAAGTCAGGTAAATTTTTATTTCTGGGTTAGTATAACTGTTCTTAATTATGGTGCCAAAAATTAGCGCGATCTCTCAACCAGTGTGTTTACAGCAGCTCTTTATGTCAGTCGATCTCAGTAGTGTTTGTCGAATTTTGCAAAATTTTTTAACGTATTTTTGTTAAACTTTGGCCAAACACCCAAAAAATATCATTGAACAAGTACTGAATCTTCCTGATTTAGCTCCATGTGATTCTTACCTTTCTTCACACTGAAATATTCACTTCGGGGAACACGCTTCGCCTCAACTGAAGACATCAAAACAAATTCGACGCGAGATTTGAGGGTCATCCCGGAAAGTGTCTGTAACAAAATGTTTTGACGATTTGGAGAAGCGTTGGCACGTGGGCATCGCTTCAAATTGATGTTACTTTGAAGTAGATAAAATAAATTCGAATGATGATTGAAAAATTTTAATTTTATTTATAAATTCCGGATACTTTCTTGACAGAAATTTAACCAAAAACTGGGAGCCGAAGCAGTGTATTTTCGCAAGGGTTTGATTGAGTATTTATCCTTAAGTTATTCGTGAACTTTGTGCAGGCATGAGGTTTAACTAGATCCCTAATTAGCACAGCCTACAAATGCTTAGTTCTACTTAAAACTATTCTCTTATTTAAGGGTGCAGCCAAACGTGAATCATAAACAAAAAACATTGAACAACTGCGAATTAGTATATGCCATCCTAGAAGTTTTCTTCATTAGTTAAACAAACAATTCAAACTAAAGATTAATTTATATGTATTTTCCAGTAACACACTATTAAATTCATAGGGCAATTCAAGTAAATATGTAAGCGGAAGTATTAGCAACTACACCACTATTACAGCGACTGTATTTCCTTTGTGTAATTTTGTAGAAATATAAGCAGGATATGCAAACATTCGCTCCAATAAACACCTATATTCAAATATTCGTAGAATTGTACACGAATAAAATAACAACAAGTTAAGGCCAAAAGGCGTAAACTCCTGCGATGGAAATACAAACAGACAGTTAGTTAGAATACAGCACGTAGCACAGACTTACAAATATGTGAGACCGTGTATATCTAAAGTAGTGTAGACGCACCCACATCAACACGTGCCGTCACTCAAATGTGTGGGTGTTCGCCACGGGTCTGCGCTCGCAGTGGTGCTTCGGTGTCCTTGCCATGGTTTGTTGCTTTTGGTAGCCATTTTCACTTTTCCCATTCAAAGCGATTCTGCTTTTTTTCAATTTTGCCTTCTTTTTGATAAATAGGACTATCAACATATGGTGTATGAATATCAAATTGAATGTGCAAAAAAAAAAAGAGAAATCTAATCAGGAATGTTGCAGCAGCCAGATTGCGACTGTGAAGTGAGAAATCAAAAAAGGACCTTATTCAAATGGACTAGCATGGGCTCAAACGAAAGTGGAGAAGTGAAATTTTTTAAATAGACCGAGTTCGTATTGGGGACAATTCAAGAAAATGTGTTCCTTTTAATTTCACTTAGTTTATTAAAGAAGAAATATATTTTTTGGTGGAACAATTTAAGTATTTTTTGTAGTTTGGGTGTTAGGTTACATTTACTGCTGTTGGACTGTCAGAAAATGACGTCGAAATCAGCTCTAAGACCGAGGGAATCACCTGTAGTAAGGGCCCAGCTGTAATGCTACCATTACTATCCAATACCAAGGATTTTCGAAATTCTAAAGGGTTGCACTAGAATTTGGTTCCCAATATTGCAGAGAAAAGTTGGAATGGAGCAAGATGCGTAGGAACACCGGAATAAGCTTCTATATGGAAGGGTCCAAACAAGATAATCAAGCGAGAAGTGGTGTCTTTTCAGCAAAATTAGATACCGCCTTCCATCTACCAAGCCATTGCAGTGTTTTTCAAGAGCAGCTCATAGCAATTAAAGAAAGCATTCTTGTTCTAACAGGGAGTGTGCTCGCTTCCGTTCTTCAAATTTCGATGTGAAAGTTGCACCTCGCTCTGGTCGGCTTATCTTTGGAAAAGTGGATGAAATTTTGGAAAATATTACTAGGGCCGTCACATAAGCAGCCATGAGATCGCTAAAGAACTTAACATTCATTATCAAACGGTTTTGAACCATTTAGAAAAAGGCCGGCTACAAAAAGAATGTTCGGGTACCACATGGATTGTCAGTGAAAAATTTAATGAACCGAATTAACATTTGCGATTCTTTGCTGAAACTAATAAAATTTAACCATTTATGAAGCGAATGGTAACAGGAGAGGAAAGTTGAATCAAATACGACAATAATGTGCGAAAAAGATCATCAAATCAACAAATGGTCGCAAAGCCAAGATTGACGCCTCGAAAGGTTGTGCTGAGTGTTTGGTGGGATTGGAAAGGAATCATTCACTATGATCTGTTCCAGCCTGGTCAAACGATTGATTCTACATTTTACTGTCAACAACTGATGAGATTGAAGCAAGAACTGTTCTACAGTACAGGCTTCGTCTCACATCAGGACAACGCTAGACCAAACACATATTTGATCAGTCGGAAAAAAATGGGAGAGTTTGGCTGGAAAGTTTTGATGCATTCACCATATAAGATAAATAATTGAGGAATGTACTGCCTTAGGTCTATTGTGCCCTATCCACCATATAGTCCTGACCTTGCACCATCGGACTAAAATTTGTTTAGGTCAATGCAGAACTCCCTTAATGTAAGCCTGTGAAAATGACTTGTCGCAATTTTTCGCCCGAAAACCAGAAAAGTTTTACACTGATGGAATAATATTTCCAGTAGAAAAATAGCAAAAAGTGGTCGCCCAAAATGGTATATATTTGGTTCATTAAAGTTCTTTATAAATATAAAAAATAATGAAGTTTGATTAGAAATACGAAAACATTTTTTCGACTACCAAAATAACTTGATAATTTGATTCTAATCGGTTTGTATGGCAGCTATTTGCTAGTGTGTAGATATCGGTGGTTTCGACAAATGAGCAACTTTTTGGAAAGAAAAGGATGTTGGTAAAATTTCTAATCGATATATCAAAGGACGCAGACACTAATTCGGTCCGATCCTTCCTTCCTGGTGTTACAAACTTTCTGGTGAATTTAATTTGTTCAGGGTGTTCGTAGAGCTTAGTAAGACTACATAGCTGAAAATTATTCTACTCCTGTAATACACACTTCAGAAATCTAACATTGACGGTATAATCACTCTGCTAATCTTGGATCCATTTTTAATGTAAAAATAGAGAAATAAGTAATTCTAGTAGCAGAAGTTGCTCGGTAATAATTTTGGATTCATATTATCTATATAGGCGATATGAAATATCTAGTTTTCACAAAAGTCAAATGATTAGTATCGAAGTTTAAACAGTTCCACATATTTTGAGATCACAGCCTCATAAATCAGCCTATATATGAAATCTAAAATCACTCTTCACAAAAAGTGTTCCATAGTTCCCAGCACTGAAAGTACTTATTCAATTCACCACCAACTAATTTTGGCTGATGTTGACTGTTGTAGAGAAAAGCAACAGTTGTTTTGAAGAGATAAAATGGTGCATGACCTCATTTCACTTATCGTTTCGAACTGTCAAAGCGTCACAACGCACATGCCTTGAGGGACTCGGTAAAAATCATCGAGTTGGTTACAATGCCAACCGAGAACGAGAAACGAAAACTTAGGCAGGAATAATATACTTCAATGCTTTTAATTTACATAAATAACTTACAACTACATCAAATGAATATGTTAAATAACTATTAACTATGTTAAACAACTATTCGTACCATATATTTATTTAAGAACGCAGAAAAGTTGATACACAACCAGTTTATAACCAACAAAGCGAACAATAAGACT
Organism: Bactrocera correcta; assembly: GCA_027475135.1. Taxonomy (NCBI): domain Eukaryota; kingdom Metazoa; phylum Arthropoda; class Insecta; order Diptera; family Tephritidae; genus Bactrocera; species Bactrocera correcta. The sequence continues at coordinate 13,925,870 of CM050327.1, read as the reverse complement.
AAAGTAAACAAACCCAAAAAATAAAAGCCCAACCTAACAACAATAGCATTAACTACAACAATATGTATCCTATTTAGTATTTCCCTTGTAGTTGTGCAGCGATAAGGTCCTTAATTTTATGTCAAATGAAATGAAAAGTTAGTGGTGTCAACGACGATGACGACGAGGGCCAAATCGAAAACGGCTGTCAGAGTTGTTGTGACATTGTGGGTGGTGTTTTGCGATTTTGCGGTTTCGTTGTGTACTTAGTGATGGCGTGATGGGATGATTCAAATCACAAATCGCTGCTAAACTACTTAAAAGATTATCCCTGCGTTAAGTAGAAGGAAATCTGCGGGCATAATGCATACACATATTTCATTTTACTGATTTGGTATAATGACTCAAAATAGTTTAGAGACTCAGCGTTGTGATATCACATATATTTATGGCGGATGATAAGTTTCAGAAAATGAGGGAATGTATAATAGAGATATCCATTAAAAAATCTGAAGAAATTTTGTACAAAAATTTTACTTTATGAGTTCTTCCAATAGTGGCCATAAAAAGTTGGTTATCATCGATCTGTGTACAGCTTCATTTCGAATAGAATACGGGCGGATGATTTCACCAGACAACAAAACCACAGCGAACTGACAATTTAGGTGAATGTGTTGGTTAATCATGAAGAATTTGTGAATTTTCTTCGCCTTATCGGAAAAGATGATTTGCTCAAAAAGATCCTTGTCGTTTTCAAGTTGTTCCAAGACAAAATCAGCAAATTCATAACTTTTACGTTGGTCTAATGGTTGTAGTGCGTAAGTGAGAACAATTTTATACAATCAGCCAGGTTTTGGCTTGAGACAGTCCCAATTCTTGAGGAAGTTTTGGAATCGACAAATTGCGGTCTTTAGAAACACTTTCTGAACTTGGCACTTGAACATTATGTAAAGAAAACGTTCGCTCGACATTTTCAACAATTCGACGAATGGCGACCTCAGGACAATTATTTTGATAATAAATAATTTGTAAACGTTCTTCTTGAGTATATATTTCCATGATGAAATTGTAAACATTGCTAAGTATCGTGACATATTAAAAGTGGCCGAAACGGCAGTTAGAAATCTTATCATCCCTGTATATTATGAGCGATAAGAGGGAGTGAAATTAATCGGAAGAACCCAACTAATTTTGTTTTGGTAAAATATGGAAGGGTTAGCCCTTCTGGCGCAATTTGCAAGAATCAAAGCCAGTGATATATTTTGAGGTGTAAAACACATCCGGAAGTTCGAAAATCTTTATATTAAATATATGGAGGCTAAAGGAAATAATGGTCCGATTCAACCCATTTTTGACATGATTATTCCTTAATTTCAGGTATATGTCATGCATTGACCAACATTTTCGAACAAAAGTCAATTATAGATACCTAGGTCTAAATACGGGTATTCGGTACCTAAGGGCTTGAAATGATTTTAATGGATTTAAACACATGCCATGCCACTTTTCAAAAAAAAAAAAAATCCCACAGGTACAGTTGCTACTGCGATTCTATGTACCAAATTACTTTATATCATAATTTGATGCTTAGTTACGGCATTTTATGTGTTTTTGGTTAATGACAATTTGTGGACGGACAATTGTCCGATTACGCCCATCTACGAACTAGAATTTTTAAAATTTTAAGAAACCCACATACCAAGTTTCATCGAGATATCTCAACTTTTACTCAAGTTACAGCTTGCACGGACGGACGGGAAGACAGACAGTTCTCTGGATTTCAACTTGTATGGTCATCATGATCATTTATATACATTTATATATAATCCTAGAACTATCTCGCTTAGTTTTAGGGGATACGTACAACCGTGGGTGAACTCTGTACTCTGTAACAACTGGTTGCAAGAGTATATATAGAGCTGGTTCAGAAGAACCGTTTCACAATGAAACCGATGGAGAAGTTTAATGAATTGGCTTTAGAAATGACCTTGACTTTGACCAAACTTTACAGATCAACTGCTTTTTCCTGGCTTAGCCCTCAACAAAATACGCGCTTGAAAGTATTTTAACGACAGTGAAGAGGTATTCTCCGATACTGAGGCTTATTTTAAAGCAAAAGATCAATGGTACCTCAAAAGTGGTAATCAAAAATTGGAAGAAACTGGAATGAAATATAGCTTTGGCGTCTTACAAATACTCATCACATTATACTAAGTACGAGTATATGGTTCCATTAATATTTCTTAGCTCTTGCCAGGTATGCATGTTTAATAAATTCTTTCTAAGGCCACAATTACATTTTAGTTCAGTAAAATTCCTTCATATACATACTATTTCCCCTGTATATATGTATGAAAGAATATAATAGAAAATATTCCAAACCCCGAAAAAAAATCTACCACCACCAAGGCTAAAATAATACCTATTTAGATATTATGTTCTTTTGGAAAACCAATTACTGCTCATATGTATCTTATCGACTCCAAAACCAATACTTGTTCAATTTCCTAGAACATAGCCATAGAAGTATGGTAGAGGGAAAGTTAATTACAAGCTTCGGCTGCTTCATGTTTTGAAAACTTAATAAATATGTAAGGAAAGCAATTCTTTTCGTCCTTGCAACATGCAAACTTGCACCATAATGTCAATATCAATATCGCAAACAAATACAGGGGCAAACTCAAAGTTGAAGCTTATAATTTTCGGCTCTTACCTTACTTTGAGTAACTATACATATTTCATGACAGCTACACCGTTGAACTACCGAAACAAATAGGTGCATGTACTGCTCTGCTGTGAAGTGGAGAAGCACAGACAGAATAATGAACTATTTGGCGCTTGGAGGAGCTCGCCAGCTGTCTGGTCGTTGTTATTGCTGAATTTGAATATTTTAAGGTAAGGGAAAATGGTATCATGTTCAATTTAGTGCTAAATATGCTGTTATGTATACCAAAAGTAAGACTGTTGTGAGACACAAGCAAATATTTGTAGAGGGAGGGAATTAGAATTGATAAGGGGCATGCATCAGCTTCTTTGTAGAATATGGTCAGACGAAAGCATGCCCAACGATTGGAATTAAAGTGTGCCCCCACAATCCGCGCTAACTACTGTGAGATAAGCCTTCTCAGCATCGCATATAAGGTTCTATTGAGCGTATTGTGTGAAAGAATACAGCCCACCGTCACAAAATTGATTGAACCTTGGAAGAGTAGCTTTAGGCCTGGTGGACGAAGACAAGACGACATAGCTCAGCGATGACAACATCTGATGAGTCGACATAGCGAGTTTTCGAGAGAAAGATTCTGCGGAAGATTTATGGTTGGAACGATGTCGGCTATAATCGCGTAAGTGGTGTCTGCGCCAGTAAAGAAGACAACGAAGTATGGCACCTGTCATCTCAAGATGGTCGCAACTGGTCTATAACAGACTTTATAACGAAATATGAATATAAATATGGATAATCTAGAAGTTTTTTTCTTTTCTTGTTAACCACGCAAATAAAATTTTTAAGAATACGACTATAATATTGCTCGAAGTTAAACTCAGAAGCAATATGTCTCGCTAGCTTTGTTCACTATAAAAAATTTTTTTCTTCAAGAAACTCATACTTTCTCGCTAATATCTCAAGAGCAACAGTGCCTGAGTTGAAATATGATGCCAGAAAATATAGTAAAATCACTATTATTTGCCAAAACATAATTTATTTTTAGATGTCAAATTCTCAAATAGTCTTACCCAGTGATGATATGCGAATCTATCACTGAGTGTAATGTTTAGTGGGAGACGAAAAATATTGGCGCAACACGACATACCATCAAGGCCAACAAAAATACAAATAGGCAAGCGGAAGCATACAAAACAATAGCAAAAAATTGAAATATGAAATACCCTTCATAACTATACATATTTACAAAGCTGTTATTGCTGATTGTGCAACATTTTGCTGTAAGTTTGCCGAAAGTCGTTTTCAATTTACATTGACGAACTCGTGACGGTCGACTGTGCACTTTTCACGTTCGAATCAAGTTACCACCTGCCTACGACACATGCCGTCGAAGGTGGACAGAGAGAAGAATTGGTTTGCATACACACACCCTTCAGTAATGTCGTTTGATTGCAGCTGTGTGAGATCAAGTTGGAGGTTGCGCTACCCAGACGTTGTTGATGTAGGGGTGCAATGTACAAAAATATCCGTTAAATATCATATGCAAGAAGCAGTCGTGTTTTTATGCTGCGACAGGGGCAACTCAGAATTGTTTGTGATGGCCAAAGGTGGTTTATATACTGTACATACATACAAACTTAAGGTTTTCACTGTAACTGCTGCAAGTGTTTGTGGTTATGTTGTGGCAGGGGCACAATCGTGCGCGGATGGCGATAGCAAATGTCGCATGAGAGTCGCCAACGTAACCCTTAAACAAGCAAATTGTGTAGTCATAGAAGTGGGTGTGAGAAGGAAGCAGTAGAGACCCTGCTGGAAAAAATACTTTTTCAGGATTTGGATGATTGTGTTAGGCCTGTTGATATGAAACCAATAAAACTACTTTGAATTTAATATGTAATATATATATAAGAATACCCAAATGAAGTCAGCTACTTTAACTTGTTGCCACGAAGTTCTGTATTTAACGCTTCGCAAATAAAAAAGGTTTCATATAAAAACTTGATTTGTATCAGTCAGATTGTCATCAAAAAATTTGTTCGAATATTGTACCATTTTGGGTAATAATCCATGCCGAATTTCGTTAAGATATCTCGTCAAATGAAAAACTTTTCCATACGTCAAAAAAGGCCTGATTATACAGTTGTATGAACTATGACATTGAACAGTGTCTTGTAGGAAAGGTTAGATGCCATATTTCAGAATATCATAGCCGCATTATTAGACTTGGTTTCATTAACCTGGATACAGAACTGCTTAAGGAATGTCCAACCTCGTTATCAATGATATCGAGTTACTTTGTGATAAAACTAGTACTAGGTCATATTGGAACTGTAAGTAACTATAACGACGCTGACGATCTGGCAAGGCAAGACACCATAGTCCCGCTATTATTATAATGAGATGAGTCGATGCTCCCCCCTCCGCGTGTGTTCTACTACTGGATAGTTGGGCTTCGCAGAAGTACCTAACCTAATCTAATATTTCAGAACATCAAAACGATAACCCAGTGGCGACACTTTCTTTGACAAATTTTAAATGGCATATAATGTCAGAGTTGTAAAAATAATTTTTCAATTAATATCATAAAAAGAACTCTGAAAGAGATAAACATCAAGATCGGCAGGCCAATGAATGTCTCCTCCCTGGTGCCGAAAGAGAGTTTTGGAAAGGGCCGTCGGTGATAACTATCTTTGTCGCGAGCAAGTATTTTAGATTGGCACAAACGCCCAGGACGGCTATCAACATCAATTGATTATAAACACGTCAATAAAATAAAGCAAATGGTTTTTGAGAATCGACGATTAACAGTCAGAGGTCTTACTAGCATCGTTCTTCTTCTTCTTCTTTACTGGCGTAGACACCGCTTACGCGATTATAGCCGAGTCAACAACAGCGCGCCAGTCGTTTCTTCTCTTCGCTACGTGGCGCCAATTGGATATTCCAAGCGAGGCCAGGTCCTTCTCTACTTGGTCCTTCCCACGGAGTGGAGGTCTTCCTCTTCCTCTGCTTCCCGCGGCGGGTACTGCGTCGAATACTTTCAGAGCTGGAGTGTTTTCATCCATCCGGACAACATGACCTAGCCAGCGTAGCCGCTGTCTTTTAATTCGCTGAACTATGTCAATGTCGTCGTATATCTCGTACAGCTCATCGTTCCATCGAATGCGATATTCGCCGTGGCCAACGCGCAAAGGACCATAAATCTTTCGCAGAACCTTTCTCTCGAAAACTCGCAACGTCAACTCATCGGTTGTTGTCATCGTCCAAGCCTCTGCACCATATAGGAGGACGGGAATTATGAGAGACTTATAGAGTTTGGTTTTTGTTTGTCGAGAGAGGACTTTGCTTCTCAATTGCCTACTTAGTCCGAAGTAGCACCTGTTGGCAAGAGTTATCCTGCGTTGGATTTCTAGGCTGACATTGTTGGTGGTGTTTACGCTGGTTCCAAGATATACGAAATTATCTACAACTTCAAAGTTATGACTGTCAACAGTGACGTGAGTGCCAAGTCGCGAGTGCGACGACTGTTTGTTTGATGACAGGAGATATTTCGTCTTGCCCTCGTTCACTGCCAGACCCATTTCTTTTGCTTCCTTGTCCAGTCTGGAGAAAGCAGAACTAACGGCGCGGGTGTTGAGGCCGATGATATCAATATCATCGGCATACGCCAGCAGTTGTACACTCTTATAAAAGATGGTACCTTCTCTGTTAAGTTCTGCAGCTCGAACTATTTTCTCCAGAAGCAGGTTGAAAAAGTCGCACGATAGGGAATCGCCTTGTCTGAAACCTCGTTTGGTATCGAACGGCTCGGAGAGGTCCTTCCCGATTCTGACGGAGCTTTTTGTGTTGCTCAACGTCAGTTTACACAGCCGTATTAGTTTTGCGGGGATACCAAATTCAGACATCGCGGCATAAAGGCAGCAGCATCGTTATAATATAAAAATGATCAGTGAAAACCATTTTAAAAGATCATTTGGGCCTAAGGAAAATGAACGCACGATTAGTGCCAAAATCAATCAATTTGTTTTCGAAAAACAGCGTTTGATTACGTCTGTGAAACAATGCTTTCCGACTACGAGGCTGTCATGAAACGTATTATTACTGGCGCTGAGTCTTGGATCTATGCTTACGATCCGGAAACAGGATGAACATCGTGAAAAAGGTGAGCCGAAGGCGAAAAACAACGTCAAAGCAGGTCCAAAATCTTCGATTATCCTAGGTGTGGTGCACTTCGAATTCCTTCCGAGCGGTCAAACTGTCACGAGGAATACTTTTTGAGTATTATGCGTCATTTGGGAATAGATGTTCGAAAAAAGAGGCCGAAAATATGGGCCGACAACTCTTGTTATCAGCACGAGGATAATGTACCGTCGCATACTGATTTATTCTTGTTGAGTTTTGAGGGGGACGACATAGATTTTAAAGAATAAATTCAGAATTTTAAAATTACTAGGGGATCCTGCCACGCATTGCTGTAGTCTACATTTTATATTATTATTCATAGAATAAACTATTCAATACAGAGAAAATATTATTTACGAATTAAGGCGAAAATGTTTTTGTCGGTATAAGAATGCAAAGGATTGTACTTGATGTTTAATTTTGAATATGTTCGTACAAATAAATTTCATTTGGAAAAAATAACGAATTTGGGGCTGCTTTCTCAAGGCCTGGTTACCAGCGTTTCTGTCCACTTAATAGAGTTGTCCGCATAACAGATTGTACTTAATAAACATAAACAATGTGCACGATTAATGGAGATGTGCGCTTAATAGGGCGACAATTTAAAATAACTTTCGCTGTATTCTTTATTTATGAATTGTTTTACATATCTTGTCTTCTAAGTTGGTTCGAACTAGACACAATAAGCTAAGTTTTACTAAAATTGGTTCAGTAGCTTAGGAGTCCATTGCGCCAGCTCAATAAATTATTAATTTTCAAGGTTACTCAGTTTGCTCAACCGACGTAACGCACTCCATGGATATATAATAAGGTGCCAAAACAATAGGAGAGCAAAGCATTTTCCTACAGGGCAGCAAGCACAGAAGGAAGCGCTTTATAAAGCCTTTAATATACTGGCCCCGTCTAGTACTTTCCAAGCGACCAACAAGCAAACACTCAAACGTTGCTCTTACTTGTCGCATACGCCCCCGGCAATGTTATTATCACCATACAAGCCATTCGTGTCTGTCTGTCGGCACTGTGCAATAAAAAATATTAGCATAAAAGCAAGCGCTTTAAAGCCACTAAAAATATATATAGCATACATACATACATATGTGTGTATATGTATATGTGTATGCGTGAATATACTTTATGCGAATGGCGTAGAAGAAATGCTTTTACGCGCTCTCTAAGGGCAGCAGACATGTTGTGTTCTAAAAGCACTTTCACAATTTTTTTTGCGCAAATTTCATTTGCAAATACATACATATATAACCATATAAATTTGTATATATTTTTTCTACGCTCTGCTTTCTGTGCTTCATAATTAAAATTGTATGGTCTTTAATTTTATTTTGCACTTCAAAATTATTTGATTTATTTTTGCACACTTAGGGCCACCGAGAACCCTGACACGCATTCTAGCCCAGAGAGTATTCAAACTATGCGCACAGCATACACACACATATATACCTATATGTTTATAATTTTCGCACATAAATATATATTTATAGCAGATCGTTTTTTGTTCGGCGTTCTCAAAATTATTTATGTACGGAATTCTGCTGGCTCTGGCCTGTGTATATATGTATGTACTTATATGTGCTTGTATATATGTATTTTGTTTTAATTTTTGCGTAGGGCGATGGCCATCGTTGTGCTGGTCATTGCCAAAGTGTTTAATTCTTCGAAAAAGTGCTATCAACGGCAGACTGAGAAATTTATATGTATACATATATACTTATTATAGATGCTTCAGTACATTTTCCTCAAGCACTTAAATGAACCTTAATTAAAGCAGGCATCTCGTTGCATATTAAATTTTACACCAATTCGCTCGCTAATGCTGACACAGTGAAATTTCAAGGTGACAATTGTTATTAAATTATTTTATTAGGTGGCTAGCATTGCCCAGGGAATTGCTACGTGCCTATCATGCTGTGCATGGCTGATTTGAAGCACGCAAAAATATTTACTTTCTACAGAGAAAACATAAACAGAGTGTGATCTTGAACCTTTGAATATTGAATATTTTAAAAATACCTAACATTTAACAGCCAGAACATTCTTGCTTTTGCAAAAAACAAAAAAAAAATTATGTTGGATTGCAGCAATAAAAATATTAAAGATTTCTTAAAGAACTTGATATTGATCGGTTAGTACTTATGGCAGCTATGAGCTGTATTGATGCAATCTGAACAATATTTTTTATTTAAATAATAATTTAATCCAAAATTTGTGTAGATATCTCGTCAAATGAAAGTGTTTTTCATACCAGTACTATATTCCAAACGTTCAGTTTATAAGGCAACTTTATGCTGTAGTGGTCCGATATCCTACAAATCCGGCAGCTTATTGGCGAGGAAGAGATGTATGCAATATTTCAGATCGATATCTCAAAAACTGAAGTAGTCGTACGCGTATATGCAGAAGCATAGACAAACAAAGCCTTGAATAAGGATGACATATAACTATTGGTCTTATAAGAGTGCTGTCAGTTTTAAGTGGGTTTTTGGTCAATAAAGTATGAAATAATGTTTGCTTCCAACATCTAAGCCATTTGCATTATTTTCCATTGCCAACAAAAAAAAGAACCAAAAAATGCATTTGAAAGAGTACTTGAGAGCTTCGTATAATGGTTTATTATAATATTTACTAGTTGAATTAATTCCATATTTGAGTAAAAAAAATATATGTTAGGGTATCTATACTTATATTATAAAGAGGAAAGGTTTGTACCTATTTTGGTATGTTTGTATGTTTGTAATAAATAGGCTCAAAAAGTACTGGGCCGATTTTAAAAACTCTTTCACCAATAGAATGCTACATTCTTCCAATTTGACATAGGCTACATTTCATTTTGAAAAAAATTAGGGATCTTTGGTAAAATTTGAACAATGTAACCGAAGGAGTAGAAAAATGAGTCTTAAAATGTCTTTCGTCGAATGCGCTGCCGAAACTATTAGCGATAGAACAAAATAATGTACAACAATATTGAAGAACATCATAATGTCTACAAAAAACTCTGCGGTGGCATATGTTCAACTATTGTAGTTATGTCGCTACAACAACTTTTTTTTCATTTTAAACATTAATGAAAATGCTAACCAAATTCAAACCATGCTATTTATGTGTTTATATTAATCCTTGTCCAAATAAATTATTTTATGGTCAAGACCATTTAACTACCTATAAAATAGTTTTTAAAATGGACTTTCCATTCAAAAGATATTACGAATTAAAAAATTCAAAAAGTAAACAAAACCGCCATAGCGCCGTGGCCGTTGTTTGCGATGCTTTCTGAAAAGCGCGCCGGGCCAGAGAATGTAAAGTATAGAGAAGGTGCAAATTGAATTCTGTATGATGTTCGATTTGGCGGCTAACAGAGCCGATAGAATCAAAGTAAGGAATTCGACGTTGTCGCTGCTATTTAGCAGAATTGAGCACGTGCAGTGGCAAAAATATATGTAAAATGACTGTATTCATTATTTATTACTGTTATTTTAATTTTTTAATTATTATTATTTTAATTTTATTTTTTTTTTTAAATTTTTTCGTAATTATTACTTTTACTTATAATATTTTTATACGCTAATTTTTAAAGAATATTATTATTATTATTATTTAATATATTTATTTAATAATTTATTATTTACTTATATCTAAAACGACTGAATTCATTATTTATTACTGTTATTTTAATTTTTTGATTATTATTAGTTTTATTTTTTAATTTTTCAAAAGTGCCCGCCACTTAAACCATCAAAGAAATTGAACATAAATAGACTTACATACAAATATAACTGTGGAATTTTTTTTAATACAAATAAAAATATTTGTCAAAAAAAGTGTTTTAATCCAAATTTCCAAAAATGAATAATTGTCTTCCCCGTGCGACGGGCTGCTAGTTCCAAATATAATAATCTTGAATATTTTAAAATTACCTAACGTTTAACACCGAGTGAACCCATTAAAATTGTAAAAATTATAACAAATACTATTTTTTAAGCAAAAAGTTAAGAATGTTATGTAAGGATACGACGTAGGACTGATAACTCGTAAAAAGGTTATGCAATATGCCACTTGGACAGCTGTAAACGATGGATATTTGTGATTTTCAAAATCTCTTGGAACACAAGACCCTTATAGAACGACGTTGCGTTATAAGCCTACCAAATATGTATTTATTAAAATTCTAGGCATTTCGCCAGGTTCGCCGAAAATCGAGAAGTTTCAATCTCAATCCAGCAAAAGCTGGAGAGTTGAGAAGAAAGTTCCACCTCGCCTTTTTCCACATCGCTTTACCAATTTCCATTCGACAGGATACTTACGTAAACTCATAGTCAAAACAACTGCCATGGCGGCGAGAGAAACCTTTTTAAAAGCAAGTACCATAGTTCATAGAACCTCTGGCGTTCATTTTGAGGTAAAAGGATTTTGCAGCAGTATAAGTTTTGGTTGTTGACTGTCAGGAGGTTCAAAGATCCAACGATAGAGTGTACGTGGGCAACTGAGTACGCAGTCGTGGCTAATATGATGAAATTGGGGTTTAGGTAAGTATACTGCATTTCTAAAGAAGCTATCCAATTTTTTGGTGTTTTTGTATAATAAATTATTAATATGACTGTCTGTCTACATGTGTATACGTTACGAGTCCCTCAGTTTTTGGGATATTGAAATGTTGCACACGACCAAAAGCTGCTCATTTGTTGAAACCGACGACATCGGAGCGCTATAGCACAAAATAAACGATCGGAGTGAAGAGCTTGTATAGAAAACTTTTCAATTTGACGAAACATCTTCACAAAATGTGCCAAAGGTTATTATCTATGGTATTGGTGAAATCTTCAAACAAATTGTTCTGTACAGACAACTATAGTATACAGCTGCCATACAAACTGACTGATTGAAATCAAGTTATTGTAAAAACTCTTTTGTATTATTGAAGGGTGCAACCAAAGTTTGCGTTTTTTCTTGTTTGCGTGCATTTTACGAATTTCAAAAAATCAATTTTTTTAATTATTTTATTAAATTATACTATTTACCAAAAAAAAAAAATGTTGCGAAATATTCATTAAAATTTTAATTTTTTTGTAAAAATGTCTGCTAAAAATAAAATTTTTAGCTTTTTCTGCATCCAAGTTCTAAGTTAAGGTTTTAACTTAAACACGTATTTTTTCAACTTAGATGATCCTGGAAGGAGTTATCCTGCCAACGTGGGGGCATATTTTTTCCGAGAGGTCACGGGAAATGGTATCGCAATGGCCGAGTAAAAAAATTCTAATAAAAATTCTAAAAAAATATTTAATTTTTTTATATGAGAAAAAAGTCTATTTTTTATCCGAAAAAACCCGATAACCCCTTAACAGGTCTGTGTACTTCTAATCAGTACTTTTGGCTATAGATAAGATATGTATAAATAATATAAATTAAAGAGAAAATAGTGTTTACTTATTGGTTAAGAGTTTCCTATCAAGAGATCTTAAACAGAAGAAATAAATGAAGTCTTAAAACATAATAATTAGGAGTCTAAAAGTCACATAATATCTCATAGAGTTCATCTTAAGTGACCCTGCCTTTCTTATCATATGTTTAAGCCTTCCTCTAACTATTTTTTTTAAATTGTAGTAGCTATATTTTCGTAAAATACTATGTTGTTAGATTATACTAGTCTCATCCGTACGGAAGGAAGGAAGCTTTGTTTTGTACTTCAACACTTTTTTAGGGAAATTTTTAATATTTCTATATATGGTATATAGCTTTCATTTCTAAAATGAGAATTTTTGTAATGTATGGTACATACATATTTACATTATATACATGTATACATATATATGTATTTATTTTAGATTTTTTATTTTGCTAAAGATTAAAAACTTTTTGTTTAGCACTTTTACGATTTACCACAAGTATATTTCAATAAATTTTACCAGCACGCAATGCAAATTTTATACATTTTTTTATTTTACGAGCTTTCAGCAACTTTACAAACACTAATTACCCCAATATATGCGCTAATGCTTCAAATTGCCTGCTTGAATTTACAAAATTTATCACCGCAATGAAGTAAATCGATTTAAATTTTTATTGCCCGCACTTGCAACACGCACTTCGCGCCCACTTGGCAAACGCATTTGTTATTTGGCACTTACATGAGAGTGCACACAGACGCCCAATACACACACGCGTACGCACTTACTGAATGACTTCGTTAAAGTTTCACATTGTTGGTGTTGTTATTGCGGCAATTCTTGTTGTTGGTATTGGCAACGACTTTTGCCTGCACTGAGTAACCGCCCAATGCACTAATTAGGCGCTGGCAGCAGTCACAATGCGTAGGTAGCCACTCTTATTGTGATTGTTGTAGTTGTTTTTGTTTTTGTACACATACACAGAATGCGAATTTCCTTCCGTTACTGTCCTCGTCGTCCCAATTTCCACTGCGGACTATCGCTTTCGATTTTACTGCTCTTCAACCGAGCTCTACTTTACTTGCTTTCTTTGCGACACTCACTTTTTGCACATTCTCACATGTACATACAAACATATCTACACTTTCGCACATTTACCTTCAAGGGAATATTCACTCTTTCACCATTTCTTCCACATAAATCACTGGCTTTTATATAATTTGAAAATTACTTTCTTTCAAAATTAAAACGAAAATTTATTTTTTTGCACTACTTTCTTCGTGTTGAATGCGAAATTAAAGCGTGAGAAAATCAGTTTTCTATTGCTTGCTAAAAATTAGGTAAACGGAAAAGGTTCGGTCGTGTTCCGCCAATGTCGTTCTGCATTTGCCTGCATCCGCCAACACGTCCGTAAAGTAAAAATGTCTACAAAAAACTGATGCGATGAGCGACACAAAATTCGGTTCTAGCCATTCTCTGACCGACAACTGGCATACATATGTACATATACTATGAGAAAATAAGAAGAAGAAAAGCGAAAAGATATTTGCACGTAGGAGTGAATCAGGCAATGCGCCACCCAGCCTGCCAGCTTTTCTGTTTGGGTAGGCAAAAAGCGTCGGGTTGCCATTGCTGGGGTTGCTGTTGACAATACGAGTGCTTCCGACCTTCTTTGTGCGGGCGGGGTGGTGCATATTTGATATGAAATATGCGTGCGGCGATTGTACACAGAGAGTTTTCACGTTCGGCCAAATAGTACAGCTAGCAGCTGACGCCTAATACGCGTTCGATTCTGTCCACTATGTAAATATTGTGCCATGTGCTTTAAGGTATGCTCTCTTGGGTAAGAGAATTGCTTTGAATAAGGGATGCTAACAGCCGACAGACCCAAGTGGGTACAGTGCGGGTTAAAAATATTAGATTCATTAAAATATATTTTTTTCTTAAATATTCTAAATTGAAAACAATGCCACGGCTTTCAAACTTTTCTACTCTACGGACATTTTCATAATCTGTGTAAACTTCGCCATATGGGCAGACCTACATTTTTATGAAGGAGGTTTGAAATCACCTATGGATGGCGATTGTTGTTAGAATCTTCATTGACTTTATTTGGAGATGAATTATGGCTGTGAATTGTTTATTGTAATGTACTATCCCAATACGTCCTGCTTAATTTTCGTATTTTCGCGAGATCTGGATTGAACACCTCGAAACCTTCAGAAATCCAGAGAGCTGGTGGGAATGGAAATAAAGATATTTACACTATTTTTCTTGATTTTTGTCGGCTCATAAGATCTGATTACAAGAGTTCTTTTTCTTTCTGCAAGAGGAACCTATTGGTATACTAATACAAAGGTCCTACGTTTCCCTTTGTTACAATGCTTGGGAATTGTCGAAGATTGTTACACAAATTCATGTTCTCCGGTGGCTACTGTTATCGAAAAATATTGTATATACTCAGATGAAACAAATTTCTGGCTTAAAGGCTTCGTCAACAAACAGTCCCTATTAATAAGAGTCAAAGCTTGGTTCGGAAAACGCACTTGCATTCACAAAAATTAATCGTTTGGTGCGAATTATGATATGGTAATATTAGGTTTTATTTCTTTTGAAATCGGATAGAAAATTATATTACTTAATAACATGATGTTGATTGTATTTTTTTACCCGGAATTTGATTAAATCGATGAGATTTGATTTTGGTGAACGTGTTCTTGTCCGACTCGTACCGAAAAAGATGATTTTTTTTTCAAAAAGAATATCGTGAACAGATTTCTTTGGACATACTTGATTGTGAGAATTTCAAACCCACATTGTCGATGAGACATGCAAACAAGTCAACAATCATCGGAATGGCATCCGTTTTCGGCTGATCGAAGAGATACAACAAAATTCATTGAACGAGCTGAAGACCAAAAAGTGCTATCAAAAGTGTTTCGAGAACTGGACAGATCATTAGCATAAGTGTTCTACATCTGGGTGAATTACTCTGAAGGCGACAAAATAAATATACATGAATAACTAACTATTTTGCGGCGAATCCTTTCTTCATCACACAGAAAATGCTGTGAAGTATGATGTAGGAAATGTCTCGTTAGAATTTCATTTTCAGCATTATTCATCCGGTCACGCAGAGATTCCAAATCCAGAAGAAGACTCTCTATATCTAACTTCAGCGTCGATGGTCGCATTGATCTCTTGAAAAACCAAATTTCTCTCATTGATTGCCTGAGGGATTTTAAACCATATGGATTCTATCAAGACGCATTCAAATTTGCTAATGTATTTCAAAATTCGATCAACTTCTCGTTGAGCTTTCATTTTTAACTTCTTTCAAATTGATTGATTTTATCAATCCGGAAAGATTTTTCGCTAACAGCAACGGTGGCATCGATTCTGGCACTTGGTTCCCATTAAAGAGGCAATATTTTGTCGGTTTTTTCGTCAAAATCTACAATCAGTAATCGCGATGTTTTTAAAAAAATGTTCGTATTAATCACCTAACAAAAGCAATATACTTTTGACTACTCACTACATTTTTATGAAAATACAGATCACTTCAAAAGCTCCGAGACAGGGGGAATCACGACCGACCATCTCTCTCATCGGGTCTGTATATTTTCATGAAAATAAAATATTGCATACAATTAAAAAAATATTTATAAATTAAATAAACTTTTATTTTTAGACTTTTAGAACCCCTTACATATTTTCGAAAATATTTTTTTTTCATCTTCTTGCGTAACAGCCCACTGTTTCGCAAATAAAGAGCGCGTCCGGCTACATCTCTTCCCATTCATGCTTTATATGTTTTAAAACAGAACATGCGCAGTATGAGTTGCAAAGAAAAAGTCTCAAACTGAGAGCGTACCTGGAGCAGAATTCTAACAATAATAACAAAAAAGTGTTTGTGTGTATGCCAGTGCATAGGAACTCTACAATTTAAATGTTGCTCACTAATTTGATGCAATGTTTTCATGCTTTCGGCTGCTACATAGCTACATGTATGTGTATATGTATTGCTGTCTGTATGTATATACAAGTTGACGCTGCGCTGTCAGATCCTTTCAGTGCATCTTTCGCCCGCAAAAACAAAAACAAACAACAAGGTGAATAAAAGAAAGATAAATAAAGGTAGAAATCACAACAACAACAGCAAAGTTGCTGTAAAAATCTCTTTCCCAAAAAGTCGACAAGTTTATGTGCGCGAACACATGCTTTGCGTTGTCAGCGGCGTTGGCGTCGGCGTTGCAGGCAGCGGCAGTGGTGACAGCAGTCTTAATGCTCCACTTTGGAACTCTACTAAATACTTAGTGGATATATGTGGCTAGATACATATATATATTTACGTATATATATATATTTATATTAATGTCTGTGAGTTTGTGGATATTTTATATGCGGACCCTTACTTGGCGCATGTCACAATTGTAGCCGCTATGAGTTAGTGTATTTTTGGGCTGATCCTTTGCCAAAATGTGCATGGCATTCATTACAGAAGATTAACATTTTCGAGACGTCAACTGTCGTTCGACACATTTTTGAGAGATGCCGGACGCGTAACACAACTGAAGGCAACCTACATACATACACACATGCATACAAATATATAGTGTATATATATATGTATATGTATACTTAATCAGTTGTCTCTATTTGAGATTCTCTGCTTGAGTGTGTGTGAGAAAAAGAGTGTGGTGTGCGGTGTGATAGCCTGACCCTTGGGAGGCAAATGGTCATTGTGGCGAATTTTATTATTGTTACAATGCTTGTTTAGTTGTTATGGTTATGGATGTTGTTGTCATGGGTCAGGCTGCTGTTCTGAGGTTTTCTTTTTACTGTTGTTTGTACGTTGCACGTTGTTAGGGAGATTAAAAAAGTGTTTATCCTCGTCGTTTACCGCTCAATCCCTAACGACTTTTGTATGCAAGCGCGCCGGCAAAGCATCCAAGCAACACATGCAACACACATTTATAAGCAAGTAGTTGTTCACCTTGTTGTTAGTTGTGTAGGGTTCGAGTGCATGTCAATGAGAATGAGGCGCACATAATTGAATGCTCGGGAAGTGAAAGTGGCGCAGAAAGAACAGGTAACAATGGAAATAAGCAGCAAAAATATGTGAAATAAAATAGTTGGTGAATGCCGTGTGGCAAGAGTTCACATTGTTGACATTTACATAGATGTGTGTACATACATATGTATGACTGGCGGTGAAAGTGTGCGTGTATTTGTAGTGATATGATTGGAATGCAAATATTTTGTATTTTTTGTTGTTGTATTTTTTGCATATTTTACAAATCGTAACTTTATGCGGTTAAGGCTGCTTTTCACTTCCGTTGCCTTGGCGCTTGCGGTTGCAAGTGCTTGAGTTCTATAGATTTTTCTTATTACAGCAGCAACCGTATGCCGTGCTTTCACTGCTGTTGCGTTTCCTGTGGAAACTCGCTATTTTCAATTGCTGTCAGCGTGGTTACAAGTGCAAAATGTTTGCTTTTGTTGTTGTTCGTTTTCATCATTACAGCGTTGTGGATGTTGTTGTTTTTTTTTGTTATTATTTTTGTTGTTGTTATTTGTTCTTACATTTGACACAAGCAAAAATATTTTTGTTTTTGTTGTAGTGAGCGGTTGTTAGGAATTTCTTGTTATTGCTTTTTCAGTTGTTATAATCGTAAAATATTTATTGTTGTTGTTGTCGCAAATGTACACTTGTTGTTGTTGTTATTAATTTCTTGTTGTTGTTTTTTCCAGTTGTTACAAACATGAAATATTTGTTGTTATTATTGTTACAAACGTAAGATTTTTGTTGTTGTTATTCATTTTTTGTTGTTGTTTTTACAGTTCTTACAATTTGTTGTTGTTGTATAGCTTTCCCTTCTGCTGATGTTTCATTGTGGTTGCTTTCTCATACCTTTTCCTCTTTGCTGTCATTTGCTGACAACTTTTCCAATTGGAATTTCGGTGCGGCTTATGCAAATTAAGTTTAATTTCCTCAAATTGCATTGAAATTGAAATTTGGAGTAAATGAAAGCGAAAACTCAAAAGTGAAAAGTGAAAAGTGTGGAAATACATAAGAATTTGCCGTCTTGCTTTTATTTAAATTTATTTATTTTTTTCGTTTATTCTCTTTTGACTTACATTAACACATTTACATATACATATATACTTTATCTTCATTGTGTTGTGATTTATTTTGTTGCTATAGATACTTAATTTAATATGTATCGTTCGCACTTAAGTCTTTAAGCATACAAGTTTGATACATTACGGTATACAATACATTTAATTACAATATAATTTAAAATGACACTAACTAAACAATAATAATTTATACATTACTTATACGATAGTGTATGTATGTACATAATGCTAAGGCAGTAAATGTATTTTAATTAAGTGTTTCTAAGTAAATTTATGCATAATTAATTTATTTCGATTTTTGATTACGTACATACAAACGAATCGATGTGAAATAAGAGCGTGTGGTGTACACGGCGTATGAGTAATAAATTTTATTTTGCTGCCCCAACGCCATTATTCAACATGATAATGATAGCGATAGCTTTCCAACTTACATAAATGCATAAATTTTTAACTTCCGTTACATATACAACGTGCGTCTTGTGTTCTTCAACATTACAAATCACTAAAGGTAATCAGCGAAGGGCAAACAAACAAAAGACCACCGGTGCGTATACGTAATATTTCGTTCCAAATTTGATTTGTGTATTCAAGTGGCAAGCGGCTGATTGCAAGACACGGCATTAAGGTGTTTGAGCAAAAATTATGCATGCAAACAATTGAAACAAATTTAAACATAAAAAAAACAATTTAAAATAAAAAAATTTATTTGAAAAATATTAATAATAATATTAAATAAAAATCATATTTTAATTTAATATTAAATAAAAATCATATTTAAATTTAACACTACACAATATGGAAGTGAAAACAATTAAACACAAAAAAAAACAAACATTTGTTAAAAAAAATTAAATAATTTTATATAAAATATTTTTAAATAAAAAAAATCAATTAGCACAAAAAAACATTTAAAAAATAATTTAAAAAATATTAAAAAATATTAAAATAAATTTTTAAATTAAACACTGTACATTATGGAAATTTTAAATTTTAGAAATATTTAAATTAATAATTAAAACAAATTAAAATTCTTAAAAGTTCAATTATAAAAAAAACTAAAAAAATAGAATTTAAAAAAATATTAAAAATAAATAAAATTAATATTTGAAATAAAAACTTCACAATATGAAAGCGAAAACAATTAAATCCAATAATTAAAAAAAAAATTATTAACACGTTGACGGACACTTGCGTCTATAGCCGTCAAAGCGAAGTTCACTATGTGGCATGACGGCGATAGCCGTCTAAAACGAAACGGTCGTTTACAGACACTGACACATAGTGTCAATTTTCGAACTTTACTTGTTCCTACTGTCCGTCAATGTGTTAAATAAATATGGAAAAAAATCAATTCAAATATTTTTTAAATTTAAAACAGTTTATTAACGAAATTGAAATAAAATTCTAGTAAAACTGATAAAATAAAAATAGAAAATAAATAAAAAATGATATTAAAAAATATTAAGAATTATTTAAATTATCCATTTTTATTATTTTAATTATCCACTACACAATATGGAAGTGAAAACAATTATAAGAAAAAAAGTAAAAAAGGGGTTTATTTAAAAAAATATGGAAAAAAATTTAAATAAGATATTTTTTAAATATCAATAAGTTTTTTAAAAAAATCAAATTAAACAAATTAAAAACTATCAAAAAAGAATAGACAAAAACTAAATTAATGGCTACATATAAGCGGAAAACTAAATTGTAAATTTTTCAAAAATTAAAAAATCAGGTCTTAGTAATACACAATAAGTTCTTTTGCTTGAAAAAAAAAAAAACAATTTTTTAAAAATTTTAAATTGTTAAAACATTAAAAATAAATAAAATTCAAATAAAAAACTGCAAATTAGAAATTTTAGTTATGTAAAGTAAAATAAAAAAAATTAAAATTTAAATATATATATATTAATCAAATTACTAAAAATAATATTTTTCTAAACATGAAAGAAATTTTTAAAAAAACCAAAAAACAAATTTTAAAAATTCAAATTCAAAAATTTTTAATAACTAAAGTAAAATTTTTACAAATTGTCGCCTTTGTTTGTTTGTCACCCTACCATTAAGCGCACATACTTAAGCCGTTTGTGCTTGCCACACGTGCCCCTAATCACCACAATCACCAAGAGTGCCGTTGCTTATGAAATTATGTAAATTTTTGCAATATAGTGCTTATGCGTGAGTATTTGCGGTGCCCCACACACCACCCACACACACACACAAGGAAAGTAAGCTATTTCCTTAAGTTATTATGCTTAGCTCCATTGCAGACATTTGACAACTTTCCAATTGTCGTTTGTTATTGTTGTTGTTCTTGTTTATTTATAACATTATTGGTTTGTGCTTCAGTCAATCAACGCCCTGTGTTCATTAAATTGCCTGCACTTCGCACACGAAGTATGTCTCAAAACTGCACGGCGAATCATTCCACTTCAGACCCTTGCCATCACGATTCCACAACTCCATGCAATTCTCTTCTTCACCATTCTCATAACGGAAATTATTCGGTTCGCCAGCATTCCAGTTCGTAAATGTAATGGGTCGACCATTGGCCATCCAAAAGTAGTTGCCCTCATCGGCCAAGTCAGTGCCAGATGTCCAGAAGTGTTCGTGACCCAAACCTGCTGAGACGCGGCAATCAGCAGAACCAAAGTGATGTGTATATGTGTGTTTGTGTTGACATATGGTAAAGAAAAGAGTGCATTAATATTGTATTTATGTAAATATATAACATTCTATATAAATAATGCGAGTATATTGTGGCAAGCGGTAAATCATGTACGAACGTGAAGTTAGTCTAACTGCTGGAGGCACAAGCGGACCCAAAGGCACCTTAAGGCTTAAAGCTGCGAGTCAAATGCCGCAAATCAGGGGGAGACACACACGAAATGTGAGTGACCACAGCCGCCAGCCGCAGCGCCCACGGCCAGCTGTGGTCAAGCTAACGCCCGGCATAATTTAGGTTAGCACGAGTGCTATATGCTTAGCATGTGTGCTGGTAATGCTAGCGAAACTGACGTCAGCGGCGAGCGTGACACACAATGGGTAAGCAGTAAGTAGTTGCTTTCACTCTTATTTGTATGTATATGCGAATTGTTTTTGTTGTTGTGCAAAGGTATTATTTATTAAATGTATTTGTTTGTGTGTTCACACATAAGTCATGCAAATACTCGCAGATCCATAAAACACCAGCGCAAGCATTGTGTTGCTCGTTGACTTACCCAGGCATATGCCTCATGTAAACTGTGGCACGTTGCAAGTAGCAAAAGTAGAAATAGCGAAAAAGCGTGCAGAAATGCGAGAAAAATGAAATAATAATATTAAAATACAATATATTAGTTTACAGTTTTCCGGGTATTATGTGAGGCTAAAGAGGTGCATTGACCATTGCCACCATCAAGGCGCGCAGGCGGCACAATAAAGCATCGCATAGCATGGCATGGCATAGAGTGCCATTCACTTGGTACCTTTCTGGCATTTAAACTTATGTAACATAATGCGGCCATCGCACGACATAGCCGCAGGCAACAAAAACAAAATGCAAGAAATAATCGGAAAATGCGCTAAATTCGCTTGGCAACACGAAAGTCTAAGTGAGTAATCTCATGCGCTTAGGAGTGCAAATACTGCTTTTACAGCAAAAAAAAAATCACAACAAATTAGTGCAGTGAAGGTAAGCGCTGCAACTTTGCTACAATTTATTAACCAAGTCTATTTAATTGTGAGTCTGGCATGTCTTTTACATTGCCAACATATTTAATTGAAGATCGTTTTTGCAGCTTTTGGCGCAACTTACTTAGAATTCCTTACAGCTGCATAAATGTAAGTATTTATGCACAATTTTGTATTTCAATTGCTTAATGCGCCGCTTATTGCTCTAGTTTTGAATGGCATAAGTAATTATCTAAGTAATTGAGTATTTAATCACGTGTGTTTGCTAAGCCGATTTGTTAATCTCGCATTTATATTGGCCAGCTGCGCGTGAGACACTTTTTTTTACCGCTTTGCCACAATTACCAGCCATTTTGGCTTGCCAGATACTCACCAAAGTCGCGTATGTGTTTTTCCAGTCTGTCATTCTCTTCTTGTGATGCAATACTTGCTAAGTGCATGCCGTGATAGCGGCAATATTGTGATGCTTTGAACCAATTCGCCTGCAAAAAAATGGGAGATTTAGAAATATCAACAGGATGCTAGTAAACATTAATATATTATAAATGATAGGTTAATTGAAAATAAATATATAAAAATATTAGAAAAATTTGCAAATAACATAATTACACTTTGCCAGTACAAAAAGTATCAGCTTTAGCGCTAAGGACATCAACTTCATAATAATAATAATAATTTTGAAAATATATTTAGTTTTTTAGACTCTTGATGTGCTGTTCTCAATTTACCAACTTCAAGTTCAACCTCTAACGTATTATAATTTGAATTGAATTGAATTTTGCACTTCAACCTATGGTCTTTTGTGCTCTCCTCCTTATTACATGCTTTCATAAAGACCCACAACTCGGATCAATTCCAGAAACTTGTTTAGCGCTATTAAAGCGCTGTGATTTCTATTCATTAATATGGATCTACTTTTGGTTCTAAGGGCCTTAAAAGGAAGTCTACAGAGTGCTGTGCAATCTAGAATCAGGTGCTAATTGGTTTCCGGTTTCATAACGCAAAACCAACAGTTTGCATAAGAGAAAATGTATTTGGTGAACAGTAACAAGTCTTGAGCCTGCAGTGCCCATACAGTTAATGGCATCTTGGCAGCTATACATTCATATATCTATTCCACTTGGATGCTTGGTTATAGCAGTTGTCCTGAAAAGTGCGGAGATACGCACCGTAAATGAAGAAGGAAGCTAGGCCAGACTTTAATCAGAGATTTAAATGTCAATTATATATATAATGCTACACTGAGCGTTCGAATCATGAGACATAGCCTTTTCTACACTAGTATCTAAATCTTTATACTTGGCCAAGTAAAATAAGAAATTCTGCTACAGCTTCTGCAAATAACGAAGAATAGCGAATAATCGATAAATATTGGAATAATGAACAGTAAATTTATACACGAGATTATGCAATATACGCTGAGGGCTTATATTAAAGATATGAATTAAGTATTGAATAAATAATTTGTAAATAGGTTACTTTTTATTTGTAGAACATTTGGAAAAATTCAAAATCCAACATTTAAATATTAATTATGCCACAATGTCAAAAGAAAATGTCAAATCATATTTACTTTGCGACAGAAGATAAGACTGAAAATTAAACCCAAAGCCTCAATAACAATTTTCACATAAAAAGTAAAAAGTTTCAGATAAAATTCCTATAAATGGCTTTTGGAAAAAAGAACATTCATTTATTTACTTTATCTTATGAGGACCTAAGAAAAGAAAGAATAATCCAAGTATTCAAAAAACTTGACAATAATAATAAATAATAATATTTGAGTACTCATAACTTCCATTCTCCAGTTGAATGAAATTTCCAAAAAATGTATTTTACTAAGTTGGTACTACTGTCCTTATTTACTATGTCAAATATGAGTGTGATCTCCCAACCAGCGGACTAAATAAATATTAAATATTTTGCTTTTTATTTTAAATTTCTGGGTACTTTTTTACAACACATTTCAGTGGAATTTCATATGAAACAAGTCTGGAAGTATTAGAATAAAATTTGGTTCATAATATGTTTACTACATTTTTTTTTTGCAACCAGATTACAAACTCGCAAATCGCCCATTATAAAAAATATTACAAATAGGTCTGGAACTTCTCCGAGCTTATGAATCCTACGTAAACACAATGATTTTCGTTCATCTGTTTGGCCTTATAGAAAAGATTAAGGAAGACGTTGTTCACTACAATGTTCCTTTGCGTCTGTATGAATTTTTTTGTTTATTTATTTCGCTACATTTCTTTAATTTTACCTTGATTCAGCATAAAACAAGACCAAAATGTAAGAGAAGTTATTTGGGTTTCACGAGGTTTTTCCAGGACTTATTTGAATTAGTATGGCTTTTTGACTTTACAGAATTTTAATTCAAGTCAGGCAATAGTGCTTCAGTTTCAATACATTACAAATTTCAATATATTTTATTATATGCGGTTCGCAATATTATTCAGCGATAATTTTCCAAGATGATTATAGACTAATTTATAAAGGTTTTGTATCTTAATCTATAAAAAAATATTGCTACGCTATTCTATACTTGATGAAATGTAGTTTGTGTTGCCTTGTTTTAATAAGAGTGTGAAGTGCTTAAGAAGTTGTGGTTAAACATTTTTTAAATTTGATTTAAAATATTTGCTTTAAACATGATAAAATGATTGCGACTTATCTATCAATGTGGTACAATCACTTGAAGCTTTTCGAAGTTTAATCAAAGACCCAAATTCATCAGACATACTTGTAAGCAATACAGGTATAACGTTAATTCATTTCGGCAAGTCACTTGTGTGTTAAAATGCGGTATGCGGTATATTAGCAAGCAGCCCAATTAACTGTGCATTCTAGTGCATCAGCTCCCTTCAAAGCACAAGTGTATATAATTATGTGTGCTTGCGTCTGAATTCGTTCGATTTAATGTCATATATGTGTGCGTGTCATATTGAATTGAAGAATGTTAATTTTGTCTGGTTGCTCCTTGCAGACTTCCGTCACCTTTGCGTGAAGTATATCAACATGCTAACATTTTTATTTCTTTACCAGATGACAGTCTGTTGGGCAAACCAAATCGAAAAAGTTGTTTTATATTTTTCTTCTGGTGGTTACATTGACGGAATGCAATGCTGCCGGCAGTTCGGTAGTCACAAATGTTTGTCCGTCCGCTTGTTGAATATGCAGTGACGGATGTCTGACAGACGGCTTAAATATTCATAAGAAAAAAATTAAGTATTTATCATAGACTAGTAGTGGCAGTAAAATGGAGTGGCACTAACTAAACATATTGATTTTATTTATTGCTGTTGTTGTAGTTGTTGAGTGTTGTTAAATATTTAAAAGAGTTAAATGTGTTTATGTTAATTTAGAAAAATAAGATATTTTGTGTATTTGAATTAATACAGGTTTAAAAAAAAATGTTAAAGGAATATTTCAGTGTCTACCAAACTGTTTAAAGTAAACGTTAAATTATATAAATTATTAATACATGAAATAATTTTAGGTGGCGGATGAAGAGAGTAAGTAATATATTTCTTTCTATTGTATAAGCCAATATTATGCCTTAGTTTAGAGTAAATTGTATGAAAAAGTAACCGTTTTGGGATCGTCACTTCTGTATTCGGTAAGTTTCAGTTCTGCGCTCTTGCCAAAAAATGTTCAGCTGAAAACTTTTAAGAATTTTCTGATAGAATTAAGCACAAGAATCTATCTTATCTTATCAAAGTGGTACAACCTCTGTCAATTTAGTTCATATTTTTCTAAGCCAGTTTATTTCATTTATACCAGTGCGATTATACCAGCATTCGGTTTATCACACTCTCTTTTCGACATTTTATTTTATACCAGTTTTTATATCGATTCGTCACACTCACTTTTCGGCCTTTTATTTTATACCAGATGTGTGTTCGATTCGCCAATATCTACTTTTGGTCAATTTACTGTAACTTTTCCAGTTATAGTAATTTTGTACCTCATAGAAATGGTATAAGCCCATGCAATTTATTTGATTTATACCAGTTAAGTATTCGATTCAGCAAGCTCTATTTTCAACTTTTTATTTTATACCAATTTTGGGTTCGGTCTTTAATTTTATACCAGTTGTGTGTTCGATTCGCCAATATCTAATTCTGGCCTATTTACTGTAATGTTTTAGTAATTATTTTATCTCATAATACCTCCCACAATTTAATTATACTAGTTTATTTAATTTATACCATTTTATTATATTTAGTATTCGATTCAGCAGGCAACATTTTTGTTTATTTTATACCAGTTTAGGATTCGTCCTCTTATTTTATACCAGTTTTGTGTTCGATTCACCAATATCTACCTTTGGCCTATTTAATGTGACTTGGTGAAATTTTTAGTAAATTTATTTAATTTTGTAAAGAATTTTCAAAAACTTTTGAAATTACATTATTTTTGAAGTTTTTGTTGAACTTCTAGCAGCTGAAAGTGCCAATTTTTAAATAAGAAATTCAAATAACAGCATTTTAGCATTGAAATTTTAAATTTAAATTAAAACTAATGACTTTTACGGTTGTTTATTTAGAATTATTCAATTCACATTTATATGACTTCCTATGCAGTAGTTCGAATTTTTAATTAGTCTGAATTCGGTATGCGTGGCTCATAGCTGCTGTCAGGTACTATTTATATGGGCCAATACCTAATGAATCAACGAACACTGATTTGGTGAAATTAATGCACTCGAAATTCACTTCTGCTAATTAAAACCAATCGAGCATATAAACACATATGCATACACAATATAAATATTTGAGTACATATGTTGACGCAGGCATGTACTCACAACACTATAAGTATAATACATGCGTATTCACATAAATATGTATGCAGGCAAGTGCTTGTGTAAATGATTTCATTCAATTTAGTTAGCATTTAACCACAATTGCATGAATACTATTAGGCATCTTTGACAACAACTGTTGCTGTCAATTGCTTTTGCCACACAGAAACTTAATATAATTTGGTTTCATGCGTCGGCCTGCCATTTATGCAACACATCTCCTCAATCGCCATTTAAGTGAAGGCAGCTTCATGCCAACACTCTATTCATATGCTATTCATATACATAATTAAGTAATAACCGAACTGAATATTTATTCCATTACATCAATGGCCAATATGCCTTGTGAATTGCAAATGTACTTTTCTTCTGAAATATTTTCGAAGCTGCTGAAATGTAGTAATTTGGAATGTATAGGGAGCCGTGCATTTGTTATCGACCCATTTCATAACAGTATGTAGGTATGAAAAGTGAAAGCCACAACAACAAAAAAATTTGCTAATAAATTGATTGATTCGAACAGGCTTTAAGCAATATCCTAGAATTGGCATTAAAAATTTTTCTATAAAATATTTCTTGATATTATGTGATAATGTTCGAAATTATACACTAACCACTTTCACTCCCCAACAAAGGTTATGTTCAAAACTAAGCTCTCAATGTGTCTATCAAGATAGCACGGTATGCATCTAAATCGATAAAAAAGTGAACAATGGGTGTGACTATGTCAATTTTTACTTCGAATACTATTCATCAGCAACTAGTCCATCAATTTCGATAAAATATGGGGCATAAATATAAGCATATATATATCACGATCACTACTACTTCCCATATAAATTCTAATTTATATAAACTTTTACTAATGAAAACTTTAAAATAACATATAGAACCTTGCACAACCAATGCCTTCAAAAGTGTGGCACCAATCGTCTAAGAATTGTTTAAATGAAATTACAACTTTTCTAGCTCCTAGATAGGGAATATGACGACCTCAGTGCCTATAGCTGGTCCTTTATCAAAAAAATCAGTCAATGTTTAAGATATCTTAATGAAATTAAGTGGCTATCTTTTCCTCATAATAATGTGAGCTGACGCTAAAACAGATACAATCCGCTCAGGATTTTATCCGGACCCCCATAGATATGTTATTAATATCATAGTATTTGAGCTTCCAAGTAACTTAATACTGTAAAGTTAAGTCAATATGTTATAGCTCATAGCAAAATTTAGTCATTATGTATTCATGGAAATGCTGTAGATTTGTGCCGAAACCCATCCAAGAGTTACCCTGTGCCCATACATATTATATCTATTGTTTTTATGATTCTAGCAAATGTAAGACCACAAATACCGGTCAACAGTTGAGTTAGATCAATAAAATTGGATGAAAATATTTTCTTATGCATACTTTAAGGGGTTACGTTCTCAAACAGAAAACAGCCTATTTTCAATAAACATTTTTTTGATATGAAAAACGAAATATTATATTCAAACCTTATAATATTCCAAAGACGTAAATATGTATGTACATTTGACAAATATTTTTTTAATTTTTCAAATGAGTATATTCAAAACTCAGGTATTACAATGTCATTTTCGCAAGCCTCTCAGAAAAAAGTTGAAAACGCAGAACTTTATACAGAATCATCGATAGTAAAAAAGAAAGAAGTATGTGTTTTAACTAAAACCAGGTCAACTAGGTATTGGACGAAGGAAAAACAAAAAAGTGAAAAGTTCATTTTTGGCACACGTTTTCACAAAAAATGGAAACTTTTGTCAAAGTTTTAGTTTTTTTAAACAGTTGTTTAAACTGAGCCAAACTCGGCTATAATCGCGTAAACCGTGTCTACGCCAGTTAAAAAGCAAAAAAATTAAAAAAAAACTCATTCGTTCAAAACCTTGAAAATTATGTGTCAAAAATATGTGTAAAATTTCAATAAAATCGACCGACTTAAAACTTTTTCGAGAAAAGTGCGCTTAAAGTTTTAAGTGACTATAAATGGGTTTCTCAAGGCTGCTCCTCAAAAACTTTATATAATCATTTCAAACATTTTCAAACTATATATATATTTTTTTTATAATTATTTCAGCAACTAACTGTAAAATACGGAAAATCAACAAGCGTTTCTTAATTAAACTGGGGAAATTTAATTTAAAGGCTCTTTAAGTGATCGTTTTTATAGAGGAAATAAAGATTTCTCTAAAGAAAAACCACTTAAATTGCTCTCAACCGCAGTTTCGCGGCTAAAATACCGTGATGATAAATATTCGCCAAAAATTTACAGCTATTCAAACTAAATTAACTGTTCTGAGCACAGTCAACTACGGCAAAATTTCTAGGAAAGCATTCATAAATGCTTTTAATTATTAACAATTTGACTTCTTGATAGTAGCTTAATTTAATAAAGCAAAGTATGATGCATAAATGTATTCAAAATTAAAGCAAAAATCAAAATAACGCTTAACTAAGAGTTCTAAGCAAGCGTCTTGAATTTAAGATTGCAGACAGCTATCTACACATATTAACACACACATACGCAGAAAAATGTCTGGCTGAGTATCCTGCCTTTTTCCATATTAACTAAAGCGAAAGTTAATAGCCTTAAATTAATTAATTAGGCCGCATTTCCAGCATCTGCTCGGTGTCATTTATCACTTGAGCGAGGTCTATACCATATATCCACCACATATATCCACCAACACACATACTTATACTTGCAGCATACTATATATACGAGCATGCGTAGGTCGTATTTACCTAAGTGTATGTGAGTGAAGGTGTTTGACGGCAAGTAAGTTTAACTTGTTGCACAATCTAATTAGCACCAACTTAATGTTGATGGCACACTCATCCATATGTATGTACTGATTGCGTTCATAGTGTACTATATGTGTGCATATGTAAATGACTGGATACATATACAAATATATAGTATGTGTGACGCATATTATATTAACACAGGTGAATCAGTCGTGTTAATATGCTTGCTTGAATGAATAGCGTCAATTAATTTGATGCCTTCCTTACGTTCCGTTTCGTTGCGTTCTTTGCATGCCACAGTTTGACGCTTTGATGTTTTTGTTGTTGCTTGCAATATTTTCTTACTTAATGCCTTGACAGCAGACGAGCGTATAAGCGACACTCAGACTCTTTTGTTTACGGGCTTCTTTATTAAGTAGTGAAAGTGTTGCAAATGGGTCGTCTGCTAATTAGATGAACTGTCGATAAAATTTTTTATTGTTATTACTGGTACCCTGAGGCAGGGATAGCAGGTGTAGCAGCGGTACAGACAAATATGTATGTAAATGTGGATATGCATATCAGTATATATATTTTATGCATAAAAGGCGCCTATGTCTTTATCAAATCTTTAATGAGTTGCTTCTCCTGTTTCCTATTTGTGTTCAGTTTTAATTTTTCATTCCTCAGGTCTAGATCTTGTGAATATAAAGTTGGATATGATTTATGAGGAAATTGTCTCCTAAACTGCAAAATAATGTAAAATCACTTTTCATAGGTTTATAGGCAAACAGGAAATGTTATAATAAAAACCACTTATACTGAAACAAAATTTGAGTTTTTTTTCATAAAATGGTCTACTACTAAAAACAAAGAATTTTGTAAATTAACATTATTTTTTTTTATATATTAAAAAATGCCTCTTTAAAAATCAAAAAAAAAAATACAAAAAAGTAATTTTCAGGCTTGTAAGTTAATATATGTTTATATCTTAAGATTAGTTGCAATCTGGCAACTCACAACTTTATCGTACAGTTTGACATTTTTGATGTTATACATTCTAACTACATTTTTATATACAAGCGCTATTTTTATTATTTACAGTTACTTAAAATATTCATCTCTGCCAAAAAATTGGACTAAAGCGCGAAAATTTTTGGGTCATTATTTTTAACAGCTTTTGACATGGATTAACTGAGCAATAGTGCATTGATCAACTTAATTTAATTTTTGATAATGAAGCGCCATCAAGGACCATAGTTTATCGTTCGTATGGTGAACTCAATCGAGGTCGCAAATCACTACAAGACGAATTTTTTCAAAGTCGTTCAAAATCAGTTGTTGCGCCGGAAACTATAGGCATTAGTGAGACCAGCATGTAAAATAATTTCTTCACAATTTTTGTGCTAATTGGTCGAGAGAAATGTTAAAAAAATACTATCGGTGTTTCGAAACACGTCTATGACATCGAAATAAGTGATGAGTAGTGGATTTACGCGTGCTAGCCCGAAAGTAAACAAGAGTCGACTGTATGGAGTTGAGCCAAAGAGTAAGTGCAACTGCGAGTTCTGTTAATCATTTGTTTGCCAATTTTCTCTAAAGAAATCTTGAAGCTCAACCGCCAAAGACGCCTCACCTCTCACCACGATAATATGATCTCAAAAATGGACTGAAAAAGTTTTGTTTTTGAGCACTCAAAACATTGATTGGATGAGTCATGACGAAAGTAAACTAAGAGTTCAACGTTTTTCGACACCTGAAGAAAGAGTAGATGCGTTCAGAACGCATATTTTGGAATTACCTCAATCAGAGTGCCAAAAGTGTTTCGAAAATTGTTTCAAACGCATGCAAAAGTGTATATATCTTAATAGAGAATAGTTTGAAAAACAATAACGCTATTTACGATGATTAATATTTGTTTTGTTCTTTAATCACGAATTGTAAAATGCAACCTTTGTATAACCTTAATATACCTTACTTAATGAGACAAAATTTCCCATTTTTTGATGGTTGAGCATTTCTCTTATAACAAACGCTTTTTGGTTCAAACGATAAATAAAAAATACAACTTCGACGGTTTTTCGAAATTCGAAAAATTTTCGGAAGTTATTGCAATTCAATTTTTTTTCCTGCTTTTGGAGAATATTTAATTTCTCTTAACATACCTATCCGATTATGTTTATACTCAGTACGATTATGAGTAAAAATGTCCTCTTTCATTTTGTATTACTAATTTTTATAAAAAAAAAAACAATATTTGTTGAAAAGACAAAGAAGCAAATTCAATTAAAGTCAACTTAAAGTAGTGACCGTAGGCAGGAGATTCTTTGTGTTAATGGAAGAACATAGAATGTACAAGGCGAGCCAAATCAGGTCGCTACAGGTCTTCATATATGCGACCTGGTCTACGAAAAGCGAGCTAACGTGCGAAAACTAGTTTTCTGGGAAACAGCTGTTAAAAATAAACAACTCGTTTCGTCAGTTTCTCTCAGTGAAATTTGATTTTTTGACACCTAAGCCCCCTTTTCGTAGACCAGTTCACATATATTATATTTATGTATGAAGCTTTTAGGTGCTAAAAAAATTAAAATTTATATAAAATGTGTATTTAAAATATGGATATTTTTAATTCACTAAGCCTTTATAAAGTTGCAAATTCGATGTTAAAATAAATAAAAAAATAAACCAAGAATTTTGAATATTTGTTATGCTCTTGGATTTTTCATTGCAATCAATCATGATCAAAGATTTGTTTACGCCGTCAAAAAATTGAAAAAATTGTGCATTTATTTATTGTTATATCACGCCCTGACACGCGGATCGTTAATTTATTGGTTTTAGTAGCAAAGAAATAACTCCATAAAGCAAACTGATCTGCAAGCACTTAAATGCAGCCAATATAAATATGTATGATTTAGTGTTTAATTGATTTCAACAGTCGCAACTGCTTATTATCTACTCATTTTACGATCACTTATGGGCGCTTGACTTAATGTCAGTTGGCGGTTGACTTAACTGTCACAACATTAAATGTTGTTTGCGAAAGCGTCAATACTTTGTAGTTTCTAATGAAATATATGCATTTTTTATGCAAAATAGATGGAGCAAAGAATTGCCCCACAAATCTTCGATTCAATTCGCAACGCCTTAAACGATACACACTTGAGCAGCACGCGCCGCTTAATTTCAGTCACTTGGCTGACTAATTACTTATTTAAGCAAACTCTAAGTAGCGACTAAATTGCAATTTGTCACTGTACAAAAGATGCATTAGATGCATATTAAATCGAATTCAAGTTCAAACACAAAAAACACTAAATACTAAATAAATTAATATATAGATTATAGACTGATCACAATCACTGCTTTTCGTATATAATTATGCTAAAATTAGGTGAACTCAACTGACAGTGAGTGACAAAATTAATGTGTGTATTTTACAAAGCAATTAATCAATATTAAAGCCGACTTAGGCAAAGACATATGAGCATAAGTAGCTACCCAGATACGCATATAAGCAAGCAAAACAAAAAATTATGCGAAAAACAAAATCTAGATACATACATAGTTTATGTATGACTTGTAGTTGGTTGACTAGCGTGCTCTTCAAAGTTTAAAAACTCCTACCGAAGCAGCGCCTGAGGCTTCATTTTAATACATTATCGTGTGACTTCGTTCGTTCTTTTATCACGATTTAGCACAGTTTTGATACCACTTTGAACGAATCTGCTGAAAGTGCTTATTTCAGATATATCCATTAGGAAAACTCATTTTGGGGTTGATATTTCATATTCTACAAGTCCTATATATCTAACGTATGAAATTTTAGCTAGTGTCCGAGAAAAGGGAAGACGTTTTCTTCATTGTATTTTAATATAAAGCTACGTGAGTGACCATTGAAGTAGTTCCAGTTTAGAGCATGCTATCTAGGGAGCTAATGACTATTTTTTTTTAGTTGACAGACCGTAGAAAACTATATTTAACCCGTTTAATAGAATGCTTCTTCTAATCATGTCTCATGTTGGTTCAATTTTGTTTAGATATCGTGCAGGTAGATAAAAAGTTTCATCTGTTTTTAATTAAGTACTTATATTTGGCGAATATATAGTATGTAAGTAATAATCTGAAACTCTACTCAAGTTGAAAAAGGCATAAACTCTGTCAAAGTTTTTTTTAAATCTCAACAACCTTTAATCACTGCCTAATATCGTCAAATCCGACAATCTTTAATCCTAGAAAATACTTCAATAGGAAACTCTCCAGCATTTCCTATAAGAAAAAACTTTCCAGCCAATATATGCAGATACTTGCATAAATTACTTTGAGAAGGTTGCCAAATATCTCCAATGTTTCATTAATACAACTGCTTCCAAGATATTTCAAAATTAAACGTGTAAATATAGAAACAAAAAAATTGAAAGTCATAATTATTTGTATAGCCTGTGACACTGTCGTTGACTTGTCATAAAAACCAGTTGTAAGGAATGTTGAAATACGATATTTGCTAATAATTCGTTTTTAATAGTCATGAATATTTTAAATAACAAACTTATAAGAATATCTAAGCTATGCTCATGGATAAACCGTATAATAAGCGCAGGCTTTGAAATTTTGAATACAAAAAGATAACCATGAGCATTTGAAATAATACAAAAACGTTGTGATGATAACTCAATAAGAGATAAAGAACATCTCTTTACAATTTAGTTAGATTTATGGAGTTTTAGAACCACGTGTCTATAATTTTTGTTAATAAACTGAAAAACATAGACTAAAATAACTTTTATTCCTTTCTTCATACCTAAGTGAGAGGTATGGTTAGTGTCCATATAGACTTCGGGTCTAAAAATAGAAAAAAGTCAGTGAGCAGATCTCAAGAATAATTGCATTGTTTCCATCAATGTCATTAACTCCTCAATCAATGATTTTTCTCACTGTGGCAAAAGCTAAGAGCTTCCTCTTAACCAGATATTCATGATTTATGTGTCTATGT
Source organism: Bactrocera correcta (assembly GCA_027475135.1). Taxonomy (NCBI): domain Eukaryota; kingdom Metazoa; phylum Arthropoda; class Insecta; order Diptera; family Tephritidae; genus Bactrocera; species Bactrocera correcta. The sequence goes on along the minus strand of CM050327.1, from coordinate 13,891,289 downwards.
TGTAATATCTTTAGGGTGGCAGCTATCTGGGTCAATTAGATCATATGGCTACTGCCCCACTTATACTTGTGCCAACATTGTCGGCTCCTAATTCCGACCTCTTTTTACGAATATCTTCGAGCAAACGGCGCATAACACTCAATTAGTACACCTTGTTTACAGTTTGACCGGTTGGAACGAATTCGGAATGCACTGAACCTCGATAATCGAAGAAAACTTTCAAACTTAACATTGATTTTTGACCTGCTTTCACGTGGTTTTTCCGGTTTCGGCTCACCTTTGCAACTATATTCCGATGGCCGTCTGTTTACGCATCTGTTATGCATGGATCCAAGACTCATCGCTAGTAATAATTAGTTTGATGACGTTAACGCGACGCTGCTTTTCGAATCGAAAAAATTTAGTGATTTGGAGGCAGTCGTGATTTCAATTTTCTTAGGGCCAAATGATTTTTCAAAGTAGCTTTTACTGATCCTTCCGATATTCCAACGATGCTAGTAAGATTTCTGACTGTTAATTCTCGGTTCTCAGGCATCAGTCCCTTAATTTGACGTGTTGATCATCAGTTGATGCCGATGGCCGTCTTGATTGTAGTTCGTCGTCAACGCGTTCTCAATCTTCTTTGAATAATTTATACTAATCAAAAACACTTGCTCACGACAAACAATTATCAACAAAGTCCCCTTCCAACACTCTAAACGTTTCGGCACCAGAGGTTTGATTCAGCAACTTCACAAAACAGGCACTAATGATTATTTTGATTTGACATTCGGCACTGATGGCACTGATAGTCAAACCAATGTAAAAAAAAAAATATTTCCATGAATTCGTTTTCACTCAAAACTTAAATTAAAAAGTCTTACGATTTTTGCCTACAGCAGTACTTGTCTTATGTTTAAAATCAGATCTGTCTGGTGTATGTCATTAAGAACAAAATTTAATAAATAAATTTAATTTAATGAATACTTTTATCTTCACTCGAAAACACTTTTTTCTATAAAATAATTAAAAGAATGTAAAACCAGTTTAAATTTATTAAATGCGAACGCTCTCCAAAAGATATCTAAATTTTTTAGTAGAAGAACTAACTTAATTTCAAACTCACTGTTTTAAACTCTTATGCAAAATTTGCATTCTGTTTTGTTAGTGATCTTTTAAGGTGCAACTATAAATCTTTCTTTGAAGCTCATTGTACATTGGTTACTCAAGTTTTTTTTTGTTTTCTTTTTTTTGGAAATTAAGAAAAGAACTAGATTTTCGTGATTTTTAAGCAAAAAGTAATAAATATATTATAACACAGATTGCATTGCATCCGTATTTAAATTTAATTGCTTCTTGTTTTATTTAGTTAGTGCTTATATAATGAATTTTGAGGCGGTTTAATAAATTTCAACTTTAGTTTTGGCGAAATTGTGTGCAACACGGCGGAAATGCCTTGTTATTCGATGCTTAGGGCAGCTACAGGTTCTAAGTCGCCTAATTTGTAGTAGGAGTAGGAGTAAGGAGTAAAGGTTTGAAATATGTTATTACTAGCATTCTATAGCATATTTTTAATAAAAAGCATAATATGATCTTTCTTTGGCTGAGGCTTTTTTAACAGAATACCAAAATTATTTATTAATATATATATGCATACGTATTTATATACGTAGCTGTGTTACTATAAGTAGAATGGTCGCTGTCTTGCAACGCACCTAAGCCTTTAGGAGGCTTATTGTGAAACCACCAGGACTATAATCCTCTCACTTTGTTGTCTCTTCTTTAAAATTATTATTAATTGTTCTCCTTTTCTTCTACTTCCTGGCAGTTTCTACACCAATTCCTGACAAGTCTTTAAATTAGGTAGTGACCTGCCAGCCTTACATACCACGGTTCCTATGTCATTCCTTTTGAATTTTAATAATCGACTTGTACGACCCATTATCTATTAATTAATGCAACGTGCATGCTTGTTTAGCAAGTTAGGGATTGACTTCATCTAAAAATTCGCCCTTTTCCGGAGTCTAATTGTACGGTAGTTGCCTGCTAGTTCATCCGCTTTACAGATACCAAAGATATTATTATGGAAGCCATTGTAGGTTTACAGTGAAATATGATGTTGGATTCACGAAGAGAGCAAGACATGTTTTTTTGCCACCTCAAACGAAACACTAAGAGATTTTGTGATATAGATAGTGTGTAGATCTTAATTATCTGTATATATAAATATATTTTTTGTTGTGAGCACATTACTTGTCAGAATAAAGACCTTTTCATTAATTGCTGTGATCACCGCTTGGAACTCACTGGAGTGGCCTGTGAGATGATGTGCGATATCTAATTTTGTTAAAAAGACACCACCTCACATTCAATTATCTAGTTTGGGGCAACCGTATACTCGTATATGCCTGTACCAGCGCGCTCCTTTCCTAAAATTCTCTAGAAGGACAAACAAAATGTTGGGGACTGAGTTGTAGTTTAATTCTATAGAATTTTGCAAATCCATGGTATTGGGTGGAAACGGAAACTTACCCTTCGTCGAAGAGCTGACATGGCTGTCAGTTGGCAGAACTGCAATTTTATGTCATTGGTCTATTTTGTACTCTATTAAAATTGTTATCGGGACATATGAAGCCAACCTGTCTTGAGTTAGAAGCAAAAACCGTCAATAAAGTTGGCGAAAACTGGGTTAGCCCTAACCTTCTATAAGAACCGAAACAAATAAAATTGTAATATCTGCCATATCAGCACAGCAGGTTACCACTAACTACCTATAGCACACTATAGTAGAAACAAAAATCACTAATAAAAATTTTCCAAATCATCCCATTTAATTGCTGCCTTAAATAATAATTTTATAGCTATTAAATCATAAGCGCTTAAGCACCAAAGTAAGCTATATTTATTTGAGATGTACTTAAAGTCACTTTACATATTTACGTCGCCCACATTTCTGTTTGATGGCTCATAAAGCGCCAACTGCATTGCCCGCAGCGCCTACGAATTTGCACAGCTTCGCACAGATCGCCACAAAAGAAGCAACAAATGTGCTATTCTAAAATTTATTTACCCTCTGCATTAGCTACAATGCTCTAAGCACTAGCATATGTACGGCAATAACCGTTAGTCTGTCTGAGCGTCTCATGAAAAATATAGTTTAAATGTCAGACTACACAATTTTATTGCAAAATTCCCATAGCTTTATTATTATTTCAGTGCAATACTTGGCAGCTGTAAAATGCAAAAATCAGAAGGAAAATGCACAAGCGAAACGAAAAAATGCCGTTGACAGATTTTCAACACACGTGCAATGTTACAAGCTACAAGTTTAGCTGGGGAGCTGCAGAAGAGACGTGCTTAAGCGCAGGCACAGTTTGCACGACCTTATATATATATATATACATATATATAAAGGTACATGTGTACATATGAGCATGTATGTTGAAGCAGTTAAATGGCAGAACACTTACATATGCAATTTATACAATATTGATACAAAAAATTCAACAGAACCGGAAACTGGCTTACCTTGAAGAAGATGCCGAGGTAGTAACGCTTCTCGCCCAGTTTGAGCAACGGCATTGTCCATTTATTATTGTATTGAGACTCGTCCACACAGTTCGGACAATCTGTGATGGCAGCAACAACAGCAACAGCAGCAGCAGCAGTAACGTCAGCAACAGTGGTGATCCACCAAATTAAGTCACACCAATACACCAGCAAATAGTGATGTGTGAATCGGCGAACAAGTGGGTAAACCACAAAGGCAATGCAAATAGAGAAGAGAAGAGAGAAGAGAAGATTAATTAATTACAATGGTTTTTAAAGCAGAACTGGACAGCTGGTTATACAATAAAATAAAATGCCGAAGCAGATGATAAATAAGAAGAAGAATAATAATAAGAAGATGAAGAAGACAAAGAGAAACTCACCAAAAGGGTGTTAAATTTAATTGCAATGGCGCTTTAACGATCTTACATTCATACATACAAATTAATTTAATTGATTTTATGACGCTGAACTTAATACATATGCTTTTAGTTTTAAAGGTCGTATTTTTAGGCTTTACGACCACAGTATACAGGCCGACAGCGAGATCACGCGCAAATTACAATTTATAGGCGGTTGTACAAGTATTTTTGGTCTGAGTGAGGATGGATACATTATTTCATAAATAATTTGGTAAAAAAATAAATAAAAAAGCTTCAAAAATTCCTTATAAGAATTTGATTTGTTTAGTTTGTATGACAATTATATGCTATAGTGACTTTTTTGGGAGATTGCACCGTTCATTGGACAATAACCCATGAAAAATTTCGTGAAAATATCTCTTTCCATACAAGCACTGGATTTTGATCCTTCAGTTTGTATAATTTTGAAATTTTCTCTCATTTTTTTGGTAAAAGCTAAATTGATAGTAGCGAATCCTTTGCTTCAAAGATTTAGGTACAGCGAGCAATTATTCAGATGTAAGCAAAATATTTAGTTAGAAAAAGTCAATTTTGGGTCTAATTTTAAATCTTAGTCACCTTACGATTGCTTGTTTCATGGATGTTATGTAATAATTTCCGAAAGGAAGGAAAACTAACATTTGTACGTGGAATGTTAGGTGTAATTGGATTGAGGAAATACATATTTTACAAGTTTGAAGACGCCGAACTGCAAGCAATATTGGATGAAGATGATACTCTGAGTCAAAATGAAATTGCAGCCGTGTTAAATATTACAAAACAAACATTTTCAGACCACTTAAAAGCTATGGCAAAGATTCTAAAGTGTGCGAAATGGAAAAACGAAAAAGCACTTATGAAATTTTACTTTAAGGACACGAAAAAAAATCAGTCCTTGTATCACTGGCAACGGAAACTGGATTTATTTTACGAATCCCAAACGGAAAAAACATGGATTAATCCCGGGCAACCATCAAAACCAATTGCAAGAACAGATCGATTTGGTAAGGTGTGAATGCTTTGTGTATGTTGGGATCAGAAGCGTGTAGTATGTCATGAGCTACTAAAACCTGGCGAAACAGTTAATACTAATCGCCACAGACAACAAATAATCAGCTTGAAGCATTCATTCAAGTAATTTTGTTACACGAAAATGCACCTGTAGACAAAGCAAAATCGATCCAGGATACAATCAAAGTTCTTGGCTGGAAATTTCTACCCCACCCGCCGTATTTACCAGACTTGGCCCTTCTGATTACTATTGAATTCGATTCCTAGGCAGAAGTCGAGAATTGAGTGTCTAATTGGACGCACATTTTATTGGCATGGTACCTACAAATTGCCAGAAGGGTGGTCAAAATATCTAAAAAGCAACTGCCAATACTTTTAATAATTTTTTTATTACTTTCTTATTCAAAATTAATTGGCAAGTGTTAGTTAAGTTGCTTTAAGCTTAAACTCGCGGGAGTGAGTCGGTGCAGAAAAAGTGCTAACATTTGCTGTCTTCAATTCGACAAGCGTTACTCTCCAGCGAATCGAACATAATATAACATATGCTCAAGCAAACGGGCAACACGGATAGTGCAAACAAGCGTTAGCATGATTTCTTACCTATTACAAGTATATGTGCAATAGTGTTATGATTTTTTCTTAGTGGATAAATTCATTTTTTCAAGTTAATAAACATTGCTGTAACTCTTTTTTTATTTTTCTATAATCTACCATAACTTTTTTAAAGTCTTAAGTTTTAAAAATGCAATAAAAAATTTGTATTATCATTTGCCATTTGATCCTTTCACAATAATAAAACATATTGGTAGATAGTGGCCTTACTACATTAATGCTTTACTAAATGTGAACTTCGTTGTTGCTTTCAGTTGTATTTTTTTTGGCAAGAGAGTAGAAGCGAGCAGTGAAATAATGGAAAATCGAAGACAGCTATTATTTCAACTCATTAGCTCTTTGACATCACTTTCACTTTAGAAGCATATTTCTCAGAATCGTTCACTCTACAAAAATGCCCCATGCAACAAAGTCGTAACCCACACTGGCGAGGTAGTTCGACTTATTTTTGCATGAAATTCGCATTTTTTTGTATATATCTTGCAAATGACAAGAGCTATAGAACAAATGTTCATCACAAAGTTGTGGAAAATTTTATTTGCTATAAGAAAGGTTCGAGGTCAAAATCGCTATCATTAATACTTCTCGAGATATAGCTTTTTAAGTAAGGCTGTATGCAATTTTCATAGATTTTTTAATACATACCACCTATAAAAACTCTATAAAGCCTTACTTAAAAAGCTGAATATCTTGAGAAGTATTAATGAAAGCCATTTTCACCTTGGACCTTTTCTATTGCAAATAAAATTTCCTACAAATTTTGTGATTTTTTTTAGATTATTTCCGAAGAAATTTCATGACGGGACTGAAAAAAATTAATAGTTAAAAAAAAAACACCCTAATGTACATATGTGACCTGGTCTACGAAAAGGGAAAAGGGAGCTAACCTGCGAAAACTAGTTTTCTGGGAAACAGCTGTTAAAAATAAACAACTCGTTTCGTCAGTGAAAAGTGAAAATTGATTTTTTGACACCTAAGCCCTCTTTCCGTAGACCAGGTCACATATATGTATTTAGTTATACAAAATCCATAAATTGGACTGGGCCACTGAAATAAATTGAACGTATGTTACACTTATTAAATGCTAGTACTGGTATAAAGAGAAACTCAATGCGAAAGTAGTAAAAAAAGAGGATGGCTGCTTAAGGAATATGAAATAATTAGAGGGTTTAGTACCCTTTCATATTTCAACTAGAGAAAAATTTTCAAACTAGAAAGTGAATGCGCCCTAGTATGTTTTCAGGCAACACCCGGTAGGCGTTTATAGTTGACTGCCAGAGTTAAAAGCTATGAGAAACGGTAATTTGCTACTTTTACTATTACATTCATAAATACCCTAAAATACCAAAAACCCAACCTGTAAACCTTTTTTAATATATCATTTCTAATTATAAATTAATGTCTGTAAATTAACGGCATTACAAAGGAATTTCTATTGTCTACTCTAATTTCATGCATAGATGTTTATTTGCCCATTGAAAGTATATGTACATAGTACATATATGGAAGGGCATCAAAATTTGCTAATCACTTGCAAGCACCATTTTATAATTATGACTAGCAAATTCAACGCAAATTACTAAGAAACGAGGGAACTTTTTGCGGTGTTTAATGTGTGATGTTTAATGTGTGATGCTATTAGTCAAAACTTGACGGCCCACATAGCAAGGTCACTTGTGAACGGTATTGTTTGAACGTCACTGCCATACATTAGATGGACACAATGAGTGCGCATACACACGAACAACACCGAAGTAACTTGTCAACATATTTATGTATTATATATGCATATATTCATATAAGAGTTAAAGTGTTGTGGAGCTGATAAATATGGAAAATGCAAAAAAAATGCGAACAACACGAGGTGCGAGTAAAAATCGCCGAAGAAGAAGGTAACTAATATGCATAGAAATATCAAATGGCGACGCCCTCACGGAAGGTAATGCAGTGGCCGAAGCTGTCATACACAAGAAACTGGCTTTAAAGTGTGACTTAAATGAAATGCAACGGTCGTTGCCTTTGTAAACTTAAGCTACTTTATGGCAATTTATTATCGTGTACACGTCAAATGCATATTTGCCATCTAAAGCCACCGTGCGTGCAAGCGGTAGGTCCCAAGGTGGTGTGTTTATTGCAAAAACACCAAACTCATTTCACATCACTTTACAATGAAATGGTGGGAGTTGTACACGTTAACGTTGAAGGTGATGGATTCCGCTTTGTTTGCATTCGAAATTTTCCAAAATCCAATTTTGTTGTTACTTTGAAAACGAGATTTTGCGGAAGCCTTTGATTAATTACCCATTTTGAGTTTTTTATTAGTCATTGGTCACTATTGTAACCATTAGTTGGTGGCAATTTATGTGGGAAAAACAGTTTAAGTCTATCATATATATTAATGTTTTTTGTTGGTTTTGACTAAAATAATATAAAACTTAATGACTAAGAAAAGTGGAAATAATATATTTAATCGTTAAACAAAACATGGTTTATTCTGTATTTTTTAGTATTATTGCATTGGCTTAAGGGGTTAGGGGTAATCAGAATTTTCAAAAAAGTTTTTTTTGCATTTTCGTTAAGTGTAATATCTTAAAAATATTCTCTGAAAATTCCACATTGATCCGATAATTGGTTTTTGAGTTATTCGACAAATAACAAAGAGAGCTCGGGCACTTCAAAGCGCTGCTGTGAAACTTTAAACGCGTTTATCTCAAAACTCTGTTTTTTAAACTGGTGACAACTGTAACCCGAAAACCGCTTAGCAGATTTTAGTGAAATTTATACAGCTTTTAGAATACATAAGTAATAAACTCGGGCCTGATCGAAGGATTTTTTTTCAAAATTTCGATTTTTTAAGACCAAATAACTGTTGATTTTTTACCAAAAATTTAGGAAAAAATTTCCTGAGGCCACCATTTTGATAATTTTTGACAAAAAAAAATTTTCGATCAGCCCCGAGTTTAAATATTTATAAAAATAATTTTTTTTGTCCGATTGATTTTAGAAGAATCTCCAAGTACTTATGGTTGTCACCCCAAGTACCTTTTTTTGGAACTGGGTCAACACAATCACCGTCGTGACTTCAAGTCAACACATTCTACAATAATGCCGCAATACTACTACTGAAACTATACTGTCCCTGTGAAACAAATGAATGGCTAGTAAATATTCCTTATAGAATGTTTCTAAATTTCCGACGATTCTCTCTTTATTTTAGCCCTAGGTGTATTTTAATTAAAAAAATGCCAGAATAAAAAATATTATGATTTCGTAAGCATTTTTGGAAAATGATTTTTCTTTCTAATTTTACGAAAATGATCAGTTCTTTACATCACATTTTTCCACTTTCCAATTTCAAAACTTTAATGATTTTGTTTTGTAAAGAAATCTTTGGATAAGAAAAATTCAACAAAGGTTTTTTATAAAAAGTGAAATTTTATAGTTAAAAAAACTAACAGAAGTGGACGGAAAGTCATTCAATAAAATCAGATTAAAATTATTGTCCAAATAAAGAATTTTTTTGTGTGAAAGTTTATAGCTATGGCTTTTCTTTTATTTTTTAGTGAAAATATAGCACCTACTTGTTTATAAAAAAACAAATTATTGAAATTGGCAAAGTAAGCTAATTTTTATAATTTTTCAAAAATTATACTAAAAAATATCAACTTTTCATTTTTTGATGGAAAAAAACTTTATGTACTTTGCCTTGCTTAGTCCTCTTACTATAAAAAAATGAAAGTTCCGAGTCTGTACTTTCCCTTTTAGTAACATCGATTTTAATACTGATGTCTTCAACAGACTTCTTATAACTACGGATCCTTACATAAGTAGCTTAAGGCGTCATTCGAACAAAATTTCCTTAGAACTAGATCCCATTGGGAAAGATATGGTGCTTGCATAATATTACAAATAAAAACTGATACAATTTTTCGCCTGTTACATATTCAATTAAAACATTGCATATTATATTGGATTTTTATCAAGGTAAATGTATAAATAACGTCACTTTGCTTTTAAGTTTAATTTTTTTTTCATCAGGAGAACTCAATTAAGAAGTGTCCCGAATTTTAAGTCCCTAGGTCCAAAAATAAAAATTTTGGCAATTGCAGTTATATGGAAGGTGGGTGTGACAGTGGACGGTTTTCGAAGATTTTTTCAAAATTTCTTAATTTAGTTCAGAGAAGTGTTTCTGCAAAGTTTCATTGTTGTACGACCACTCCTTTTATTTTTCCAAGAAATGTATGGAGCGGTGCCACTGTGCGATTGTCGTGTTTAGAAATTGTAAGCACACATGTAAGTAAGTTTAAGTAGTAATATCAAAATTTTTGTATTTCTGAATAACAGCGCTGAATATTAAAAATTTTATTGGAAGTACATATCAAGTATCATCTGGTCTAATTTAGCCAAAACCATTTACATGTCATAAAAAGGGTAATATCTAAATTATTTTGCATGTTGAAACTTTGATAACTCTTCTTATTAAGATCCTTTTTATGCGTGTGTGGCAGCTAATTCGTTAAGCTTCTGCTTTGCTTTCACTGAAAAAGTAGCTACTTCATTGAAAATAATCCGAAGTAATTTTTACTAAAAAATTTGGTTTCAAGTCAAGTATTTGATTACCATGTTCTGGGACAACTTAATTTTCAGAAAGATTTTCAGGATAATTTTTTGTTCAGGCGAGTGAAGAAGTAGTCTTGTTAGAACCCGAATTTGTCAATATCAACTTCTTCTTTTAATTGCAGTTAAAAAGAAGGTGGTTGATATTGATCTACGAGTATGCCTCTCTTCATTGGCAGTAACGGTTATTCTACCAGACCAAAAACCACACCAAACTGACAACTTAGGTTAATATAATGGTTGTTGAAGAATAATTTGTAGATTTTCGTCACATCAGAATCGACAATTTTGTTTATATACCTCATCATTCAGATGAAAGTGAGCCTCATTGAAGAAGATGTTTTTCTCGAAAGTTGTATCAAGACAAAATCAGCATATTCACGATGTTTACGGTAGTCCTAAGGCGTTAGTTCTTGAGTGAGAACAATTTTATACGAATGCAAATCCAAATCCTTTTTCAAAATCTACCAGATTGTGATTTGAAATAGTCCCAGTTCTTGAAAACGTCTTGGAATCGACAAATTGTGGTCTTCAGCAATATTTGCCTGAACGGCAGCAATATTTTCATTACTTCGAGCGGTTTTTTGTGTTATTGGCACTTGAACATTATGTAAAGAATGAAGAAATGAAAACAATTTGACGATTATCGGGCGGGTGGCCTATTATTATGACCATAAAATGGACTACGATTATTTTGATATATAAAATTGAATGACTTGTAAACGTTGTTATTGCATATATCTTCACAGGATGGTATTACTGAATACGATGAAAAAAGTCACAGCTCATGTCCTATTAAAAAAAACCGAAACGACACTTAGAAACTGAGAAATCAGATCATTCTTATGGGAAAACCCGGTACATTACACCTAAAAATCAACGGATTGATTGATGTTTGACATCAAAATAAACAAAATTTAAAGAACAAATAATATGTTCAATGCATTTTATATTATTTGCGTATACGATAAACCTTCAAATGAATTTGAATAAACTATTTGGGATTAAATATTTAAGCTGAAAAGTTCAATGTTCAATTCCAAAAAAAAAAAAATCCTCAAAACAATTTAAAGTACATTGAAAATTAAAGATTAAGCACACATTTTATAAACTTGATCTTTATTTTTGATTTTACATTACTGAGTATATGTGCATACGAACTCATTCACATACATAAACATATATACATATACATAGATATATGTAAATATGACGCATTGTTAACCGTGACTGCCACCTTAAAGTCATAATGGCTATGCAAGAACACAATTTAATGACAAACATTATCCGACATAAAATTTGTTGTTGGCATTCATATAGCTTTACCATTTGCACCTAGATGTGGGTTGCCACTGCAATGTTTACCACTTACGTTAAGATAAATTCAATGTCAAAATGTTTAATTGCGCAATTGACGGTATGTAGCAATAAACAAACTCTATTTTTGAGTGGACAAGGTTAAGTGGACTTTTCATTGACATTGTAATTTGAAAAATTTGATAGAGTTTACCAAAAGCGAGGCATTTTATTTTTGATTGAATATGTGATGGTATCTTTTTTAGTGTCACAATATTTTTTTCGCTTTGGGCCGCATGATATATTTTGCTGCTTAACAATTTATAGAAATATATGTATATATATGGTTGTGCTCCTAATATGTATATATATATATTAACAATGATTGGCAAATTTTATGCTTTATGTAGCTTAAATGACATCATTAAAGTGATTATTGCGAAAATTTAAATATTTTGTGGCGAATAAAAAACTCACCATGCCCGTTGCCAAACAGGATAATAAATAAGTCAGAAAAAGATTTATTGAATGTATGGCACAAATAATCTAAATCGATAAAAGTTTCTTCCTCTCATTGTATGGACACTAATCAACAGTTTCCCCCTTAAAATATATGCAAATTAAAACATTTCTGGCTTTATATTAGAAAAAGCAATATATTTAATTTATTAGCAACTGTATACGGTTATATAATGAATATTCAACTAATCGAAGTGGTTGCTCGCTCGCTCGTACCTTTTCAAAAAGCGCTTTAATACATTTTTTGCAGACAAGTTAGCGAAAGATCTACAATTTCCGTTATGCATCTGCATGTGTGTTTATCAAAGTCACTTAAAAGTCAAATTTTCTAGCACGCTTGAAACGTGTTTGAATGTGACAAATTATTATCGATACTAAACTTGAATGCTTCTAAAAATTATGTGCGTGGCAATATGCGACGCTATCTTGTGCTCAAATAAATATTCGGCTTAAAGAAACTAGTTATTTTTTATTGAATATTCGGTTTCATTTCAAAAAATAATAATTTCATAAGTATTTAGTACAGTTAACCCACTTTAAATACTTCAAATTTGTAAACAAATATATAGCATTGAATTCGAAACTATTAATGAGTAGTGCAAACCGGATAAGCTACATTTGTAGAATTATTAAGAATTGAAAATAATATTTAAAATATTATTCTTAGTTTATTTTGTATAGAAAAAAATGGTTATTTAAGAACTTTAGGTTATTTAGAGTAGAGACAATTTATTTTTTATTATTATTGTAGTACATTTCATAGAAGAAATTTAATTTAAAATCTCAAAATGGTAGCGCACATGAAAAACTATTTACTACTTATTGAGTGCTTTGAAAAATCGAACTCAATTTAGTAAAAACGAGATCGAAATAATAACGAAATATCACCAAAGTCTATATGCTGCAATTTGTCATCGTTATTTGATTTTAATAATAGATTTTTTGATTACATTGAACTAGCAAACCGAAATCTTTTAAATGGACAAATATTTTGAATAAGCCTTGCAGCAACTGTGTTCTTATTTATTGTTTTCTCATCTCTTTGATTACTTTATTTATTAAATGAGATTAAAGAACTTTTAGTAACACTTAAGGCTATTGAATATTACTGATACCGCAGTTACGAACTGAACTGAATAACTAAGTGTTTATATTTTTTTACATTTCATCCAAGTAAAAATTATTGTTAAATAAAAATTTAAAAATTCATACAACTGTAGCAAGATCACTAGTGTTCTGCAATGCTTTGACTGCTAATAACTAACTCGACTCTTATAAACTCTTATTGCAATCCAAATGCATTAGTCACCAAGCATTGCTCACATTCCACATGCTTCCAACTTCTTTTCTCATATAAAGGAATTCTTTGGTAACTTTAATGACAAATATTTATCAACAACAAGCTGCCACAAATGGCATGCACATAATTTCTTGATATGCATAAATTAATAACAGCAGACATAGCTCAAGCAATCTTATTTAATTATATACAAATATATTTCTTACTCTTACATTGTTTACATACATTAATTAATGTCCACTTTACATTGAACGAAATTGTAGAGAATCGGAACGAATTGGAAATCACGCTACTATTTCTATGACAACTATAAAATTATGTAATAGAAATAGTTGTCAGTTTCAATGTTGGAGACATTTAACATCAAATTAATTCAAAAGCAGAAATTATTCTTTGGATGATCAGTATGACTCAGAAAAAGTTGTTAGAATTTGAAATAAGAACAACGAACTATCATTAAATTTGAAGTAATGATAGCTGCACACTACGAGCATTAAATATGTATCTATTTTTCAAATTGTGGTGAAAACAATTAATTTTATTCTTAAAAAATTTAACTGGAATTTCTATAAAACCATAAAACCTTTAAAGATATAAATTTATATTTAATAAATACATATAATTAAAATTTTATTGAAAACATCGATTTAAACAAATTTTGGAAAAAAGTACTTAAAAAAGAATAGAAGTCGCATGAAAAGAAATTGTTGTAAAAAATTAGATGAAAAAATTTCCAAAAGTGAAAAAAGAATTAGAATATTAAAATTATTTCATTGAAAGAATTAACTAAGTTTTTACAACAAAATAAATATAAATTTATATAAAGTTAAAAATTTTATTGAAAACATCGATTTAAAAAATTTGGAAAAAAGTACTTAGAAAAACAAAAAAAATAGAAATCGTATGAAAAGAAATTGTTGGAAAAAATTAGATGAAAAATTTTCCAAAAGTGAAAAAAGAGTTAGAATATTAAAATTATTTCATTGAAAGAATTAACTAAGTTTTCACAACAAAAATTTGAAAGTTTTTAATTTTTGAAATTTTGAAATATTTAAAAAAAGTACTTAGAAAAGAATATAAAGTATGAATTAAAAAAAAGGTTTATGAGAAATTATTTTCTAAAAGTAAAAAAAAAAATAAAATTTATTTCACTGAAAATTCTCCTAATAAAAAATTAAAATTGTATAATTTTTAATTTTTTTTTACACATGCATGCAAGAAATCCATAATAAAAAGTTACTTGTTAATTGCTGAATATTGCAAAAATCTGTGTTAATATTTTGTAATATATAAAAATAACGGTTATGTAGCAAGTTATGCGAGCACATCGCGCAATGAAAAAAAACTTGCAAAAAGACAACTTTTTCTTAAATTTATCATTAAAAAATTAGTAAAATTGATTTTTAATTATTTAATTTTTTTAAGCATTATTATTCAAATAAATAAGCTTAAGTTAAGTGATTAAAAAAGTGATGGAAAAAATCGATTTTAAAAGTTTTGGAAGTTGGAATTTTAAAAAGGAATAGAAAATTTGTAAAACTTAAAAAAGTTCTTAAAAAAATATTGTGTTCTGAAATAAAAAAAAAAATAAGTATATTTAATGCTTTGGAAAAAATTAATTTAAACCCTGTAAAAATATAATAATGTATAATGTTTACTTGAAAAAATCGAATTTAATACGAAGTTGATAGATATAAATAGAAAAAAAAATTATAAAAATCAAAAAAAAAAAAAAATTGGAATAAAAATATTAGAAATAAATATTAACCTAAAAAAAATTGTAAAATATTTCGTTGAAACAATTAAATATTCACCAAAAAAGTAATTTTTAAAACTTGAAAGTGCGGTCAAAATCATAAACATGTAATTTCAAAACTATTTGAAAAGAAAAAATTACAAAAATTATTAAAATTATCGATTTTAATTAAGAAATTTATAGATGTAAGTAAAATAAGTCAAATTATCGATTTTAATTAAGAAATTTATAGACGTAAGTAACAGAAAAAATCTCTAAAAAATCAATAATTAGAATTAAAAAATTATTTATAATTAAATATTAACTCCAAAAAAAGTTAAAATATTTTATTAAAAGAATTAAATATTTACTAAAAACACAACTTTGAAAATTTACGAAATCCGGTCAAAATCATAAAAATGTGATTTCACATATATTTGGAAAATAAAAAAAAGTGTTACGAAAAAATTTCTGGAAATAATCGATTTTAATTAAAAAATTGATAGTCATATGCAGGTAGAAAAAATAAATGTCCAAAAAATACTAATAATTATAATAAAAACAAAATAAATATTTATTACATAAAGAATTAATATTAACCCAAAAAAGTTTAAAACTTTAAATCTTTATCTTTTAATTTTTATTATTAAAATAATAAGCTTAATATAAGAGAATGCCAGGCATCACTTAAGCACATACATATAACGAATATGAAATATTTAGCATAATCAAAATTATGCATACAGTATCAAAAAATTGCTATTAATCGTAAAATACAATCAATTATTTTGTTCTATTCGTTCACTGAAAAAATGTATTAATTTTTAGAAATTGAGCGGAGAGTATAAAAACACTTCAGAATAAAGTCACAAATATTTTATAATTATTTATTTGCTTTACAAATTTATTTTTGTACTAATTTAAATATGTATATGCATATATATGTAAGGACTTGAAAACATACAAAATTTACTCCAATTACTGTAAAACAAAACAAAATCGGCTCAAATTGCTCGCGGTCAAATATCAACCAAGCCACTCTACAGTGAAAGTAGGTGCAAGCCAAAGCAATCAAAAGTCTCTTGAGAGCAGGACCAACGCAAGTAAACCAAAACAAACGGTGAACACGCAAAAGCACAATAAACGAGGCGGCATTACATAACGGTGTAATCAAGTTAAAAATATGCCACACAATAAAATAAATATAACCTGTTAAGAAGCGCAGAGTACGGGGAGTTTAGGAATGCAAATTTTACGTTATTATTTATCAGCTTTATAGCACGCTCAAAACAAAACAAAAAAAAAAAACAAACACTGTCATAATGAAGCATCACTGGCGCACGTGCACACACACATATGTACAAACATATTTTCACACATATTTATGTAGTAAGATGACCTACCTGGCGTTGACGGCTTCGATGGGTTCGCTGGATGCCCACCGATTATTTGCAGATATAATATCACAGACAAAAACAAATACTTTTGCATGATGCTCGGCTAACGTTGATTATTATTTTCGTTATTATGTTGTTGTTTTTATTGCTTTTGATTAAAGCTGTTATTGAAAATTACTTTAAAACTGTATTTTTATGCAAAGCAAATATTTTTCGTATGTAAATGATTTTTTTGTTTTGTATTTTTTTTAGTTTTTCTGTGTCCAACTGATGAGCTGCAGACGCTTAGCAAACGTAAAACAAAAACCAACGTAAATACAGACAAACACGGAAATCGGTTTCGGTTTTACGCACTTTTCAACACAAATATTTCAAAGGCAGCCGGAATATCGGAAACCAGCGGACTGGTTAGCGGATTTTAGTTTATTATTTTTTCGATTTTTTGATTTTTTTGATTTTTTTCGAAGGGTAGACAGCGTGCTTTAATGTATTTTTAATTAATTTATGCACAATATTACCGAAGCGAAATACAAAAATTTACAAAACAACAATAAAAACAAACTTGAATTGTGAAAATATTTAAATTTTTGTGTTATGCTTTGGAAAAATATTTCTACAGCAGTGACGCCTGCGCAGTGGATGCCACAGATTACAGCTGGCTCGCTGTCTTTTAACTAGATAAAGCGCAAGTTTTGCTTGCATTCCCGAAACGCTGTCACGTTGTCAATGTATTGGTGCGCAACGACAGCGACGACAAGCGCACACAAGCACTCAAATAGAAATTGGAAAAAAACAAAAGATTATTGTCAGCTAAAAAACAGCTCAACTCAAAACTTGGCATGAAATTGCTAGAAATGCTGTGGATTGTCGTCGCGCGTCGTTTAACACGGCGAGAAATGGAGACGAAAGTGAAAACGTACGTACGAACGGTTGCGACGGCGGCGGTGTACTCGTTAATGAAATCGAAAGTTTGTGACTTAAGTCTTTCGTTTGCTACTGGCTCGTATCGGCGGCGGCGGCGGCGATTTTGTCAGTCGTTCGACCGTTATGTTGGTTGAAGTGCGCATGTGCGCCTGAATTGACCGTTGATGAAGAACTAATTTTGCAGCAAGTAGACAGCGGGAGGAGTTCCAAGCTGCGCCGAAGCAAAAGCAAACCGACCGGACGGAGCCAGCCAAGCAAAGCAAACGAGTCTTCAAGCAGCGCCAACCAACAGCCGTTGGTGAGCCAAAGCAATACAAGTGGCCACAGCAAAGAGCTTAAGAGCGAACAAAGAGCGCCGCATGAGCGTGAGCGCGTACAAGGAGCGCGCCAAAGCAGCGAGGCGTTGGGAATTTAGGTGATCTTTGCAGCATTTCGTTGTGAGTGCGGCGTGAAAAGTGGTTTGCGAGCGAGCCTGTAAGCGCACACACACATACACATAAACAAATATAAGTGTATAGAGCGCAAAGAAGAGCTAGAGCAGGCGCATCCTCACGCGCGCTCAGCCACTTGGCGAGCAATAAAGATTCTTGTTTCTGGTTTTTTCTTAATTTTTTTTTTAAATTTTTTTTAAATATTTTTTTTTATGATTATTTAAATTTTTTTTTTCAATGATGGACAAGCGAAGGGCGGCGCTGCACGCCAGTCAACTTGTTTGTGTAAACATTTGAAATGAAAAAAATTAACATTTATTTGCAAATAAACTAATTGTTTAGTTTCTATTAGCTTCACACATACATACATACATACACGTGTGTGCACATCAGCTCGTTCATCAAAGGTGGGGCAGGCAAATACCAGTTATGGCTGCGTTATTTGTTTAACTATTCTCGTTGGACATTTTGTCTGTCCAAGGTAGTATAATGCATCAGCCGAGCGTGGCGCAAAAAGAAATAGCAAAGAGTCAACAGAAAAAAAAAATAATTTGCAAATTACAAAAACAACTCTGCTCTAGGTGCAAATGCACTCTGTTGGCTTGCGATTGCAAAAATAGCCGATTATGTTGCACTTGTGCGCGAACGGCATTCCACTGTCGACATTCGAACTTAGCGCGGAATTGTCATTTCAACAACAATAGCAAAAAAGCAATGTACATAAAATGAATGTCAAGTGTTTTGAGTTTACGTAAACTAGTTTAGATGTTACAAGCATGTAAGAGATCCATAATAAAAAGTTATTTGTTTATTTCTGAATATTGCAAAAATCTGTGTTAATATTTTGTAATATATAAAAATAACGGTTATGTAGCAAGTTATGCGAGCACATCGCGCAATGAAGAAAAACTTACAAAAAGACAACTTTTTTTTAATTCTAACATTAAAAAATTTGTAAAATTGAGTTTTTGTTGTCTTTGAGTCTTATATGTGCTAAATGTTGAATCACAATCTTATATGTGCCCATTTTTTGAAAAATATTTTTGCGATTTGTACTTTCATATTGACATTCGTTTAACAATCTGTTGGTAAAGAGTAACGAGATAGTCCTGAATTCTTATATATACTTAATTCATTTCAAGGACTTTTTTCTGTTTATTTATTTTACTTATGTAGCTCATTACTTTTGCTTTGAATGTATTTTAGGTTTTTATTTAAATTTAATTATTTTTCATTATAGCCTGAATAGTCTGTACAAAGTTTGTCACATTGATTGTAACACCCAATAAATTGCATATACTATATAAATGTTCAACGAATCGAGCTGAGTGGATTTACTCGCCTTCGTCTGTTTGTCCCTCCGTTACTATATATGTGAAATAGTCGCTCAGTTTTTCAGATATTGATAAAATTTTGCATCCTTCGCTTTTTCACCAAAAAGCTGCTCATTTATCGGAAGATAGGATCTCGTACTACATTAGTACATATCTAGTTGCCACACAAGCTAAACGATCAGAGTAATGTGCTTATATGAATCATTTTTTCAGTGGATGAGGTATATTCACGGTGGTGCAATCTCAAAAAAATTTTTAAGATTGATTCATTATAGCATATAGCTGCTATATAAACTAACCGATCAAAGTTCTTGTAAGATCTTTCGTATTTGTGAAGAGTACTATTATCTGCAAAATTCAATATACAAGGTGGAGCACAAATCATGCTACAAAAAGTTTTTTGGCGAGTGATCGACTTACTTTTTTCTTATTTGGCAGGTTATCATTTAAGTTCTTTAAAAATAAATGCTTGGATACCGGAAAAGGGATTTGAATAGTTCAGCGGTACCATGTTTTGCAGTCCATTATTTACGTCCAAAAGGAATGCAGACGGGATTTTGGCGGCACTCCACTGAATATATAGACTATTATGATATCAGTAAACATGTTTATCGAAACTGGAAGCATCACTGGAAGACCACACCAACAGTCATTACAACTGATAAAGTTCAATTACCAAGCCGGTTAAACCCTCTTGATTTGTCTATTCGCCTGGAACTTATCCAAAATGACCGAATAAGACAATAACTTGATGAAACTTTGATGAAACCCATTTTCATCTAAACGAAAATGTAAACAAGCGAAATTGTCATATATGAAGTGAATCAAATAATAAAAAGTGAAATATACCACGAGACGGATCTTCGCCCAGAACGAGTCACTGTATCACTGCGCAGTTTCATCAAGATATATTTTCGGGTCATACTTCTTTGTAGAAAACGGTGTAACAGTAAGTGTCAAACGGCACTTTTTTTTGAAGATATTTTATAAGGTTTTTAGCCAAAGGTGTTTCCCTTTCAATAGCGTTTAATTCCAGCAATAAGGAGCAACTACTCATATAGCCAAAAAAAATAAATATCAAGAAACGCCATCTCCGCTTGACCTGATTGCAACAGAATTTTTCATCACTTCGAAAAATCGTTTTTTTGTTTTTTATATTTTGACAGTAGAAACATGCTGTGAAAAATTCAGATTGAAATTCATAGTATTTGATAAGTTACAGCTCATAGTCACCGACGTGTCGTAAGCGACTGTCTACCAGGCGCCATGAGAAGTCTGCAGCTGCTACGTTTCTAAACGCATTTTTCTCGAATCATCATTTTCTGAAACTGTCATGGTCCTAGAAAAAAAAGTATTCAACCGATTGCTTTAAAATTTACATATGTTCTTCTACTCATTTATAGTTATCGTCCCTACCAGAATTATTTATTTTCGAAAATATTTTCATATTATTTTAAACGATTTTTAACGTAAAAAAAAAATTGCGTGACTTTTTTTTGAAGTTCGACATTTTTTTTAATGAAATTGATTATATTTGGTAGGGACGATAGCCGCAGAACTACTAAATAATAATTCATTCGATTTTTTTATTTCAGACAACATGAACAGCCACTATCACCATGACCAGTGAACTACTTTTTTTTGTTGGGGACTGCTTTGATTAAAAAAAAATATTAAAAATGTACAAAACTAAAATAAAAAATTTTTGTACGTTTCAAAATACAAATAAAAATATATTAAAAAATTAAAATGATTGAATTTTGTTGTCGCAAAAAAAAATTTCCTAAAAAGTGGTAAAATGTATGCGTTCACATGAGAGTACCCCCATAAAACAAGACCCAGAAATCTGACTGAATTGAAACAGTCCATTAAATCGATAATTGATTTTTTGAAATTCACAAGTGAATATGACATATTCCTAAAAGACAAATGATATAGAGTCTAATATGTTCAGATCTGTTTGCACCAAAACAAAGTTAACATTCACTTTTGAAATGATCAGTTAAATTGTTGTTCTAGACTAAACTCTCTGCTTCAGCGGGCGATTTCAAGTTTTTAAATAAACTGAATTCGAATATAATGCTATAAGGCTTTTAAAAGAAGGTATAGAAATATTAATTAGGTTACGAAAAAGTATAAAAGAGATAATTATTATTTTTTTATTTTAGGAATAAAAGTTCTCGATCTTTCTCCCTGAACTATTGTTTGACAAAAAGGAGATATATAAACACACTACAGTGGATCCACATTTAAATCATGATCAATGAGAATCTACTTTTTGAGTTAGACATCGCATTTTAATTAGGCGAACAATAAACAAAAGCTTTGGAATCATTTTTTTTAATTCCAATAAAAGGTAAAACCACTGAGATACAATTTTGACATTAATTTGAGGGATTGAAATATTAATAATAATAGTACGAAAGGCTTGATATATAAAGTCGACGTAATGACAATACTCGCATGAAGGATTACTCTATCTATCTATATTAGGGTGATTCAAAAAAAAAAAGTTTTTTGCGATTGGTACTCAGAAAAACAGGTTCCTAGACACCTTTAAGAAAGCCTCTCCAAATATGAGTTTTTAATTGTAACGGGAAAGTCCTCCAACATACAGTTTTCTATTTTTTCTTATTATCAGATAGAAAAATTTATATCTCGCTTCCAACTAACGGGTGATTTTTTAAGAGCTTGATAACTTTTTTAAAAAAAAAAACGCATAAAATTTGCAAAATCTCATCGGTTCTTTATTTGAAACGTTAGATTGGTTCATGACATTTACTTTTTGAAGATAATTTCATTTAAATGTTGACCGCGGCTGCGTCTTAGGTGGTCCATTCGGAAAGTCCAATTTTGGGCAACTTTTTCGAGCATTTCGGCCGGAATAGCCCGAATTTCTTCGGAAATGTTGTCTTCCAAAGCTGGAATAGTTGCTGGCTTATTTCTGTAGACTTTAGACTTGACGTAGCCCCACAAAAAATAGTCTAAAGGCGTTAAATCGCATGATCTTGGTGGCCAACTTACGGGTCCATTTCTTGAGATGAATTGTTGTCCGAAGTTTTCCCTCAAAATGGCCATAGAATCGCGAGCTGTGTGGCATGTAGCGCCATCTTGTTGAAACCACATGTCAACCAAGTTCAGTTCTTCCATTTTTGGCAACAAAAAGTTTGTTAGCATCGAACGATAGCGATCGCCATTCACCGTAACGTTGCGTCCAACAGCATCTTTGAAAAAATACGGTCCAATGATTCCACCAGCGTACAAACCACACCAAACAGTGCATTTTTCGGGATGCATGGGCAGTTCTTGAACGGCTTCTGGTTGCTCTTCACCCCAAATGCGGCAATTTTGCTTATTTACGTAGCCATTCAACCAGAAATGAGCCTCATCGCTCATCGGACACGGACGCGAAACACATTTCGAACCGAACACTGATTTTGGTAATAAAATTCAATGATTTGCAAGCGTTGCTCGTTAGTAAGTCTATTCATGATGAAATGTCAAAGCATACTGAGCATCTTTCTCTTTGACACCATGTCTGACATCCCACGTGATCTGTCAAATACTACTGCATGAAAATCCTAACCTCAAAAAAATCACCCGTTACTTGAAAAAAATATCTTGTTCCTTAGATTTTGTAGGAAATTGAATGCTCTACAAAAAAGGTCGTCTATGATTTTTTCGTAAACCCAACCGTTTAAAAGAAATTAACAGTTAAAGTTTGATCATTTTTGGGAAAATTTTTTATTTCTTATTAATTTTGTAACTCAATGAAAAAAATTATTATGAAAAAAAAATTTTTTTTTTGAATCACCCTAATCTATATATTAGATAAAATATTATATGTATATTTAAAATATTCTTGCATTAAAAATGCTTACTTTTTTAAAAATTTCGATATGTTTCAGTTTCCAATTAACCTTCAAAACAATCAGTTTGAAATAGAAGACCAATAACACATAGACATTTTCCATTTAAATTTTTTCACAACTTTTCAATTTGAAATAACAGTATTTACAAGCCAAAAGTGGAACGTATTAATTATGCAATATTCAATTTCCTTCGGCAAAAAACTAATTTTGGTTTGCTTCACGTAATCATAGTAAATCGTGATAACTTTTTACATATACAAATTTTCGAAACTTAAAAATTTTTCAAAAATATCACTTCATGCACCCTTAAAAAATACAATTGACTTTAATACCTTAAGAATCTGGAACTTATTGCCTTTCTGCTTTATGTACTAATATTAGCGCATAAAATGTAAACAAAAAATTCTTACTGAGGTAATTAAATTTAGTAGCGCAATTAAATTATAATTTATGATGATAGATTAAATTTTCAAATAAAATCATGTATTAAGCATTTAATAAGCAACCGTAATTAAAAATCTTGTTTGCCACATGATTATGGTTTATAGTATGCTTTAATACGCAGTCGGTTGATATGAAAAGTCTTGCGAAACAACATAAGTATCTAGAATTCTTGAACATCTTACATTGTCTAAATATGTTAATATAGTATAACAGCTTTTTCTAATTATAATAACGGTAAATTTTGGATTTCGTAATCATGATTATATAGCGTTAGTGCCAATTAGAATGTCTTTTTTGGTGTGGCTGAATGGTTTCTTTCTATTTTAATCGCGTTTTATTGACAATTTTATTGCCAAATTTCTTAGCATTGACTCCTTTCTTACTCGTTTGGCAAGCAAAGAAACATATAATTCGAATCCAGTTATTTAAATTAGCCAAATTAAGAGAATTTCTATTGTAAACTACAAAATAGAGACCAGAAAACCGACATAACTATGCACGAGTTGCGAAGGTGAACGCCTTATTCGGCAGTCAAGGTAAGATTTAGTAGAAAAAAAGTTAGTCGCTTAAGCTTTCTTTAATAGCAAAAGGAAATAAAAGAAATTAAAGAATTCAAACTTAGAAGAAACATGTTTGAGCACCGCTTTGCTGATCACCTGAGAAGAACTTGAAATGGAGTTTTTTTTCAAAATTTGAATTAGAAAAGATTTATGGCAAATTCTGCACTAAAATTTTATTATCTGCTTTTTGTATTCTTATGGAGTGGAAAGAAACAGTTATGCATAATTAGAAGACAAGTTATCGCATACTAGCAAGTAGGAGTGGAATAAGTAACTTCAACCCAAATTGTCAATTAAATTTGCAAATTTCTTCTTTCTTTATTCAAATAAGTGATTTAGAAAATTACGAAGAAAGCTGATTAAATTTGAATTTTATCAGGCATTGACTTTTTTGGATTTGGATTGTAAGAACTAAACTAAGCAACTAATATGGCTCGTAAATGGCTCATTTTATTTCAGATCGAATCACTTGTTATAAGAGTATATTTATTCATATTCTTAAGGCAGATAATGAAATGACCAAACAAGGTATCAGAGATTTTCTTCTGCTATGTAACCTCGTTCACCATTATATTAAGGGAAATATTCTTAAAATTTAGTATTATTGTTTCGCATTCTTAACGATTATAACGTATTTTTCTCAAAACATTGACTAATTGAAATTAATAGATTTACAAGGTGTGTTTAAAAATAGTCGAAATTATTGATTTTTGAAAAAATTATTTATTTATTCATCTGAATTATTTTCGTAGATTTCAAAATCGTTACCTTATGCACCTATCGACGAAACATTGTACAAACTCCATTTTTTGGGAAACCTTTAGTTCTTTCAGCTATGAAACGACGGCCCTTTAAGGTTTCTCTTTATTTTAGGAAATAGAAAA
The DNA here is from genome assembly GCA_027475135.1 of Bactrocera correcta. Taxonomy (NCBI): domain Eukaryota; kingdom Metazoa; phylum Arthropoda; class Insecta; order Diptera; family Tephritidae; genus Bactrocera; species Bactrocera correcta. Next base: position 13,866,424 of record CM050327.1, on the reverse strand, counting down.
AAATCACACAGGGCAATGTCTGCCGAATATGGAGACTGGAGCATCACTACAGTATTGTTTTTGACCGATTGGACTCGTCAAACCCGCAAATTTTTAAATTTATACATATATACACTATTATACATTCCCATTATTTTTTGAGCACAATTTGAGTGATAATTGTAACGAAACGAATAAGCTAGTCTTACATTGTGCCTAAAAATATGGGAAATATTTTCGTTGATGGATTTCGCCACGCTGAACACCCTCTAGTCGCTAGTTGACACGTCCGGATTCTGTCGTTGCAGCTGCCACAGAGCTTGTTTCGGGTCCATCACGCGAGAAATGGTTACCTTCGAATTTTCTGGAATACTGTTAAAGTCTACCACCTTCAGTTTCGCTCCTTCCCACAAGTTTGAAACCTTTCTGACCGCTTCTCTTGTCCATGTTAGCGTCGGGTCGTCGTTACATATTAAAATTTTAACAACGCTAAGCCACCCTGCTCCATCAAATGACGATATGGGTGTGCTCGGTTCGGCGGCCATTCTCGAGAAGAGTACTTTCAATAGCTCTATTTCGACTATTTTCCACCGCTCATGTGACATTTGTCCCAGCGGGTTACTGGAGTCTATGAGCGCGACGGTCAAATACCATTTTTCAATCTCATTGGCTGCCTCCGCTGCCTTGGCCTCTTTCGAGGGCGCCTTCATTTTGCCTTAGTCGAACGCAGACCAACGCGATTGTCATACGCTGGATCCGAGTCATTACACAAATTTCGTAAAAGGGTGTCCGGCCGTCTTTAACCTTCTCTCTAGCCCAAGGCAGCTGTTTCACCTCTTCTTCCTTCAGGCTGAACTTGTCCTCGGGACGGTTGCATTCCGCCACTGCCTTGTACCTTGCTTTTGACTTCCGGGACCCTCTCTTGTTGTCAGAGTTGGAAGCCTCAGTCGCCTGTGCAGGAAGTTCTGCTTCTCCTTCCTTTTCTGCGTTAATGTTAATGTTAATGTTAATGTACCCGTTCGCTATAAAGCTGGTTTGGCAGTAGTACTACAGCCACCGCAACCTACTTCTTAAATAATGACCATTTTTTTGATTCAGATAAAAAGAACTACAACACTCGAAAGCTATCAGAAGCATAAGACGTAAGAAGAGAAGCATATAGGATAGGAATTCTATAATTTAGTCAAACTAGATGGTTACATGTGTCTTAATTAATACTTTTCGTTAGATGGCGGTGGATTTGATCAATTATCTAATAAAGTTTATATAAATCAACTATGCTTTGTTTTCCTTTTTTAAAAAATTATGAACGATTGAAAGATTTTGATGCAGCCTAAAAAAATATAATAAATAACTTAAAACGGTCAAGTATTTCATTGTAAACAGGAACGTGGCAATGCGACGGCGGTGAGAAATCGTGGACTTAATCTCAAGTAATTGTCCATGAAAAAAAGGATGTAATATTTCTGTAGAAATAAAACTGGAAGAATTAAACAAAGTATTCCAAATATTTTTAGCAATGCGAGCATGCTTAATCCATCAAGTTGAAAATTTTATTTTTATATCGAAAAGTAATTTCTGTTAAAAAACATCTTATATATCAACGTACTCGTATTAGGAAAAAATACTAGTTGCGTATATTCATAGCGCCTAAAACTTGTTAAACTGCTCAGCTACGCAAAAATACGCATTTTTCATTGAAATGGATTTGAGAAAAACATATTTATTTGTCAAAAATCGCCTCCGATTGACATTCCATTTACGTTAAACTGCATTCTACGCCAAACTCGTTTCCAAAATCCACTGACAATTGAAGCGTCAGAGTAAATGCAATTTTCGAAGTCAATACATCAATGTCAGCTTTTGTTGGTGCCATGCCACAGCAGTCACGGTAAGTTACCAAAAGCGGTGAATGCTTCTGATGCATTGCAGAAATATTTGCTTTTTTTGACAACTTTTTCTTTTAATTGTGAGCTAATTCCTTATTAGAAATAACTTAAATGCAGAAAATGCCAAAAATTGTTTGAAAAGATAAAAAGATGAAATGATGAACTAGAATTGTAACACGAGCCTTAGAGGAATGCTGATTGTATCAAACAGTGCCAAATATTTTCAAAGCTATATGAGCTTATAAGCTAAGTGTTTTGGCTTAGCAACAAATACAATTAATGTAAAATTTGTTTGAACCTATCGAACAGTTTTTAGTTGTTGCTAATATCATTGCCAAGGTTGTCTACCTCTGTTTGTAAATATGTATTTGTGGAACTACAGACAGTAGACATAATATTTTCGACTGTGTGTTGATCACTAAGAGTTACTCCCCGAATTTACAATATGAAACACTGTTTAATAAATAAAATAAGCCCAAACCAGCTTTAATAAGTATATACATATGTGATGTTTGAATACATACCATTATTTTTTATAGTAAATATTTGCTTTTCAAACATTAGCGCATAAATATATTCAAAGACGTCAGTGACGTATTTGCGATTTTCTGCTCAAATTTCAAGACAATGGAAGTTGAATTATTTAATGCCGACGATCGCACACACAGCTTAATATAAAACTAAACAAAATTTTACACATATACATATACATTAGGGTGGGTAAAAAAAATTAATATGTTTTTCTTTGGTGCTGAGACAACTCTAAAAATGTCTCTCTAAGTAATAGCTCTTAACTGTAACGGAAAGGTCTTGCGACTTACAGTTTTAAATTTTTTCTTATTACCATATAGAAAAATTCACATTTCGCTGCCAACTACTTCAAAAAGTTATTCGTTTCACTGCTTTTGTAGAAAATTGAAAGTTTCAAAAAATGTTCTCCAATGATTTTTCCGTAAACTTAATACTTTAACATATTTTAGGAGTTGAAGTTTGGTTATATTAAGCAAATTTTGTGGTTTTAATGAATTTTATAACTTAATAAAAAAAATCATTTTGAATAGCAAAACTCATAGTTTTGTAGATAATTTACTGCATTACAAAGGGATCTCTTGTACTTTTTCGATTAAGTAAAGCGTTTAAGATATATGTACTCATTGTCAAACATCAATGAAAAAAATAGTAATAAATAAATTTAAAAATAAAAAACACTGTCTTTTGACACATCCTAATACGTATCTTATTCAAATATATTTGATATGTTTGTTCTTATATATTTCCATGTTTGTTTTTATATATTTATATATTTGCTTTAGACAATTTTTTTAATATGTGGGAATACCTAATATTCATTGCACTTGTATTTGCTTAAGTCGCGCTGATTGTTCTTTTTCGCCAACTGGATAAACTGAACATGTTTATTATTTAATATTTATGCAAATGTTTATTACTTAATATTTAGGAAAATATTTCAACAATAAAAAAATTTAAAAAAAAAATATATATATATATAAGATCCACCCTAACATGTATCTTATACAAATATATTTATATGTTTGCTTTTAGACAAATTTTTAATATATGGAAATACCTAATTTGCGTAACAGCCACAAGCCTACGGCTTTTTAATACATTTTATTGGAGAATTTTATTTCCGACTTGACGTCAGTTTTTATTGCCAATATTCTTGTCTAAAAAATTAAAAAAAATGCCATTATTTGAATAGGAACTAAGCAAAACGTACTAATATATTAATACTTAATTACACAAGAATTTATGTAAATAATTTATTAAAACTACATTGGCAAAAGTATTTAAAATTCATAAAACGCTTATAAGGCTTCTTGAAATATATTTTTATTTTTGTATATTATTTTTTAATGGGTAAAATATTTCGGAAGTTAGGCATACAAAATTGTGAGTTTATTTTGAAAGGAATTTATGCTTTGAAGTATTCTCAAAACTTTAAAAAGAACTGCATTTTAGTTATATTTCCATCTTTTAGTAAGTGAGAGATAGACCGCCTGTTTGCTTAATGCAACTAGAGCAAGATATATGCAGATTTTTAGCCCTAATTGTTATTGAGCGGAAATAAAAGGTAAAATAACAAACATTAACCCATGTATTATGGGTTTAAAAAAATCTAATTTTTATTTATTTTATTAAATTCTATAATAAATCTAGCATATTGTAATAATTTTTCAAGTAGATCTGAGTAACAGTTTCGGAGATACAGCCTTGAGAACTTGTGTGCGAGTGAGCCGTCTTTAAATGCGTTTTTATCGAAACTGTGTTTCAGAAGTCGATTGACAAGAATCCTCGAGAACTATTTAACCGATCTGCATGAAATTTTACAAAGGCCTTTGAGATATAATTCTTAAAGGCATGGACGAAGGATTTTTTACGATTACAACTATTTACAAAAAAATGTCGCAAAATTTTCACTGAAATTTTAATTTTTTTGTAAAAAGTCTGCCAAAAATCCAATTTTCAGTTTTTTCTTCCTTCGTCCAAGTTCTTAGTTAAGGTTTTAACTAAAACACGTATTTTTTCACTTTATATGATCCGGTAAGGATTGAGCGCCTTTTTTCCGAAGGGTCACCGGAAACGGTGTCGCAATGGCCGAGTGTAAAAAATTTTTTTACTGAAAGTTCAGAATTTCATTGTAAATAGTGTATGTGTGTAACAATAAAAAAAAATAAAATATTTAATTTTTTATATGAGAAAAAAATGTTTGAAAAAATGCATTTTTTATCCGAGGAATCCCATGTACCCCTTAAGGAAAAATAATTTATAGGTAAGGGGCGTGCTTACATTTTTAAAGTTTAGGGATAATTTATCTTGATTTCTGGCGAAACTACGAGTCCTATGGAAAAAGGTTGTATGGCAAAATTGTAGGTAATGAAAAGATCTATAACTTGTGTATGCAGACCTTTTTCCAAACCTCAAAATGTAATATATAAATATATTATAAATATGTATAGTAATGTAATCGCGTAACTCGTCATAACTTTCGTAAAATATTGATCTTTGAATAGTTGATTTTGCTTTTATATTCTACATTAAAACAGATATTATATGAAGTATATCTATAATAATATTTCGACGTCAATGAATTCATTTTCATAAAATTCAGTTACGCTCGAAATCGGAACTGAATTTAAATAATCTTGCGTTCCTTTTATTCTATTTCATATTTATTCTTAGCGCTAAATTATTTGATAGGTTATGTAAATAAATTTTGGTTCAGAATCGTTTATTGGCGTAACAGGTTTCGTGTAAAGAATTTATATGTATGTGATTCTTAAGCATTTTTTCGCTTTTTATTGACGTAACTGAGATCTGCAATAGTCGAACGGTAAAATGAAGAGATTGGCAATCAAAAAATATATATTTTTGGCATAATATTTATAAATTTATTATGCAATGTCTGCTACGAGAAAATCGAGTTTGTGCGCCGAGTCGGCAAATGCACGATTTACAAATTTTTTATCTTTTTTATTACTTTTTTAAATATTTTGTTTAAGTTGTTTAATGTGAAATTTTTTTACAAATTTTTTATTTGATTTTGTTTCTTTTCTGTGTTTTTTTGTTCTTTCGTTTTTATAAGATTTACGTCAAACGCTTGATTTTCAAATATTGTTGTTGCTCAGGGTTAAACTTTTGTGTTTAATGACAGACACATGAAGCCATGACGTGCTAATTACTGGTACCATTAAGCGACCAACTAAGAAAAAATATGCTGCTTTTGTTTGCTAATATTCATTGCACTTTATTTGCTTAAGTCGCGGTGATTATTCTTTTTCACAGGCTAAATAAATTGAACATGTTTATTATTTAATATTTAGGCAAATATTTCAACAGCTTTTTCGGAGCAAATTTGGAGCGCTGTTGTTTGACTTAAAGCTTATAAAGTGTACTTGCGTGTTAGTCTGTTGTACTCACATAAAAGTTCCAGAAAAATGAAATTTTAATTTTTATTTACATTAACTGGGATATCATTAAAAAGTACCAAAAAATTTGCAATTACGGCACAAGGTCACTCACTACTTGTCGAACATCAATCGCTTTGATTATAACAAAATGCATAATAACGGTATAAATCAAGACTGAATTACGAAGATTAACTATTAACACTCAAACTCGGTTACTTGAATCATTAAGTCGCTATTTAGCTAGCATTATGAATTATAAAGCTTTTTTAATATTTTTTTAAATTGCAAAAAGTCACTGCAAACAGCATGCAGCTGAAGGGGAAAGACGTGTGTCTTAAATTTGAAAACAAGTTTTATAATTAAACTATGCATTGGGTCCGTCACAAATATAAATGCTATAAAATTTTTTAATAACAGTAAAATATAGAAATCTATAATTTCTTCGTGAGCAAGTTATAATTCTTGTTTTCTATAATATTTCACCATAAAATGCACGTGCCATCATTATAATTCCTAATTAACTTTAATAAACTTTCGTATATGTAGGATTTGAGTATTTTGAAATATTGCTGATACTGGTTTGCGCTTTGAAGATTAAAAAAAAAACTTATTTAAATCTAAAAAGAAAAAGCAATGAGTACATTATTTCTTTCAACGTAGGTGAAGCAATTTTTTATAGATTTCATTGCAATAAATATCAACTGCGCCGAATTGTGCGCACACAAACGAAAAATTAAATTTATAACCGTTATTAATTGCAATTTGATAAAATTATAGAATTTTGAAAATTAAAAAAAGTTATTGGGAATATTTAATTGTATAATGTGTTAAATAATTAAATGAACCGTAAATTCAGAATTTTTCGATTTAAACTGCTAAACAACTAATCAAGTATAATTAAAAAAATTAAATTGTTTAATGGGTTTATTTTTCATGAATTTCAAGATTTAAGGCATTAATGGAGTTTTTTAACCAATTATAGTATATATAGCATATCCTAAGTAAGTTTTTCACACTGAAAACTCCATATATTAAGGGGTTACATGGGTTACGGGTTTCAAAAAATCGATTTTTTTATTGTCTTATTAAATTCTACAACATCTCTAAAATATGGTTCTAAATTTTCAAGCTTATCTGAGTAATAGTTTCGGAGATACAGCCTTGAGAACTTGTATGCTCGAGGCTAGCTAGGCTAAGTGCGCGTTCTTGAAACGCGTTTTTATCGAACCTGTGTTTTTGAAGTCGGTTGGCAAGATTTCTGGAGAACTACTTAACTGATTTTCATGAAATTTTACGCAGGCCTTCTTAAAGACTTGCAATGAAAATTTTTTTGTGTTAATCACAAATATTTATCGCAAAACTTCTACTGAAATTTTAAATTTTTTTGTAAAAATATCTGCCAAAATCCAATCCAAAAAACTGATTCTTTCTTTCGTCCATGTTCTAAGTTAAGGTTTTAACTGAACAAAGTATTTTTTCACTTCAGATGATCCTTTAAGGAGTTATCCTACCAACGCGAGCGTATTTTTTTCGAGGGGTCACCGCAAATGGCATCGAAATGGCCGATTTTTAAATATTTTTTTTCAAAAATTTCAGAATTTCTTTGTTAAGTGTGTATATTTGTAGCAATAAAAAATTCTAATAAAATATTTAATTTTTTATACCAGGAAAAAATTGTTGAAAAAATTCTGTTTTTTACAAGAGGAAGTCCATGTAACTCCTTAAAAGTTTCTGACAAGAGAGCAGAATTTAAATATGGCGAGCAGAAAGGTGGCGACTCGATGGCTAACACAAGCTATTCGGTCTATTTCGATTATACTAAAAACAAAGATATGAAAAAAAAAACTTAGACAATTAAAGATTTAGGTCACCTAACAGGGGAAATACTGTCGATATTAAAAAGATTCGATACTTCCCAAGAGATCACGTCAAAAACAAAAACTATTATCCTTTTCTTGGTGTACTAACTTTAACTAGTATAATATCAAAGTTTCAAGTTTCATGTCACAAGGTCATGACTCAAAGTGGCCGCACCTCTGCCATCTTGGAACTTACGATGGAAAAAAATATATTTTGTATTTTGATGTAAGATATTTTTCTGTTGACTACAAACACATGAATCAGTAAGTCTAAAAAAGTTATTGAGAGACAATCAACACTATCCACAGAGGCCGAAAGTAAAGAAATTCATATAAAGAAATATTTATAAAACTGTAAAGTACTTAGCTATAATCGCGTAAGCGGTGTCTATGCCAGTAAGGAAGAATAAGTACTTAGAATTATATAAATCTCGAAGACTTTTGTGATAGTACTATTATTTTGAGCACATACCTAATTTCATTGCCAGGAAAGCATATAAATTTAAGAAAAATGCTAACTTCCGGTCCAACGATGCTATAATACCCCTCCAAAACACAAAAATTTCCTTATAAGAACTTGATTGCGATCGTTCTTTTTGTATAGCAGCTATAAGCTATAGGGAGTCGATCTGAACAATTCCTTCGTAGATGTCATTGCCTTGGACAGTAACCCATGCCGAATTTCGTGAAATCAGCTTTCCATACAATCACTTTATTCCGATCGTTTCTATGGCAGCTATATGCTCCAGTTGTTCGGTATCGGCGGATCGAACAAGTGAAGAGCTTCTTGAGGAAAATAAGACGTATGTAATATTCCTGATCGATATCTGAGGAACTGAGTGACTAGTTCGTGTACATACAGACAAACGGATATGGCTAAATCAACTCGACATATCAACATTTATATATGGTATATATACTTCGTAGAGACTCCGACGTTTACTTCCGGATGTTGAAAATTTCTTGGTGAACATATGGTACTCGGTTTAACCTGATCTACTTAATTGGAACATATTGTACCCGGTTTAACCTGGTCTACTTAATTGGAATGCACTCTAGCTTACATCGAGTCGAAAAAAATGACCTCATATGAACTTTTCCAAAGTTGTTAAGCAACGATTAATGTGGCAGTTACAGAAATGACTTCTCTCCAATAGCATAAAGCAACAGATACATTAAATTGAAACAGTAAAAAACGACTTTTACGTGGTCCGGCGCTTGTCGCTTAATAAAAATTCCGCAAATTACAGAAATTATCTTACCACACTCGTACACACAAATAGTAATTTAGGATCAAGTTTCAATAACATGCAAAAATTTCCCACTGGAAAATGACGGAAATCGCAAATAAATCATTTAGCGGCTGCAATTTAATGACCTCCCGTAGGAGATTGCTAAACCGAGACTATAAACAGAGGCTATTAAGAAGCTGAAAATTGCGCCGCAGAAGATCCTTGCACGTCAGTTAGCGGTTGAGTGCGATTCCTTGACGACCTTGAGGATATTGAACGACACAACAGCATTCCAAGTGACTTAAGATAAATTCAATTTTCACACATATGCACAAATTTACATACATACATATAGGCAGATGAACGAAGCCTGCTGTTAATTGAAGTAAACAACACGCTCGATATATTTAAATATTACAGCGGTAAACAGAGCGATAAAAAAAATATTTAAAATAAAAACCTGATTTTAAGTTTATGTATAATAAATTAAGTGTAAGCGATTATTCGCCGGAACGCACTACGATCTGCCCAAAGGCCATGCGATCACAGAGGCCATTGGCCAAACGGCGACGCGTGTACTCTCTGACAGCTGTATGAGCTTTTGCACGCATACAGTCATCAGGATGTAGTTGTTGTTGTTCTTTTTGTTTTTTGAATCTGCAGAAAAAACTGAATGACAGCGCGTGTAAGAAGAATGCGATAAAAGCCATGGCGTCGGTAAGTTACTGTATATATAAAGATATGCATGTATAAATGTACATATCAACACCTTTTTTGCTGCTTCACGAAATCATCAGCCTTGGATTTTTACTTCTCTTTATTGTTTGCGGTTGAGACAAAGAATTCACGGAAAGTGTGCGTATTTAGCGGATCATGGGTGATTTTCATCAGAAATATTCATTTTTTTAGTAATTAGCTGCAAATTATGAAATCACGTGTTCAACTACGTTGCCGGTAAGAATTCGTAAGAACTCCAAATAAGAATATTCAATAAGGGGTAATAATGAGCTTTTATGAAGCTAATTTCCTTGACAATGCACGCAAGAGCTCTTTCTATCTGAGCAAGAGTTCTAGCTATCTGTTAGCTTTAGTGGTTGCCTCGAGGCTATAATAGGCTTTCAAAATACATAAAATTCCTTAAAGGAACTTGCTTCTGTCCAGCTTGTATGGCAGCTATAGTTAATCGATCTGAATAATTTCATCGGGAAACGCAACAGTACCTTGCACAATAATCCGTGTAAAATTTGGTAAAGATATTTCGTCAAAGTAACTTTTTTTCATACAATTCCTTAGTTTCGATCGTGCGCTGTGTTTTTGGTAGAAATCGATATTAAAAAATATGTATTAATGCAGTCGTGTTGCATGCGTTACTTCTAAAAGTTATATAAATCTGGTAATGCATTGAAAACTGCACTTGATTTGCTAAACTTTTAGGAGCGCTGAATCGAACAAGGAACTGGTATAATTAACTGAGACTAGTATAATCAAATTCAGAACGATTTGGTTATACCACTTTAATGACTCATCCTCTACGTTTCTTGAATAGAATTCAAAAGAATAACTTGATTGTTTTCCCATGGAGTTTTTTTTAGAAAGAGAACAGAACTGAGACATAATAAGCAGAGAAATAACGAATTAAAGATGTCTAAACTTTCATTGCTTAATTGATTAAACACTATTTGGCTCAGAGACTTAATTCTTTTCAACTATATGTAATTCAAAGCAATGGTTCTGAAAGTTTAAGATGGCGGTAATATGGGATAAAAGCTGATTTATATTTCGTACATTTGAAATTTAGAGGGCTAAAAATATGTGATTTTGTATTAATAGATATTAAAATGTGAAAAAATTTAAAAAATCTTAAAATAAAATATGAAATTTTAGACACAAACCATCCATTTTTGAAACCAAACGAAGCTTTAATTGTGCTTAATTTTACTTCTATATTTTTTTAAGGCTTAAGTAACGGGTTTTTTGTCACTTCATCATGGAAAGATATACTGCCGAATTTAATAACGCTACGTCCAATTTGTGGGTGTCATAATCGTCCTATTAGAACAACAATTGAGCGTCTAGTGGAAAAATTTGTATCCGCAGGCACCGTACAAAATGTTCGCATGCCAGTGAGACAAAAAAGGGCCCGTAGTTTCGAAAATATTGTTACCGCTAGCGTCTCAATCAATGAAGACCCAAATCAGCCTCTCATATGTCGTTCTCAAGCGTTGGGCATCAAATTTTGTGAAAAGTATTGGCCTACATCCTTACATGATTAATTTTATGCAAGAACTGAAGGCGCTTAACCACCAGAATCGACGTATTTTCGTAAAATGATCTGAGCAATAACTTGATTTTCATCGAAAAATCATCCTTAGCGATGATGTTCATTTCTGGCAGATGGCTTCGTCAATTAGCAAAATATGCATTATATTCTGAAAAAATTACGGCCAATTGGCCGCTTCGGTCGTGCGATTTGACGCCGTTAGACTATTTTCTGTGGGGCTATGTCAAGTCTATGGTCTATGTCAACAAGCCAGAGACGATTGATGAAAATCGTATGAACATCAAACGTGAAATTGCAGCAGCTTGACTTGGACTTCTGCAACCATGCCCGTGGTGGCCAAAGCGCCTTTATTGAAAAACCCGTTTCGTGTAACTAATCGAAAAATATATCGATGACATCATATAAGAAGTAAAAGTAATTGTTATCAGAATTAGATCGCCAACGAATTTCTGTACCGAATTTCATCTAATACGCTCAATTTGTCTGTTGCATATTCAGATCGATTTTAGGAAAAGAAGCGCGAAATGAACAAGAACCATCCACTCTCAGCCAAGTACCGCAACTACATATGGTCCTCTTAAAAGTTGTCAACCTACAAATCATGAAGACAAGATATCAAAGGGTTTACAGATAATACACCATAATGTTCGACAAGATAAACTGAGTTATTCTGAACGTTCCTATTGGTTAGTATGATACATTAATATCCCAATAGTCACATTATTTAAATAGATTTAACTCAAATTTGTGAAGTATTATTTTTTAAACAATATATTAATAATATTCTGGATCTAACCAACCATACAAATGACTGTTCAAATTTTTTCAAAATTTATCTTGAGAAGCAATCAGATATGCAATTAACCATTTACTTTTATAAAATTTTCTTAGTTACATTTATAACAAGATTACTAATAAACTCAAGCGATAAAATAAATACGTCACTAAATCAGTCTTTCAAATTAAGGCAATAGCAGTCAGCTAAGCGCTTGAGCGTGAGATCGCGAGCGCGTAATGATCTTTCTTATCACACCATCAATTTTTGCCTACGCGATTCGGTTAGCAAAGCAGCAGCCACTCGATCAATGTCATGCTGAGTGCACCGAGCAGAAATTTAATAGTAACAGGTTACTAATACATATAGTATGAACACCATAAATGTACATAGTTAAACTTAAAAGCCTTGTATTTTTAAGCCGCTATCGACCATCACTTACCGCTGTCAATTTCATTTTCGCTGGGATCACGATTAAACACATCGCTATAGTAGTGATCGTGTTGCTCGGATTCAACACTTTGCAGTGACTCTTGCCCATCATCGGCCACTTCATCGGCTTCGGCATTGACATCCGTATAATACTCGGTACTTTGCTGTACCGTTGGTTCTGCGTCTTGTTCTTCCTCCTCTTCAGGTTCAACAACTAATTGCTGGCGATGTGCGCCACCGCTGTTACTGCCGCCTCGCTGGCGTTGCCTCTGCTTTAGATTAGTGTTACCATATCGTTTGCGACCGCTTGTTTTCTGTGTGTTAACACCACGTCGGAAATTGTGAAAATCTCTCGCGGAGGAGAAACCGCGCGGTCGTGGTCGTGGCGTCGTAGAGGAGGATGGTTTCGGTAGTATTTCCGAAATGGTCGGTATGCGTTCGTTTGTGCTGCGATTCGGGAACAGACGTCGTTCTAAATATTTGGCGAATATTTGTTGTGTTATTTGATTTTGGCGTGCGATTTCTGCCTCATCCAACTGAAAGTCGCCAGTAGCTTGAAGGAAGAATGAAAATGATTTAGTTAGTTTTTGTTAATTGTATTAATGCTCACAAGTAAGGTCTTAGTAAAAGCAACAACAAATTTACTTTATCAAACTAGTTCTAATTCTAATTCTATTAAAGAGGCTGAGGGAATACTGCTTTTTCGGATAAGATTTGTTCCCTTGATTTAATGCAATCTACCGATCTGTATCTAAAACATCCACACATAGGTTTTTAGGAGGCCAACTAGGACTAAAATACTACCACTGTATAGTCTCTGAACTAATAGTACAAATATTTTTATGTATGCAACCTCCGAGTATCGTTAAGGAATCTTCGACCGATAGTTGCGAGTCAACCTCGAAACCCAACGCAGAATAACTCTTGCAACGAGTGCTACTTCGGACTGAGTAAGCAACTGAGAAG
>CM050327.1:13771497-13852579 GCA_027475135.1 Bactrocera correcta | reverse complement strand
ATATAATGACTATTTATGTAATGAGAGACTCCGTCGCCAAGTACTGGCATTTATCCCGGTGGATGAACGTCTAGCCACAATCTGCATCAAAGCGAAGTTCTTCAAAACTTCGCTGATTTGCTGTCCCCCCGCCCCGACGGAAGATAAGGACGATGTGTCCAGAGATGAACACTATGAGCGCTTTAAGCGCACCTATAAGAGCTTCCCCTACCACAATGTCAAAATTGTGCTTGGCGACTTTAACGCTAGAGTGGGCAAAGGAGGTATCTTTGGCATAACGGTCGGTAAATTCAGCCCCCACGATAAAACATCCTCAAATGGGCTTCGCCGGGGCCCGAAATATGGTTATCTGTAGTACTAGATTCTAGCATTGGTAAAATCACCAAGCTACCTGTTTGTCTCCCGATCGAAAAGCCACCAACCAGATCGATCATGTTGTGATAGACGGAAGACACTTCTCCAGTGTTTTAGACGTGCGCACGCTCCGAGGTTCTAACGATTTTCTACTCGACTTGTACTCCTGCTCTCTGGGAGCACTCATCAGCAACTCGGTATAAGGAAAGTGTGGGACAACATTTCAAGCTACTTACGTACAGCTACATTGGTTTTCGGGAAAGGCAAAATAATAGCTGGTACGATGAGGAGTGCCGTGTCGCAGTGGAGAGAAGACAGATTGCCTACCTTGCAAAGTTATAATCTACCACAACACGGGATGGGATAGATGGGATGGGAAGCGAGACGCATTTGCGTACAAAAAAAAGGAAACTGAATAGGGTTAATGCTTGACAATTCTACAGAAAGATGTGTCGACTAACAGAAGTTTTCAAGACCGGAGCATACTCCTGTAGAAACCCTAGAGGTGATCTATTGACTGGATCCTAGAGCATACTAAAATAATGGAGGGAACACTTCTCCAGCCTGCTGAATGGTTGTGAAATCATAACCCCAGGAGATGACGAACCCAATTCCCCAATCGATGACGATGAAGCAGATGTTCCACTGCCCGACCATGAATAAGTGTTTCTATTTGGCATAAATATCAATGATATACTGTTGATATAGCTATAACCGCGTAATAAAGAAGAAGTACATATAAACCCCATAACTACCAATAGAGGGTTTTTTATACTCTCGCAACAAAGTTGCTAAGGAGAGTATTATAGTTTTGTTCACATAACGGTTGTTTGTAAGTCCTAAAACTAAAAGAATCAGATATAGGGTTATATATACCAAAGTGATCAGGGTGACGAGTAGAGTTGAAATCCGGATGTCTGTCTGTCCGTCCGTCCGTCTGTCTGTCCGTCCGTCCATGCAAGCTGTAACTTGAGTAAAAATTGAGTTACCATGATGAAACTTGGTAAACGTACTTCTTGGCTCCATAATAAGGTTAAGTTCGAAGATGGGCAAAATCGGCTTACTGCCACGCCCACAAAATGGCGAGAACCGAAAATCTATAAAGTGTCATAGATTGAGATTGAGGTATGCACTGCGACCTTGGGTCTATTGTGCCCTAAAGTGTCATAACTAAGCCATAAATACACACAAAGGATCGCATTAGGGAGGGGCATATTTAGACGAAATTTTTTTTAGAAAAGTGGCGGGGCCGCGCCCACTTAGTTTTTTGTACATATCTCGGAAACTACTACAGCTATGTCAACCAAACGTCGTTTCCTTCAGGCATTTCCATATACAGTTTAAAAATGGAAGAAATCGTTATGTACGTACGTACGTTACAAAGGTTATGTTGAAAATCATTAAAAGTGCGTTAACAGACTAACAAAAAACGTCAGAAACACTAAATTTTATGGAAGAAATGGCAGAAGGAAGCTGCACCCAGGTTTTTTTTTTAAATTAAAAATGGGCGTGGCGTCGCCCACTTATGGACCAAAAACCATACCTCAGGAACTACTCGACCGATTTCAATGAAATTCGGTATAAATATTTTCTTAACACCCTGATGACATGTACGAAATATGGGTGAAATCTGTTCACAACCACGCCTTCTTCCAATATAACGCTATTTTGAATTCCATCTGATGCCTTCTCTGTATAATACATACATATAAATGGAAATACAATTCAATACTCAAAGTACACAAATTGATCTAATCTAATTAATTTTACAACAAAATAAAAAATATGTAAATGGCGGATAATGAAATCTCGATTATCACTTTATCATGCGAGAGTATAAAATGTTCGGTGACACCCGAACTTAGCCCTTCCTTACTTGTTTGAGTTACAGTTATATGAATAAAGCTTTTATATTCTGTAGCAACATGTTCCGAGAGTATTAAAACAACAACAAAAACTAAATTCAATACTTGGAGGGTTGAAAATATTGTTCATAACTAAAACTATATTTGTTACATATTATTTCATAAAATTTATTTTGCATATTTGTTCATGTATAATACACATGCCTATGTTTGTATATAAATATCCTTATTATTATCATTAAAATAAGAATTTGCTCTTATCGCACTGGATTTAAAACTTTACCTATACATACTATCCGACCTGTGCTTTTTTCTTCAATATAAAAAGCAAAAGGTCGATCTACATGAAATCTTTCATATTTAGTTGTTCGAATTTTCTCGTAGTCTTCCACTCGAGCTTTTCCGCTTCCATTGAACTGAACAACTGTTGTTTGGAAAATATTTATCTTCTTTGTTTCAACGCCAAATGCAGGTTCAAAATCAACATCAAAACGATGTGCAGAGTTCTCTTGAATATGCTCTCTCATGTTCGTGATGAAGTGATATTTGAATGTGGGCATTACTACATTCACACGCCGTTCTACCATCATCCATTCGATACGCTTAAGCTGTTCGTAGCCGAGATTATTGATTGTTTCGTTGACACCTTGTTTGGTATGGGGTAGAATAATATACATAAAATAACCATTACTATAAGGTAATTCTAATATTTTAGCATCCAAAATTTGCGAATCAAGATACTTCAAATATTCCGTTGTTTCCACAGCCGGTATTACGATTGTACTATCCGGTCTTTCATGAAATGTAACATTCAGTGTATATTTGAAATTAATCTGTAAAGTCTCCTTAAAATTGAGCATATTTAAAATTAATACTTGCAAGTTTTCTTCTTTTAAAATCCTTTCACTTGATTTAAGAATATTTTGATCCGTTATGTTTTTAGACCAATCGTTGATACTAGTAATTAGCTTCTTTTTATCAGTGAAAGATGTTTCTTGTATTTTACAATCATAAAACCATTCTAAAGTTTCCGGATTATTTAGAATCATCTTTGATTCGGCGAAAATTACGTTTTGTCCTAGCATCATTTCATCGAATCCGAAACGTAAATTCATGCTCGGTGGTGTTTTCAGTAGTGCTCTTATATTGCTTGGTGAAACAACAATATTACTTTCGGCATTTTGTAATATTCGCGTTACATCCAAAATATACCACGAGTAAACGTTGTCATCCTGCCCAAATCCATCATCCTGTCCGTAAGCCAATGCTGTCGCACCCAAAACAAATAACAATTTCACAAGAAATTGACGCTCTAGTTTGTATGCAAGTTTTAATGCTTCCATTTTCCAAATTCCAAGTATTTAATACGATTAAGTTTACCGGCGGCGTATCAATCTTTTTAAAAGAAATTTGAACCGCACATCACAACTGCTCTATACGAAATGCACCGCGCATATAGCTTATAGATCATTGCTGAGGTTATCTGAGCTATCTTCGCTTTCAAAATAATACATTCAATCGCACACATGCTTTTCGCTTGGTTGAGGATTTATGATAGAATACAAAATTTTATACCCTACATATACTATATGTACTTGTAGTAATTTTCAGGTCGGATAGTATGTCAGGAATCTAAAACTCGCTGATCCAAACCGGGTTAGATCGCCGAGATTACAGATCTTGGCTGGAGCTATGTAAATCCGGATCAATTCCGATAACGGCAATTGGTAATTAGTAGTTATTATAGCTTACCTGAAGTAATTTTATGGAACGCCGTCGAGTTGACAATTCTTGGGCGAATAAAGATCCGCCCATCATATGTACATAGATCCGACGGTTGAGTGAACGGAAGTTACTGTCAATAAGAGTCTGGATAATGCTGGACAAACCGACATGCGGAAATCATTCTTCCCCTCATTCTGTTCATATATATATGTATGTACATAAGCCGTTGAATAATCTTCATTTTTTGTTACAATAACTGGGGTAGATAATTTTTGAGAAAAACTCAAAATAGGATTAAGCCCATTCGAAAAGTAAATAGAGAAAAAATTTACTTACGATCGTACTGAAAATTACGACTCTCGTCGAAAAAAGTTATCTGACATAGTTATAGGTAATAAAAAGATCTATAATCTTTTTCACAATTTTGGTGATAAATTTAATTACAAAGTTTTTAGGTTTTTTTTTTTGTTTTTATCTTTTACATTTTTTTTTTCAATCTGGTGTATGTATGTATAAGAGTAATAATCCTTTTATCTTCTAAAAAATAGTATTTTTTATGTTATTTAAAGTATATAAATATTTTTTTCATCTTAATTTTGACTTAATATAAAAAGTCGCACATTTTCAATCGAAAACTCGGCCGTCTAAATATCGGATTTAACAAGAGCACAAAAAGTCGGTATGATTTTTCTTTGTTTTTGTGATTTTGACTTCACAGTTTGGTATCTTTTGAAGTAACGGACATAGTTTAACGTACTTTGTATATGCCTGCAGTTATTGGAATATCCAAATACTTCAATAAATTCATATATATGTATAATTTATGTGGCAACACAACACCGCAATTTTACCTCATAAACAGCTGTTCGAATTGTCAAAATAACCTCAATCTTGTAGCACCGCTAAAATAATGAGAATATCAATGCGCGATAGTGATTATTTAACAATCTGTTTGTGCTAAATGCGATCAGGGATCCTAAATCCTTAACGAAAAAGCGAAAAAAGTGCGATGCGTATACGTCGTCCACGCGGTATTACAGTGCAGCAATTGATGGTAGTTACTGCAATCGGTTTCTTGGGTGGAGTATACATTTGGAAACCCCTTATATTGAAATATCGTGCGGAAGGCACTGAAGTAAAGGAAAACAGTAACAATTTAAAAGAAAAAGAACCAGTTGGAGCGCTAACTTCTAGTAGTGTGCCTGCAAATACAGTTGGGGGAAAAACTGGAATAAATACTTAAAAAAAGAAAACAAAAGTAAGTGGGGATTTGTGTACTTTCATATACTATATACTGTTAAATTCGCTTTTTATAGCAGGATCGGAAGGGCACTATTTTAACATATGATTTATATGTTTATCTGTAGGGCAGTAGCATCTACGAATCCGAAAGGGAAAATACGAAATTAAAGCTTGGTGCATTAACTCAACTACTACCAACATTTAACTTACATACATATTTGTATTCCAATAATTGTTTTTACAATTTAGACAACTTCTGCAAAAACAACTAATATTAAACAAAGAATAATACAACTTTGTACACAATTTTTTTTTTTTTTTTAATAAAAGTTGTCGATAATATAGGTCCGTTAATAAATAAAGAATTGCAAAATGCATTCGGTAGGGTTGCAAATATTATGTTAAAAAAAATTTGGTTTAAAGGTGGTATTTTCATTATTAAAAATTCGAACAAAAACTTTTTTAATTTTTTATTACATATAATTTTGACATTAAAATTTTTATTTTTAATGTTTTATATTTTTCAAATAAAAATAAAACTATTTTTCCTTTCGGTATATGGGATTTAACATATTTTTTTATTTTCTATCTAGTATTTGGTTTTAGAAATTATTTAAGATTTTCCGGTTATTTAAATTATTCAAATAAAACAATTTTGTTTTAGTTATATCTTTGCTTTACTTTATTAAACCTAAATATGTCGTAAATATTTAATTCCGAATATGAAAAAACTGAAATTTTTTCAAAACAAGAATAGTATTGGTCAAATAAATAATATATACAAATATTTTTTCTACATAAAAACAAAAAATTCAAGTTATTCTTAATTCAATTCACGGGCTTTTAATAATCTGTACATCCTCGGTAAGTTTTCATAAGTATTCGAATAGTCAGGGCAGTTTTTTCTTGGAAGACCACGAGTTTTGTTTTTATTTTTTTACTTTAGAGTATTAGAAAGTTTTCCGACCGTTCTGACATACAGTGTCTCACAGCTTATTTTAGCAGCACACATTTCCGACTTTAAAGCATTAAAAAGATAAAAAATTCTAGTTCAACAAATATACTTTATTCAATTTCAAATTTGATTTTACAAAATTAAAATATTCGAAAAAAAGTATTGCATATATTCTAGTCATAGCAAGGGTTGAAAAGTGTCAGAAATTTGAAAATACTTAAGAGATTCCTTAAATATGGCCCTAAGACTACCTATGATAGAAATATCAAAAAAATATGATAGAATATATAAAAAGTCGATCTATTTTATTAAATCTATAAAGTTTTTTATTTTAGTATAATGTAGACTTAGAAATTATTTGAAACAACAGGGTTGGTTTAATATGCAATAAATATTTTTTCCAGTTTCATGCAGATATCACTAAAGATTGTTTTTATATTACAGATGAGCGCCACTAAAATCTTCGTTGCGTTGAAAAATTCTCCAGTTGGTTTTATGGCCGCGGGTATATTCTCGACGTTTGCCATAATTGGCACATATCGTTTCGCCATTAAGCCGCACCTGGATCGTCGACGTCGTGAGGAAGCCGAAGCATACGCCGAATATATATTTCAACAAGAGAGATCAAACGCAACAGCTTTCAAGCAATAACAAATACATATAAATTAAAAAAAAAAATAATTATAAATCCAAATATTCACAATAGTATAATTTAAGTAATTGTAAGTAAGGAATATAAACAATTTCCCATTGTTTTCAAATGCAAATTATATTACACAACACACATACAACCACACGCATCTTATAAATGCATGTTAAATATGCTGTAATTTATTTGCGTTTGCAGCCGTTGGGAATGTTGAGACTTTTTTTGGCTATGTTTAATTTAAATTTAACTTTAATGAATCGTAATTTTGCGAAGGTGTCACGGCAAAAAAAAGAAAAGCTTAGAAAAGATTGTAATTTATTATCGAGAAATTAAAAAAAAAAAACTTTAAACGCTGAAAGTTGAAAAACACTGTATCAGTGATAAGAAATGAAATTGATTTTGTTCTTTTTATTGTTAAAAATTTTTAGTTTCTTACATTTAATGAATTTTCGAAACACCATATGAATTCAGTAATAATTTTATATTTTTTACTTATTGAAATGAAATTAAAAATGAATGAAACTAAGAAAAATGAAAATAATGTATCATTGAATTATTTGATTAAATAAAAATTGCAAAATTTCTAACTTAGTCCATGCTTAACAAAAAAAGCATATTTTCTTTTATTTTAAACCAGGTTTTTGTTACGAAAACTGTTATGTTTGAAAGTTAGCTTCACGAAATTTGGCATTTGTTTTGGCACTTCATCGTGGAAAAGTTTGCGCCTGAATAATGTTTACAAATCGTCCAACTTTATTACGAAAATTCTGTCAAGAAAGTATCTGTTGTTGTTGTAGCGGCAGAATTCTGCCGAGTTGACAGTCCTTAGCCGGATAAAAATCCGGGACCGTTCCGGTTACGTAGACCCGACTGTCGTGGGAACGGCAAGAATGTTTCTCGCGCGCTACGCTTAACTTATGGTTAACATAATACTATTCGCAACACCACCACAAATCTTGAGACCCAGCATTCAATTTTGCATAATATTCGACCGGATAGATCACTTCCAGCACACAGTGCAGAAACTACAGCAGCCGTAGATGAGAGTATACACGAAGACTATGGGGAGTCGATTCGGCGCCGTTCACAGCAACTCGGACTGACGTATGAAATGACTTGACGAATTTTACGTTGAGATCTTAAAGTGAAAGCGTACAAAATACAGTTTGTGTAAGAACTGATGCCGCTCAACCTTCCCAAACGACATCGCATCGCTCTAAGGGCTTTGGAAAAGTTCCAAGGAGATCCGACATTTTCGAAACAAATTTTTTGTTCAGCGATGACGCCCATTTTGAGCTCAACGGGCATGTAAACAAGCAAAATTGCCGCATTTGGGATGAAGATCAACATGAAGAGGTTCAGGAACTTGCATTTCATCCAGTAAAAACAACTGTTTGGTGTGGTTTGTGGGCCGATGGAAACATCGATCCATATTTCTTTAAAAATTATGTCGGTGAGAACGTAGCCGTCATTGGGGACTGTTATAGCGCCATGATAACCGACTTTTTGATACTTGAAATTGAAGCTCGGTATCTCGGCGGTATTTGGTTTCAACAAGACTACGCCACTTCCCACATATCGCATCAATCAATGGATTTATGTAAAGAACACTTCTATGAGCAATTAATTTCACCAAGACCGTGTGATTTCACACCGTTGGAGTTTTTCCTGTGGAGATATGTAAAGTCGTAAGTCTATACGGACAACCCCGTTTCGATTCAGGTCTTTAAGCAAATGTCTTGCGTGCCATTCGCCAGTTACCAGTCGAAATGCTCAAACAAGAAATCGAAAATTGGACTCAACGGATGGACCATCTGAGATATAGATGCGGTCAACTTTTTAAAGAGTTAATAATGTTCTTTTGAATAATTATAAACTTTCCCCCCCATTAAATTTAAAGCTTCTGTGTTTTTTAGGTAAGGAACCTCGAAATGGATCACCCTTTAAAGATAAAAAAAAAACAAGTTCTATTCTTGAATCTTTTTTTGTGAAGAGTATTATAGCTTCGGTGGAACCGAAGTAAAAATTTTTTTTTATTTTTGTATAAATATTACGTGTCTACAAGAAATTAAATCACAAGTTGTTTGTTTTTATTAAAAATCGTTTATTTAATTTTAGCGCAATTTTAACAGTTGAACAAAATAGTAATATAAGCATTATATACCAAAAATAATAATTTGGTTAAGCATATGGTTTTTAGATTTCCAATTGGCAGCCCTGTAAGCATTCCTCTCGTATGCGCTCAGATATTCTGTTGTCCTTGAACTAAAATTACTTGCGAAAAATTTGTTTGACAGGAAGTTGACATTTCAAATATTTTTTAATTATTGTTTTTTTTTTTTTAATTTGTCTAGTTTTTATTATTTTTTCATAGTTTCATTAATTTGTACAAAATTTGTTTATCTTTTTAAGTATTCGTTTGTATGTATGTATATGATTAATATATGTACTATGTAGACATTAATCAATCGTAATTGTAGCTTAAAGCAAATGAAATACATTTCTCTTTTTGTTTTTATGTAAAATTTTTAAGCACAAAAAATATCTGTATTTCACAATTAGCGATTTTATTTAAATTTATTTGTTTTCATATTAAGCAATTAAGAATCGAAACAAACATATTACTTGGAAAGGCTACATATAGTTATAGACATAAAAATGTTTTCAGTTACTCTATAAATTCTTTCCATAGAACCCTAATAGCCTAATGCGGGTCGAAACGGGGCTTTGCACATGTTCCATTATTTCCATCTGCATTTGCTTACGCGCGAATTGTGGCGTTAAGTCACGTGTGATTCGTATTTTGTTTTTTTTGTTGTTGTTTTTAATTTAACGTTATTAGTCGTATGTATGTATATTATATATATAAATGTATGTGTTTATTTATTTTATTGGACAATCAACAATTAAATTGCACCGCATATTTAGAAATAAAAAAAGAAAAAAAACAACGATATGATTAATTGCCGAGTATTTAGTAAGTATTTGCATACTAAATTTTTAAAAATTATTTCTAAATACTGAATAAATATTCTTGGTACTTGTACTTTTTTGTCTAATTTTTGGGCTTGTTTTCTGTACTGCTGGTATGAGTGTGTACGAGTGATGTTGCTGGTTCAATGAAAACAAGAAAAATAAATTATTTATAAAATGATGGCAAAAAGGGAATCAGGCATCGGGTTTGCTTTTCTAATTTTAACAAACAATAATTGTATATATATATAATATAAAATATATATTTCTTTAATTATTATTTGTTTTTAATTGCTAAAATTCACATGCTTCTTAATTAATTGATAAATTAAAACGTTTACTTCTCTTATTACGCTTTAATGTAGAAATCAAAAAAGTCTGGAAACTTCTTTAGCTATTTAGAACACATAAAGTGCACAAAGAAAATTTTACTGTGTAAAAAATTAATCAAAATTACAGTTTTTACGATTTGCAAACTGCTGTTAGTCTCATTCAACCACTATATGTTAGATGTGCGAAGTGTTTTAAAGCGCACACACAATGTGAAATTAAAAAAAAAATTATACGATAGGTTATAGGTACCTTTACAAATAACATACTCAAATTTTAATTCGATATTGCGAATAGTTTTGAAGTTACCGCTTTCTAAAGTGTTGCCGCTCAGTGGAATCAGTCCAATTAGCTCCATCAGTTTATCTTTAAACGCGTTTTTCTCAAAACTAAATTTCTCAAATTTACTTGAGTGATTGTTCGGAGACAAATGTTCTGATCACTATACAATTTTCTGCTTGTTTGTATTCACCGCTGTGCTCTACACTCTTTATACACCAGTCCTTCCAGTGATCAACTCTGACTCCACAATGACGTCAACCTATGCTGATGATACTACACTGAAGCATTAAGTGGTAACTCAACTGCTGCTTTCAGAAAACTGTAGATGCAATTGAATGCTCTAGAACCGTGGCCCACCAAATAAAATATTGGCATCAACATCGAAAAGTCCGTACAAGTAGTTGGTAACCCTCAAGCACAAAAATTGCACTCAACAAACATATGCGCAACAAAATATTTGGAGATTACAATTGGTAAGAGATGCACTTGGAAAGATCACGTCACGGTCATTGAAAAACTTTTAACATTTCATAATATTTCAATGATCCTCTAAAAAAAATGTATAAATCATATAACATATTCACATAAGGAGAAACAAGTAACGGCACCATGATTGTAGAATTTCCTAATCATAAACATCAATTATAACATTAGTCCACAAGAAGATGTGAAATTGAATGTTGAGCTCGTTCAAAATCTGGTTCTTATGCTAGAAGTTCACAATAAATTCCGTAAATGGAAAAATCCAGTCCTGTTCAATGAAATTTGGACCTAAAAATGGCAATGAAGTATTTCGTCAACGGATATTTGAACCCTATTTGCAATAAGCGACTTATATAAATCTGCAGTGGTGTTGTGACCGTTAATCATTAAGTAAATATGGATAAATCGCAATAGAGTAGATACCAACAGAAAAAAATTTCTCCGGTTAAATCTGGCGCTAGGCACACTAGGGACCTATATTATCGACAAAAATATTATAGATCACGAAATAAGGTCGACGGAGCTGATGATCGCACCCTTACTGGGAATCATTATGCTTACAGAGCAGGTAGGTCAACTAATTCTACTTTGTAGTTATCTATTAGCCGCGGAAATTCAAAGTTAATTTGACAATGGAGAGGTGACGTCATGCGCCTTCTTACATATCGAAGCAGCTTTTGACAATGCGTCTCATGCAAGTGTGGCAAAAGCACTAGAAAAAAGAAATGTGGCAGCACGAGTATGCAAATGGTTAGAGGCTATTTGGCACTAGGATAGCTGAGACTGAGCTGTAGGGGATGATAAGATTCGTTTCGGTACGACAAAAAATTGGCCTCATGAGCTAAAATATCTGGGTCTCACCCTTCGTTGCAAATAGACCATGATCAAAGCCACAAAAGCACTCATGGTGTGCTCCTGGTTGGGAAATTCTCGTTCTGCAAGTCAAGGGTTATCAGGTGGACCGAAATCAATCAAACAGCTAAACATACCATCCTTCAAATAACAAAAGAAGGGTTTGACAAATTTAAGTTAGTCTCGTCCCAGCAAATGAAGACCTTAAGTGATGAAACATCACTGGCTCTTTTCCCGAGCGACAGCTTTACCAAAAGGTACGGCTGAAGTCGACGTTGCGAGTTTTCGAGAGAAAAATTCTGCGAAAGATTTATGGTCCTTTGTGCGTTGGCCACGGCGAATATCGCATTCGATGGAGCGATGAGCTGTACGACATATACGACGACATTGACATAGTTCAGCGAATTAAAAGACAGCGGCTACACTGGCTAGGTCATGTTGTCCGGATGGACGAAAACACTCCAGCTCTGAAAGTATTCGACGCAGTACCCGCCGGGGGAAGCAGAGGAAGAGGAAGACCTCCACTCCGTTGGAAGGACCAAGTGGAGAAAGACCTGGCTTCGCTTGGAATATCCAATTGGCGCCACGTAGCGAAAAGAAGAAACGACTGGCGCGCGGCTATAATCGCGTAAGCGGTGTTTACGCCAATTAAGAAAAAGAAGAAGGCTGAATGGAAAACGTCGGAAAGCATTGGTGCAGTTGTCGTAGTGTGTAGAACGGGTTAATAGCTTCTTTGTTCGTTACCAACCTCGTCTCGTGGCCAAGTCACAAGGATATAGCCGAGAGAATGAACTGGTTGACGAGCTTTCCCACTCCGCAGCTGCTACTAGAATTGTAGGACCGGAACCCTGCGTTGCGGTTGATCCTCATACCATGAAGAAGCTACTCCGTAAGGAGGAGAGAGTGGCCAAGAAGGTTTTGGAATAGCTCGCAAAGGCATAAAGTCCTAGGCAAACATAAAACACAAAATTTTAAGAAATTGTACAAAATATGCTGACAAACTTTCAGACTCTAGGTGCAAATATAAGAATCAATCAATATAGATTATCTCCGCAATCATCTGGATTTTTTTCGGATAATTTAAGAAATTGTAATGACGAGCAGAGAGAAGCAATACCATCAGGACGCAAAAGTGATGGGAGAAAGGTAGCAAGAATTGTCACAAAAAGGCACTTGGATCCATGTTTCCAAATAGGGATCACATCGCTTCGCTAGCCTAGCTGTATATTGGACTTTATCAATATTCTTGGACTAGGTGAATCTTTGAGATTTAGGAAAGGGTACAATAGACCTAAGGGTGCGGTGCGTTTTTCATTTATCAATCTAATCTAATCAGGACCCAAAAGTGATGAAAGAAAGGTAGCAACGTTGCTGAGATCGTCACATGATGGCAGATTACTTCTGGCCCCTAAAAAAAATTTTCAACTGAAATGTACAAAAGAAATGCTTTCAAAGGGCGATTTATTGAAATATAACATGTGTTTTCTATATTTGTCTCTCTGTTTCCTTCAATGAATCCTGTATGTTTTTTGTAATGTAAAATATAAAATAAAAATTTAAAAATAACGAAAACTTACGAAATCATTGACGGTGTCATGAATCTCGATCATCGATCTTAATTCTGGGCATCGATTACTGCAGACCAGGGTAATACGTCACTTGTTAAAATATGGTCTAACTGTACCGTGTTTATATACATACATATGTATTGTGAGTCACAAAGTTAGTAACCCAAAAATTAATTTTAAAATCAGTTGATCAACATTTATTGCGAAATTCTCTAAAGTTTTATGTGAACCCCACTTAAAATTTACTACAATTTTTGTTCTTTAATTTTTCTACAATTAAACATTTAAAATTAATTAAATTCAAACAAGTCTAAGAGTAAATACAAGTAATATAAGTTTAAATTTAAATAAATCATTTAGTAAATAAATCACAATTCAGAACATATACATATATATATATTTGTATGTATGTATATGTCAAAATATTATTTTTCTTTTGAAATTGTCTTTCATACTCATTTCCATACAATGTATGTGTATAAATATGCATAAATATGTAAATTATGTAATGAATAACATCTTAATAATAAATAAATAGTAATAGGTGGATAAAATATTATAGCCAATAGTTTAATTTGAGTATATGTAACTAGAAATTTGATGTGGTGCTTGAGAACAAATAAGTGCAGAAACCCAAATTCAAGCTAAACACATATGATTTTGTTAACACCCAAAGGAGTTTGTGTACAAATATCTAATGAGAAAGCAAATATTTTTTTCTCTCTATCTCTCTCTCGCTCTTTTTGTTGCTATTAACAACTATATATGTTTTGTTCTTATATGTGATGAGTACGGAGATCGTTCTCACTCTGCAAGTAAGAAAGAAAACAAACATTGAATAGAAAATGAATAAATTTAATTAAACAAAAAACACTTTAAAGCGTGTACAACGTTTTGGAAGTTGTAAGTGAGGTTAGTTAATGTCCAAAGAAATTTATGTTGGTTAGTGACAGAGAGAAAAAATGCGATCACCGCATATATAGAGAATATTAGTAATTAAAAAGTTAATGGAATAGAATATCAACTTTCTACATTAAATTTATTTTGCATTTTGTATTGTAATTATAATTCCCCAAACCAGTTTTTATGTAAATTATATTATTGATAAATTATAATTAACAAATTGTGAATAGAAATTTACTAATACATACTTATGTATATGTATAAAATTTATGCCAAATTTTAGATTCTGAGTAATTTAAAATAAAAAAAAACCATTTTCGAATCGCCACTTTTCCGTACGCTATGTCACTGAAGTTACATAACTGATTGCTGTTCTGCCTCTATTTGGTTAAGAGAGTTGCATGATCGATTCGATGCTCATTAAATTCAGGCGAATTGAAGAAAACTTGATAAAAAGAACACTTACAAAATATGTAGTTGGAAATAGTGCACCCAAATCAGATCGTCAGGGGTAGCAGAGGAAGACCTACACTACGTTGGAAAGATCAGGTGGATCTATCTACACTTGGAATCTCCAATTGGCGCCAAACAGCGAAAAGAAATAACGACTGGCACGCTGTTGTAAACTCGGCTATAACCACAAAAGCGGTGTCTATGCCAAGTGACAAGAAGTGCACCTAAATTATAGAATATGTTTTTTTGCGGGAAGAGTTTTTGATCGAAGTTTTGTTGATATAATTGACGCTAAGAAAACTTCTTACACTTAATAGGACTTTTCCTCCTTCTTGTTGGTGTACCGCTTAACGTTATCTGATAAATGTAGTGTCCTATAAATTTCAGTCGGCTTTCATACAACTAATGGATTCTATGAGAACTGTTTGAATGCCGGAATCACATCAGTGATTTGTGCCATTGCCTATTAAGAGAAGTATTGAGTGAGCTTCGAAAGACTGATGGGATTTTATGAAATACAGTAATACCCCGGACTTACGCGATAGGTGGGTCCGAGCGGTTGCCGTGTAAGTCGAATTCGCGTAAGTCGGGGTTCAACGTTGCATATAAATACATATAAAGTTTGTTTAATCGGGACCAGAGTTTAAAGAAAACAATAATTTAGAAGAAAAATGTTTAATAAAGTGTAGGATAATAAAAAAATATTACATTGTTATGAATAAAGTAAGCTAAACCAAAGTTATTTTGATGTCGAAGGCTTCATATATTCTAACAGTGTTGCCTGACGAGTTAAATTTTTCTTCTTTTCACGTAAAATTTCCTCGTAGCATACCAGTAATTTTTTTATCCCTCGTTTTGTAGTAGAAATGCGTTCTTCATTAGAATCAATTTTTTCTAAAATTTGTAACCCCTTTTCAATTGAATTGAGCCCTTCTGTTAAGTTTGCAATTGTCATTTGATTTACCGATTCAACTGGGTCTAGCGAATCAGTTTGGTCAATATCTTGCTCATACTTACGCATTTCTATAACCTCGTCAATTGTTAGCTCTTGATTGTGTGAATCTAGCAATTCTTAAACGTCATCATTATCGACCTCTAAATTTAATTGCTTGGCGATATCGACCACTTCTTCTATTATGCTATCGATTTGTTCAGGATCTGAAATGGTTTCTCCTTGGGTTTCAGAGGTGAAAAAAAATGGACACAGTTTTTTCCAGACACCATTGAGAGTTTTTTGTGAAACCTCATTCCAAGATTGTCCAATAATTCTTGCAGCATCTAAAACATTGAATTGCTTCCAAAAGTCTTTAACAGAAAGCTCATTGTTTTGTCTCATAGCTTCATGTAGATGTGCAAACGACCGCCTTGTGTAGTAAGCTTTAAATGTTTTAATGACTCCCTGGTCCATTGGTTGAAGCAAGCTGGTAGTGTTTGGTGGCAAAAATACAACTTCCACATGTGGATCGAAATTAATTAGAGTTGTGGGAGGATGACCTGGCGCATTGTCAATTAGTAGCATCACTTTAAATGGGATTTCTTTTAATCGGCAGTAACGTTCGACTTCAGATCTACAGCAAATATCATGCCACCTAAAACAACGAATCACAGCACGCCGCTACATCAGTATAAAGCTATAAATACAGTGTATCGGACGCACTGTGTGTTCTTCAACTTAGTTTAATATAAACCATAGACATAGTTAGATGTATTTTATAATACCTTTATATTAAATAAAGAGAAACCCAGGAGTAATATCCTGGTAAAATATATATTTTAGAATTGCCTAAATAGCATTCTTAATTCGCGCGGCAATCAAAATGAAAAACCGCGTATCTTCGAATTCGCGTAAAACGGGGTAGCGTAAGTCGGGGTATTACTGTACTACACAAAGCTTGAAAAGCTCTGAAAATCATTCAAATTGCCTATCGGCTAAGAATATAAAAATAGTGCAGCAAAATCGACATGATTTTGGCAAAGACGTGGCTACTTGCTGCTTATAACTACTTAAAAATCTTTTGATGAAAAACTCGCTTCATTCAACATTTCCTGAACCGAGTCTTTTGGAAAATAGGCACTGACATTGAGCATTTCGCTTGCTAAAGAGAAATATAAAATTTATAGAATAGTTAAGAAATAATTTTTCATAAATCGTTTGAAAAGAATTTTCCATGTCAGAAGATATTGTTCATTCAAGTTCATTACCGGCATGACAAAGCTTTTAAAATAATTACATCTGTAGTTAAGGAGATGGTTTGAAAACGTATACGATTTTTCTTTCAAAGTCAATTCAAATGTTATAAGCCCAACAATATCAAAACTACTGGTTGTTGATTGAAACTCGATGTACTGAAGCGCTAAGAACAAAATTTTTGGTGGAGTTCTTTAGTTTTAAAAGCTTTAAATTTTGAACGAAAGAGTTTAAAATTTATAAGTTGATACTATTGCAGTCAAAGGCATCACATCCCTACTGAATGAGAGTATGGCTTGAGGCGCAGCGTTCAAATTCAATTTTTTTTTTTATTTTAGTGAAAGTTTATGGTGAATAACCTCTAGCTGAATGAATGTGCCAAAAGTGCTTTGCATGATTTAAAAGCAGTTATTCTCCTTTAGAAGAGGGAGAACGATCTGGGCGGTCAAAAAAAGTTTGAAAACAAAAAATTAAAGGCACTCCTCGAAGAAAAGTAAGGCAAAATACAAAAATTGTACGCATAATATTTGGGAGTCATTAAAAGCAGCGGAATATATTTAAAAACAAGGAAACTTGGGGTGCCATATGGATTGAAGCCAAGAGACGTTGATAAACGGTTTTGTATGCCAGAAATACTGCTGAACGCTACAAAAAGGAGAAGTTTCAAAAATTGTCTTGATTCATTCTTGTCTGCCAAGCCGCGGCAATTCTTTTGGAATGGAATCCACCAATTGTCAGAAATATGGGAAATTTGCGTAATAAAAAAGTTTTCTATGCAAGGGTTTGAGTTGGATATGTCAGTTTATATGGCAACTATTGTATATTCCATAACTAATAATATTTTGATAATAATTTTGATAAATTAGCAGCTTCTTGCCTAGGACATCGCGAAATTTTAAGTCCATCACTCAAAAACTGCGCGACCACACCGATTATATACAGACGGACAGCGAATCGACTCAGCTCGTTCCGCTGATCTTTGATACTTTATCGGATCTCCGACGATTCTTTTGGGTGTTATCAACATCGTTATATACTTAACATAACCAACTCAGGCAATAAAAAAAAACGCACTAATATAATTATACATTGTGACAAAAAAGTACACGCTTTTTGGGAAGGTATTCTGCTTCTTCGGTGAATTTTTTCTATCTCTTCGAACGGGTCCACGTAGCGGCAATTTCAGTTTGAAATCAAACGAAGCCAATTCTGGTGAATACAGTGGTTGATCGATGGCATTTAATGCATTTTTGGCTTTAAATTCGGTCACAATCGTGGCTCAATGCCTTGGTGCATTATCATCGAGTAAAATCCATGAATTGCTCTTCTGCAATTCCGATCAATTTCAACGAATGTTCTCACACGAACCCCTCAATACGGTAAAATAGAACTTCTTATTGACCGTCTGTCCCTCCGGAACAAATTCATGATGCACCAAACCACGAATATCGAAAAAACCAATGAGCATCACCTTGATTTTTGATCGACTTTGGCGTGTTTTTTTTTTGGTTTCGACTCGTTTTTTTCCTCCATTCCGATGATTGTTGACTTGTTTGCATGTTAAACTCATAAACCCATGTCATATCGGCAGTTAAAATGTTCCCCATGAATGTGGGATCGGTATTCGTACGATGCCCAAGTATGACCAAAGAAACTTGATACTCTTTTTGTAGAAAACTCAGCTTTATCGGGCCGAGTCGAGCAAGAATGCGTTTCATACCCAAAATATTCACCAAAATCAATCAAACGAATTTGCGAGAGATGTCGAGGTATCTTGCCATCTCCATATCCTTCACTTTTTTAATATTTTCATCATTGAATAGGTCGAAGGTTGTCCAGAACCATGTCTTTAACGATTCTTTAACCGTCTTTGAAGGCTTAGTACCACTCGTAGGTTGGTGTTTTTGATAAAATTGCATCACCGTAAGACTTTTCCAACATTCGGAACGATTCTGCACACGAAATTTGGTTAGAAGAATAAAATTTGCGACAAATTTTTTGTTTGATATTTTTGTCTATTGTAAAAATAGCAACGTATTACTGTGGTCTACCGACTTAAGCAACTTCCGGGTGATTTTTTGTCACAATATATACTCTTTGGACACTAGTTAATTTAAAATATATTTGAAATATTTCAGTTCATATGCAAAAATTGATTATTTGACAAGCTGCTCGACTTAGTTTAGCGAACTTTCGTCAAGAGTATAGTTTATATGTGATACCTTTGACCATGTTAATGCCGAATGAGGTAGTAGACTGATAAAAAAACGAAGCATTGTAAAGAAAAATTTTAATAGTAAGGCTTTTAAACCAAAGATTAAATTAAATATGGAAATAACTGTGTATGCATGCACCTTACGTTAACAATTCGTTTGAATTAGGGTTGCGTGTAGTATTTATGTGTGTGTGAGTGTGTATGTAATAAAATAAGTGATTTGGTGATTCTTAGTACAAGTACAAGGAATTTTTTTTAACATTTAAGCATTTAGTTATACGCCAAAAGGTTGATGTTTTTGCGTCATTTTTAAATTTGATTCACATAAAGTTGTTAGTAACCAAACTAAGATCCGTTATTAATTGATTAGCTTCATTCAGAAAATTCGTATGCTGTGCATGACGAATTTTGCGATTTTTTTCGTTCGGATTTTGTGTTGCAGTAGTTACAAGTTAAACATATATTTTTGTTATTGTTGGTATTATAAATAATCATACAAGTAATAATTTAATAAATCATATATAAATATAATTAATATGTAGAATTGTTATTATTTAAGTATTTCAATTTTGTTTTTTTTTTTTTTTGCATAACAAAGTTTCCATATGTAGTGGGTTATTCGACAGAAAAAATACAGAAATATAGCAGATGAAAAAAAAGAAAATTGTTTTTTTAATCATAGTTGGGTTAATTTGTTTACGTTTTATTTCACATGCAAAATATACATAATATTTATTTAATAATAAATAACAACAATAACAGCAACAATATTAACATAATAAATTTAAGTAAGTACATAAGTTTTGTAGAGTGATAGTAAAGTCTGTTACGAGATTACTGCAAGTAAGCGTTTAACGCAAAGTAAAAACGTTGTTAGTGAAATAAAAAAATTTATTACAAACAAAAATAACAACAAACAGGAAATTGCACGAAAAAAGTTGGAGAAAAATTTAATAAAAGAATTCAAAAATTAAAAATTCAAATAAAAAAAAATTAAAATAAATTAATTTAAAAATATTAAGAAAATTAAAAAATATTAAGAAAATTTAAAAATATTAAGAAAATTTAAAAAAATTAATTTCAATAAATTAAAAAAAAAAATTAATTGAATAAGTAAATATTGAAAAAAAGTTTTTAAAATAAAATAATTTAAAATATTAAAAAAAAAAATTAAATAAATTAATTAAAAAAGTAATTATTGGAAAAAAATAAGTTTTCAAAAAATTAATTTATTAATGAAAAACTAATTTAATTATAAAACAAAAAAAATTATAATCAAATAATAAAATTTAAATAAATGAAATTAATTGTTTGTTTTACAATTGAAAGTGCTTAACAATAAATGTAAAGTTGTTTGCATTTTTTTATAAATTACAAAAAAAAAAATCAAATTAAAAGTGTAAAATAATCTACGGTGTGCAAATGTGTGGCCAAATGTCACAGCAAATAAAGCAATTTTTATGTTTTACTTTTTTCTTTGAGAATTTTGTTTCAGTTTTACGCTAACGAATACCACAATACCTTATACACACGCCTTAACTTTTTTTAAATATTAATGTGAATAAATTACTAATTCAGTATACTCCAATAAGACCGCATTTAATCAAATAAATATTTATACAATTTACTAAAAATTTCAATTAATGGACAGAACGGTTGTTCGTGATTATAAATTTTCGTTAATGTTAACCTTGGCTCTCAGTTAGTCTTAGTTACTACATACAATAATAAGCGCGTATGTATGTATGTACGTATGTATGTAGTATATGTCAGTACAAGTTACATATATTTAGATTGTTATGTAAGTATATATGTACGTAAGTATTTACATAAGTAATTCAATCACGATTTTTGTAGCTAGCAAAGAGGCTGCGATCATCCGCGACAAAGCGTATACTTACACGATTGATCGAGTTGCGACGTGGACCCATGCCGGCTGAGCCGCCACTACCACTACCGCTGCCGCCATTTAAGCCACCTGCTGCGCCATTCGTTGAAGATGCACCGAAATTCTCATCATCAATGCAAATATCCGAATCCGAGTCGGAGCGCCGCAAACCGCCACCGTCCTGAGTTGTTGGTGCGCAGTAATTAGCCATATATACAAATATGTGTGTGGCAGGTATTTATGTATGATTGTATTCATATACAAGGTGGATGAATCGCGCGTCAATGGTGCATGCAATGGGATGATAAGAAATGCAATGAAGTTGGGTAATTTGTAGTTGATATAATATGTGCAAAAATCGGAAAGGAAAAGAAAATTCGAAAAAGTTGTACTGCCAACAGTGATACCTAATGTAATTTTAATGCAAATATTTCCCTCCCATTATAATTATTTGTTAGTTGTTGGTATATAGTATATGTATGTATGTAGGTCTGTATTCCAAAACGTATTTGTCGCTATTTACACTCGTACCTGTGTAAGTTGCTCGGTTGTGGTGAGTAAGCGCGCCACGGGATTACAGCATACGGGCAAAGTTTCGAGCAGCGTTGGTCGTGAATGCGTCAACAGCGGCTTCATATATCTGTGAAAAGGAAAAAGAAGTAAAACGAAAAAAATGTTAGTTTTAATACCCTTTAGATAGATAGATAGAAAATAGTTGAGGTTTTGCATTCCGACCTATGGTCTATTGTGCCCTCTCCTATACCACATATGAGCACAAAGATCCGGCGCTTTGAATAATTCCAGGCTTGCTCGGCGCGACTGAGGTGATGTGATCCCTGTCCACATAGATGGATCCTAAAGCTTTGAGCCTGCTTCTAAAAATTGCTGGGCAATCTAGAATCTGGTGTTCTGGACTTTCCTGTTCCACGTCACAAAACCGTCAGTTTGCGCAAGATACTATGCCCATGTTGGAGAAGTGTTTCTTGGGCCTGCAGCGCCCTGTATAGAGTGCGATAAGGATACGGAATTTTTCTCGGGGGAGGTTGATCACATCTCTAAACCCTGGTACGTTGTAACCTCCTAGTAATAACTAGGTGTGGCGCATTCCTGTTGCCTGCTGTCAGTGCGGTTCTCTCTCCAGTCTCTGCCGCGTGCCGAGCAATTCCTTTATGGTGTGGGATCTCACCGCTATGGTTCTAGCCCCATCATCAAACAATGAATTTGAAGGTGAATCATCGATGGATTCTGTATGTTTTCACGGAAATTAGCTGGGTGGACTTTGTAGGATCTATGGAATAATACGCGTCACAGCTTATATTGATATTTTGGAGGACTCATATGCACTAAGTCTGGATATATTCGGACTCCAACACGGACAGGAGGATATTTTTATGCAGGATAACGATTCGAAACATGCCGTAAAAATTAAAAATTCGTGGATTTGGGATATTTCAGTTAAACTGTTCGACTCGTCCTTCCAAATCCCACCATTTTACACCATTCTACACTTTCAGGGCATTAAAAAAGGAAAAATTTTGCCGAAAGGGAACATCCAAATACAGTAAATGAATTGTGGAAACGAGCCCTCCTTGCATAGTAAAGTATAATTCCAAATATAACTGAGAACCTCATAAATAGTATGCCTAAAAGGATGGAAGAAGTGAAAAATTCGCCTGCGAACCGAACTTTTTAGTCAATAGACAAATGTTCAAACTTACATCTATTCAAAATTGAGTATTTTTAATGAATTGAGTTTGGCCTCAACAACCGCGCCGTTACTTCTGCTTTCTCCAGATGTGTCCGATGCTCCCCTTTTGGTGTTACAAACTTCGTGAAAAATTTGATATACCCTGCTCAGAGTATGAAAATTGTTTACCAAAAAGTAATTTCTTTTTAATTCGAAATCGTTCGTTCGTGCCCGGTACAAACGGGTCTACGTAATCTAAACGAACGCGGATTTATATTCAATCGAGAATTGTATACGCTACATAATTCTTAGCTTGTTAACAAATCCAAGAAATTTTGCTACTCTCAATACACTACAACAATAAGTAACCTCCATTCGGCCTCTTGACACCGGAGTAGATATGTAGTAAGGTAACATTCTGGACTCATGTTTCTCTAATGCTTCTGCGATTGACCTTAAAATATCTTGAACCAAGCCAACACACTTCATATTGTCGTTTTGGCTTTACGAAACCGTAGTGAAGCCAATAAAGTTCTAAAGTGTATTCTTTTAGTGGAGGGTGCTCGAATAGCTATTTGCTACAAAGCTTGTATGTGTTCAAAGAGCGGCTTCGACATGCATCTCCGGTGCACTGCGGACTACACCAACAAAAGTACTTAAATCCATTTTACACATAGCATCCGTAGCCATTGCGTATCAGGGAAACTGGACATAGAAAGGGTACCCAGGACACACCGAGATTCTTTCTCCTTCAACTGCATTATTAAAAACTTGGATCGCTGCGTCGCTGAAGCTACTCATGGCTACTTTATCTCTGCTCATATACCAACGAGGGTTATGTGGATGGGCAGAAGTCGCAGAAAAGAGGAACAGTGACTGTTTTTACAGATGGGTAGAAGCTAGGAAGGAGGGAAGGAGCTCTCCGCCAATCTTAGATCTAGGCTATTGGACCACTGTAGTGTTTTTCAAACAAAAGTAGCCGCTATTAAGGTGGCGGTAGACTTACTGCTACGAAGCCACATTCAGGGAGGTGAGTATTCACTATGGCATCAGAGCGGCAATATGAGTATCTCTTCTCATTAGAAATAGCATAAAGCTACTTTGTTATAATCACTTTTGGATGCCTGGTTATAACGGAGTCGCTGCAAATCGGACAAGCTAGTAGCTAGCTAGTAGAAGGGGTACTTTTGCATCGATTGCATTGGAATGGAACCTCTATTATTTTGCGTTCTAGTACTACATCAATGGACCGCGTGTGCGGTTAACAAGCACAGGTCAACGATCTGTTCCCGTGTGACTGCAAAATTTTTTTCGCTTAAACTAGAACACATAAAATCTTCTGAACTACTTGCCTCTAGCAAAGTTCATCTTTCCACAACCGTAGTAGGTTTTTACTGGACATTGTC
This sequence comes from Bactrocera correcta, assembly GCA_027475135.1. NCBI lineage: Eukaryota > Metazoa > Arthropoda > Insecta > Diptera > Tephritidae > Bactrocera > Bactrocera correcta. The sequence goes on along the minus strand of CM050327.1, from coordinate 13,828,561 downwards.
CAATAGGTATTCATGCAATAAGCAAACATCCAGGAACTTTCTCCTCCATTGTCTAAAGTTTGCGAGACAGGTTGAAACGTCCCCACAGTCTTACCTTCGGCGAACAAGGAGACATAGCACAAACTGGCATTAAACGTCTCATTACCCTTAATGCGCTTTGTCGATTTGTAAGGGTCTTATGATCTCTTAAATAGGAGTTTTAGATAAAAACAACGAAGTTTATATCAACTTACTTGGTATCGAAATTTCCCCATATTCTTGCCAAAAATGCCTTCTCATTGCGTTTGACATTCATGGCTGTCTGTGCGCTGGCATCGCCAATACCACCAGCTCCCTCAACGTCCACGTCGACATCCTGCAAATATGCATCAGACTATTTTTTTAAATTCTAGTTAACTCTTTGACAGAAACAACAAATAAGCAAAATCACAAAGAAAATAAAAATAAAACAGTGCAAAACCTATGCATACATATTGAAAGTGTAATAAAGAGAGAAGAAGCGTAACTAGTAAAATGCAACTGCAAAAAGCTAAAGCAAATACGAAGAAGAATAACAAAAGGTTAGAAAAAAAAAACGAAAATTATACAAGAACACTTATGAAATCGGCATAAAATGTGGGCAAAATTAATATTTCAAGAAAAATATGATTTCAAAAAAAAAAAATTGTGAAAAAAAATTTAAAACAAAATGTTTTTCATGACTTTGGACTGTTAAAAAATAGAAAATATAAAACAAATGTGAACTGTGCCTTATAACGCGTTACAGACACGTATCCTTACCAAGGAGCTGCGCCGACGCGACATAGGCAGCTGGCCCAAATTGAGTCCGGTATCGATTGACTGCTTGTGTATTGTACATGAAAACACAAAAATTACAAAAATGTTCGAACTAGATTATAGTCGTCTACTTTTAAAACGCCAACAAACTGAGCGAACTCATAAGAATTTAGAATTTAGAAAAATTTAGACAATTTTCTGTTGCATTAGTTACGAAGTTAAGTTGTTATAGCAGAAAGTCAGTACGGAAAGTTAGCCCAAGTATACATTACACTATGCATTACCATGCATGATTATTATAATAATCAAGTAAAGTAAAAAAATGTCCAAAACAAATGTAGGATATTTTCGCAACAATTGGCAAAGCCTACGAGATTACTGTATATCAAGCAATTATTATATCCAGCAACTTTTAAGCTTTTTAGAAATAACTTTTAAGAAATGTAATAATCGCTTAAGGGGGTATTCTAGTCTAGAAATTAAAAAAAAAATCGATTTTTTTATATATTTTCAAAGTTTAACTATTCAAGAATATGTGTACAAGAGGATTTTCCAAAATTCAAATTATTTTCGGAGATATAGGCATTATTCTGACCCACCATCCAAACTGGTTCTCAAAACTTTTTCGGAACGATACCCACGATTTCTCAGGTTCTACTAGACCGATTTACTTGAAAATTGTATAGAGTCTTCTTTATAGGCTTGTCTATGGTTGGAGCTAGCCCCATTAAAAAACTTTTATTTTTATTATTTTTAAAAATTCGAAATAGTCAGAAAAAGTGATTAAAAAAAATTTTTTTTCAGGCAGTCGCCATTTTATGAAAAAAAAAAATGTTTCCCACTTTTCCGTAGTTCCGGCCATTGTGACATTATTCTAGATTAATAATCTTTTTTTCTTTTTGGTTTCAGATAACTAGGAGGGTTGAAATCATGGGTATGGTCTCGTGGAAATTTTTAGAGACCCCCCACTTCGTCAGCTCATAATTTTTGAAATTTTTTAATTTTTTTAGTTTTTAATTTTTATTTAAAAAAATTTATAGTAATAATATTAATTGCCTTTTTTTTACGACACTTTAAAAATTACCTGAAATTCATGCTTCTAGACTAGAATACCCCCTTAATGCTGTTACTACGTTAAATAATTTTTGAAGAGGTATTTGGAGGTCTATTAACCTTTGGAACGTTATAAATTTGGTTACAGAATAGCTAGAAACTCATACAACTACAGGAACAACTATTATATCTTGTTATTAACCTCAAAATATTTATTAATTGAAATCAAGAAATAAATGTAATTTTTTTAACGTTGATAGTATTGATGTTTACCCTATCCACCGTTTTAAGCAAGCAAGTGCGTGCATATTACCGAAGAATGCGCGAGAGATGTCAGGGTTGTACGATACAAAAAAATTCTCAATAAAGAAGAATATTTTCGAGCTTTGCTACTATGCCTTTGATATTTCAATATTTATTGGTTAATATTAAAAAAAAAAAATGCATAATATCTCCGAATATTGTGTCGATTGGGGCAAAATTAATGAAGTAATTCCGATCTGATGAACGTTTTACATCAGATTTATTCACACAACTGTCATTGTCAAAGTCGGTGTCCCATAAAACTACTGCACCGATCTTTTAACAATTTTGAACACTATTTCTATGTATATATAATTTACGAGGTAGCGCTGGAGAATATTTTTTCAAAATTGTTAATATTGTAATAAATCGCGTTTTTTTCTTCAAAGTGTTGTCAAAGACTAAAAATTTAATTTTCGAAAACAAACAAACCTACCCCCCATCCCCGCATTATTTGGGCGAAAATAAAGCGAATAGCTAACGATATAATTTTGATTTTAGATGATCCAGGCCCGAATCACGAGGCGGAACACAATACCATTTTTTTCCGAGTTGCTTCAGGGTAATTGCTGTCATTGCCTTATTTTTAAATATTACTCCATGAAAATTTAGCAGCATATTCTTCACATATTTTTACTTGAATTAAGGGTTAGGGGTAGTCAGAGGCACGAAAAAATCAGAGTTTTCAGTATTTTTTTGCTATTAAATCGTGTTATTTTAGAAAAAGTAGTAATATGGCATTATTATAGGATGTGTTGACTTGAAGCCACGAAAATTTCAAAAAAAAGAAATTTAATTTCCAAAGTTATAGCTTTTTGTGTTGACCCTGTTCAAAAAAAAGGTACTTGGGGTGACAATCATAAGTCCTTGGAGATTTATCTAAAAACAATCGGACAAAAAAAAAAATAGTTTTATAAATAGATAATGCCGGGCCTGATCGAAGGATTTTATTTTGTTTTCAAAATGGCGGCCTCAGGAAATTTTTTTCTAAGTTTTTGCGAAAAAATCAACAGTTAATTGGTCTTAAAAAATCGAAATTTTCGAAAAAAAATAAAAATCCTTCGATCAGGCTCGAGTTTATTATGTATTCTAAAAGCTGTATAAATTTCATTAAAATCTACTGAACGGTTTTCGAGTTACAGTTGTCACCGATTCAAAGAACATAGTTTTGAGAAAAACGCGCTTTGAAATGCCCGAGCTCTCTTTGTTATTTGTCGTATAACTCAAAAACTAATAATCGGATTAACGTGAAATTTTCAGAGAATATTTTTAAGATATTACACTTAACGAAAATGTAAAACAAAAATAATTTTTTGAAAATTCTAACTACTTCTAACCCCTTAACCCTACTCCCCCTCAATATAGACATATAATTCTGAAAAGTTTAACATTCAAAAAGATTGGAAAGATAGCCAATTATTTTCAATAAAAATGTGATGTCAGGAGGATGTTATTACAGATTTATATTTATACGAGTATGTGAGAAAAAGTGAGTTAAAATATGGTAAGTTAGGTTAAGTTACACTGGCTAGCTGTTAAGCCGTACAAACATCTGCAGGTATTTGTAATGCCAGATGGAGGTTCATAATTAATACTTTACGTAGTGTAAGACGTCAACAGTTTTCGCGAATTTTAATATAGACTTGACATCTAATTCTGATACTTCGTTCAGTCCTTTCAACTGTTAAACTCTTAGATATCTAAGTCAAGTTCTAGATTAGGGCGAACAGAAGCAAATGTTTCAATAATTTACAAACGTTTCTAATACCCCAATACACTGAAAAAAATGTTCACCCTTTAAGACCAAGGAATTCTTTAGTTTTGTTAATAGCCTTTCCACATTTTTATCTGTCTTAAAACATTTGATTTTGTCACACAATGAATTGAAACAAAAACCGGCATAAAATAAAAATATATGTTTTGAGTTAATCAAAACAAATAATATTTAGTCTCCCTAAATAATTCGATAAAATTGAATTTTAAATATTTCAACCAATTCCATCTAACTTTCGATCAAGTCGATCAATTCGCTCAGTCTCATAATATTTAATAACTGTGTTAACAAGCGTAGTATTTTTGCAAAATAAAAGGTGTGTGGTAGCCAGAGTTGCGAATTTTTTAACTAAACAATTTTCTTTTAAATATAGATTTTAAAATTTTAATTCCGATTTTAGTTTTTAATAAAAATTGGATTTTATATTTTTCATTCTGATAAAAATTTTCAATACCGATCTCAAATGTTGGAATTAAATTTTGAAAATTTATTTTTTAATTACAAAAACAGATTTAAAAAAAAAAATTATTTTTAAAATTTTCATAAAATTGAAAAATTAAAAAATAAATATATTTTTAATGTTTTAGAAATTTGTTTTTATTCCCAAAATCAGATTAAAAATTGATCAAATATAAATCAATTGAATTATACTACTGTGCCCAAAAAATAAGGTGACATTTGAATTTGACTGGGCGCGTCGAAGGATTTGGAGAATTATTTTTTTTTTTTTTAGGTAGGTAGTCACATTTATATCAAATTTTATGTCAAAATTTAGTCGTTTTGTGAGCTGCTAAAAGTGAGTTTTTCGTTTTTTGCGATGTCAAAATTTGTTGAGCAAAGAATTTGCATTAAATTTTGTTTACGGAATCAATTTTCTGCTGCGGATACGTTGAGGATGGTGCAGAAAGCCTTTGGTGATGAGGCTATGTCTAAAAAAAATGTTTACAAGTGGTATAGTGAGTTCCAAGCCGGCCGTGAACGTTTTAAAGACGAAGAGCGTCCAGGGCGACCATCAACCTCAACCGACGAAGCTCACGTTTAACAAATCAAAGATTTGGTGTTGAAAAACCGTCAAATAACAATTAGAGACCTTGCTGATGAAGTTGGCATATCGAAAGGCTCAGCCAATACCATTTTAAAGGATGTTTTGGGTCTCAAGCGCGTCAAATCTCGACTGGTACCGAAAACATTGAATTTTTTGGAAATAAGGCGTTGCGTCGAAGTGTGTGAAACGATGCTTTCCGACTACCAGGGTGTATTAAATGCATTATAACTGGCGATGAGACTTGGATCTACGCTTACGACCCCGAAACAACCGATCAATCAAACGAATATCGTGCAAAAGAGAGCCGAGACCAAAAAAAATCGCGCCAAAGTCGTTCAAAAATCGAGGTCATGTTGACTGCTTTCTTCGATTATGGTAGTGTTGTGCATTATGAATTCCTTCCAACCGGTCAAACAGTCAACAAGGAATTTTATTTGAAAGTTATGCGTCGTTCAATAAAGATTTTCGGGGTTACATAACTAAAAAAATTAATTTAAATGTTTATTAAATTATTTTTTAACACATTATTTGCAACCCTGGTTATACCTTGAAAAATATAATAGTACTTTGCCAAGTGTGATGAAAAGTGTACAATTAAATGTTAATATTTATAAGTGCTAGAAATAACGACCAAGAGTTTCACCACAGTAAATTGTGCTGTAAAAAATTAGTAATAAAAGTGAGTAGTTTTCGTTAAATAATAAAATAAACGAATAACTCAATCGGTAAAAAATTTTAATTGTAAATATAAACATATTTTACTTATGAAGCTTATGAATGGTTAGAATGATTAGTGCACATACCGCAGCCGCTGTATTTTCCATTGAATTATAAACCTTTATTGGATTTAGTTATTTTCGAATTGGTGTATTTGCATTATTTAATTGCAGTTAAATTGGATGTGTGGGATGATGCGGTAGTTAAAGTAGGCGATAGAAAAAAATATGAGAATTGAAATTGCAATAAAGAAAATTAATCGATCAGGTATTAATAATTCACAAGTGTACATATAAAAAGATTTAATACTTTATGGTTGAAGTTAGTAAGCAATAGTGCGCTTAAGTTGTTAACGGTATGCTATACATATATTATGAAGAGTGGCGCAATTTCTATTATTATTTTTTATAATTGTTATTAATTTTTAATATTTTTTAAATTTTTAAATTTTTTATTTTTTGTTTAATTATAAATTTTTTTTTATTTATTTACTTTTTTTTATTATTTTATTTTTTTAATTTTTTTAAATTTTTTTAATTTTAAAATAACAATATAAAAAAATTTTAAAAAAAAATCAAGTTTTATTTATTGTTTTTAATTTATATTAGATTAATTTTTTTAATTTACTCTTAAATTTTTTTTTTATTATTATTGAACTTTTTTTTTCTTTATTGCATTTTATTATTTTCATATCTTTTTTTGTAAAAATTGCGCTATCTTCATAACAATTTACAAAATTTTTTGTATTTTAATTATTTAATTAGCTGGCTTTTTGAAACAACATGCTTTAAATTGACCTTCACAAACTCGATTATAAATTTTTCTTCCATATTATCATTTTCACTCAACACACACTTAAACGCGGCATTACAAAATATTTTAGAATTCAATACAAAACGTATTTAATTTCAATTGTAAATTCTTTTCGAATGCCATATAATATTAGCAGTAATTTCAAATGATAAATTATTTAATGAAAAATATTTAAAAAAATTACAGGCGCATCAAAGCAAACAGCTGCAATTCATTTACACACAATCAATGATGCCAGACAAATGAATTAAAACTTAACCCAAAACCAATTGCAGAATTATATTACAAGAAAAAAATGTAAATTGAAGCGTAGTACTCACACTGCGTACGCGATAATTATTTAACTGTTCAGTCTCTTCATCAACACCAACACTGTGGAGTAAGAAATTAAATATTACCTTAGTAACATTTTGATTTTTCTAATAACAGCACAAAAACTTACGGTATTTTAAGCCAATTAAGCAAAAAATTAGATGCGCCACCTTGTATGACGACCGTAAAAATCACAATTAACGAGGTTGCAGTCAACATTGTTTGACGTGCCTCTGAAACGGTGTTGCGTATGGCCAAGGCAAAGGACATGGCACCGCGCAAGCCTATAAAATCAATAATTTTTATGCAAACAATTACAGTTGTTAGGAAGTCAAACGCGTTATTACCTGCAAAGAAAAGCATGTGCTGGAAATTCGATGAAATTTTCGGTTTACGGTTCAAATTTAACAGCCAAGATAGCGGATAGATGTTAACGGCGCGTCCAATGGCAGCAGTGACCTGTATAGTTTGGAAAAAATATAAATAAATTTATTGGAAAATAACAATAAACGTTTGCGCTGTACTTACAAAACCGGTTATGATGAAGACAGCATCGAAATGATGTTTCGGAAAGGTGAACATTGAAACGCCAATATATGAAAAGATGAAATTTTCCGCCAAGAAATTCAATAATTCGAATATTTCCTTAGTGCGTGTGCGCGAATTCTCCGAAAGATTGTTATAAGTATAATGCGCTTGGCAAATACCACAGAATAGCACAGCCACTACGCCAGTCAATTCCGAAGCTTCCGCAATCAGGAAAGTACTGTACGACATAAGCACAAAGAGCGCAGATTCGAGTAACGGGAACTCACGTACGCGTGTAAACTTAGTCAGGTGCAGTGGTAGTTAAGGAAGTTTTTGTAAAAAGTGTGGAATTATTTTAAAAAGGAAAAAGGTACAAATATACTAATAAAAAAATTTTAAATAATAATAATTATATAATATTAAAAAAAAATAATATAGTAAAAGTATTTAATAAAATATATATAAAAATATTAAAAAAAAAAATAAAATATTTCAAAATACATATGTGAAAAATATTGTAAAATTAAAAAGGTAAAAACAAAATTAAAAAATTTAAAACAATAATAAAAAAATAATAAAAAACAAAATATAAAAAATTATAATAAAAATATTAAAAAATATAATAAGTTATTAGGCAAAATAATACAATAACAACAATAAAATATATATAAAAAACCAGGCTATTTAATAAAAACAAGAAAATACTTAAAAAATAATCAAGAGAAAAAAAAAAAATAAAAAAAAATTCAAGTGAAATATTGCATATATAAAATAATATATAAATAAATATAAAGCATATTAAACAGTGATTTAACAAGAAGTAAGTAATATACAAAAAAAAAAAATAATAATAATAAAAACAGGTAGTCTATTAAAAAGAACAATTTATAAAGGAAAATAAAATAAAAAATTAATAAACAAATAAATAAATAACTAAACTAAAGAAAAATTGTTTTGAAAAGGATATCAATGCCGTAAAACAGCCCATTGTTGCGCCAATCAATAAGGACAGCATAAAAATACAAAAGAAATCGCTCAATGATCTGAAAAAGGCGTTTGTTTCGAAACCTCCTGTGCTCGAATAATGTTCGCCATAATTTTGTATAGCGCTAAAAGATAACAGCATAATTATTATTATTGTATTATGTTACTAAGAGACATTATTATAATTACCCGCTCAGCACAATGGCCACTGCATCGTTAAGTACAGATTCACCAAAAACCAGCGCATATAAATTTACGCCCACATGCAAGTCATGGAATATTGCTAATATTGTTAGTGGATCTGTTGGTGATATCAAGGCTCCAAAATACAGCGTGTCCAGGAATGTGAAACTACTACTCAAATACTCTGGCATTAGTTTCACACAGCCGTACATAATAGCGCCGATTAGGAACGATGATAGAGTCGTGCCCAATATGGCGAACATCAAAATTGCGCCCAAATTGCGAAAAAAGTATTTCTAAAACGTGTTATGAAAATAAAAATGAACAGATATTATTAGAGGTTTACGTTGTAACTGAACTAAATACGCACTTTTTTGAGACTATAACCGGCATGAAATATTATTGGCGGTAGTATTATGTTGAAGAAGATTTCCGGATCAAATGTGGCCTTCAAATCGATTTCATTCTCATCCACATCGTATACAATGCCGCGAAAAACATATGCATATGTCTTATTCGGTATGGGATCTTTATCGGTGGTATTAGGTGCCAATTTGCCGGGAAACTAAAAACGAAACAAATAGCAAAATATATTTAAAAAAAATATGGAATAATAAGTTTTATTTTTGTGCCTTTACCTTCATCCATAACGTATCGGGTGGCAAAGATTGATTAAACTTTGGATCACCTGCTGGATCAACTTCCAAATGCACAAGTGGCGTCGAAGTGCCGGCATAGCGTATAACAGCGCCAACAATCAGTCCTGAGAAAGGATAGATATAAAAAAAAGTAATTAGTAAAAAATTTAAAGCATAAAAAGAGAATAATTATAAATTTATATTTTTTTTTTTTTGAGTTGCCTTTAAAATATGGGTGGGGTTTTTCAATTTCAGTTTCTAAAACAGTTTTGGCAAATGTTTATGCAAATATTTAAATTCGTTAAAGTTTTAAAACAGAGTTGGAAAATGTTGGTACTGCTGGTTTATTAAATATATTTATATACATATTTTATTGGTTAAGCTTCATAAATTTTATACACGAATACGGCGAATATTGCATTTCGCTTATTAAATAAGCTTTTGCCGTTACTTACGGGAAAAATGTGAGTTTCCATGACTTAACCTAAACATTCCGTAAAAATTATATTTTGGAAACTACGAAATTTGGATAAGCTTTATAGCTGTAAGTTTTTCCGATTTTTAAATTTTTTCCAGATTGCAGCGACGCCTTGGGTAATAATCTATGCCAAATTTCGTAAAAATAGGCTGTCCAATGGAAAAAATTAAGTTATTGAATTTTTCTAAAGGGTTTTTTTTTTTCGGCCTTCGGTCAATTTTAATGTCATGATATGTATTTTTTTCATTATATTCAGTAAAGTGGACACTATAAAATTAAAAAAAAAAAAAAAAAAAATCTCTCGGATGAGGATCACTTTAAACTTCTGGTGCGAAGAAAATTTACAAATTATTTATGAACAACCATTACATTCACCTAAATCGACAGTTTGATGTGTTTTTGGTTTGGTGGAATCATCGGTTCGTACTTCTGACGGAATGAAGCTGGTAACTGCCAATAAAGAGGTTTAAATCGATGACAACCAATTTTTTTAGGGCAGATTTGGAAGTAGTTGATCTTGACAACATCTAGTTTGAATAAAACGGCGGTTCATGCCACACAGTACGTGCAACATCCGAATTATTGCAAGAAAAGTTTGGTGTTTCGACTATTTCAAGAAATTGTGACATTGAATGGCCACCAAAAAGTGGTGATTTAACACTATTAGACTACTTCTTGGGGGTTATTTGAAGTCATTCGTCTTTAGAAAAAAACTGGAATCTATTCAAGCTTTAGAAGTCAATATTGAGTGTGCTCTTCATGATATACGATTTAATTTAGCGGAAAAAGTACTCGAAAATTGTGTTCATCAAATTCGTTTATGTAAAAGAGGTCGTGGAGCCACCTGTACAGTAGTGGCCCTACCTGAACAATATGTTCGGAGATTGTAACGTCGCCTAGGACAATAATCTATGGCTAATTTCGTGAAGATACCTGGTTAAATAAAAAAGTTTGTACACAAGGACATGCGTTTGATCGGCAATTCTATCCTAACTACACTGTATTTGCTGTAGTGGTTCGATATCGCCGATTCCGACATTGAGCAGTTTTTTTTTTTTTGGAGAAAAGTACGTGTGCAAAATTCCCAAAACAATATTAACAGCTTGCGCAAATGCGGGTATATGGGGGAAGGGGCGGGGGGCAGGCTAAATGGACTCAGCTCGTCATGCTGATCTTTTTTATATGTACAGCTGCATTCAAAATAATTGTAGTGCTACTGTGGCATATAATTTAGTGTTTATGATTTCTTATGTTGCCTTGGTTATTTGACGCTCTCATTAAAATACTGTTTATAGGTTAAGTAAAAAAGTAGCACTATAACTGTATAGCTTAGCACTTGCTATTGGAATTTTTTTATTTTCATAAGTGTGAGCCATTAAGGCGGTCAAATAATAGTAAAGCATTTATTCGGATAAACAATTTTCGCAAAAGTAAGTATTGAGTTTTTTGATGTATATTTTTTTATAAACTTGTAAAAATCTAACTCAAATATTGCCAAAAAGCGCCAACTTATTTAAAAAAAAAACTTATTTCAAAAACTTATCAAACGGACTACTGAAACACGTGACCGTCGTTCGGCATTAACTGACAGGGAGAGAAAGAACTGGGCCTGAAAGGGAAGTCAGAAGACGTTTGCGAGATTGTGATTTAAAAGCTCATAGCCCAAGAAAACTGCCATTGTTATCAAAAAAAAACATGTGGATCAACGGCTGAAGTTTCAAATGACCAATTCGATTGTCCCCTATCGAAATGAAGATACATTTTAAAAGAGATGAATTCAAAATCTGCTATAGTGCAAGAGAATATTGTCAATACGAAAGACGACCAACCAACTCAAGTAAAAACAAAATAACCCCCCAAACCAAAAAAAATATTTGGGCCAATTTTATTTGGTTATTTTTTCATTTGGGTTTGGGCCAAAATATTGTTTAAGGAAACCATGGATCGAATTACGCAGGAAGTAATGTTATTCTATGCCCGCGAAGAAATGCCATTACTTTGGGTCTTTCAACAAAACAATGACCCGAAGCACACAAGCAAGTTGGTTCAGCAGTGGTTTTAGAAAAATAGGGCGGAATAAAAAAATTCGGATCCGTTCCGGTTACGTAGAACCGACTGTCGTGGGAACGGATAGTCTCCGATGTTTTTATAGAGTGTTATAAACTTTGTGGCAAACTTAATATACCCTCCCTGTTCAGGGTATATAAATGTTTACATTTTTTTAAGCGTGTATATTGCAAAATCGAGTTCAATGTTATTCCATGTGACCACATAATTATTTGCCTTATCATTTCTGTGAAGCCCTCATCAAAGCCGTCTGTTATTTCGCAAAATAAATATATGTACATACTTACATACATAAAAATGTTTGTAACGTAAATCAAAATAAATAATTTGTCAGATAGTAATGCTAAGTCACGTATGTATGTGTGTACGTCTTTATTGCAAACTACAAATTATATTATATGAATGCACACTAAAACTTGCTGGTACATATGTAGTCATATACATACATATTTTTATATTTTGAAGGTACATACATACATACCACATAATTGAGTTACTAAGTTTATGATAACACTTTAAGCAAATTAAAGCTGGCGAAACAAATTCTGCATTAGTCATTATCCGGAATGTTTGAATATACATACATCAATTTTAAAACATAGGGGATGTATGTGTTTTGAGTTACACACTACGGTGTATTATAAAATTTAATAATGATATGCATACAACTTATTTAATGCGTCTAGGAAAATAATTAAAATTAGCGATTTCTTGCGATTTGTTATGCATTTTTCATATAACACTTCAGACGATGTAGCAGTTTAGTTGATTTATTTAGTTATGTACATTTGTATAAATATTGAAATTTTTAAGAATTTACACAGCTGCTAGTATATTTCTCGGAAAAATTCTATCAATTGTATGCAATTAATTAAAAGCATTTTTATTTACCAACACAAGCTTTTGCATGCATAGTGGTGATGCATTTCAAAAACTCGTATTTAATATGAAAATTATAAAATAATTGTTTATAGAGAAAAATTGTAACCAATAATGGGCCATGTTATGATACTATCTAAATTTTTCACGCAAATTTGTTATGAAATTCTGTAATTATATTATGGGTATACATATGTTTTTCTTAATCCCCAAACATGTAAAACTTTATACAATTTTTGTAAATGAATATTTTAAAACAACGGTTGCTAGTATAAATTAGTTTTCCTATTAAAACCACGTACTCTTAAGCAAAAAAAAAAAACTAGAAATTTATTTATCTACAGGGTAAGTGTCCACAAAATCAAAACATGTACAAAATGTAAAAGTATGTATTAAAAATACGCGTTTAAATTTAGGGTAGCTTAAATCATGTTATCAATGTCACGAAGAGTCTAAGTGATTAGGTTAACACCTTTTTTGTGTTCTTTCATCGACTCAAATTTGCGCACCCAAGCATATTTACCGTATCATAACACCTTTACTGCTTGAATGTGAATTAAGAATTTTATTTGCACAATAGTGATTCAATTTTATTTGCTTATACTATTTTTATTGCCGCTAATAATCATTTGTATAGAAGAAGGGGTGTAGGGCATACAATGTGTTCTATAAACAAGAAAAATGCTAACTTCGGCTGCACCGAAGCTAAAATACCCTTTGCAAATAAAAAAAAATTTTCCATACAGGGATTTGAGTCCGTCGGTCAATTTGTATGACAGCTATGTGATATAGTGGTCCAATAATGACGTTTCCACACACGACATGTCTAAATCAAATCAGTTCGCCACACTGATCATTTATATATAGTATTTATGTATGTACATGTCTCCTACGTGTTCTTCTGGGTTGGCAAACTTAATATATTATGTTCAGGGTATAAAAAACACTTTTGTTACAATCGCAACATTTGATGAATCGATTTATTGTGTTGTAGTTAAAAGCTTCTTTCATTTAATTACGAGTACAATTGTATGTTCGTGTTGATTGGAGAGGGGGCCAACATTGTAATAGTATATTGACATATGGAAGCTTAAAACTTACCATAAATAACGGCAAGACCAGTTTCATGTAACCAGGAAACACGGTGATGCTTGAACAGCCAAATAGTCAGTACAGTTAGCGTCAGCAAAAAGGTATATACCAACAGATTAAGACTATCAATTCTATGTGTTAGTGTGGCCTTTGCGTCCAGCGCAATATCCGTTGCCGTTGCATTGGCGGTATGCGTTAGTGCTGCTAATAGTAGAAACGTGTAAATTACGTTTGATAAGCGGTCATTACCAAACCAAATGTGACCGACTACTCCACCGCTATCAACATCAGCACTGTCTTTGCTGTTACTGTTGCTCAATGAGAAACTATTTCGTAAAAAAATATTTCGATGTGTATTTTTTCTATGAAGCGGTGCTGTTGCACCTTTAGCACACTTCTTATGGTGGCATGGTTTTGCCATTTTGATTGCCACAGGATTATATACTTTTTGACTATACGCCATAGTCAGAAATCGATTTTTTTATTCTCTGCTTGTAGAGGTTTTGGATATGAGTCGACGAATTTTCGAATTTCGCCACCCACACCTAGCCCCCTTTTGGGCAATTTATGTAATTATATTTCACAAGAATTACTTCCACACAATTCTTTGAAATGTTTATATTTTTAGTTATTCACAACAAATATCACAATTTTGTTTTCGTTTTTACGCGATTACTCAGTCGAATGTTCTACGCAAATCCAATTCAGAAATGAAATCCTTCGTTCTGGACATTCGTATGTGTCTTTTCTATTATGCTTTTGACATTATTCTGAGCTTTGACAATGTCAGCTTTTTCTTTTGTTTTCACAAGAGTGAGAGATTAGATCAGCTTTCGTTCTTGTTGTTTCCATAACAGTACAACAACAAATAATGTTTTTGTGCATAATTTGCTTTCGATTTTCATTCTAAACAAACTATTCTCCACTTAGGGTTGATTAGGAAAGTATTAAAACTCTATAGGTAGTAAATGTTTTACGGAAAACTTTGTTTATATAAATTGCCTACATAACCTAATACTTATTTCGATTTATTAAAATTATTCGTTTAATGAAGTAGCCAAAGCAATGAGTAACTTAAATAATATGCAGAAGCTTAGGAGAATTTAAAAATTGCAATTTTAAATACTAGGGGTATTCTCTTGCTCTTGCAAAACCCTTGCACGGTGCACGAATTGCAGATATTTCCTCTTTGGGGCACCGAAAAAACAACAAACACACGCAGAAATTATTGCAATGGCTGTAAAATATGTTGGGCCAAAACCCATGTTTTTCCCCGGGAATGTAAAGCAAAAATAGAATTGCAACCCTGTGTTAGCTGTCATTTTACATAGAGACATACTACGTCGAATTGTTGAGGAAGGTAAATTTTAAATAGATTTTATAGATTTCTATTTAAATTATAAAGATTTTTACATTTTTTTGTTAAGAATGAATGCAGAAGGTGCGCCAACTCACAATAGTCATTTTCAATAAATTGACCAATCAGCCCTTCATATATCACTAATTCTGCAATGGGTGCTTTCGTGCCCTCGTATATTTCTGTATAGGATTTTTGAGAATCCCCCTATTGTTTTTTAGTATACTATTTTTTTTTTTTAAATTTAAACATTAAATAAATTAAAAATTTGAAAGAATAATAATAATATTAAAAGTAATGGCCTTTTTTGTTGGTCCAGTTACATCCAAAGCTTTTGGAAAAAAAGAACAAATAATGTTTTTATAAAATGTCAAAATATTTAAATTAAAAAGGCACTAGTATTTTGTATTTTTAAAAAGCTGTCATGTCATTGAAATCTAATGTGCAGTTTTCGAGCTATAGTAGTCATCAGTTTAAAATAATAGTTTTGAGAAAAATTTCTTTTATACAGTCAATTTACAGTACTTGCTCTCTGACGTTTTAGTTAGTTTATTCTGTGCTAATTATCGAATAACTCGGAAAGTATTAATCGGTGTTACTTTAATTTTTAGATAATCTAGAAGATTTAAGATATGTGCTATTAATGAAAAAAATCCATATACATATTTAAAATTCTCTCTAACCCTAACCTTAGCATTCTCAATTGCATTAATTTTTGTCGTCTGAAACATACCACACACAAATAAATTTAAATTTTTTAATTCAAATTAGATATTACATATATAAGTGTTTTGTTTCAATAAATATTTAAAACGTTACGTAGACTAATTTTTTTTCTGTTAAAGACCTCTTTGAAGATCGAAATCTTCAAACAATAGGGGAAAATTCAACTTGTTTCTTGCAAGATTGAAGATAAGCAAAAATAAAAATATCAAATTTTTAAAGAAAGGCACTAGAGCACCCATTCAAAAATCTAGTGATATATGAATCCGATTCAAATAATTTTTGTGAATAAATTTTTCATGGCTTTTGATGCAATTTACGTACCTTCTGACACATTTTTAACAAAAAGAAAACTAACAAATCGTTTATAATTTAAAATTAGAAATTTAAAATTTTTCTATTTAAAACCTTATAAAATTCCTCAAACCCCAATTTAAGACTAATATGTAATTTATGTAAAATCTGTAACTTCAACAGGTTGAAATTTATTTTTGCGTGACATTGCACGCAAATAAATTTTACATATTTTAATTAAAATTTAGATATTCTGTTGTGTTCTTGTTTCCTTTGGGTTAAACTCAATGTTCCCCGTGCCCCTAATTTGGGCAAGAGCAAGAGAATTTCCGAATATTTTTTTATTATTTCGAAACAATTGTCAAATTACTGGCAGAACTTTCGGCTTGTTAGATGTAAGTCATGTCCCGTGTTACGCACTGTGGCAAGCTGACTACTGTCAACCCATAATTAGGGCGAATTGTCAAATGTCAGTGAACGATTTTACATTTTTTGTTCAGCGATTCATTTTGTAAAGTTATCACAAAATCATAAATTAATAACAAAAAGCAGAAAATTCTAAAATATAATTTATAATAACAGTAACTTTGGATTTTCTATTCTCTAATGAAAAAATCGTTGCTGAAATAAAATATTTATAGAAGCTGATAAAAGAACGATAAAATAACGGAAGCGGAGGCTGCTTGAACGGAGGGCTGAGTGGAGTGCTGTCAAAAGTGTACGATAAAAGACAACACGGAGCATAACAGCCAAATTTGTGTTGGCCAATAATTAGAGCCATAGAAGACAACACACCTCTTTCAACCTTGGCCATATAGCACATATTTTACAACCAAAGATGTCTAACATGTCTGTGGGGCAGATTATTATGGACGCACAGCGAATTGCCAGTCGCGTGAAAGATTTAGAGATGTTGGGTAATGCTTTGTTCGTAGAAGCGGAGGGCAATAATCGTTTGGTGGAAAGTTTACGTCAATTTCAAGATGACATGGACTCGTTAAACCAAATTTCTAACAATAAGTCGAATTCCGAAATGGTCAATCGTATACAACAGCAGAATGCCACAAGTTCAGAAATATTAAAAGAAAATAGAGAACTGAAAATATGCATTGAAGATTATGAGCGCACCTTGGAGTTTATAATGCAAAAATATCGCGAACATACAAGCAGTAAAATTCTCGAAAGTAAAATTAATTTTAAAGAAGTTTATAATGAAGAATTGTGGTTAATAATACGAGAACAGAGAGCTAAAATCAGGGAAATGGCAGTTGTTATGCAGCGTGCTGCCTCGGCAGATGATGATGCGGTACACCGAGATATGGAAACCATGTCTAGACTGCGTAAGGAGAACCAAATTTTACGTGAATTACTACAAATTTCGAAGCAATTTGGCTCTGCCAGTCAACCCATTCGTGTTAATGAGCATATGTTGGAGGAAAAAGGTGTACAAACAGATGGTGCTGACGATTCGGCTGATGAGTTATCATTGTCGGGTGCATCAATTGAAAATTTCAATAACAATTCGGTGATTTCACTGCTACCTAATGCTGTTGCTGTAGCTAATGCCATTGTTAATGCTACTTCTAGCAGTTCTAATGCTAACACTGCCGATAATATCAATGTGAGCAAGGGGACGACGACACATACACTTGGTGAAAATAATAATGGACCTCTACCAGGTGATGAGTCGGTCACTATTTCATTTATGCCTCCAATAAATCACCCGGATACAGTGAACACTAAAACCAACGCCAATGCGGGGAATACTAGTGTTATTGAAGTTGCTGCTACTGTTTCTTCAACAGGCTGCCCCACTCCAGCTACGGGGAACACAGCTAGTGCGACAGGCACGACAAATACAACCGGATCAGTTGAAGCACCCAAAGCTACAACATGATAGGGCGGGCAGTGTGGGCGACTACATCGTAGGCGCCTATCTTTGGTTCTTTGGCATGAACAATTATACTTTAATTTAACATTTTCTTCTGTTCACATAATACCCATAATTCTACTTTTTTTTATTATATGAAATTATAATCATAAGCATTCACTACCACTAACTTATTAAATGATCATTACTACAACGCAAGGAAATTTGTATTTAGCACTTGAAACTGTTACTAATCTAACAAAACCAAGATCACCAACAAATGTGAGTCACATCTGCCTTTTGGATGGATGTGATGACCATCTTTATTCATATATATATAAATAAATTTACATATATATATATATTTAAAACGTAAATAAATTAATATGTACAATATTTTTAAGCGTTGGTTCATGGCGAGTTCGTTTATACTCTCTATATCTATATCTCTTTTGTAAATCGTTAAGGCTGAAGTGGTACATTGTTACAAATAATATTATAATCATGTAAAAATCACTTTTAAACAGGAATACAAGGGCTTAATTTTCATCTTCTTTACTGGCGTAGACATCACTTACGCGATTATAGCCGAGTTAACAACATCGCGCAAGTCGTTTCTTCTTTTCGCTACGTGGCGTCAATTGGAGATTCCAAGCGAAACCAAACCAACCGAAGGACCTTCTCCACTTGACCCTTCCAACGGACTGGAGGTCTTCTTCTTCCTCTGCTTCCCCCGGCGGGTACTGCGTAGAATACTTTCAGAGCTGGAGTGTTTTCGTCCATTTGGACAACCTGACCTAGCCAGCATAGCCACTGTCTTTTAATTCGCTGAACTATGTCAATGTCGTCGTATGGATTAGGCATAGCACACTTAAATTCAAATCGTTGGGAGCTGATGCATGCTCCTTATCAGTTCTTCGCCGCCGTGTTGGAATAGCTCGTCCAGCAATCCATCGGCCCCCGCCACTTTGTTGTTCTTCATACGGGTAATTGGTATTAGAACTTCTTCATGGTCGGGCAATGGAACGTCATCGATTGGAGAATCGGCTTCACCTTGTCCTGGTGTTCTACTTTCACTGCCATTCAGCAAGCTGGAGAATTGTTCTCTCCATAATTTCAGTATGCTCGGGCATTGGTCACTAGATTACCTTTGGAGGTTCTACAAGAGTATGCTCTGGTCTTGAAACCTTCTGCTAGCCTCCACATTTTTTCGTAGAGTTTTCGAGCATTACACCTGTCGGCCAGCTTCTCAAGCTCTTCATATTCACGCATTTTGGCCTCTGTCTTTTTATACCCTTAAGTTAAGTTTGTCACGAAGTTTGTAACATCCAGAAGGAAGCGTCGGAGACCTTATAAAGTATATATATAAATGATCAGTATGTTAAGCTGAGATGTCCGTATGTCTGTCTGTCCGTCTGGGTGTATATATACGAACAAGGCTCTCAGTTTTTAAGATCTCGTTTTGAAATTTTGTAAACGTCATTTTCTCTTCAAGAAGCTGCTCATTTGTCGTTATTGCCGATATCGAACCACTATAACATATAGCTGCCATACAAACTGATCGATCGGAATCAAATCCTCATTTAGCGATATAGCTTCACGAAATTTAGTATGAGTTATTGTTTATAAAAATAATGCAATATGGAAAGAAATTGTTCAGATCGGCTTACTATAGCATATAGCTGCCATACAAACCGAACGATTGGCTTGTATGGAAAAATTTCGCATATGACGTTGTATCTTCACGAAATTTGACATGGATTACTGCTTAAGGTAATAACATAATCTCCGAAGAAATTGTTCAGATCGGTTAACAATAGCATATAGCTGCCATACAAACTGAATGATCGGAATTAAATGCTTGCATGGGAAACTTGCTCATTTGACGTGGTATCTTCACGAATGATAGTACGATAGTGACGGAGTCTATCTCCCACCACGAATCCCATACCAAATTTGCGCTATTTTATATGGCCATTGTAGTAAATGCCACAAGGACCTACTCGCCTCAGTCCTTGTTCCGTCCATCGCTTTTCTTGAAGGCAATGATGTCAGCCTTCACTCTATAGAGGACGTCAACCAGCTGAACAGCGGCATCTTCCCAATTAAGGGGTCATGCAAAGTGGGGTCCTTCATCCGAGGCTTGTTGTTCTTTTTCATTGGATGCATTTTTTTACGTGGTGTGTCCTAAACCCAGCGCACAATCCTGCGAAGGGGATGTTTCGCCTTCTCATTTTAGCTCGCCTTTAAACGGATGTTCTGAGGCTACCCAGACGATACTTGGTCAAAGACCGGAAGTTGTGAGCTGCTTGAGTCTTTTGTAAAAGAATCGTTTCTTCCCACTCCCAAGTGAATGTCGATCAAAGAACTTTCCTCGCTTTCGTCTGACTCCATCACATTACTCCGTCCTCCGGCAGCACTTGCGGCAAGAAAAAGGAGAACTACGTCATGCCAATATGGTTGCCTGGATGCAGCAGGACGCAGATGGAGAAAATAGAGACTTGCCAGTACACTGCACTCCGGACTATTATAGCTGTTTTCTATGCGGTATTTACATTACGATGCTCGCATGTTGTCTGTAAAGGAGCATAATACACTTCACTTCAAGTAGTTTCAGCTAAGGTGTTTTCGCGGAAAGCATGGCTACAGCGGAGCCGGCTGTTAGGAACATCAGGAGAACAATCCTCCTACACGTCTACGAACTGGAACAATATAGCGACCAAATTTCGGATGCGATCAATTTTCCACAGGCAATGAACGTCACTCACAGTGGAGCTATTAACACTTTCATTGACTAACTTCCAGTGAATAACGTATTTGGAGTGCAAATACCACCTATTTCAAAACAAGAGCTCCAGTTGCTGCGTCAAATAACATTTTACTCAGAGCTTCGAAAATAAAAGTGTTCTTGAACGATATTCAGAACTGACTAGTTTCGTCAGTGCTCATTCCTTTTCTATGTATATGTTTGCGTGGTCTGCAGTGTTCTGCAAGAAATCCGGTTTGTATTCTTATTTTTGCTAAATAAAATATTTTTAAATCTTCTGGTGTTGTAATCGTCTATTAGTTGCTTTGATTGTGTTATTCCGTCACTACTATACCAGTATCCGCTTTCTTTTTCGCATGCCCCAGTTTCTCTTTTATCGTCTGAGGACTTATTGGGAAAAAGGGCTCTAGTCCCGTCTGCGACAACTTCTTTAGCAAGTTTGTCTACTAACATGTCCCGGAACCAAAAGTAGCGAAATTTTATTATGTTCGCTTAGGTTCTCCTTCCAGTATTGTCGATTCCGGCGTACAGTTGCGCTAGTTTTGTCTGAAGTCGGTACATTACTTCCGACTTCGACTAGGACCGCCCCGTCTTCTCCTTACATAGTGAGTCTGACCTATATATACCCTTGGCGCGTGACTTTTCTATGACTCTAGGTCCTACACTCTCAATTATAGTTGTGGGAATCGATTTCGACCACCTTTCATTTCCTGACTCCCGATTCCATCTTTCCTCATTTGTTGTTTACGAAAAATTCTTATTTAAATGGGTCCCACTCAAAGCCGCTATCTGTCCCCCGAAATGTAGTCGCCTAAAATGGTATAAATCAATAATCAACCTCCCAAGGATTAAATTCAGGCCCTTGGTCGCATTTTACACCGGCCACTGCAAGTTAAAAAGGTACCTATTCAACCTAGGACTAGCCTCTTGCGTCAACTGCCGGTTCTGCGTCAGGGAACTTGAAACTCCGGAGCACCTGCTAATCGACTGCATCGCAGTCTGCAGACGCAGGTCTAAGGCCCTTGGAACCATATTTCCGGATAGGGATCACATTGACTCACTAGCTCCCAGCAAAATACTACAATTTATAGATTTGCTCGGGCTTGGTGAGTCCCTGTGAGTTAGGAGAGGGCACAGTAGACCGAAGGTCGCAGTGCATACCTCAATTAAATTCTATTCTATTCTAATGGTACAAAGGTTGTCTTTCACATGGCCAAGGCGGGGGTTGACGCACGCCTTTGTTGGGCAGAGGACGTCAACCAGCTGAACCAGTGCAAAGAGTTAGTCTTCTCGACCAACACCTACCACATCAATTAAATTATGACGGGGGAGCATACTCTGAGGTCTGTCATGGTTTAACGGGACGGAAGAAGTTGCGACATTAGCCCACTAGCCTTTGCTGCTGAGTGTCACCGCAGCAACTCCGGTGTCACCGGCACAGCGTTCAAACCGAAATTCAAAAACATTAATTCCTAATTAAAATCCATGTCAAAGCTGAAGTCCATTCCGCGAGTTGGTAAGGCCAGAGGCTGTTTAGCGTTACCCAGGAGACCCGACACGTTGGCGACCTGCACTACATCGTAACGTGTGAGATTTTTATCGTGATAAGATATGGGTCCATTTAAGTACGCAACTCCCCATGTCCCCAAACTTCAGTGGCACAAGATTTACGAATAAATTAAGACTCATTATTTGTAGAGATCTGTTCTTTCGAAATGGCAAACATTACACCTCTGTTGGTTCAATCTTTTAGAGTAGGTGTGTCTCCGCAAAACTGCTTTAATATTTGCGACTCTTAACCGCTTGGTTTCCGCAACTCGGTTTATTTCGTTTTCTCAGCGCTCTTTACCACTGTGCCCACCTACACAAATGCGTCCACATTGTATACAGATGTGAACGGTAAATGTTCACAATGAGTGCAAATGTATGTTTCAACAAATCGTTGCAGTCGCTAAAAAGATATTAACAAAAAAAAAGAAAAATTAAATACAGTGTTCAGAGTCAAATTCTTACCACTAGTAGTTATGCAGATGTTGGCGCGTGTGCCTCTTAGCAACGGTAAATCCAACGATTATACCCACAAAACAACAAGTTTAATAAAAGGAAAACAGAGAGTGAGCAAATCACTACGAGAGATATACAATGGCAGCTCGCACTCAGTTGAGGAGCGCAAGATTTTCACGATCTTCCACTTTTCTGCTTAACTTTTGACTTTTCACGAGTTTTCCGAGAACTTTTCGCAACACGAATGTTCAGTTCTTCGACAGACGTACGAGAGTTCGCAACGATTTTCCCAACTTACCGAGCCGCTACAACGCCGTTACGAGCGAACGTGCAAATACCAACTTCGACTATTGGTGCGAAAGGGATGAATAGAGACAGTTATTTTTGAATTTTAGGAAGAATGAGCACTATGAAATATGTAGATTTTTTCAAAGTAAAAGCTGCAACGGAATACAACCAGTGAATTAGCACAAGTTAATGCGGTAATTTCAAAAAAAGAAGATATTTAAATTGAAAATTATTTCAAATTTGTAAAAAAAAAAATATGAGGAAAGTAATTTTGTGGAGTGCAGAGTTCAAACGATTTATGGTGTCTGCAGAAAATTGAAATCTTCAATGCGATGTACCGTATGTGCGTGTGTGTGTTGTCTGTGCCGCCAGAAACTTTTAAAGTATGCGGCTATTTTTAAAACACAGCTAAACATTGCTGCTGCTTTTCGACGGCACTTTTATGAGAAAATTTCAATAAAGCAGTAAATTTCGATAGAAAATAAATACAATAAAATATGAAAATCATATAAACACAGATATACAAATATATTTAAATATGTATTTTATTAGCAGCTGGAGTTGCGGTGGTTAGAAATTAGTCAAAAAAAAATTAAAAAATTTCGATAATTAAAAACAAATAAAATTACAGAAAAACTAAATTAATTATAAAAAAAATTACAAAAAAAAAAAAAAAATTTTAAGAAAAATAAAAATGTTCCAACAGTGCATTTGGCATGTACCGTTGTACATACATATGTATGTTTGTGTGTATGTTAATACTTTTAGGGCAGTGCGTTCCAACTTGAGTTGCCAGTTTGTGCCTTTTGCCTTTGTGCCAGTGTCAAAAAATAGCCAAATATATAGCGTTCAGACAGTTTTGTATTTCTGTTTGGAATTTCAAGAATTCCCTTCCAAAAAATAAAAAAAAACAACAAAAAAAAAAAATAACACCACGCAGCTCGTGTATGTATGTATGTGTATGTGAATTTTGGTAACAACCGTCATAAGCATATTTTTCAAAAAAAAAAAAATAAAATAAAATAAAATAAAAATAAATAAAATAAAATAAAAATAAAGAATTACACTGAGAAAATTGTTACGCAATTTGATCAAATTTTGCTTTGTGAATGAAAAACGTAGTTTCTACTGCGAGCAGCGGCAATACAAGCAACAACAAGAACAACAGCAACAATTATCATAAACAATCGTCGCGTCAATGAGTAACCGAAAAGTCGAAGCAACAGCCAAATTGGCAGCAGCAACGACGAAATAATTAGTAAACGGTGCAAAAAGAAAAGCAACAACAAAGCGCACTACAATAGCTATAAGAAATTTTAGGAAAAATATATGTATGTACTATTTATTTAATACGAGGGCTGAGGAAGTGTCTCAATAGGAGTGGAAAAAAGTGCTTCGAAAATTGGTTTGAGCGCATGCAAAAGTGTATAAATCTTGATGGAGAATATTTTGAAAAACAATAAAATCATTTTCGTTGATAAATATTCCTATTTTCATTTTTAGGCCAGAAATATATATAGCAGCCCTCGTAATACACAGAATGCTTGCTGCGACAAAGGCGCTTATTAAGTAGTTCATTAAACTAAAGCAGCGCTCACGACAGCTGCCAAACGTGCATTACATGATAAAATCTTATTTTCATACATATAAGTATGTATGTAGTACATATGTGTATGTGAAAGTAACTAAAAGTACCGTTACTTTGTTAAAATGTCCGCCATAACTATTATTAATCACCGTAGAGCGTATCGGAGCTCTTGCGCCAAGAATTTTCGGCCAACAATATTGCTCATAAGCCAAAAAAAAAAAAAATAAAATTAATTAAAAAAATATTAATTATAAAATAAAAAACAAGAAAAAACGTATCTTCGGTGGCACCGGAGCTAGATTACCCTTTGTTGATAATTTTAAAATTCTTAATTTATTCTTCAAAACCTATGTCTCACCCCTTGTACCCTTTACACTTGTGCCCACGTTTTTTTCCAATCCTCGAAACAGTTGTTAAAGTCAATTTCCGGAATCACCTGTAACGCGCCTAGCGATTCTCGTTTAATGTCTTTAATTAACTCAAAACGGTATTCCCGGAGCGATCGTTTAAGTTAGCTGAAAGCCAGAAGTCGTACGCAGCTAAATCAAGCGAATACGGTGATTGCGGCACGATGTTGGTTGAAAATTTGGAAAATTTGAAAAACTCACGAAGAATCAATGTAGTAAATGCGACGGTGCATTATCGTGGTGCAAAAAGAGGAGAAGTTGTCGGTCTCTTTTTACGAATAGCTTCGCACAAACACTCAAATAGTATTCCTTGTTGACAGTTTGGCCGGTCTGTAGGAATTCGGAGTGCACCGTATCTCGATAATCGAAGAAAACGGTCAACAAAACTTTGATTTTCGACCTATTCTGACGTGGGTTTTTCGGCTGCGGCCGCGATAATCGGCCGAGTGATCATCTGTTTCCGAGTCGTAAGCATACATCCATAACTCATCGGCAGTAATAATACGTTTTATAACATCCTGGTGGTCGGAAAGCGTATGTGAAACAGTTAACGCGACGCTGTTTTTCGAAAAAATTTAGTGACTTTGGAACCAATCGTGTTTTTACATTTAGGCTCAAATGATCTTTCAAAATGGTTTTCACTGGTCCTTACGATATTACAAAGATACCAGTAAGATCTCTGAATGTTAATCGTCGATTCTCAAGCACCAATTCCTGTATTTCATTGACGTGTTGATCAGTTGACGCTGAGAGTCGTCTTGAACGTGGTTCGTGGTGAGCGTGTTTTCGACACTCTTTGAATAATTTGTACCAACCCAAAAATCC
Source organism: Bactrocera correcta (assembly GCA_027475135.1). Lineage (NCBI taxonomy): Eukaryota > Metazoa > Arthropoda > Insecta > Diptera > Tephritidae > Bactrocera > Bactrocera correcta. The sequence goes on along the minus strand of CM050327.1, from coordinate 13,802,795 downwards.
AAAGCACTGGCTCTCGATAAACAATTATAAGCGAAAGCCTTTTCCAACATTCTGAATGTTTCGGCACCAGAAATTTGATTCCGCACACAAAATTTATTGAAATTTCTTTGTTGAATAATTTTCATTAAAAACCCACTTCAGAAAGAGAAGCGTATACTATACACTAATGAATATTTTGATTTGACATTTGACACAGATGTCACTGATAGTCATACCAACCTAAAAAGAAATAAAATAAAAAGTTTTCCATTACATAAGTTGATTTCGTTTGTTAACCTTGTATGGCAGCTGTATGCTATAGTGGTCCGATAACGGCGATTCCACCCAATAACCCAATGAACACTTGACGATTTGAGTTACGACTTTGTTGCACTGGGCACTTTTGTAGAGTGAACAATCCCGAGAAATATGCGTCTAAAGTCAAAGCGATGCCATAAAATACCACTGATCTGTAGGAATTTAAAGATAAAAAATCACGATTGTGGTGTATTTTCTATGGAAAACTTTTACATGGCTTGGTCTAGTTCTTAATGCTAATATTAAGGGCTAAAATTTTCAAGGAATTTTTTTAGGGTACTTCCAAGGAAATTTCGTGACGGGATTGAAAAAAATTAATAGTTAAAAAAAAAAAAAAAAACAAAAACACCGCAATGTATATATTTAAAATCATCCGGATCATCTGGATCATGGAGTCGCCTTATCGAACTCCGGCGGCTCCTTCTCTGTCCATATACCGACGAGGGAGGTTTGGCAGGGAAGAAGTCGTTGGAGGAGGGGGGCAGTAAGCTTCTTTACGGATGGGTCGAAGCTTGGGGGGAAGGTTGGTGGAGGGGTCTACTGTCGGGAGCTCTCCATAAAATCCAGCTTCAGACTTCCCGACTATTGCAGTGTTTTCCAGGCCGAGGTTGCAGTCATCAAGGTAGCAGCAGATATGCTGCTCAAGAGAGTTTCTACCTTCAGGGAAGTGACCGTTCACTCAGACAGCAGAGCGGCGATACTAGCCCTGAACTCATTCACGGTGCGTTCAGGGTTGGTCGAAGAGTGTCTGGCGTCACTGTCTCTGGCGTCGGGAGCTTTTATTATAAGACTTGTGTGGGTGCCGGGCCACAGCGGAATCCCAGGTAACTGCAAGGCTGATGAACTAGCAAGAACAGGTACCCTGGAATCGCTGTCGGTAGAATGGGAACGGGTAGGTGCTCCTGCATCCTCTTGTTCTCTACTACTGGATAGCTGGGCCTCGCGGCTGCTCGGTCGGCGATGGTCCAGCATTGGCACCTGCGCGGTTGCAAGGGCCTTTTGGCCCAAGATAGATCGTAGAAGATCTAGTGATCTCTTTGCCCTCAGTAAGGCTAGCCTCTCATTAATGATGGGGCTCTTGACGGGCCACTGCCCTATTGGCATACATGCGGTAAGACTGGGAATCTTACCGGACGCCGCATGCAGAAGATGCAGTAGAAACTAGCCAGCACTTCCTTCTTGACTGCCCTGCTTTTGCGAGATCAAGGCTTAGACACCTGTGTGCACATAGCTTCAGACTACCCGCCGACCTGGCGGGCATGGAAATTAAGCGCCTCTGCAAATTTGTATTGGATACTAAACGGTTTGCCGATATCTGAGTCCGAACACGGGAGTTCGATTTTCAATGGCTTCACAAAGGACTACTTATCAGTCCATGTGCGATCTCTGATCAGCCATCTAACCTAACCTAACCTAACCTATATTTAAAAGAGTCTCCTTGTAATACAAACTTCAGAGTGCGTCCATTAAATATCATTAAATGACCGGACCAAGAAATCTAGGGCAGCAGAAATTTTCATAAAAAAAAAAAATATTTAAAATAATTAAAAAAAAAAATTAAGAAAAACATTACAACAAATTTTAAATATCAATATAAAAAAATTACCATATGATATAAAAAATAATAAAAAAAAATTATATATGTAAATTTCCAATAAATAAAATTAATTACAAAATCTCCCACACCAGGAACCATAAATACCGAAATTTTGACGGCATATTGCTAATAAAATAATTTGTATTGCTGCCGTCACCATCACCAGCCGACATAACATTAGCAACAACATCAGCATCATCGTCAGCGCACCATCAGCGCCCCACCCCCCGCATAATCGGTGAGTATCCAGTGGCGCCAGTAATGATTGAGCATGCCATCATTAGTGCATATTGTCATTGTGTGCCCGTTTTCGCGGTGCGTCTTTTGTGTATTTTCCAAATGCGTTTACGTAAAATTCGGGATGAGCGGCCAAAAATAGGTTACGAGGGAATGCAACCAAAAAAAAGGAAAAGGCAAAAAAACAAAAAAATAATATTAAAAATAAAATTAAATTAGAGCAAGTATTTCCTGCTCGTGTCTCTCCGCGTAATTACATTTCGCGCAGAGAGCGCTTGCTCTCTTTGCTGACTTTATAAAAAAAAACATGCGCATTATTTGGGAAATAACCTATTGCGCATGTATTTTATGCTCACGTCGAAAGCACATCACTCTCCCTAAATAACATTCAGCGGCACTACTCAAACTTAATTGCCGAGCGTATGTTTTAACGGTTTCGTAAACAGTTTTGAAATCGTTCGTCCCGCTAGTTTGCGAAATACCATATGCACTCTTTTTTGTCTTTGTGTATATTTAGTTTGTATATTTCGAAATTCATAAAATATATGTACATCGAAATTATATTCACCTGTTGATTGATTTTATGCTAATCGGTTAATTGGTTTTCATAGCAGATGGTTTTATCTGCAACAATTCCAATTTCTGAGTATGTGATACAGAAAATGAATAAATAAGATAATTTATTAAAGCTTTTTTTTCTGTTTTTTAGAATTTAATCATTATGATTTTTTCAAACATTAATTATAGTTCTTGCGCTTTCTGAAGTTCGAAATACTCCTTATGGAATAAATTATATAAAACGAAAATTGAAAATTAATTATTCATCATTTATTTGGTTTTAAATTCGGTCACAATCGTGGCTCGTTGGAGAAAAAATTCAGCTTTACCGGAACGGTTCGAGCAAGAACGCGTATCATATCAAAAATATCGACCAAAATCATTTGAACGAACTCGCAAGGTATGTCGGGAACGTCTGCTCCATCGTCATCGATTGGAAAATAGGGTTAGTCTTCTCCTGGCGTTATACTTTCACTACCATTCAGCAGGCTGAAGAAGTGTTCCCTACATAATTTTAGTATGATTTGGACATCAGTCACTAGATACCTCTGGGTGTTCTACAAGAATATGCTCCGGTATTAAAACCTTCTGTTAGACGCCGCATCTTTTCGTAGAATTTTCGAGCATTACCCTTGTCGACCAGCTTGTCAAGCTTTCTAACTCACTCATTTCGGTCTCTCTCTTTTTATGTCTGCAAATGTGTCTTGCTTCCCTTTTCAACTCTCGGCATCTATCCTATCCCGCACGTGTTGTGGTCAAGCGTAACGTTGCGAGGTATTCAGTCTGTTTTCTCTGCGTTGCGACAGGGCACTTCTCGTCGTACCAGCTGTTCTTTTGTATTTTCCGAAAACCAATGGTTGCAGCTGTACGTAGGAAGCTTGAAATGCCGTCCCACAGTTCCCCTATACCAAGTTGTCGAGTAGAAAATCGTTCGGCTATCTGTTGTGATTGCAGCTTCTCGACGTCGAACCTTCCTTGTCTTTGTTGACGTGCGTTTTGTGGCTAGACGTTCATCCACCGGAGTGAATGACAGTATTCGGCAACGGAGTCTCCCTCCCACCACGAATCCCACGCCGAACTTGCGCTCCTTTATTTGGGCACTGTAGTAATACACAAGGACCTACGCGTCTCAGTCCTTCATATTTTTGAACGGCGGTGATGTCATAATCCTTACTTCGTTTGCCATGGTCGTCATCAAAAGTCATGTTTCTCTTCCGAGGCTGTTTGTTCCTTTTCATTGAGGGCGTTTCTTACGTGGAGGGTCCCAAACCCAGCGCACAACCCTGTGAAGGGGATGTTTCGCCTTATCACTTTAGCTCGGTTTCAAACGGATATTCTTAGGCTACCCTGAGGATACTTGGTCAAAGACCGAAAGCTGAGAGTTGCTTGAGCCTTATGTAAAAGAATCGTTTCTGCACATTTCCAAGTGAATGGCGATCAGAGAACTTTCCTCAATTGCGTGAACTTCTACACATGACTCCATCCTCCAATGTGGTTTATAGCTGTATATAAAATAAATCGGTCTAAACCTTGGTATAAAGCCCATAAGCCTAATATATTGATTTGCTTCTTTTTTTCATCTTATCCTTATAATTATACCACATTTTTATATTAAATTCTGTTCCTTCTTTGAGTTTATATCGGATATAAAGGGGAAGGGTAATCCTTTCGACTGATAACTCCTGAATGACACACGTGATGTTTTGCTCCAAGGCCTGAATCGAAGTGGAACTGTCCGCATAGACTTTAGACTTTAAATATCCCCACAGAAAAAAATCTAACGGTGTGATATCCAACGATCATAGCGATCAATCCACCGGCCCAAAACGTGAAATTATTTGCCACCAGAATGCTCTTTCACTAAACCCAGTGCCAGGTGAAATGTATGGGAAGTGGCGCCATTTAGTTGAAAGCAATTGTCGCTGAGATCACTAGCTTCTATTTCATGCATTAAATAGTCTGCTATCATGGCGCCATAGAGGTTACCATTGAAGATTACGTTCCCACCGGCATCTTTTTTGAATAAATATGGACCGCTGATTTCACCGGCCCACAAACTACACCAAACCGTTATTTTTTCTGAATGAAATGGAAGATTTTGAATCGCTTCAATTTAATCTTCCTTTCAAATTTAGTCATTTTTCTTGTTTACATACCCGTTGAGCCAGAAATGGTCCTAATCGCTGAACAAAATTTGGTTCGAGCTTCGTATCTTCTTGAAACTTTCCAAGAGTGAATAGAAGCGATGTCTCTTGAGAAGGTCGATCGATTTCAGTTCTTGTATATGCTTTGAATTTAAGATCTCGACGTAAAATGCGCCAAGTCCTTCCGTACGTCAGTCCGAGTTGCTGCGAACGGCGCCGAATTCACTCTCCCGGTCTTCTTATACACTCTCAGCTAAGGCTGCTATATTTTGTTCACTGTGTGCTGGACGTGATCTATTTGATCGAATATTATGCCATAATGAATGCTGGGTCTCAAGATGGGTGATGGTTTTACAAATACTACGCTCAGTAGGGCGATTATGTTAACCTTAAGTTAAGCGTTTTTTACAGAATGTTAATTTTCGTAATAAAGTTGAACGATTTGTAAGCATTATTTAGCCGCGAGTGGAGACAACCATCGAAACACCTGGACACGACTAAGAGCACTACCAGCACACACTCTTACAATTTTAGAGTACGTTTCCGAAGCTGTTTCGCCCAATCTGGCGCAAAATTTTATCGCGACGCGTTGCTCTTGATTTCGTTTTTCCATTTTCGTGACGAGCACACACAGCAGGCGAACTAAACAAGTTAGAGTGCTGGTACATATATCAATGTAGAGGAAAAGGATGCCAGAAAAAAGCAAAGGGAATTTCAAGGTCACAGTTTTACCACAAGCGCGGCAATAAAATCAGTCTCATTACTTAATTGTCAAACCTCGTAAAGTATCTGCATCGAATAATGCTTTCAATATCTCATCTTCAGTGTTTTTTTTTGTCCTAGATATAAAATCGATTTCGGATACATTGGTGCTCACAATTCATGTCTCCATCCAGGATTTTGTCAGATTTGTTCTTGTTAATTTTTATACTCTTGCAACAGACTGCAACAGAGAGTGTAATAGTTTTGTTCACTTATTTAACTTATCACCTGAAACTAATCGAGTTCATATTATCAGAAGATGATTATGAGAAATCCTAGTGATTGTCTGTGCGTCCGTTTGTCTGTCTGTCTTTCTGTGCAACGGATAACTTGGTTAAAAATTGGGATATCTCAATGACACTTAGTACACGGGTAATACAAAAAGACTTAATAAGATCTAAGATCAAAATTGGACAATAGGCGTGGCATCACTTTTCGGTAAAATCGGCCAAATTTGGTATACGGTTATTATTATACTCTAAGCCATCTTCTCGCCAAAAAGTGTCCCAATGGGACCGTAACAATTCAAGGCACTAGCCACGAATATGCGGATCGGAGTTCCAATTGTGAATTTTTTATCGAAAATATTGGTCAACCTATGACATATACTATAGAAATTTGGATAGAATCCTTTCGTAATAGTAGTATGCCTGTATTGTTAAATATGGATTGAATTGAATCAACAATTTCTTTAGCCCCAATAAACCCAAAGAAAGACTTTCGAATTCTAGTTGCCTTTATATCGCATATATCGGCAAATGTGTGAGAGAGTGTAAACCTGCCCTACCTTGCACTAACCCCTAAACTTACCCTATGACGATAAACATGTGGGCCAATCAAAATCCGTAATCACCGGAGATTCCATCGAAACTGTGCGTGAATTCATCAAAAATCAGATGAAATCATCATTGAAATTCATGAAAATGGAATTGAACATCTCCAAAACATCGATTTATCGCATTTTGGTCGAACATTTTGGATTATGAAAGGTGTGTGCATGGTTTGTTTCGCACAAATTGACTAACGACCAAAAATTGCTCAGAATCCGTCTCATCGATCAACGTTTGTGACCGATTATTTGACCAAAAATCCCATTTGAACCATTAACCACTCCCGTATACGCCTTATATGGCTCCGTACGTCTTCTTTCCTTTCGGAAAAATGCATTTGCAATGTAGTACTATATGGGAATTTGGGTAACTCGTAGACCCTTTTAACAAAATTTTGGCATTAAACTATAATACATATATACAATTTTATCCGTCCAGGTTATTTTGACAAGAGTTCCAGGTTATTTTCGAAAATAGTTTTATTAGGTATATGGGAGCTAAGGGAAGTATTGACCCGATTCAACCCATTTTTGACACACAGATGTACCATCGTCAGGAAAGAATTATTCTAAATTTCAATTATATATCTCACACATTGACCGATATTTGTGGTATAAAGTCAACTATAGGTACTGGGGCTCAAATATTCGGCCTGAACAGGGGTCTGAACAGTTTTTGTTGGATTTGAGCAATTTTTGGTTATAAGGAGGTACATATACTCCAAAGGCATTATTTTTGAAAATTTTTAGCGCGTTATAATAATTGATTATTGATTTGTACACTAGAAAGAAAAGATTCAAATGGAATTTAAATTTGTGCTAAATGGGAAGTAGGCGTCGTTGTACTCCGATTTCGCCTGTTATCGCACTGTGACATATGGATTGCCGCAGACTAAGTCGGTCAGTTGGGTTCGGAGATATAAGATTTCACCTAGAAGTGGTGCCACGCCCAACGTCCAACTTTTACAACGGCTCCCTTGAAGACCTCTCATACCATCTTGAGTGTAAAATTGTATGTCTCTGGCATATTTAATTTTTGATTTTATTGATTTACCGCACTTTGAGTGGTTTTTAACAGTAACGTTTTATACGTAGCGGACGGGGTTATCAACTGATTTCATCAACGGGGTTATCAACTGACTTCATCTCTGTCACTGTCGGTAATAGTTCTTATAGGAATTAACCTAAGTGATTTTGGTTGTTGTAGTTTTGGTGGTCTAGGATATACATACATACTTACATACGTACATTAAACTTATTAGAAAATCTTTTTCCGCAACTGACCTTTGCCAGTGCGATCGCTTTTTCAATTTAGAGTTCTACATTTAATTTAGTGCTTAGTTAAGGTACAGGGTCCGGCACTCGAAGTGTAACCAACTTCACACCGTTCGCGCAGCTGTCGCACTGAAATCAGCTGTTTATAACTTTGCTGAATGACAGTTCGGAGTATTGTTCACAAGTGTATAAAAGCGTTTTGCCAAAAGTGAACGCAAAAAAAAAAAAGTGATCAGCGATGGAATTCAAACGTAATAGTGTGATTGCTTGATATTTAGCTGGAGGTGGTCATCAAAAGACTGCAACGTCACGTGAGATGGTTCGGAAATCAAATGGCTACATAACTGAAAATATCCGACCGCAGCATCCCATGATCTCACACCGAAGCAACAACAAGTAAGGCTTGAGAGAGCGAAGAGTTGCTTCGCTTGGGCCGCTGTCACCGCAGATGGGCGCACTCCAATTGTTTTCATCGAGCCTGCGTAAATGCCACTTAGCCATATTATCGAGAAAGTGTTCTGGAGGCTGCTTTGAAGCTGTGGGCAAACAAACATTTCGGTCGCAAACTATGGACGTTTCAACAAGACTCAGCACCGTCTAACAAAGTGCGAGTGAACCAAGAATGGCTGAAAAACAACGTTCCGAACTTCATTAAAACCACACAATGGCTCTCGAATTAACCAGATCCGAATCCAATGGATTGTTCTCTTTGGGCCATTTTGGAGAGCGAGGTACATTCGGGAAGCTTGCGATTCGTGTTTTGACCATCTCAAGACCATAGTTAAGGCAAACGGTGGTCATATCGAGCAAAAGTGAATTGGTACTGAATTTATGGTAATTCTTACACATTTTGTACTTTAAAATAAATAAAAATAATTTTCCAAACCGAATTTATGGTTTTCTTAATTACACTTCGAGTGCCGGACTACATACGTTTTCAGTTAATGGCGTGGCAGTGGTCCTATTCTTTTAGTGTTGAGTTTGGGATAGTATCGATCGATCGATTTTATATATTCTTGCCACTACTACATACAATTTACAAGCCACATACTAATAAAATGTTCCTTGAGATAACTGCTTGGATTCCAATCCTTTAGTTGACATTTTGCGTTTGTAAGTTGCAAGAGTATACCAGGCTGTTCGATAAATTTTGTCGTTCGATAAAAGAGGGCGTTGCTACTTCTTCTTAACTGGAGTAGACACCGCTTACGCGATTATAACCGAGTTAACAACCTTGCGAAAAGAAGAAACGACGATTCTTCTTTTCGCAACGTCGACTCATCCGTTGTTGACATCGTCCAAGCCTCTGTACCATATAGCAGAACGGGCATTATGAGTGATTTATAGAGTTTGGTTTTTGTTTGTCGAGAGAGGACTTTGCTTCTCAATTGCCTACTCAGTCCGAAGCAGCACCTGTTGGCAAGAATTATTCTGCACTGGATTTCCAGGCTGACATTGTTGGTAGTGTTTATACTGGTTTCAAGATAGACGAAATTATCTACAACTTCAAAGTTATGACTGTCAACAGTGACGTAAGTGCCAAGTCGCGAGTGCGACGACTGTTTGTTTGATGACAGGAGAATTTTCGTCTTGCCCTCGTTCACTGCCAGACCCATTTGCGTTGCTTCCTCGTTCAGTCTGGAGAAAGCAGAACTAAGGGCGCGCGTGTTGAGGTCGATGATGTCAATATCGTCGGCATACGCCAGCAGCTGTACACTTATAGAAGATTGTACATTCTCTATTTAGTTCTGCAGCTCGAACTATTTGCTTCAGAAGCAGGTTGAAGAAGTCGCACGATAAGAAATCGCCGTGTCTGAAACCTCGTTTGGTATCGAACAGCTCGGAGAGGTCCTTTCCGATTCTGACAGAGCTTTTGATGTTGCTCAACGTCAGCTTACACAGCCGTATTTGTTTTGCGGGGATACCAAATTCAGACATGCATCATAAAGGCAGCTCCTTTTCGTGCTGTCGAAAGCAGCTTTGAAATCGACGAAGAAGTGGTGTGTGTGTTGATTCTCCTTTCACGGGTATTTTCCAAGATTTGGCGCATGGTGAATATCTGGTCAGTTGTGGCGTTGCTACTAGCCTAAATTTTTTTTTTGTTTTTTTGGTACACTCTTCATATGAACGTATGTGAAGTTTCGTTTTAATCTGTCAATTTATTCTGTATTCACCGCGCATCAACACCAGATATAATAGCCAAAATACAGGATATGGTTTTGGAAGACCGTTGATAGACTGAGAGAGATTTAGTAGAGGCTCTACACATCTTATTAGGCAGTGTGAATCAAATTTTAAGTGAAATTTTGGGTTTTAAAAAGCACAATAGGCGCTACATTCGGTTCATCACTATGGATAAGATTATGGTCTATCACCATGATCCTGAATTTAAACTGGAGGCTAAAGAAAGGTGTGAACCCAGCTGTTCGGTTTCGAAACGAGTTCGTGTACGGAAATCGGTCAAGAAGTTGAAGGAAAAAAATCGTGAAAAAGACACGGTTTCCAGAAGAAAAAAATCCTTTTTCATTATAAATCCATGAATTAAAGCTCGAATTGTTGGAGCATCCACCGTATTCACCAGATTTGACACCCAGCGACTTCAATTTGTTTCCAGAACTCTAAAAATTTATGCGTGGCAAGCGTTTTTCATCAGATGAATAGGTCATAACGGCTGTTGAAGCGTATTTTGCTGACGGATGGGATCCACAAATTGGAGGATCGTTGGAGCAAGTGTATTAATGTTCAGGGAGATTATACTAAATAATAAAGTGTATTTTGAATCATAAAATTGTGTTTTTCTTTTCAAACAACAAAACTTATTGAACAACCTGGTAAAAAGGGGCTTACATCTGTGCTTAGTTCATCCATCCACGCTTCACAGGGGCTGATACATAAATAATACTACTACTACCATCTATATGATTTCTATTAGTTGGATTATAACTATTAGTTAATGAGATATAGCATTTTTGTGAAGCAACTTGTGTTAGTTTAAAAAAAAAATGGATCATAAAGCATTTCATGTGTTAATAAAGCATTGCTTTTTGGGGGAAAATACTGTTCAATTTGGGCTCAGAGAAATCCACCGTTGAAAAGATATTTGCTAAGCTTAAAGAGGCGAAAGCTTTGTGCAAAGTGGGTGCCTCGCAAGTTCATAATCCAACAAAAACTACGAATAACTGATTCTGAGAAGTATTTCAGTGCTCTTTAATCGTAATAACAACAGAAACATAGCTTCATCAATTCCCACTGAAGTCCAATCGACAGTCATTCTAGTGGAATGCACATGATGAACCGGTTCTCAGGCGTGGAAAGACGAAAAAGTCGGCTGGAAAAGTTATGACATCAGTCTTTTGGGATGCACGTGGTACAATACCTACTCAATGACTGATTACTGAGCCAGTTATAATCTATTATTTTTATTTTTTATTCAGTTCTTTTCTACTACTAGCAATTGTATTATTTTTGAGGAAGGATCTGTTTAAAATTGTACGCATATATTCAAATGATTCCTACAAACATGAATTTTGAACAAATGCTTATTATATGAAATATAATTTTTGTATTTATGAGTTGTATTCAATTTTGACAGAAAGAGATGAAAAGTATCCTATGTCCTTAGCCTGGTTCTAAACTACCTCTTCATCAATTTTCAGCCAAATCGGTTTAGCCGTCCTTGAGTTATAAATGGTGTAACTAACACAACTTTCTTTTATATATATAGATATGTTTGATAAAACTCGAAAAATCTAATCTCAATTTCGTTTTCCTCACTAAAATTTCCCAATGGCCTCCTAAAAAACGTATGGATTTTTGAAACGTGTCAGGATGTCATATAAATCGAATTCTGTTCGCGTTGGTCAAATATTTTGTGAAATATGAAATTTCTCTTAAACGTGAAAGGTGTCAAGAACGAATTATTTTGATAGAGTTTCTGAGACAAGGTCACATGAGTCTTCATAATTTGTAAAATTTAGAATCAATTCATTTCATTATCCTGATCATTTTGAGTTAAAATTCTCTACATTTATACTGAAATACTGTTAGTTATTATTTAGTCATCTTTAAGATGTATAAGTCTATGGGTACTAACACGACCTTAGGCGGCTACCTAAGTTGTGGAATGTTAGGTATTTTTGCAAGGAATCAGATATCAACTCCATATACTCTCCATATTATAGTAATGTTGAAAACTTATTAGCACACTCTAAGATAAATAGCTTAATACATCAGCACCTTTAAATTTTACATCCAAGACTCGTCAAGTTTTATAAGAAGTCGGTGTTAATCCCATAACTCAAGAACGGCTCGACTAAGTTCAACCAATTGTCATTCTAATATTACGCCTACTTTTCAAATAATACAATTTTAATTTCCATTTGAATTTTTTCCTTTGACAATATTTAAATCAATTGTAAATGAAAATATTGAAATAAAGCTTTGCACTAAAGATATGCCATCTCTTGACTCGGACCAAAAGTTTTACAGACCTCAGTACAGATTTTATTATAAAAATGTCGGTGAATACGTGAGCTATATTATTGAAGTTAAGAAATAATAATTTTATGATACTTCCCTAACTCTCATATACTTAATACGTATAAAAGTTTACAAACACCCGGTTAACTCTATACCGTATCTATTGGTCAATATATAAATTACCATATATTAATTCATATCAGAAAACCCGTTTAATGCAGGAAATACGTATGTGAAATCGGTCACGAACTCCTATATAAAAAAATGCCTAACGGTGTAAAATCTCACGATCTTGATGGGCAATCGACCGGCCCAAAACGTGAAATTACCTGCTCACCAAAGTGTTCTCTCAATAAGTCCAGTGTGTGGGAAGTTGCGTCTTCCAGTTGAAACCATATGTCGCTGAGATCACTAGCTTCTAAACTATTGACGATTACGTTCTCACCGGCATCATTTTTGAATAAATATGGACCGTTGATTCCACCGTCCACCAACTACATCAAACCATTGTTTTTTTTTTTTGATGAAATGACGGCTTTTGAATCTCTTCAGGTTGCTTTTCGTCCCAAATGCGGCAATTTTACTGGTTTACATACCCTCATCGCTGAATAAAATTTGGCTCTAAAACGTCGGATCTTTTTAGAACTTTTCAAGAGCCAATATAGCGACGCTATGTCGCTTGGGAAGATTGAGCGGCTTCAGTTCTTGCATAAGCTGTATTTATACGTCTTCAATTTAAGATCTCGATGTAAAATGCGTCAAGGCGTTCCACAAATCAGTCCGAGTTGTTGCGAATGGTGGCGAATCGACTCTCCATGGTCTTCGTGTACACTCTCAGCTACGGCTGCTATATTTTGTTCACTGTACAGTGTGCTTGACGTGGTATGTTCGGTCGAATTTTATGTAAAAACGAATACTGGGTCTCAAGATGTATGATGGGTTTACGAATAGTACGTTCAGAACGTGAATTTTCGTAATGAAGCTGAACGATTTGTAAATTATGAACAGGTGTAAATAAAATGCCAAACAATACTGAACAAAATTAACATGAGAACGTGACACAACTCACGGGTGATCTCTCAAAAAGAGACTAATGAAAAAAATGTCTCTACTTACCTGTTATTACATATAGGGTAGTCGCAAAAGTCTTTTCGTATTTCTAATCCAACTTCAACTTATCTTTTTTATATTTGTAATGAAGTTTAATGAACCAGATATGTACCATTTTGGTCGACAAATTTTTGCCATTTTTCCGCTAGAGACATTATTCCATCGTTGTAAAAACTTTCTGGTTTCTCGCCGAAAAACTGCAACAATTTCACAGACCACCTTTACTTCATTAAGGGAGTTCTGCATTAACCGAAACAAATGGTAGTCCAATGAAGCAATATCAGGGTTATATGGTGTGTGTATCAAATTTCTCAGCAAAGCTCTCCCAGTTTATAACGAGTTATCAAAGATGTGTATGGTCTAGCGTTGTCCTGATGGAAGACGAAGCCCTTTCTGTTGGTCAGTTCTGGCCATTTTTTAAAATTGCTTGCTTCAATCTCATCAGTTGTTGACAGTAAAATGTAGAATCAATCGTTCGACCAGGCTGGAGCAGCTCATAGTTGATGATTTTTTTCCAATCCTGGCTTTGCGACCTTTTGCTGAGCTTCATCACGCTTGGAGCATGATCTTTTTCGCACATTATTGTCGCATTTGATCCACTTTTCATCTCCTGTTACCATTCGCTTCAGAAATTGTTCGATTTCATTTCGAAGAATTGCAGAAGTTAACTCGGTCTACAAGTATAAAATATTGCATAGACAACTTAGGTGGTACCCAAACATCAAGCCTGTTTTTGTAACCAGCGTTTTTTAAATGGTGCAAAACCTTTTGGTGATGAATTTTAAGTTCCTAAGCGCTGTCATGGCTGCATACGTGATGGTCCTGGTCAATTTTTTCCATAATTTTATCGACTTTTTCAACGATAGGTCGACCAGAGCGAGTTGCATTTTTTACAACGAAATTTCCAAAACAGAAGCGAGCGAACCATTGTTGCGCTACACGATCTGATACAGCATCGTCTCCGTAAACTTCACAAATTTTATTGGTGGCTTGCGTGGCATTCTTCCCTTTTTTATACAAAAATTTCAAAATAAAACGAATTTCTTCATTATTTTAACTAATTTTTGAACAGCTATAACTTTTTTTTCAACTTCTCCAAATTTAATTTTGCTTAAATGAAGCTTAAAATCTCATCTTTCTAATACTATATGTTATGACAAAATGTGATCGGTAGCACTGGATATATACGACTTCAACGACATATATCGGGAAAATACGAAAAGACTTTTTCGACTATCCAAGAGTACATCACTCTAGACTTTATGCCTAATATATCAGTGGATGAATTGTCTTCTTATCTTAAATTGGGTGTAAGCACGTTCTCGGATATATTTGAGTAATGCCAAATGTTGATGTAATCAGTCCAGACTTTCCTCGGGCCACAATATACCCGATATGGAGGTTTTTGCGTTTTACACCTGACTTATTATTTTAATGAAATTGAGTGTTCACTTTTCTTATGATGATCAATATAAAATTGATCTATAGTCTTGGGCCTTGTCCTCGGTATTGTTAGAGCGTTAAAGAGAAAATACTAACAGCTTCCGGTACTTTGCCACAATGTACTACTGTGATCAAATTGAAAGGTGAATTTTGTCCATTTTATCTTCTTCAAAGTATTCCCCTCCCGCTGCCAACGAATTTCCCAGTCATCATAGCACTTGGAAAAATCCTCCGTCATGATAAGGTCAGAGCCTTCTTTGATTCAGCTTTTATATCCTCAATCGAGTCAAAACGGTGTTCTCGGAGTAGTAATGTGAATTAACCTCACAAACCAACACGTACCTCAAATACTAATAAATTTTTTTACGTGAAATTTAGCATAGATGTGACTAACAGCACTACCAACTCACAGTTGATTTGAAAAACACGCGAAGTATTAATTAAAAATTCACCTTTCAATTTGTTCACATGTTCTTTATAAAATCTTTCATTTGTTTTTACAATATTTCTCAAAATATAATTACTCTTCTGCTAATCTATTTCTCTCCATTTACAGTTATAAATTGAACATTTCATATTTCACAACGATTTCCCCCCTAAATGCATCATTTGTATCCGTCGTTAAAAGGTGACCAATTATGTCCGCTGGGGTTCCATCCCCAGACCCGCTATCCAACACGCTGCAAACGTTGCTTTCGTGACTACAAAGAGCATGGCGGACGGCGGGGTATTGAAGATGTGGCCGTCTCATCTCCCAACTTAACAGACGGCGGCAATTCCAGGTAATTTAATAAAAGTTTCTCCACATTTTTTAGTAAAAATGAAATTCTTCCGCTTAGACCATCATCGCGCACGTGGACCTCTACACAGAATCTGTCGAGTTTTAATGGCACGGGGAGTAGTAATGATATCGGTATGCAATTGGACCTCGCATATATTTACATAATTCCAAGAATTTTAAACTTTTTGAAAACAAGAGTATATACATATTTTTATATACAGCTTGCTTATTTTGAATTTTGAGCATGGCTGCAATACGAAAATCATGCACACATTTCGGTCTC
Organism: Bactrocera correcta; assembly: GCA_027475135.1. Taxonomy (NCBI): domain Eukaryota; kingdom Metazoa; phylum Arthropoda; class Insecta; order Diptera; family Tephritidae; genus Bactrocera; species Bactrocera correcta. The sequence continues at coordinate 13,787,000 of CM050327.1, read as the reverse complement.
ACATTCCCATGTAAATAACGTTACAAAATTGCTAATACACACATCAGTATATGTATGTCTAATTTTTTTCTATATTGTATATTTATTAAATTTTCGAAATTTTACTAATCCAACTTATACATTTGTACGAGTATTTGATTTTTGTTTTCGAACTGTTTTTTGGGGACTAAATAAAAATTTTTAATTTGAACTGATTTCAGACTATAATTTTTGATGGACTATAGATTAGATATTAGATGGACATTTTACCCAATAATCGTTACCTCATAATTAGTACGACTATCTACTTCCAGAATAGACTATTTACTTTTGTATTTGTAAATCTATAAGATATTAGAGCCTCTCTTATCTTCATCTTACAAGTGAAGCGGTTATTTTAAAACTCTAAATATTGGTCTTCAGCGTTGCTATAAAAAAAAAATAGAATAGGAAATTAATAGGGAATTTATTAAATGTATAGTAATTTTGCTAGAAAGAAATCGATGGACCCAATTTTCGAATACTTTTTCCACCAAATCAAGTCATATGCCATGAATAGCACCTTCAATAAAAGCTCCAAGAGGAGATGAAGATAATTTTCTTAAAATCTGACTTTTGTTGCTCTAGCTGAATTTTATAAATCGCATAATACTAAATTTTCCTCAGCTTCCCCCGGCGGGTACTGCGTCGAATACTTTCAGAGCTGGAGTGTTTTCGTCCATTCGAGCGTAGTCGCTGTTTTTTAATTCGCTAAACTATGTCAATGTCGTTGTATATCTCATACAGGTCATCGTTCCATCGAATACGATCTCATCCACTTCTCACTTTAGCTCGCCTTCACCGGAAGTCGTGAGCTGCTATATGTAAGCCATATGTAAAAGAATCTTTCTGGCCACTCCTAAGTTAATGGCGTAAAATTCTACACATGACTCCATCCTCCATAACTACTTAAACTATATTAGTCTAAAATCAGTTCAAAACATATTATTTTAACATTATTATTTTATAATATATATACTATATATTGGTTTATAACCAAGCTTCTGTATGTATACTATTTTAATAAAGGGTGACTAAATTGATTTATTTCTTTCGAAATTTAATAAATGAATTGAAATTGCCGCGAAGAATGGTGATAACATTTGAAAAAAGACTTTTTCAAATAACTTATGATATTGCTAAAACGTGATCCATTTCGAGGTTCATCACTTTTTTGAGGAAAAAACACAGCAACTTCAAATTTAATGGCGAATGTTTATTATTATTCGAAAGAATATTCTTTGGCATTTATTTTTGGAAGATTTGTTTCAAGTGCTGGCCGCGGTTACGTCTGGGATGGTCCATACGTTGAGTCCAATTTTCGATGACTCGGTCGAGCTTTTCGACGGGTAACTGGCAATTGACACACATGATGTTTTGTTCCAAGATCTAAATCTAACCGGGTTTGTCCGCATAGCCATCAAGCTTTACATTTCCTTACAGCCTTACAGGAAAGGTCTTAGTTGCAATCGACTGGTTCAAAACGTGAAATTATCTGCTCACCGAAGTGTTCTCTTAATTCATCCATTGATGGATGCGATATGTGGGAAGTGTCACCGTCTTGTTGAAACCAAATACCGACGAGATAACGAGCTTCAATTTCAGGCCGTAAGTTGGTTACCATGGCGCCATAACAGCTACCATTAACAGTTTCGTTCTCATCGGCATCATTTTTGAAGAAATATGGACCAATGATTCCAACGGCCCAAAAACTACACCAAACCGTTTTATTCTGGATGAAATGACAGTCTTGAATCTTTTCAGATTGCTCTTCATCCCATATACGACAATTTTGCTTGTTACATACCTATTGAGCCAGAAATTGGCCACATCTCTATACACAATTTTCTTCGAAAACGTCGGATCTTCTTGGAACTTTTCAAGAATGTCAATATCGCATATCAAGGTCGAACGGCTTCAGTGCTTACACAAGCAGTATTTTGTACGATTCTAGTTAAGATCTCGACGTCAAATGCGTCAAGTCATTTCATACGTCAGTCCGAGTTGTTGCGAACGGGGCCGAAGCGACTCTCCACGGTTTTCGTGTACACTCTCAGCTTGGGCTGCCATATTTTCTTCACCGCGTGCAGGACGTGGTCTATTCGGTTACTTCCTTTATAAAACCTACTATTCCTTTTTCGCTGGTGTTTTTTCTTGTTTTAATAATACTATAATTTCCAGTACCTAAAATTGTTTACAGATATCGATATTTGGTCACCCTGTAATTGCATTTTTGATTACATAAAACGTAATATTATTTGTTTATTGTACTTTTTTCATTAAATTAAAATTTTCGAACAACACACTAAAAACTATGAAAACACTTTCGTCGCTGTCGAATGTGGGCAACAACATTTGGTTTCTACTGTAATTTTGTGCATACCAACAACAATATTTGTACGAACATAATTTCAATTACATCTTAACGTAATCGTGCTCGTAAACGTAAACGTTCTACATCTTTGGCTAATAAAAAAAAAAATACAAAAAAAAAAAACAATAACAAAAATCATATAAACTAAAAACAAACATCGTCATCGTTCGCAATCGTGTAATTGTACCGTAAATGTGGACTCACCGCACGGCAACGCACTCAACTGCATACAATTGCACCGCACTGCACCGCATCGCATCGTATTGTATCGTAAAAACTTGTTTAACATCGTAACATGAACGCTAAATGCATACAACAAAAATATGTTGGTCTTGTAATACTAAATAGTTGTTCACTTTAATGTAGAACTTAAGCGGCGTCCACAATCATGGGCCTCCACACCGGACATCGATGAAGCGGACGAACAGACGACGAAGGCCAACACGCGTCCTAGTGGTCGTGCGCAGGAAAACGATGTGGACGTGACATTGAAGTTACCGGTACCTCCACGACGGCATACAACGGCGCTGGATATTAAAGAGGTAAACGAATGTTGGTAAAAAAATAATGATTTGTTAGTTATACAAAAATTTGAGTTCTCGAAATAGGCACTGCGCTTGAAGCGACACTTGTCGAATGTTTCTAACAGTTTTCTCAATATGTCCATATTTGACAATATGTTCTAGAGCCAGCATAGCCCGTAGTCATTGTGGAAATAGAGTTTGGTAACTGTAGGCTTTTCCATCATCGGGTAACTTAGTTCTCTCTAAAGTTCTTCTTCATAGTGAAATAGAGTCTCAAAAAATTCCTTTATAACACAAATGTAGTCTGTAGTTGGGACTTTTTCTGAGACTTTGACAGAGGTATTTACGTTGCAATGCTCATTATCGGTGCTAAAAATGTCAATACTTGTGAAAACCGCGTCAAAATAGGTAACAACTGTCGAGACCTCGAATAATTCCACTTGAGCAGCTAGAGACGCCTGTCCGTTATAATACTAAGAGCTCCTAACTAAATAAAAAAGACAGTCGCATATCGACTAAACGTCTAAGGCCTGCCAAAAGTTTATTAAGGCGGCTTCGTAGAAAGTTCCTAGAAGCTTCCGCCTGGTCTTCCTCATTGCAACTTTGACAAGTTGACTTCTCCAAAATCTTTAGCCTCATCGTATGAGTGCCAATGGGAAAGTAGCCAGTTTGAACACCTATCATTGCATTACAGAGTTAAATATGAGTGATTTAATGAGTGAGCTTCTTTTAAGTAATACATAGGTATTATCTCTCTGGCTGTCATCCAAGTTCGAATAGCTTTACTCAAAACTAAAATACAAGCTTTCATACCGTAAAACTACTTGGTTTTACTCTGGGTCGCCTTGCCACTGTTTACTCATTTACTAGGTGGAAGATGACGATCATATAAAGACAAGAATGAACTACTATTCGCACGAAGAAGCTGCAAACTGTCTCGACTAACCTTAATTTCATAAATAGCTTTGAATATACAAATAATCGCTAGGTGTGGCATTATAATCCTATCTTCGAACAACAAAAATAGTGTATATGAAGGGTAGTCTATTCTGTCCATCGCAAATTTTCTGCGTTTAGTTTTTTCCAATATCTCAAATGTTTCCCAATTTTTTCTTTCAGAATATTAAGATTGTTCTATACATATAATTTGAATAAATATGATTGATATATAGGTAGAGGATTCCACATCAAAGACAGCATCCTCATCTTCTACATCATCACCTTCGCGTTCTAGTATTCCGGAGGATCTAATTATCCTTTCCACTGACAGCCTCGCCGAACGGGTACGTAAAATGAATTTGTTGAAGAAGCAGCGCCAAAACTCCCGAGAATCCAGTCGAGAACGTTCCATACCCAAGAAGAGCGATGAGTAAGTTAACTAATAACAATGTGTGCATTTGCCGCCGCTGTGTAGATATTGAATGTGCTAGTGCTTCATGTTTGGTTTTGTCCACGCTTTTTGTTTGTCTTTCCCCCCAAAAAAAAAATTTCGTTACTAAAGTAGTGATAACAATTCATCCAGCGATACTGAGAGTAAAGCGCCACCTGATCGGCCAGAGCGCAGCAAATCCACCACATCCATGGCAGAAGCTGCCGCCAAACGCAATTCGCTGCCCCCGAAGAAGGCTACAACATCCAGCACAGCATCCGCAACTTCCTCCACTTCAACAACAACTTCCACGACAAGCGCCGGTATCACACCGAAAGCAGTGAGTACAGCGTCCTTGACAACTAATGGTACGCGTACAAATTCCACAAGTTCAACAGCTAAGTCGTCTACAAGCACTTCCACAACGACCGCATCAAAGCAACAAAAGGAAGAAGCAAGACGGTTGAAATCTGCCGAAGATGTGGAATTCATGCTGAAAATTAAAGATACCAAGTATGCGCATAAAAGACAAACGCACGATAATAGTTCCCTTACGACGGAAACGACAGAAACCACTTTGGTGGGTCCGAACGATAGAGAGCTGCATGATGAGCTGAAACGGTTGCGCACCGACTACGAAGCGATGAAATTACGGGCAGAGCGCGCCGAACGCGAAAAAAGTGATATTTTGTTGCGTCGGCTCGCCTCAATGGACACCGCATCGAATCGGACCGCAGCCTCCGAGGCTTTAGCGTTGCAGCAAAAGGTAAACGAAATGAAAGAACAATTGGAAAAAGTAAACGAGGAGAAACGTAAGCTAAATATACGCATGAAAGAGATCGAAAGCAATCCGAAAGGTGGCGAGTATGAGTTAAAACGCAAACTACAGGCGGCCGAGCAGCTGTGCGAAGAGCTGATGGAGGAGAATCAGGATGCAAAGAAGGAGATTATCAATTTGCAGGCCGAAATGGATGAGTTGCAAGACACCTATCGTGATGATGAGGTGAAGGCGAAAACAAATCTGCAAAAGGAGCTGGAAAAGATGACAAAAAATTGCCGAATACTCAATTTCAAACTTAAGAAATACGAACGTAAGGTTGAGATAATGGAACAGGAGAAACAAAACAACTACAATACAGATTTATTGACCAAGGTCAATAAGCTGGAGGAAGAGCTGCGTTTTGCAAACGAACTAACACGTAAATTACAAGTAAGTGTTTGGAAAAACCGATTTATATTTGAACTTCGCTATATGACTATTTTCATATTAGGTTGAAGCTGATGAGCTACGCAATCCGGGCAAAAGAAAGACGCCTATGTTAGGCATTATTGGCAAGTCTACATCGGCGGACGCAAGTCCACAGCCACCACTACAATTAATGCGCGACTTGCAAGACTCTGTGGAACGTGAATCGGATTTGAAGGACCAGCTGAAATTTGCCGAGGAAGAGGTAAGGTTTCTTATGATATCTTAGAGTTTATTAAGAAAGTCTCCATTGATAATAAGCGTCAAAAGTTACTTGTGAAATTGAATGCGAACGTTGGCATAAACGTTGGTACTCAAACCTTGGAACTGCCCGAAATTTTATGTTTTCCGCGTGGCACACAAACGCGTCGACTGGCTTATGCGGATGCTAGCGTTGAAACACAACCACTGCTTACTAACGATGCGGCCACGGAAGTGCTCGTGGAGACATGTGACAGCTTTACACAAATGGCCGAAATGAAAAGTGTCGAAGTCGCTACACAAACACAAACCACTGGAACACAAGAAGTTTCCACAGAAACTGTTAATAATATTTGCGATGCTTCCACTGAAACCGATTGTATTGAAGTCTTTCACGTCAGCACTGAGACTGAGAGTAGAAAACTTTCGATTGACGCTCAAATTGCTGCAGAAAACCAGAAATCTTTTTGTGACCGTGAATGTTCACCATTTGCAATGGTGTTTGCCGCAGTGGCGCCTAGGGCAACATCTGCGCTACTCTTTCCTACTGCAATGTCGCAAGCGCTCATGTCGGGCGCTAGTGCAGGTATCTTTCAAGAATTCCTCAAAAATAATGTTTTTTATGTAGTTTTTAGGACTGACAAATTGTTTGTGGCAGTGTGTAATCGTTTTTACTAAATCTATTTCCCGTGAGGTTTCCATATGGAAGCAGAGTTTACTTGGAATTTCATGGCAACTGAATAGGATAATCTGATTTAACACATCTTTATTATTCTTAGCTATAAATAAGCCAGAAAACATATTCGAAATGTGTTTAGAACAATCAATCAAAAGAACGTAGGTTAGAAATTAATTATGAGGAAATCGTTTCAATGTCCTCAAAGCTCAGCAAAGAGAGTCAGGTATTGAATAATGTTTATTCTTCTTCAAATATCCTTCTGAAATATTAAATGACGTTACAGTGATACACATGTTTTAAAAAGGGACGGTGTATTACGTATATAAATTAGGCCCAGTTATATAAGAGATCTTATGATCAAAACTGTTTTTTGCAAGAAAATAGTCGAAAAAGAACGATAGAACTGGAGGTACCTCTTGGAAAGGGTAAGAGAATACATAATTTAGATATATTTTTCTTCTTCAGCCAAGTCCATCAAAAATCAGATCGCCTTTCGTTCCTAGCATGATTCTAAGGTCCTTTCGTGGTATATTATTCTTTTTTTAGCTGAGTCAAATACTTGCAAAACGCTTATATAAACTGTCAGCTGATTTTATTTCATAACAAAATTCAGTTTCATCAATCCTTGGGTTGGAGACTTTATCTAGAAGAGTAGATGGTAGTTCTGTCGACCGTATTGTGTGAAAGGTTAACAAACTGATTGAACATTATCAGTATGGTTTTAGGCCTGGAAACTGAACAACCGACCAGATATTTACCATGCGCCAAATCTTGGAAAAGACCCGTGAGAAGATTATCGACACACACCACCTTTACGTCGATTTCAAAGCTGCTTTTGACGATTTCTGAATTTGGTATTCCCGCAAAACTAATAAGTTGACGTTGAGCAATACAAAAAGCTCCGTCAATATTGGGAAAAACCTCTCCGAGCCGTTCGATACCAAACCAGGTTTCAGACAATGGGATTACCTTTCGTGCGACTTCTTCAATCTGCTCCTGACGAATATAATTCGAGCTACAGAACTTAATCGAGCAGTTGGAATCTTCTATAAGGTTGTACAACTGCTGGCGTATGCCGATGATATTGATATCATTGGCCTCAACACCCGCGCCGTTAGTTTTGCTTTCACCAGACGGAATAAGGAAGCAAAACAGATGGATCTGGCAGTAAACGAGGGCAAGACGAAATATCTCCTGTCATCAAACAAACAGTCGTCGCATTCGCGATTAGGCTCTCACGTTTCTGTTGACAGTTATAACTTCGGAGTTGTAGATAATTTCGTCAATCTTAGAACCAGCATTAACAGCAACAAGAATGTCAGACCGGAAATCCAACGCAGAAAAACTCTTGCCAACAGGTGCTATTTTGGACTGAGTAGGCAATTGAGAAGTAAAGTCCTCTCTCAACGAACAAAAACCAAACTCTATAAGTCACTCACTATTCCCGTCCTGCTATATGGTGCAGAGGAATGGACGGTGACAGCAACTGATGACTCGGCCTTAGGAGTTTTCGAGAGAAAGGTTCTGCGAAAGATTTATGGTTCTTTGCGCGTTGACCACGGCGAATGTCGCATTTGATGGAACGTTGAGCTGTAGAACCTGGCTTCGCTTGGCATTTCCAATTGGCGCCACGTTGCGAAAAGAAGAAGCGACTGACGCGCTGTTGTTAACTCGGCTATAATCGCGTAAGCGTTGTCTACGCCCGTAAAGAAGAAGAATATTGTAGTCTCGTGCGCCATGTATCGATCCTTAGCTATGCCAGATGGACTGTCGTTACGTAGTTTATAAAAAGTAGTCAGGATGCCAGCGCTTGAGGCGAATAGGTTTTCAGGCCCCTCTATCGATACCTCTTCCAGTGTCTCACACCGTGGTGCTCCCAAATGTTTGGAGCGTAACCTTGCCAATGTGGGAAAAATACTTCTTTTTTAGGCATGTGTTTCCAAAAGGCTGTGACCAGTGAGTATTCCAATCATGTTCTCACACTCTCCTCCATAAAGTGTGATCGGGAACTTCGTGTATTTTCGAACTATGTAATGTTTTGCACAGAACTTTTGCAGTCTTGATAGATGATTTCATCGAATTCTAACCTACAACCTAAAGAGAATGCATGGCCGCACCTCTCTTGGCAGTCTCGTCCAACATACCATGCCTTTGTAACTTGGCACACCCTGTAGAAGTGAAGGCGCTTGTTCCTGTGGACACTCTCCACTGCTGCTTTCCTTCCCAAGACACTTCCTGAAGATTTGCAAAACGAGGTTATAACCTTCATTGCTGTTGGCTGACCTTGTAGATGTTTCCACTTCAAGGAATTTAGTGCGACCCATGAGAGATAGTTGTGTTTTATTTATCGAAAGGAGTCAACATGGAGGGATTTTGTATTTTCTTTCGAACACAACAGATTAACCGGTTTTTGATCTCACTCGACATTACTTAGAGTATATTCTGTGAAATGTTATCCAAGAACATATTCACTGTATTCAAGTTACCCCTCGATATTGAATATTGGCGTATGGATTGTACTTTCTACTGATTTTTCTTTTGTGTGCGGGTGCGTTGCGTTTTGGACAGGTTTCTAAGAGGCGCTGTGACCCTGATATACACGTCTAAAGTTTTCAGCAGGAAAGAAGTTAAGCTTATATCCCTAAATTCCTTAGAGTATATTGGGTACTGATAAAAAAGCGTATTTTGCAGCATGACTGAAATGATTCCATCCTTAAAGGGAGATTTTTATGGGTCGCAGTAGCAGATTGCTCATTATATTTTTTTACTTATATAAAAAAAGTTTTAACGTTTTAATTTAAAAATATTTGCACGGTTGAATTAAACTCTGTTAATGTTATACTAATTATTTGTCCTAATTGTACAATTGCAGGCTGAAAATTTGAGGAAAAAGGTTGCCCGCTACGAGGATGAGAATGATTCGCTAATGATGCAGTTGAAAAAAATGGCAACACGCTCCAGAAGTACGAATATATAAATATATATATGAGTTGGAAAACAAAATTTTGTATTTTTGTCATATTAATCAAATTATTTTTAAAACCCTGTAAAATTATGATCACGTTATATTTGGGCACATTACCCTTACGAAGAACACAGTTTGCATTATATAAATTTCAATTCTTACAAAATTTACCAATTTGAACCAAACTAACCGAAATTCGATGTATAACTTGCTTCTTACCGTCAAGTACTTGCCATTTTTTACAGCTGCTCATCACCAGAAACTAATACATACTTAAATTGACTAATCAATATATGCTTAGAAAAATTTTATTTCATTTACACCCATCATTTCGAAGCTTTGCATGATGAAGTTACTTGACTGCGTTAAAAATATATTATTTCTGCATGGATTTAACACATTTCCAACTTTAACTTTACAGCGACACGTAAGCTGAGCCCGATACCACATCGTCTGATGCCTGAATCGGCGGCTGAACGTGACGAAGGTATATCCGATGAGGACGATCCCGCCGAATTACGCATACTTTTGGAACTGAACGAGCAAGAGGCGTCGATACTGCGTCAGCGTGTTGACGATTTGGAGAAAGAAAATCGTGAAACTAAAAAGCATGTCAGAGAGCTGCAAGAGAAAGTACATCAAGCTGAGACGGGAGACAAGAAGTCTTCTTTGCTCTCGTTCAACACGACACCAACAAATGCCGCAGATAAGAAACTTAAAGCACTCACTGAGGAGCTAATGCAGTTACGTAAATCACTATCCGATAAGGATCGTACAATCGAACGCTTGCAGTCGGAGATTGCGGCTAAAACCGGCTCCGCGCTGCCACAAGATGTCAATATAGATGCGAAGCGTCAACTGAAATTGGTCGAACAAGAGGCGTCTGTGTTGCGTACGAAAATCTCGACATTGGAAAGTGAAAATGAGAAGTTGCTGAAAGATAATAAACGCATGCAATTGCAGGCGTTACGCAAGAGTACGTCACTGGATAAAAATGGTGCGAATGGGGAGGAACTTACAAAATTAAAGGAATCGCTTGAAAAGATGGAGCGTGAACGTAATGAGTTAGATGGCAAATTGAAAGTTATATTACAGGAAGCTGAAGAGAAACTGCCCATTCGAACGCCCAAACGTGTAACAGATTTGACGCCAAAGAATCACTTGAAGAAATGGATCGAAGAGTTGGAGGATGAGATACGGGAAATGCGTGTGATAGTATTGAATAGTGGAGGAGAAAAAGTGAAGACGCTTGAGACGGAAAAGGCGAATTTGGAGGAGCAGTTACAGAAAGCCAAACAGCGTTTATCCATAGCTGAGGGTGATATTGGTGAGTTCAGCAAATCTAACTTTCATAAATGAGAATACGGGTGTGCTCAAAAGTAAGAGAAATATTCGTATTTTGAAAAAAAAATGCATTCATTCATCATATTAATGTTGTGGCCTTCAAAATAGTCCCTATTCGATATTTTGCACTTATGTCAGACCTTCTTGATCTTCTTCCAATCGTCGAAACACTTCTCAACTTTGATTTTTATGATAGCCTTTAGATCATACAGCGATTTCAATTTATCTTGTAAAACGACGGCCTTTCAAAGTCTTTTCATGCCATACAGCCAACGAAATTATCAGTTCATTGAAGCCATCTTTTGGTGTCCGCATTACCTCCGGTTGTGGGCTTGCGGCGTGACCTACGAAATCGGGTGATTTAAAACCGCTGGACTATTTTTTGTAAGGTTATGTGAAGTCGCTTGCCTACGTGGATAAGTTCAGTACCATTGACGCCTTGGCAAGGAATATTCGTTAAAGTGTTTAAAAATAGGGCCTCTCTTGTCCGAAATCATTTTAAAAACATAATATTGGAAAGTAGGGTTTTGCAACGACTCAGTAAGACTTGGGATCTATAAAAACAATAGTGACTGAAAGTAATAATTGAGAATTTCTTGCCGAAATAAATTCCGGGAAATTCCGAAATCTATTTTAAACATACTGTTTAATCTGCAAAAAAATGTTCTCAAATCCTAAATCTATATTTATTTTCCAACAGATCGCTTAAAAACACTGACAAGTTCTTCACCGAAACTCAGTGAACTGGAGCAAAAATTAAAGAAGTCTGATGATGAAGCTAAGAAACACAGTTCTAAAGTCAAGGAGCTGGAAGATAAGATTAAAAAACAAGATAGCCAGGTAATCAGTTATAAAGAATATTTATTGAAATTTATGAAATATATTACCTACATATAGATTAAGAAAATTGAAGCAGCAAAGGCCGCGCTGGAAACGCAGACTAAGATTGACAAAGAAAAGCATACTTCGCTGGAGAAGGACTACGAAAAAGAGCGTAAAGAGCGCGAGAAACTCGAGTCTAAACTTGCACAATTGGATGCCGATCTTGCCAGCGCCAAGAAGTCAGCGGAAAAAACAAAAACGTCGCTAGAGAAGGAAGTAAAGGAGCTCAAATCCAAATCCTCAAAATCCGATTCCAAACAAGTGCAAGAGCTTAAAAAGCAAATTGAAGAACTGCAAAAACAAGTAGCTGATGAAAATAAACGCTACAATGATTTGAATACACATTGGGAAAAATTATCAGAAGAAACGATACTAATGCGCGCCCAACTAACCACGGAGAAGGATAATATGCAAGCGGAGCTGAATTCGCTGCAACAAAAACTCAATGAAATGGATGAAATACGTTCAGAGCGTACAGAACTGGCGAGAAAACTGGGCGAAATGAAGCGCAAGCTGCAAGAAGCCGAGACGAAACAGATTAAAAACGGCGCTTCGGAATATGAAAAGACAATGCTGAAGAATAAATTGGCAGAGAAGGAGCAAGAATATGATCGTTTGCGCCGAGAAAATAAAGATGAATATAGATTTAGTATTTCAGTTACGTAAGGAAAATGATGATTTAAGTAGTAAATTAAATGATTTTAGTCGCATCGAGCAAGCGCAGTATTCGATTAATGAGCACAGTAGTAGCTTGCAGGCCGAAATTAAAACGCTGAAAACGAAGTGAGTACATAAAAAGTAGTAAAGCTACGATATTTATTAAAATATTTGCTTTCGTTTGTACCATTTTTCAGGTTACAGAACTCGGAATTACAGCTCAAATCTGAGGTGGCGTCCACACGTCTGCGTTACGAGCAACAAGTCAAGAATTTGAGTACCGAACTGACTTCCATGCAGGTGAGTTCGGTTAGGTTCTGAAGAATCACCACTTTTAGGTAGCAAGTCGTATTTTAATTTTAACAATAATAACAATTAAATTGTAGAAATCACTCAGGCTCTCAGCGCTTATGTTGTAAGATTCCACTAAATTCCGTTTTATACAATATTAAGCTTTGCTTAAACTGATTCTCCTGTGGCACCTAAAACACCCATATACATTCTTACAAATCGATAATACGTTTTGATCATCACGATTGGTAGTCAACTAACGCCTGCTAAGCGCACGTTGACCCAGTGCTAGAACGTAAGACGTAAATGGAGATCAATTTCGTCCCATTCCCATGTGAGCAGGGCAAGGGTGTCCCTTCTCTTTAGCTCATCGGCGACCACGCACCCAACAAGTCGAATGATATTTCTAGTGACGTCAGACACTCTCTGACTAGCTTTGAGCACACAGTTAGCGATCTCAGCACTAGTACTGCCGCTCTGCTGTCATTGTGAATGGTCATCACCCTGGAAGGGGCTGCACTTCGTAGCAGTACGACTACCGCCACCTTAATGTTTGTAACTTTTGCTCCGGTAGCTTAAACCTAAGATTGACCTTGCATAAAACAATCTTGCCTACCTTCCCTCCTAGCTGTAACTCATTTGTAAAAATGCTCACTGCACCATTCGTCGGTATGTGAGCAAAGAAAAATCGTCACGAGTGGCCCTTGCAACGTAGTGATCCAAGTTTTCAGGAATGCAGTTGAAGGAGGGCAGAATTTCAGCGTGTCCTTGTCCAGGCCGCTTTATATACCTGAGCCTTATAGCGTACTTCGTAGCAAAACACCTGCCGGCTATGTCGACAGGTGCTATATTTAAAATGGGAATAATGTCCTCAACCTCTAAGTTATTTTTGAAACATATACCCAGAAAAGAATATTCTAAGGTTTTTTGGAGCCTGTTTATATCATATTTTCTAATATATTTCTAATCATTTATAAAACCAACTGATCATTCCGGATGAAAAAAGTCCAATCATATATCGTGACTGTATTATTTACTTTCATTCAGCGCCAATGTGAGAAGTTTAAAAAGGATCGCGATGCCTTCAAACAAATGTTGGAATCCGCACAGAAAAAGATCGGTGAACTGAAATCGAACACAGGCCGTCAAAGCCGCAGTTCAATGCATAGCAGTGATGATGACGATAAGAGTAAAATTGCATATCTTGAACAACAGGTTTGCTATTACATTTACTTAGTTCCAACAATGCCACAACTCAATTTTAATATTGAACCTTGCTAGATCGGCTGCCTAGAGGATCAGTTAGTTGAAGCACGTCTCGAGGTGAGTAAAGTAAAGACAGAGCTTGTGTCGGAGCGCAGTGCAAATGAAATAAAAATATCCGAGATGCAATCCAAACTTAATGAATTCGAAGAAGAGCGTGTCATCGGCTCGGGACGTACAAAAATACCAGGTATGAAAACGAAATTAGAACTCTCATGGCAAAAGGAGCGTGAAGATCAACAGCGACTGCTGCAAGAAACTTCAACTTTAGCGCGTGATTTACGGCAAACGCTTTTCGAAGTTGAGCGTGAACGGGATAAGGAGCGACTGGAATCAAAACGACGTTTAGATCAATTAAAACGCTCAACCGAAGAAGAGATGGAAGAGGGACGACGAAAGATCGCCGAGTTACAGTGTGACTTGCTGGAATTGCGCGATGTACACGCTAAATTGCGCACATCCAATGAAAAACTGCGACGTGAGCGTGAGCGTTACGAGAAGGAATTGGTGAAACGGCGTATGGAACAAGATGGTGGTGAGCGTAAAGTAGGCGCATTGCTACAAACCGTCGATGAATTAGTAAAAATAGCGCCAGATTTAAAAATGGTAACAACAAGTAGTCGCTCCACATCGAGCAGTGGCAACACATTGCGACCGGATGCGGCGGGTACAGCGCGACAACGTAGTCGCAGTCCATCGCCCAGTAGCGCGCTCAATAACTCACAAATAACTAATGTGCTGGCGCGTTTGGCTGAGGCATCTGAGGAGTTGCGCAAATTCCAGCGTCTCAATGAAGATGAAAACGAGCGTACGCGCATGAGGCGTAGCAATTTGCGGCGTGCAGCATCGCAGGAAAACGATCCACATGGCAGTCAAAGTTCGGTGGCAAGCGCTGCAGGTTCCACGCGCAATGGTTCCAAGCTATCGCGCTCATCAGGGCATAATGGTAGCTTAATAAGGAAGAGTCTGTCGCTGGATCATTCAATACAGAAGGATCAGGTTGTTATTTTGTTGTACTGTAATAGTTTTATTTTTATAATGCGACTTCATCTCTATAACAGAATATTTGGCGTCAAGATGACGGCAGCGTCTCATCAATGCAGTCCATTGATTCCGAATTGGGTGGCATGGTGCGTGATAGCAGCTTTGATTCACGTCTGGACTCACGTTTATCCGGTGGCTCTACACAGAGTGACATACCGCGCGGTCCGCGTAAGAAAAAGAAAAGCTTAATGGGCAAACTGCGTAGTCTAACAAAGAGTAGTCGTAATTCCGAGAGTGAAGTGTCGGTAAGTTTGCCGTTATCTGCTACTTTTAAGAACTCTACACTACTCAAACGTACATTTTTCATCATTTGATAGATTCAAGGATCTGACTCTGATATTAGTGTTGCCAGTGATATGCGCGCCAGCAAAAAAGATTTACGTGGTCGTTTATCAGGTATGTTTAAGCGCGCGGGTTCAACATCACGAAGTGAGAGCACCGAACGCATGGCAGCCGACAATCGGCCGGTGGCAGTAATAGTAGTTGGAGATGAGAATGGTCCACAGCCGCGAGATCCACCGCCAGCAAATGCTGCCACAGCTAAGCCAATTCGTGCTGCGGTGAGTTTCGGAGATTTTATTGTCCTTTGATCTTAGCTAATATGATCGAGTGTGTTTTTTTTTTTTCAGATAAAACCACCAACGCC
>CM050327.1:13691044-13770997 GCA_027475135.1 Bactrocera correcta | reverse complement strand
TTTATCATGGAAAGACTTACGTTCGAACAATGTTTACAAATTGTTCAACTTTATTACGAAAATTCACCTTCTGTAAAGAATTCACCTTCTGTAAAGAATGTGTTTCACACTTTTCGCTTTACTTATGGTCAATATAAGCATATTATTCGCAACACCATCACTCATCTTCAGAACCAGCAGTCATTAGTGGATATTGGACCGTATAGACAGTGAAGAAAATATAGCAGCCCTGGCTGAGAGTGTACACGAAGACAGTGGAGAGTCTGCGCCGTTCGCAGCAACTCAGACTAACTTATGGAACGACTTGGCGTATTTAATTCGAGATCTTAAATTGAAAGCGTATAAAATACAAGTTGTGCTAGAACTGAAGCCGCTCGACCTTTCCAAGCGACATCGCTTCGCTCTATGGGCTCTTGAAAAGTTCCAAGAAGATCCGACATTTTCGAGTGAAATTTTGTTTAGTGATGAAACCTATTTCTGGCTCAATAGGTATGTAAAAAAGCAAAATTGCCGAAGAGCAACCTGAATAAATTCAAAAGCTGCTATTTCATTCAGGAAAAAACAACGAGTTGGTGTGGTTTATGATTTAGTGGAATTATCGGCCCATATTTTTTCAAAAATGGTGTCAGTGAGAATGTAACCGTTAATGGACAACGTTATCGTG
This sequence comes from Bactrocera correcta, assembly GCA_027475135.1. NCBI lineage: Eukaryota > Metazoa > Arthropoda > Insecta > Diptera > Tephritidae > Bactrocera > Bactrocera correcta. The sequence continues at coordinate 13,770,333 of CM050327.1, read as the reverse complement.
TCACGATAACCGACTATTTGATATTTGAAATTGAAGCTCATGATTTTGGCGACATTTGTTTTCAACAAGACTGCACCACTACCCACACATCGCATCAATCAATAGAAATATTAAGAGAACACTTCGGTGAGCAGACAATTTTAGCATCTGAGACGTAGCAGCGGACAACATTTGAAAGAGATAATTTTAAAAAAGTAAATGCCATTTCCGGCTTGGAGAGTAAGAATGAATCAAGCCAATTTTCGATAACCTATAGCCTGTCGTGTGAGGGCGTACCGCACCGTCCAGAAGAAATGGTAGGAAGAAGGGGCAAGGTGTTAGAAGATCATAATACAGCACACCCTTCTAATCCCACCAAATTTAGCACATTACCTTGAAGTCATGTTCAGCTTTGATTTTGATTTGATATGATCAAGTGATCAAATGATATATGATATTATATATTTAAGGTCGTCGTAATGAATTCATTCTTCATCACCGGTCCTAATCTGATCTAAAAACGACATCTTTTTGTAGCGTTTAAGTAGCATTTCTGACATGAAAAATTGTGTTTCAACATCTCTTGCCTTAAATTCGGATGGCCCCGATTTCCATTGTTTGAAATGGCTGCTTGAGATTCAACAAGCTCTTGTTTTTTTGCAAAAATATTCATGAAGTAATGCTTTCATGTCTTTGCCAGCAATCTTTTTTTGTTGCCCAGTGTGTCCTTCGGCTTCGAAAGCTAAAATCAGCACTTTTTAATAGAGCAAACTTTTGACATATTCGTTCAGTTAGCAAATGTTTATCATAAACTTTCACAAAAATATGATGAGTTGAAGTTTGTTTCTTATTCAGGGGGTATTCTACTCTAGAATTTAAAAAAATTCGATTTTTTTTTTCGTATATTTAAAGTTTAGACTTTCAAAATATGGCCTTGGAAGGATTTTTCAAAATTCGACTTATTTTCGGATATACAGCCGATTTTGTGAGGTGGCGTCCGTGTTCACTAGAATTGTCTCCCAAACTTTAAACGCGTTTTTCTCGAAACTACTTTTTTCCACACGGTACTGGCATTATCTTCTATAGTTCAATACAACCGATTTACTTGTAATTTTGTGTGAACCTTCTTTACAAAATCCTTTATCGTTCCTACCAGAATTTTTTCAAAATTTTTGTTTTTAATATTTTTAAAAAATTCGGGAATTTCACAAAAAAAAAACGTAAAAAAAAGATTTTTATTTTCAGGCTGTCGTCATTTTTCTAAATTTTTTTTTTTTCGTGTTCCCGGACTATAACAGCATCCTTACTGATTAAGAATTTCATTTTATTTTTTTTTTCAGGCCACCAGGATAGTCAGAATCAATGTCACCAGGATGCGCCATTGTTTTACACCTGTCTCTTCCCCCCCTCTTTAAATATTTTAGTTTTTTTTTTGTAAAATTTTTTTCTGTATACTTAAGATATCAATAAAAAAAACACCATAAAAAATGGACAGTAAAAATATTTTTGGTTTTTTTTTTAATAAAATTCAAAAAACTGCCCAAAATTTGATTTCTAGAGTAGAATACCCCCTTAAAGTATTTAAATGGCCTGAAAATCTTTCTCTTGGTTCACGTTATTTTGTTCACATATAACTTCATTTCGAGTCTACTTCACTTTCTTGAACCGACATCTGCAACGAACTTATACGAGTACTTATTACAGCTATCGGCAGTTCTAACTCTTCCTATACCTTTCTTCTCCCGTTTGTTCCGTTGCTAGTGTCGGAGTTTGGCCTCATGAAGGGTTCGCTTTATTACAGTTTGCCAAGTCCTAAGTGTATTATGTTCCCTACAACTTAACATTCTTTCAATTATCACCTAACAGAAAGCAAGAAGGAACTCGTATCAGGTATTTTTAACCTCAATTTCAATAGCGGAAATACATACATTTCGTTTCCTTAATTTGGCTTTACTGTTATTCTTTTTCGCTATCGTCGTCATCCTGCTCTTTAAGTTTTTGTTGACACAGCGTGCAGTTTGTTTATATTTCATATTTTTGGTCTCACGAGTATGCTCGGAGAGGAAAATCCATTGCTTAGTAGACTGTAAAAAGTTTTTCCATATTTGATTTGTGTGAAGATGAATATCTGTTATTTTCTCGAGTGAATTTTCATTTTTTATATTTTAGTATGTATGTGTATATAGTAGTAGTATACCTATATATTATATACTTATTGTTGTATAGTTGTATTAAATTTTATTTAGCATTTTGCTCGCAAAAACTGCACGTTTTTAAACATCGTGAAGCTTCTTACATACAGATCTACGTATAAGGATAAGAGTGGTACAGATCGGATTGTCTCAATGCTTGTCTCCGTTAAATTTCATATACTACTTGCATACAACAACATATCTTTGCTAAGCATGTGTGACATACCTATAAACAAATAAATTCATATGACACAGTTGAAGATGAAAACAACAAAAATAAAAAACAATGATTTCAATGTTTATGTTTACCGTATGCAAGCAAAAGAGTTTACTTATTGTAAATATATATTTGTCTCTAGTAAGGTGGGTCCTAATAGGAGATGATAAACTTAAGTTCAGAAGATTTTAAAAGGACCGTTTTGATTGCTAGATCGACTTCCATTTAAGTTACTTAAGTTAGCCAGAAGATGGTTCTACAAAGACCTTGTTTCTTGGAAAAGCTGCAGACTTGCGATTTAGAGATTATGTGATGGTGTTGTATTATATGAAAGATTTTGGATCTGCCCCTGGCTTATGGGTAGAAACGAGTATTTTTGAGTTCTTAACCAATCAAATTTTATTTTTAGAATGCTTTAAATTCTGCTGATTTTACTTAACCAAGTTTCTAGAGGTGGAATGTTGGATGTTTTTGACCTCTGACGACCCCTACTATGTGCTTAGTTTCCTACTTCCTAAAAGTAGTAGTGTTTTATTCAGTTTTGTCAATGTTCTCGTATTTCGAGGTCTGATGTGTACTTCTTGAGTCCATTTATTCATGTAAAACTTAAAAAAGCTGAGTGGTTAGTTTAAGGAAACTACCAACTAGCAAGAAAACTTGTCTAGCTTTTCATTTCTTCTTATTCCTATATGACTGGGAACTCAGCTAATGTTCACCGAGATTTCTACTGAAGGTCTCATTATTGTCGCCTTACAAAACCTTAGGCAATTCCTATAGTATACAGTAGCCTTTATTGTTGCTTCGCTATAAACAGGAAAGACTTGCTAGTTAAAGCATAATTCCACATGGCTCAGTCTATTATTCCAACAATTTCGGCCTGAAATACAAAATTGTGGTAATTTACTACTGGGAAAGAAAAACGTTCTGCATCACTCCCTCTTGTTTTTCTTTTTTCGGCCAATCTAAACCGAATTCGATAATAAGATCGAATATAATACCCGCAATGATACTAGGTTTGGCTCTAATGATCAAGAACGTTTAGTCGATTGGCTTTAATGCCTAGAACGACAGTACCTTTTCGATTTATTCTTCTTCTTTATTGACGTGAACATCGTTTACGCGGTTGCATCCGAGTTAACAACAGCACGCAGGTCGTTCTTCCTTTTCTCTGGTTAGCGCCATTTAGAGATTCCAAGTGTAGCCAGGTCTTTCCAACAGAGTGGAGGTCTTCCTCTTCCCCTGCTTTCCTCGGCAGGTACTGAGTGGAGCTTTCATTCATTCGGACGACATTACTTAGCCAGCGTAGCTGCTGTCCCTTAATTTGATGAACTGTGTCAACTTCCTATCATCGTTCCATCGACTGCGATATTCGCCGTTACCAATGCGTAAAAGACCATAAGTCCTTCGCAGAACCTTTTTTTTACGAAAATTGTAGCTTTGACTCATCGGATGTTGTCATCGTTCATTCCTCTGCATCATATATCAAATCGAGGACGATGAGTGACTTATAGAGTTTAGTTTTTGTTCATCGAGGAGACTTTCCGAAGTCCGAAGTTGCACCTGTTGGCAAGGGTTATTCTTCGTTGAATTTCGAGGCTGACATGTTGCTGGTGTTGATAGTAGTTCTAAGATATAAGAAATCAACAACGACTTCGAAGTTATGACTGTCATCAGTGACCTGGGAGCCATGTGGCGAGTGCGAAGACCGTTTGTTTGATGGCCGGAGATTTTCGTCTTTTCCTTGTACACTATTAGACCCATTTGTTTCGCTTCCTTACCCAGTCTGAAGAAAGCAGAACAAACGGCGCGGTTGTTGAGGCCAATGATATCAATATCATCGGCGTACGCCAGCAGCTGTAGACTCTTATAGATGGTCCTTCTCTATTCAGATCTGCAGCTCAAAATATTTTATCGAGGAGTATATTGAAGAAGTCGCATAATAGATAGTAGCCTTTCTGAATCCTTGCTTTTGCTGTTACTCAACATCACTAGTTCATAGAAAGTGTCACTGTGGATTCCTTACTAGATGAGGTACACCTTATGCTGTAGAGTCAAGAAGCGTGAAAGCAATGTTCGACTATATTACCTGCTGTCATCAGCATTTCGGAAATAAGTAATTTTCTCAGCGCTTTGTAAGTACTTTATATGCTTGTAAATAAATTGTGAGAATTCCCAGTCCAGTTTTCCAAAGTTATGTATCGAACATGAAGAACTACTGATGAGCTTGGATATGAAATTAGTTTTGGAGTACAAATGTGGTCTCAAATATCTCTAATTGAACCAAAATTCATAGGTGATAGTGTTGTTAAAGGACCCACCTTAATATAAATATGTATATAAGTTAGTATCACATAGATACTTATATGGTTTACTTTGCATATCACGTTGATAATGCAGTCATGCGGAAGGAGTTTAGTTGAGAAGCATTTGTGGCCACATGAGAAATTCAAACGACGCTCTTCGCCGACGACGAAGTCAGTCAGTAGAATAGTAAAACGTCGCAGCGAAGAATGGGATCGAGGAATTAAAGCTGCTGTTGGGAAGCGTGCAGACAGTTGTGCAGACAATGGCTGAAAAGGATAATCTGACTACACTAAAATTTTGAATATGAGTGTGATATACATATATATATATACATATAAGTGAAATATTTATGCGAATATAAACAAGCAGTTGCAATCGTATTTTTGCGCTTTTTGCTTTATCTCTTTTGCTTATTCACGTGTTTACCTTTGTAAACGTACACACACACATACATGAAACTATTACACTTGCATGCATTCAAAGACATATATTTATACATATCATATAGGGCTACGTAACGGTATATATACATTTTAATGTCTACAAAAGTATTTTTTTTATTTGAGTTTCACACCCGCCCTTCTCGTCCCCGCCCGCCGCATGCAAAGTGTGTTTGTATGCCGGAAATGACAACAATAACAACCGGTAACAGTACAGGAAGACATAAAATAAAGCAGTGAACAGGAAAAAATGGCACAACGCAAACGCCACTTTTTGCCACAGCAGCTTTTCTACTTTCACACATTCACCGTTGCAGGGTGGCGCTGTCAACCGCGTATGTGTGTGTATATGGCGCATCATATACTATGCATGTTTTGTTATTGTTGCACACCTTGTTAGTTGCATTTAGTACACGTGTAGGTGCAAAGTTGCCGATTGTCACTAAGCGCATTTTGTGGCCGATCCCACTTCGCACTCGAAACGCAGGCGCACACACTCTCACGCACGCACGTCCCGCACCGAAAGTCATTCAATAATGCGCAAATTCATGGTGAGATGGGTAGTTACAGCAAACCGTACAGGTATCCAACACTGTGGGGAGTAGTGTGTGCTGCAAGCGTGCGTTTGCTCTGCCAGCAGACAGTTGGATAGGTGAAAGGCAGCCAGCGCTTGCTTCCAGCATGGAAAATACATTTCTTAAATGAAATATGATTTTAAATATTTCATTTCATATTTTAAAATGATGAGTTTATTACTGAGGGAATTGAAATAGTGCTTGCACTGCAGTCCGGCAGGTTTAAAAGTAATTTTTTTTTTTTTTGTGTTACAGAAACTGCAGCTACAAATGTCCTCTGCTAGAGCTACATATGAAGTACAAGGAAATATGAAAATAAAATATTTAATAAATATTTGTGCCAAGCATGTGTGGTATGGAAATTCTCAATTTGTGAAACTAAAAATAAAAAGTAATAGCTCAGCAGTGGTTTGTGTTTGAAACGTTGAGGTATTTGAGTTTAGAATAATTCTTTGTACCTACAAGAAAAATTAATTTATTTTTAAGACAGTTTTAAATGTGAATTTCTTCAAATCTCAAAAAATATTTTGAATAATCCTACTTAGAGAACTATAAATAGCAAATCGGAAGCAAACGTGAGCCAAAACGTATTTTAATTTAATTTCAATATTAATTTATTTTGAATTTAATTTTTAATTAATTTATTTTTATTTTTAATTTAAATTTAATTTTACTTTTAACTTTAATTTTAATTTTAATTTTAATTTTAATTTTAATTTTAATTTTGAATTTTGAATTTTGAATTTGAATTTGATTTCAATTTTAACCTAATATAGTTTTGGTTCTAAAACAGATAGAAAACAAACCAAAAACGCGCATGCCGGCTTAAATACCGCCCGATTAAATTTGATTCCTTTACAAAAAAAAAAAAAAAATCGAATCTTTTGAAAAAACGAAACAACAACATAGCAGAGAACCCTACATTCATTAAACGCATAATAACTGACGATCAGACGTGAGTTTATGCATAGGATGCCGCAATTGTCCAATAATCTAGCTAATGGCACTCCAAAAGTTAGCATGCATTTTTTTACTTTTTTCTCATACTCTGCGATCATGTCTTCATTCGACGAAAATTTCTTTCCAGCAAGCATTCTCTTGAGAGCAGATCCGAAGACATGAAGTAGTAACTCTGGGTGATATCAAGAGAATACGTTGGACGCAGAAGCAATTCGAAGCCCAATCATGGATCTTTGTCATCGTTTTTACTGACTTGTGACACGGTGCATTTTCTTGGTGAAACAGCATTTTCGTTTTCTCTACATGCAGCAATTTTTGACGGTTTCGTCCTTCAAACCGTTTCATAACGCTCTGAAATAGTTATTTTTCAAGGTAGTCAATAAAGATTGTACCAAAAATACGGAGGTCATAATATTGCCAGCCGACTGCTGTGTTTTTCTACGCTTTGGAAAGCGGGTTCATCGTATGCATCTACTCGGATGACTATTGATTGGCCCTTCGGAGTGAAATAATAGGGCCATGTTTCATTCATTGGCATAATCGACGCAATTATTTGGGTGTTTATTATGCTCGAAAACCTTCCAAACCCCTGCTCCAAATCATTAACTCGTCGTTGTTTTTTCTTTCAAAATTGAGTCTGCGCGTATCCGCTTTGCAGAGGGCTTTCTCAAAACCCAAATATTCGTAGATTATATGATGTACACCTTCAGTTGTTATCTTTAGAGTGTCTGCTTTTTCGAACAACTCCATTTTAAAAGGTCGACAAAAATTATATTGGGGAGAGTTTTAAATATTTTTGTCGGTAAAAACCTCTTTTGGGCGTCCAGTGCGTTCCCCTGTTTTATTCATTACCGTCCATAATTAGCATAACTTGATCTTTCTGGGATAGTGTTTGAAAACTTGTCATCAAGCTAAGTTTTTGCTTTAACTGCATTTTTTCCCTTCAAAAAGCAATATCTTAACAGGCAAGTTTAGGTTAATCTGGCAGGCCAGAAAAGTCACGCATAGACCAGTTTGGTTCTTTGCGATATCAGATGAAGAGGTAAAGTTGCTAAGTCCAAGGGGAAATTTTTTGGCCGGGGAATTTTCGCAGACCCTGGGGCCCCTCACTATCTATACCTGCTCCAGTGTAATTTAAACGGTGGTGCCCCTCAGATGCTTACAGCGTACAGCGTGCTCAAGAGATAATCTGTTGTTTTCCTGATGTCCTGCTCAAAGATTTTTCCCTTGCAGTCTTCTTGTTCTGTCAGTTTCCTCCTGTGGGCGTGTGCCGCCGCCAGACAGAGAGCGGTTAGGTTTCCCCCCCCAAAAAAAAAAAATATCTTACCAAAAACGCGAAATTCCTTTTTATTTATTGTTTTCACAATAATAAAAATTTCTTCACTCAAAATAAAACATAAGTCACAAACTAATGATTCGACAGCTGTCAAATTTATACACGCATCTTTTAAATTATTAGGGCTAACCAAAATGAACAGAGGAGTCGCAGGGCCTTTGGGTTTGGGGGGAACTTGGGTTATTTTTTAATATTATGTGAATTAAAAGGGCAGTTTTGGGGGTTTTTATCGTTAAAAAAAATTTTCTTTAAATTTCTTTTCCTTTCCAAAAAATCCAAATTTTCCTTTTCCCGGGGAATTTCAAAAATGCAAAAACACCACGATAATCGAAGAAAACAGTCAACATGACCTTGCTTTTTGAGCGAGTTTGGTGTGATTTTTTTGGTTTCGGTCTCTTTTGGTACTATATTCGCTCGATTGATCGTTGTTTCGGGGTCGTAAGTATAGATCCAGTTTGGTTAAATGCATTTCATGACACCCTTGTAGTCGGAAAGCATCGTTTCACACACTTAAACCCCTTTTTTTCCAAGTCGAGATTTGACGCGCTTGAGGCCTAACACATCCTTAAAGAATGGTATTGGCTGGGCCCTTTCGATTTGCCAAGCTTCATCAGCAAGGTCTCTAATTGTTAATCGACGGTTTTTCAACACCAAATCTTTGATTTGTTGAACGTGAGCTTCGTCGGTTGAGGTTGATGGTCGCCCTGGACGCTCTTCGTCTTCGACACGTAAAGGGCCCCGGCTTGGAACTCACTATACCATTTTTAAAACCTTTTTTTTTAGAGATAGCCTCATCACCAAAGGCTTTCTGCACCTTCCTCAACGTATCTGAAAGCAGAAAATTGATTCTGTAAACAAAATTTAATGCAAATTCTTTGCTCAACAAATTTCGACATCGCAAAAAACGAAAAACTCACTTTTAGCAGCTCACAAAACGACACGTATCTCAAACACTAATGAATACTTTGACATGAAATTTGACATAAATGTGACTGACAGTACTACCAACCTAGAAAAAAATAATTCTCTAAATTCTTCGACGCGCGTAATTTAAATTCAACTGTCACCTTAGTTTTTGGGCACAGTAGTACATAATTTCTTTTAAAAATAGTTTTCAACGAAAATTAGAAATCAATCAGAGAGCAAAGAACATATAAAATTACTATATTCCCCCAAATTCCATATCAGCATTATAACTGCTTGAATGCATGTACCTCAGTACTTAATCTCTCAATATTTAAGATAACTGCAATCCTTGACTAAACAAATGTATGTGTGTGTGTGTGTATGTATATATCTAAATTGGAAGCGACGGAGGCGAATGAAGTTGTGACACTTCAGCATGCAGCGAATCACTTTTCACAGATTTATGCCATTGTTTGCATTTTCGTTGTAACTTAATTTCACAGCTCACTTATAGTATATATCGCCAATTTGTTGTTATTGCAGATTTGCGGTCCTCTGAAATTGGTGTTTCCCAAGGAGCCAAGCCATCTTAACATGATCTAACATAAGGAATGCTTACATATTATAAATTTGTACTCTCAAGTATATCTGCAGAGCACTTGAAGCTCAAAGGAAATATGCAATATGTCCTTCTCTCTGTGTGTGTGTATGTGCATAAGTGCATGTGTGGGCGCAATGTTGCATGCAGCCAGGCACTTATGCATTTAATATAGTACATGAAATATTGTGATTAGGTTACAACTACTTATTTGCTGCAAGCAGCAGAGCAGCAAGCTGAAGGATAACTGCTGCATTGCAGCGTGGAGTGTTAGTTGCATTTGTATGTAAATAGCAGGGAAACTTAACCATGCCATAAAGCATACGGGTGTGTGCGTGTGTTTGCTTTTAAGCATATGCTAAGTTCGTTCAAGCAATTCACTTTCTTGCTGATTTTTTCGCGTATATTCTTTAAGTCTCTTTTTCTCTCTCTACTAACGTTATGTCTTTAATGGTCGTCAAGGACGTGGTGTTGCCACATGAAATATTACTTGCTTCTCAAATTGTCTTCTAAATTTGCGCAAACTCTTTTCCCTCCACTAGCTGCTTTTTGTTGGAAGAAGCCGCTATCAAGCCACTATAGCATTTACCTAACATAGTAGGTTGTTCAAAATATCTCCCTTCCGTGTTATTGCTCTTTATTCATGCTACATAAAAATTGTCAATGACGGATTTAGTTCAAATATGCGCCGTTTCGTTCGATAATTTGTTTCCATTTAGACGGCAACTTCATAATACCTCCTTCGTAGAAGCCACCCTCCTTATTTGCGAAAAACTCGGACTGCCACTTTTCACAAGCCTAATTTGAGTTCGACTTTACACCAACAAGGGCGTTGGCCGTGGACAGGAACAGGTGGTAATCACTTAGCGCTATGTCCGGGCTATATGGTGGTTGTGATAAAGCCTGCCATTCGAGTTCCTGTAGGTTCTAACGAGTCATAAGCGAAGTGTGTGGTCTGGCGTTGTCCTGGTGGAACACTATACCCTTCCTGTTGGCCAATTCTGGACGCTTCTGGTCGACCGCTTGCTTCAAGCGGTCCAGTTGTTCGCAGTAGATGGTAGAATTAAGCGTCTGACCTTATGCGAGCAGCTCATAGTGGATGATTCCCTTCCAATCCCACCAAACACACAGCAAAAACTTCCTGACCGTCAATCCCGGCTTGGCCACTGTTTGTGACGATTCACCGGCCTTCGACTACGACCGATTTCGCTTGATATTGTCGTATGTGATCCCTGTTTTCGTCGCCAGTCACCATCCGCTCCATAAATGGGTCGAGTTCGTTCCGTTTCAGCAGCATTTTTGGCGTAAAATCATGCGGCACCCAAACGCCAAGCTTTTTTATTTATCCAGCCTTTTGCAGATGGTTTAAAATGGTTTGGTGACTAACTTCCATCTTCTAGGCGTTGTCATGAGATGCCACATGCCGGTCTAACTCGGTGTTTTTCATGATTTGATCGGTATTCGCCGTCAAAGGTCTACCGCCGATCCTTATCCATGGTGTCGTTTTCACCCACTCTGAATCGTCGAAATCATTCCTCCCCAGTTCGAAGTGATAGAGTCCATCCCCCAAAACACCATTAATCTCACGATACGTTTCACTAACGGATTTGCCGTTAACGAAGGAAAACTAGGAAACTTCATGTTTACACGTCTATAACTGTTGAACGCAATATCCAAACTAATCATGCTCAGCGTGGTTTTGTAGGTTATGTCAAGACCTTTCAAAGATGTATAGTATTGCCAGATACGAGCTCTGTCGTGCTTTATACATAGCCGCAAAATTCAAAAGATAAAAAGGCGGAAGGGAGATATTTGACAACCTAATATAATTAAGTCCTTATATGGAGAACTTTTTTATTCGACGAGATGTCTTCACGAAATTGAACTATGATTATTGTCAAAGGTAAGGATACAATCTCCGAAAAAACTGATCAGATCGGACTACTACAACATATAGCTGTCATACAAACTGACCGATTAAAATGAAAATAAAAGTTAGGTTAGCTTAATCTGGTAGGCAAATAAGATACTTATAGACTAGTTTTGGTCCTTTGCGATACTACATGCAGTTCAGTTGCTGTAGTCAAGAGAAGTATACAACCTTTAGGAGGACTGCGCTTGACGCGAACTTTAACAGACTCTGCGGTCTCACTATCGATACCGCGTATCATATCGTGGACCCAGCGTAGTCGTACCAATACGGGACAAGCGATCTCGATTGTTTCTCAGGTGCCCTGCTCTAGACATTTCCAGACAGTGACCAGTTAGTATGCCCATCATGTTCCCACACTCTCTTCAATACCAATAGCAATTTTGTGTACCTCCGATTTACCGTTTTGCACATGACTGGCACCCAGTAGAAGTGCATTGCTTACTTCCGGCAACACTTTTCGTTACTGCCCTGCTTCCCAAGACACTTCTGACCGATATGCGATACCAAGTTACTGCCTTGATTACTGCTTGGCTGTCTACGTAGATGTTGACTTTGAAATTGTATGCAGGGGCATTAGGGGGCTTTCGCAATAACAAAGACCTCAGTTTAAAATATACTGCGAAAAGTCGGTGTTGGGTCAACTGCCATTGCCCGAAGGTTCTATATGTAAATTCTTCTGCAACTGGTACTCGTTCTGCCGATTTTGCAAACCGTTAGGCGGTTGCGCTTTCAGATTTAGTTATGCACATAGTTACTACAAGAAATGCTCTTGTAATGACATTATACATAGCTTCGGTGCCGTTGAAGTTGACGTTTTTTAGTCCCTTAGACTTATTGAAATGGTTCTGTCAGAATTTTAAGTAGCTTTGAAGTGTTCTTTCGTTATTCAATAGGCACTCAAATGCTATTCGCTCGGCCTTATAGACGAAAGATGGAAAATTAATTTGAGTTTCAGGTTTAGCTGAGATCTTCTTTGCTTAGTGGCTTTATAAATTGCTACTTCACCTCGCCGGAAAATCGGTTAGATATTTTACTGCTTTCTAATATTTATTTTGGTCTCTCTCCTATTCGCTGTATAAACGCGTCTATAAAAGATATCAATTGTTGGACTTTAAATATCGTTGTTTCCAAATGTTTTCCAAACTTTATTTTACTAAGTGGCAATACAGTTCAATTCTAACCACTTAATACAAGTTCTTCCTTGTGACCTTTATTTGTCTTCTTGTTTTTCTCTTGCTTTAGTCTAGAGCACTGCACTAAAGATGCTCATTTTATCACCAATTCAGAAATTTTGATTTACGTTTCAAACAATTAAAAAAGAAATAAATAGTACAAAAATATAGATCATAAAATCACCCAAATTTATTGAATTAATAAGAACGTGGCAACACTGTGCCAGTCTACCCATTATTCAGTCGACTAAACAAGTAATAAATTCTTCCTCCTTTACATATGTATGTATATTTTCCTTAAGCATTTCGCTTTTTTGTGCTCCAATTTTTTCTTCCCACCCCATGCTATTTGCACTGCTTGTTGTCTTTGGCAAATTGCGGCAATGGACACGATAATTTAGATGTGCATCTGTGTGGATAAAATGGCCTTTAGCTGCGGTTTGGCCGGCAGCTTTATGCACTGCAACACGCCAGCGTTCCGAAACGGAAGCGAAGTGGGGCAAATGCGTTGTAGAAGTCATAAACGACCGAAAAGTAAAAAAAAAAAAAAAACAGCAAAAAAAACTAACAAGGCGACAGTAAGCAGTTTGTGTGGCAATATGGCGAGTGGTGTGTGGCATATGGCAACTACAGTCTTGTATTGCTGTCTTGTGTGCGGACATCTTTGCTGTATGTGGCTTTGAACGTTGGCATGTGTTTATATGTGCGTGTGATTATGTGTCAGACATACTATGAGCATCTCGAGAGCTCTTCGCTTTACTGCAGCCGTTCCAGAGCGTTTCTTGAATCGCTTGCTGCAATCGCACCGGCATTGTTTCAGACATTAAAATGCAAATTCGATTTGATGCAGCCACTGCCGTTAGTTTCCACTTGACAATATTAAATATACACATATATACATCGACTGTCCGCAATCGCTGTTGCATTCAAGCTGTCGAACTGTTAAATTATGCTTTTATTAGATCGGAGAATTTATTTAAAAATTTTTGATTTATACATATAAGTACATACTTGTATGTCTACATATTATTATGAGTGCCATAATAAAGCAAATATATTATATGTATATTAGGTCAGGTCGATTTTTTTTTATATAAAATCACGTACATATGTTGGATGTGTTCTACTGATCATTGTGAGCAACTTTGTCTGAGATAATGTGTGTCTAAAATCGATTCATATGTCAGCGATTTTTTAAAGCGAAGTTTAAAAAATATTAATAATCGGTATGTTTCGAGATCTCAAAAACTGACGAACAAAAAAAAATTTTTCCTAAGAATCACTGGCTCGAAACTGGTTTTAAACCCATAGTCTTTTAACCAAAGTTGTTTAGAATGATCCGACGAAAATTTTCCGTATACGCAATTTTTCGGTTCATTTGCTTCCTGTTATTCAACCCGCTCTAATGTATTTAAATATATTTCTATGTGGGTCATTTGCTCGAAAACATAATATAGAGATAGCACATATTTATAGCTGTTAAAACGATTTAACCATGCTATGTTCTCGATTGGTTAAACGATTTGCCTGCGAATGGATTGATATGCGTTTATGTGTATGTGTGCACTTTATACACATCATTTACCATCGACCTTAAGTGTCCTATAAATCATTTATTGTCAATATTATCATGAAAATTTCCTAATATATAGCACGACGTACAATTTTATATTGATTTATCTGCTCAATCAGAAAATCTACGACATACTGGTAGAGAAAACTCAAGAGGCGGTTGATAATAAAAAAAAAACTAGTAAGGATATGCTAAAATTTCGTATTAACATGAAGGTTGCCTTAAAAAAAAAAGAATTTACAAAATTTATGGGGTTCAGCCCGTCGGAAGGTTTAAAAATACAAATTAATTCTGAGTGTAAGGAAAAAGAAGTTACATTGTAGAAATGTCGTTACATCCTCAAAAAATGACTGTTTGTTGTACTCTATGAGCAGAGGAAATCACTGGTCCATATTTCTTGAGCGTGGCGTGGCGTGGCGTGGCCTCCACGATCGTGCGACCCTACACCGCTGAACTATTTTTAAAACAATGACAAACTTTTATCTTTTAGAGAGTGTTTTTGTATTATAAGCGTTTTATTTCTTTAAGAAAATCACCTGTCCCAAAAGCGCTATAAAAACGATTTAATCAAACGGGACTTGTTAGTACATATTAGTTCCTACATTTTTAGTTTTAAACATTTTTTCGTTAATCTTTGCATGACGCATACCACATGCTTGTGGTGGAGTCACTATAGAGCGAGAGCGATTTTAGACTTTCTTATAAAGTTTACACTCTTCTTAACGCGGTAACTAAGTCCTTTATTTATTGAGACGCCATTACCTTCCCTTTACCATACTTTTCTGCTGTCATGAGTAGCATGGTATTCTTTGTTTTCTGATTGATTGATATATGGATCAGTGTAAGTACCGCATTGCTCCTGAAGGGCAGCAGCGGGCAAGACATTGTAGCTTCGATAGTTGAAGACCTACCGAAATCAGCGATACTTTTGATGCTCAAGCAGCTGCTCTATAAGTAACAAAAGGCCTCACGATCGCATTATATATACACCTGATGATACATGGCTTACTGAACCAGAGTCTACCGGTCAGGCGTCTGCATATCATATAGGCTTAGACAGTGTTATTCCTCCATGGCTATTTCATCGCAAAGTAGTCCAATGTGGTGCCTAGATATTTGACCTCCTCAAACACCTCTAACTCCCTGCCACGAAGGTTTAGGGTCCTCAAGTCCGGTAAAGATCTTCTTTTTGGAAAAAAAATGTGATAGTTGTTTTTGATGTATAAATGTTTAACTTGGCCGAATTATCCTTTGAACTATGTTGCAGAGAGAATTCCCCATTTTTCCCCTTGCCATTATAATAAAGCTGTCGGCGTACCCTTGACTCTGAATTCCATTGTTTGTGAACAGCTTAATGGGATCATATACTATGAGGCTCCGTAGTAGGGGGATAGAAATCTCGCTCTGGAATCTTAGTGGATCGACTTGCTCTGTTCTCTGGCACGGGTGGTATTTCTTCACTCATTCTTGCGCAGCCAAATATACCTTTCCATTGTGGCTGGCCAGGTGGGCGTCGCTTGTCCTTGAAATGAACTAGCAGCAACCTTGACCTAAAGTATACATCATGTAATGATACAGGGTACACAAATTCCCAATCCTCATCCATGATATATGCAATAAGTTCATGTGAGCCCAAACTCCTCCGGATAGTACCGAGGCAGTACCATTCTCATGCTTTTTAGGTCCTTCGAATATTTGCGTTGGCCCTCAACCACCGAGAGAGGAATTTGAATGGAGCGTTATCCTCCGACCGTCTATGGCTGGTTTCCCTTCTGCCATTTACAACTCAGAGGTTCGTGTAGCGTTATGAGCCCACTTCTACATTTCGCGGTTTGTCCTGTTGATATCGGTTGTGCAACCCTTTCGCTACCTTGTCTCTGATTCCCGCTGTTACGTTTAGCGGCCGCCGCAGAGTTCGCTCCTGCATGTCTCTTTGCAGTAGAAGATGGGTTGATGTCCGTGCTCCTGTTCAAAACGAGCTTCCCTGAGGAGAGACTTACCATCTTGGAGGTGACTAAGGTATCATTTCAGAGTGGCACCGATTATGCCCACGTTTTGAGAATCATTAAGACCCCTGGCGCATCCAGCTTCTGGTTTGGAGGGAGTTTTTTCACCCCGCTTCGATTTCCTCTCCCGCTCGCCACTGGTCTCGTCTCGTCTCGTTTGGAGTCGGTCGCCTCCAAGCAGCTGAGTCTCCTTCAAGAAGTTATTTTGAGTTTCGTGACTTCTGCAACTGGTGCAGTGATATCGTTTTTTCGCATGATTTTTCCACTTTGATCTATTGTAAAAAATCGTTGATGATCAAAATACTGCGATTTTGTAGGTTATAGCGCTGGATAATTTTTAATTTTTTTAGGCGGGCAAAACGAGAAGATAATTCGATTCGAAAAACTTTGTTTCGAGGAAACGCGTGTCAAAGTTCCAAAGCGTCCGCCAATGCTCGGGACATAGGTCCGTTCATAGTCGTATTGCGACGGAACTAATTCATGGATCGAAAAAAACCATATACCAGCATAAAAAAAGTATACCAGCATATTCTAGACAATTGAGGCCTTCGATTTGTACAATAAAAAAAAACTGATTTTTTAAAGAAATTTTAAAAGAGGACTCCTTTAAAGAGAACACGAAAGTCTCCGCGCTAGATTCGGAATGGTCACCGTTACTTCATAAGGTGGCCCGATGTTGGTTAGAATACAGAACAATTTACTTTTTGGCTGCAAATCAACCAATGGTCACGGTAGTCGCATAACAAGGTGGCAGCGCTGGTTATCGTACGCAGGCGGCTCTTGGCAATCCGTCCGAAAGGTGCTGTCCAGCACCACTCACACAAGTTGAGGAGGACCGAATGGCGTTTCGCCTGCCAATCGCAAAGGACTTAGGGTACCTAGGCAAGACGAAAATTGGACTGTGGCATTTTTTTTGTGAATATTCTCTCAATTCAATAGTGTTTTTGGTACCCTAAAGTGCACTAATTCAATCTTAGTTGAAGTAATAGAAAATCGTTATACCACAGAAATTTAATTACTCTATATAGACGGTTAAGGCAATAAATTTCTTCTGGGACGATTTGTGGAATACCTTATTTTTAGCTACATAATTCAAACACATTGCTAACAGACACCCCCAAGACGATGATGAGACAGGTTGTTTTACAACTACAGAATCTCTTAGTTAACATTCAGTTACAGTTACCACATTTTTACATCTCACTAAATCAACATGAAATAGAGTAAAAGCTTTCACTACCAAATTTCTAAACTCCCCCGACTTGCTTGCATATATTTCTTAATTACTCGGCATTACTTTTGAAATTCAATTTCTATGAAGGATTCATAAATTCTTGCAAAACACCAATAAAAACAATAGCCTTGCTAAACTCCTCGGAATGTTTACTTTGTCGTTGATGGTCGACCGCACACTGTATAAACAAAACTGACCGAAAACTTGCAGCAAATTCACACATTTTTGTGTGCTCGGACAAATAAAGTGCTACGAACGCAGAGAAGTAGAGCAAAATGGGCTGCCGAAATGTTGAAGAACGAAAACAATGGCGAATTAAGTGTTTATGTGCGTCCACATGTACATGTGTGTGCGCGTGTTTGTGTGAATGTGTGGGAGAGAGTGTTGATGAAATTCCTCATTTCGACATAAAAGCAAACTGGCGTTGCAATTTTAGATCGCCTCAGCTTATGTACGTTGAACAATCTTTACATACTCAATTTGATGAAATTTCAAGAAATGACCTCTGCAATTATAAAGGTTCTCTGTATTACAAAATAACGGTTGGGCATGGTGAGCGTAAAGTAGTGAATGTGTCTCTGCCTACAAGGGTAAATACAAAGGCTTCGTAATGAAATTAAGAAATTTCAATTAAGACTGTAACCCACTCCGAATACAAACTGATACATAGCGCTGAGCAAAAATTGCTGGCCTCACAAAGTCGTTTGTGTCCCGGTAGGGAACTGGTATTTGCACTGTTTTTTGGATTTGAATTTTCTGAATAATTGCATATATGTACATATATGAAGACTAGGAATATATATATATTTATGTATATTTTTTATAATTTAATTATATAAATTTATATATATTATTATAATTAATTTTAATAAATTTCGATATATGTATTTAACACTTGAAGAGCAAATCTTTTTTCACAAGCCATATGTCGAGTCGACATTATAATTAAGGCTTTGAATAAAACTCCAAAATGCGGATGATTTTCGGACACAACTATTTCAGATATCGTTATAAGAATTTGTTTCTATGTCGTAATATAACACATTATATTTTAAACACTTCTATTACATATGCCTCAATTAACACAGTAGGTTACGAAAGCCGTTTTAAATCTCCGACCCATCATAATTAAAATACAACACCATTTTTGTTTCTTGTCTCTCACTCTCATTGGTCTCAGGAGCCTGGAGCTCTACAAGATGGCGCAATCTCACACGATTGAGGGCTGAAATCTTTGCTTTGTCCAAAGTGGCTTTAATATCGGTTAAGTCGCATTTTACCGACCTTTTCCATGTTAGTTCTGGTCGGTCACGATCTTTCCATTCTAGCTCGTGATGCTGTCTGGAGTCACCTCAGTTCGAAACTAACAGATAATTTTGTTTCAAGCGATGGAGGCGTAGTTATGAAATATTTTTCTACCTTTAATTTGCGTTCAGATATTGGATGTAAAAATAGCTGTTAATAGATTTATACCAGTTCTGGTTTCCACGAAGTCAAATAAACTGAAGGAATTGAAAAGTACGCTACACTTAATTTATTTTTAGTAAATATAAATATTTAAAAAAAAGAGGGCATGGAATGGGAAAGAATATCTCCGATATATAATATTCCAGTAGTATTAACCTACTTCTATTATATTTGGTTTATCTTGTAGCACTCAATAGATTGGTTTCATAGCCTGAACAGCATAAGAAACCGTCGGAGATCTTGTTTGAGATATCGATCTGATATTTTGCACACGTTTTCCATTCGTTTTCCTTCCATGAGTATGCTCGTTTACTGGAGCCGCAGATGTTGGAAAATTATAGCATTTAACTAATAGAAACAACTCCATTATTTGACAAGGTATCGTCACAAAATTTCTCTTAGATTATTACTTAAGACAATGCTATATTCTCCAAAAAAAAAGTGTCCAGTTCGGGTAATTATATGATGAAACACTTCTTTATTTGATAGGGTATCTTCACGAAAGTTGGAATATATTATAGTCCGAGACATCCAAACAATCTTTTATGTATGTATATCAATTTGATTATAATTTTCTTCCAAAGTGTTAAGGCTCGGTTGTTTTCTTAGACACAGTTTACGCCTAAAATTTCTTGGAACGTTTTGGATTTAATATATTTTTATAGTTTGCCTCTGAATGATGTCAAAAATGTCAAAAATATGTGCATTGGCAAGAGATTGCTTCTAAAATATTTTATGTATAAATATTTTCCATATTTATATCTAACATCACGATCTTATGACATGCGTTATCAAAAAGTCCTTTTATGGACCAAAAAATTCTGGTCAAAGTACTTTCAGAGTTTGAAGTGGCTTTTAATAATGATGTTCTACTGTTTGTAATCGAAGTATCAAAATTGATCGAGAATACTTTTCCGTAAGTTCATCACAGTTTCCTACTAGTAAGTAACTCCACTCTGATTGATAAACAACTCATCCAGCATATAAGCAAGGTTCAGCCATACTCGTATTCTTAGAATTTGCTATGTGATTTCAATTTGCCAGTAAATAGTTGAATATTCATAGTAGTGTGCTTCAGTGGATGTAGAAAGCTCTCAAAATTCATCTCATTTGGTCCTCAAGTCGTGTTAGTTCAACTGCTCAATCATTACTTAATATGTATGTATATATGAATTGTGTAAAACTTGGGTCCGTTGAGGTTCTTTCTACAAATATTTAAATTTAATAAATTTTTCTTACTACTATTTTCTAACTAAATTATTATATATGTAGACTTCTGAGCCTCACTAATGTAAACTTTGCTGAATAAAATGTTCAGATCGCACCACTATAGCCTAGGTAGCCTATCGGACATCCAGGCGGCCGTGACGAGAGTACACGCGGACATCCCAGTCGAAGCATTCCAGAAATGCTACGAAGCATGAAAAACGCGCTGGAATCGCTGCCCAAGGGGACTACTTTGAAAGAGATGGCAGAGTTGTAGAATAATTTTCAAATATACGGTTTTTATGGAATCAGTCTCATTATTTAATTGTCAAACCTCGTTTATGTAGCTGTCATGCAAATTGATTGATCAAGCTCAAGTCTTTGTAGGGAAAATTTGGTTATTTGGGAAAGTATCGTCATGACATGCCCGAAGAAATAGTTCACACTGGACTACTGTAGCATGTAAATATGTAACTGCCACTTAAACTGACCGATCAAAATCAAGATGCTACATACTTCTATATAAATTAGATATAAAATTAGTATAAAATTAGACCTGTGAGAGGATATCGAAGATATAGATATGACCAAAGTTGAAATTTCTTCTTGTTCTTATTTGATTTCAGTTACTCTATAGAACTTTTATATATTGCTATTTTTTAATTCCAGATTATTTTCTAGTGGTTTCCCGCTTGCTCTTATCATACTGCTTGAGTTTGCTAAGTTAGGATATACAAAGAGTACCAAATCATAGTCAGACATTCATATTCTTCAAAAGACGGTGAACTTAATGTGTTGATTATATTTGTAACAGTTTTCGCGCAGAGAAAGAAAAACTCGTGACCGATATTATTAATGCATTTATTCAGACTGCCATTTTTGTCATTATCGTATGATCTAATTCACTGTTTTATAGTACATAGACAAGTTATGTACATATGTATAGTAAAAGAGTGCAGGATTGGTTTGCAGAGTTGTATTCAGAATTCAACATACGCCCCTTCAAACCAAGCCAAAGTATTAAAAATTCAAAATTATATATTAATGTTCATCAATTCGCAATTATAAATATGTTTCTGCTTTCCCAACGCCTTAGTGAGTATATCTGCTGCATTTTCATTTGTTGGAATGTACTTTACGTCTATTTGCCCAACATCGTATTTCTCACGGATGTAGTGATACCGAATGTCGATATGCTTGCTTCGCTTCTGCACCATCGGGTTTTTCACCATAAACTGCGCACTTTGGTTGTCGCATAAAACCGTAGTAGGACCTTTTATATAGTCCGTATAACCCAGCTCACACAGCATACCACGTAGAAATACTGTCTCTTTTGCACCTTGACACAATGCGATGTACTCTGCTTCCATTGAGCTTAACGCAACCACAGACTGCTTTCTTGACTCCCAAGCTATAGCTCCACCAGCCATCGTAACGAAATAACCTGTGTACGATTTTCTGTCTATACTATCGCTACCCCAGTCCGCGTCTGTGAAACATACAAAATCTTTAAAATTAGCAGAAAATTTAAGTTTACCATTGGGAGCTTTCTTCAGATATCGAAGCACGTATTTAGCAGCTTGCATATGCTCTTTATGCGGATGCAAGTTATACTGAGACAACTTTGATACCACATGCGCAATATCCGGGCGAGAGATTATAGCTAGGTACATAAGCCCACCAATTAAGCTTTGGTACGCTTTTGTCTCCAAATTGCCGCAATGTTTTTCACACCTCTTAAGTATCGTCCCTGGGGCCCATGGAGTTGCCGCTGGCTTGCAATCTGTCATGCCCCACTGCCGTATAAGTTCTGTAGCATATCGTGTTTGATGTATCGTTATATCACCCCGATAACCATCGCGCTCTACTTCCATACCCAAATAAAAAGATATTGGGCCGCGATCGACCGCCTCAATATTCTGATTTAAAACATCTATTATGTTCTGCATTTCTTCTTTATTTGAGCAAGCCAAAATCATATCGTCCACGTATAGACCGATGATGCTCACCTTGGTATTACAACGTCGTATATACACCGATGGGTCTGATTTGCACCTTTTAAAACCTGATTCTAGTAGTATTTGCGTTACTTTTTTGTTCCACTCACGACCGGCTTGCTTCAGACCGTACAAAGCCTTTTTAAGCTTGCATACCTTGTTTGGATTGCTTGCATCTTGAAACAATGGAGGTTGACACATATACACCGTCTCCTCCAAATCACCGTTTAGATATGCCGCAACGATGTCAATGTGGTTGACCAACAACTTATGCCTTGCTGCTAATGCCAATATTAACCGAATTGTGGAATGGCGGACCACTGGTGCAAATGTTTCGAAATAATCGACGTTATACTTCTGCGAACAGCCTAGTGCAACTAACCTCGCCTTAAATTTTTCAATAGAACCGTCAGGTTTGCGCTTTATTGCAAATACCCATTTGCATCCGATTAAATTGCTGTTATTTGGCCTATCCACCAAGTCCCACGTTCCATTTCGCATCAACGAATCGTATTCTTCCGACATTGCCGCTTTCCAGCTATCTGCTTCTTTTGAATTTAGTGCCTCGGTAACAGTGCCAGGATTTTCAACAATAGAACTTAGCATCTCCGGAGAAGGGCCTGTACAATAAACTTTCTTCGGCCTACCTACTCCGCCTGAACGTACGAATTTAGGTCTTCCTCGCTTTCTCTTGTTGTTACCTACAGCAACCTCTTCATAGTCGGACTCAGACTCGCTTTCTGGCTCATTTCGCCCATCTTGCTCATAATTCTCGTTTTCTAAATTCTTGCTATTTGCTTGAGTTGTTCTTTCGTTAGTTGTTTGTTCATTTATTTCAACAAGAAATGGTTCTTCGTCGTCATCATTATTCTTTTCATGTGATTCAAAAGACTTTTCAAAAAAAATTACATCACGCGCGATTGTGATTTGATTTGTCTGTAAATTAATAAGTCGGTATCCTTTCGTAGCTGCTTGATAACCTACGAATTTAAGCTTTACACCTTTAGGCAAAAATTTACTACCGCGTGGTTTCGGACCCTTCTGTAGAACCACGGCATCGCAACCAAACGTACGTAAATGTGAAACTGACGGCTTTCGGTCGTGCCATTTCTCGTACGGTGTAACCGCAGCTAAAACTTTTGTTGGACACCTATTTCTAATATACGCTGCCGTGTTGACGGCTTCCGCCCATAACGATTGGGGCAAATTTGACGAATTTAATAAACAACGCGACATTTCAACTAATGTTCTATTGGCTCTTTCGGCCACACCATTTTGTTGAGGGCTGTATGGTACAGTAGTTTGATGCCGAATGCCATTTTCATTTAAAAATGTCTTAAATTGGGAATTAATAAATTCCTTTCCATTATCACTACGTAATGTTTTAATTTTGCGGCCTGTCTGCTTCTCCGCGGTCGCAGCAAAAAGTTTAAACATGTCGAATGCATCCGATTTTCTTTTTAAAAAATAAACCACCATATACCTCGAATAATCGTCTATAAATGAAATAAAATACGATGCACCGCCAACCGAACTCACACCCATTGGCCCGCATAAATCTGTATGTACTAAGTCTAAAACATTTTTCGAATAAACATTACTATAGTTGACATAGGGAACACTGTGAATTTTACACACCGCACAAGTCAAGCAGTCAAGGATTTTCGGAATTTTAATGTTTAAACCAATCACCATATTCATTTTTGATAATTTGTTTAAATCGTTTATGTTAAGATGACCGAACCGCCTGTGCCAATTACTTGCGCATTCACTAATCGCATTAACACTATCCGCGTTTCTTTTTATGTTAGCAATATACATGCCATTTTCTAATTTAGCAGTTAAAATTGTCTTTCTCCTTTTATTTTGTATCAAAGCACTATTTTCTTCAAATTTAATTACGTTTCCACTTTCAGCGGCTTTACCGATTGAAAAGAAATTGGAATGTAGATTTGGTACGTACCATACGTCTCTTAAATGTATTGTTGTGTATTTTGTCCTCAAAACAACTGTTCCTTTCCCTTGTGCATAAATATAGTCACCTGATGCTAAAATAATTTTATGTTTATCACGAACAAGAGAACTGAAAAATTTTGCATTATTGCACATATGAGACGTTGCGCCGCTGTCGATAATCCAAATGCCGTTTAAATTTCTCTCCTTCTCAAATAGTGACCAAGCTTTGTCATCTGCTAGCGCGTTTTTACCTGCGACAAAGCACTGAGAGCGTATATGACCTCTACGTCCACACTTATAACACCGTATGTTGTTGTTGTTATTACTGGAAATTCCACTTTCGTTCACTCTTCCTTTTTCCTTCATTTTCGTTCTATTATCACTATAGCTATCAGCACTTTTGCTGCTACCGACGCTGAACTCGCTGCCCATACCTCTGCCACTGCTACTGCTGATGTTGACTCTGTTGCTTGTGCCTTTGCTGCTGCTGTTGACGCTTCTTTTATTTACAGTGTGTCGCCTTATATCATTTGCTAAGAAAACTGTTTCTCCGCTATTGCACTTTTCACCGTGCCTTTGCTCCTCTTCCAAAATCTTTGCAATGAGATTGTCCAATTTTGGCAATACGTCCCTACTTTCCATTGCCACCACAAAATTCTCCAATTCGTCGGGTAATGAACAAAGTAATAGAATGGACAAGAAATCATCTTCCATCTCTAAACTTACTTCTTTCAAGTCATCTACGATGCAGCGGAATTCCTTTAGTTGAACCGAAAATTTCTCACTGGTTTTGAATTGGAACCGAATTAATTTTTTAAATAAATTTACTTTTCTGCATGCTGTGTCTGTCTTGTAGATAGCGCTCAACGTATCCCAAGCACTTTTAGCTGTGATGCAGTTTTTTATATGGATGAGTTCGCTTGGCTTTACGCTCAACGTTATGGTCGCAAGTGCCTTCCTGTCGCACAGAAGCCAGGCTGCCTTTTCTGATTCCGCTTCTGGACACTTTTCCGCGACAGCACTCCACAAATCCAGAGTGATGAGAAGGCTTTTCATTTGGATGCTCCAAGTGGCATAATTGTCGCCACTCAATTTTTCGACGCTAGCTATAGCATTAGCCATTTTACCACGTTTATTGCTTTTGACGCCGGATTAGCAAATTAACCGAATTATCGTAATTAAATATTCTTACGAACTGAAAACTTTAAACCCATATCTATCTGGGCCCATAATCTTTGTAACAGTTTTCGCGCAGAGAAAGAAAAACTCGTGACCGATATTATTAATGCATTTATTCAGACTGCCATTTTTGTCATTATCGTATGATCTAATTTACTGTTTTATAGTACATAGACAAGTTATGTACATATGTATAGTAAAAGAGTGCAGGATTGGTTTGCAGAGTTGTATTCAGAATTCAACAATATTTCCTAAACTATTAAAATTATTCGACTCACCATTCTGAAATTAAAATAAATATTTTTCAATACCTTTTAATATTTCCTTGAATGAACAAATTGCATAACGACCTACTATACCTACTATGTATATGCAACAAGCAACCCTTCTAACTGCCAAATATTCCTTTTGTTTCTACGTGCGAGTTCAAGCGTTGGAGTCGACTTTTAAGTAGAACAATGAAAAAGGAAAGAGATAATGTTTTGATAGCTTTTGCCAAAAAGCATTTACCAGCATTTCCAAACAAAAGCAAAACAAAGAAGAAATATGTAACAACAAAACCAAAAACTCGATAAAAGCAAATGGGCAGTTGGATCGGTTTATCGTTGCAATGCAAATTTCAGCTTCGGTTTTAGCAAATGGAAAATTTAATTTGAATAGTTTTGAACATGTCGCTAAAGAAAAGTTTTAATATAATTGTTTATCCCGTTGTTTTAATATTTTACATATTTGCACACTACACACTTACATACACATAAACGATTTTATGACCAAAGTCAAAGCACTCAGCATTGCCGCGGGCTACTGCAGAATTGTTTTTTTTGTGCTGCTGCGTAATGTAATGCAGTTAAAGTATTGGTAGAATAATGAAAATAAATTCCTAGCTGAGGCCGAAAGTGGATCGTACCGTACAGAGCAGTTCAATTCGGGAGTTTACAATTAAATGTGAAGCAATTTGTTGCCAATGCGGCAAACTGCAAGGATAGAAGAAGAGGAAAATATGTGCCTCCCGCGTTGCGCTTACTTTTAGATTCTGCACTATAGAATAACAGCAGAAGCAACTGCCAAAAAGCCAAATTACAACACTGATTGTAAGCCGGTTGAGCGTAGACATGTAGACAGCAGCTGCAAAACAATTAGTGCAATGCCAAATGCAACTTTCTCTGCTGTGAAAGCTACGAAAGCTCGCAAAGTTACGCTGGATGAACATGAAAGTAATGCAATGCAGCAACAACTGTAATGTCTATGTAAGCCAATGTAATCACAACAAAAATTTTACTTAGCACTGGCTGCCTCCTCCATATGAATATATTCCTATTTATAACGTTTGTAAAAACAATGGAAATGAGACATTCACGAAACTATGAGGGCGAATGCCAGTAATTGTTGCATTTTAATTAATTCAAAATTTTTCTGCAGATTTTAATTAAGCTATTGTACGGCTAGATAGTGAAATAACTTATATGTTTGTGAACAATTTTTGCGAAGCAAATTCTTTTTATAGATCCTTTAAGGTGGTATTCTATTCTAGAGGCTCGAATTTCGAGCGTTTTTTGGCGATTGGTAACAAAAAAGTATTTTTACCATTCATTCCATTACTATCAAGAGTGATGGTGGACTCAAGATGCGAGTGCGACGACTGGTTGCTGGATGACTTATCTCCTTTTATCCGCTACCAGACCGATATGCTTCGCTTCCTTAACCAGTCTAGAGAAAGCAGAATTAACGGCGCGGATGCTGAGGACAATGATGTCAGCTTTAAACTCTTATAGAAGATTGTACCTGCTCGATTAAGCTCTGCAGCTCGAATTATTTTCTTTAGGAGTAGATTGAAGAAGTCGCACGATAGGGAGTCGTCTTGTCTGAAACTTCCTCTGATATCGAACGGCTCAAAAAGCTCCGATCCTGATGAAGCTTTTGGTATGGCTCAACGATACTTTACACACAGTATTAATTTTGCTGGAATACCAAAATCACACATAGCGGCATAAAGGCAGCTCCTTTTCGTGCTGTCAAAAGCAGCTTTACAATCGACCAAGAGGTGGTGTGTATCGAACCTCTTTTCACGGGGTTTTACCAAGACTTGACGCATTGTGAATAAGGTCCAATCAGTTTGTTGGTGGTGGGCTTTAATCTTTCACATAGTAAGCTCGATAGAACTTTATGCTGAGGAGGCTTAACCCATGTAGTTGGCGCAGATTGTAAGGGAGACCTTTGTGGATTGGGTAGAGTACACTTAAATTCCAATCTTCGGGCATGAATTTGCGAACATTACCTCTTTCGGCTAGCTCAAACTTTTCATACTCACACAATTAGGCCTCTCTCTTTATCTGCAAATGCGACTCGCTTCCCTCTTCAGCTCTCGGTATCTATGTATTCCATCCCACAAGTGTTATTGTCGATTGTATTATTATTTTCTTCTATTTTCTATCCTTTCTTTTGTCTTTTCCGAAAAGCAATGGTTTCGTTTGCAGCTGTACGTAAGGAACTTGAAATGCCGTCCCACAGTTCCCTTGTATCGAGTTACTGATGAGTGCTCTCAGAGGTGCAAGTCGAGTAGAAAATCGTACGGCTGTCTGTAGTGATTATCGCTTCTTTGCTGCTCAGAAGCGTGTGCGTTTCTTGCCTGCAAGTAGATAGTGATCCAAGTCAATGTTAGGACCACAGAGCGTACGCATGTCTAAACACTTTTCCGTCTATCACAACATGATCGATTTGGTTGGTGGCATTTCGATCCGGACACAGACAGGTAACTCAGTGAATTTTCCTATGCTGGATCTATTGCTATTGATAACCATATTTCTGGCGATGGCGAAGTCGATCAGCCTCAACCCATTTCGGGGTGTTTCAGCGTGGAGGCTGAATTTACCGACGGTTGTGCCAAAGTTACCTTCTTTTTCCATTCTGGCGTACTATTTTGACATCGTGGCTGGGCAACTCTCATAGACCGAAGACATCTTTGGTCACGTCGTTCTTCTCTACTGTCGGGGCGTGGGCGTAAGTAAGCAATATGTTGAAGAATTTCGCTTTGATGCGGATTGTGTCTAGAAGTTCATCCACCGGGGTAAATGCCAAGACTTGGCGACGGAGCCTCTCTCCCACCACGAATCTGTAGAAAAATGTCACAAGGACCAATTCGCCATAGTCCTTGTCCCGTCCATCGCATTTCTTGGCGGAGGTGATGTCAGCCTTTGGTATATTGGTACATGAATTAGAATTCGAAATTCGAGACATGTCTTACAGAGCCTAGAATATACCATCTGAGCGAATTTGAAAGAAATATCATGAGAAACTACATTTTCACGTATTTTATTATAAATGCTTATAGTCGCCTTCAAAATGGGCTTCTGAACAAAGTATGCCAACGCTGAAACCTATTTCCATATAACTGTTATAACCATCGGCTGGAATGACCTTCAGTGAGTTTGGAATCCTTCAACTTTGTCACCAGTTACGATGCGTGTGTTAATATATTAAAACCTACTCAGCTACGTTATCAGTTATCTCTTTTGCGACCTCTTTTTCTAGTAGTAGGACTCTCGCTTTGACCCGTTTACTACCGAAACATAATCTAAAATATGATGAATCGTTTCATAAGCGGACCAAATGCTTAACTTATCTGCTCTTCAATGTCTCGACTAGATATTCACTAACCATTGAATCACAATTTTAAATAAATAAGTTGTATGAATTTATGAACCACATAATAAACATAAAAGCCCTACTAAAAATCAGCTTAAACTTCTAAGAGCACAATATTTTATAACTTAATTTCCTATTTATAGTATATTGTAAAATAACTTGAACATCGTATAAATTCCAATTTCTTTTTATACAACTTTTAATGCGGCTGCCGTCTTAAATCGTCTCAAGTTAATTGCGCTGACCTTTATACTCGCCATTTATGCGTTATTACTCGTCGACAGCATATTTACATACTATTTAATAGCGTGCAGTAGAACACAACTGCCATAAAATGGATCGGCACGCTCTCATCCCGAGCACGCAACGTCCAAGGCGAACGAACATAAAAGTCGTTGAATAGGAAATCTGTGCGGACAAGCGGGTGCAAGGTCACACCCAGAACAAGCCATTCGGCTGGTAATGGCCTGTAAAACGAACATAATTTTAATTCCTTTTAAACTTTCCGAGATCCCTCACTCTCGCTTTCACTCTTAGCAACAGCTTTTTTCCGCTCCCACTCACTCATTCTCTCGCCTTCTCGGACACTAATTCAATCTTGTTGAGCGAAAATTTATGTTCAAAAGTTTTAAGTAATTCGAATATTTAAAAAATTGCTCAGCAACCGAATTTCGTGCTTATTTAGATAAATAAATAAAAAAGCATGTAAAAGAGCTCAGTTGAAAAATGAGAGGACTGGAGAAAGTAAGCGCGCTTCTTGGCAAGGTCATGCAAAAATGCCGACAATAAATTCAAGATGTTGCTATTGATGCGGTAATCAGTTGTTGTTGTTGCTTACAACAGCAATGAAAACTTCGAATATTCATGACATTTCAGAAATTTATGCCCCTTTTTCAAAGAAAATTATAAGCACGCCATCTATAGCCTGTGTATAAGTGTTGTTGTGCTGTAAACCCAAATCGTGCAATTAACAATTTACAGTAAGTAGCTCTTCAACTGGCTTTGGCTTACACAAGTGTTTGTACTCAAATCAATTAAAATTCAGCGGATTAGAAATGAGAGGCCACATTATGCCTGCCGCTATTTTCAAACGATTTGAAGCTGCTAAGTTGGAGAAATTAATATTTTGGAGAGGCGTCTTAAGCGTTTCTGGTAATTATTGCTAACAGCGCTTATTCTTTGCGCATAATCTCGTATTGCGTATAATTGTTATGATATAATTACGATTCGGCGTACTTGAGCTTTATTGAATGAAAGATTGTGTGTTTCATTTTGAGAACATTGCTGTATCTAGGTCTACTTAAGTTATTTCAAATATTCAATAGTCGAAAAAGTCTTTTCGCATTTCTAATCAAATTTCAACTTTTTTTTTTTTATACTAATAAATAAATAAACAAATATGTTCTATTTTGGTCGACCACTTTTTGCCATTTTTCCGCTAGAGACACTATTGCATCAGTGTAAATCGAAATTTCGAAATTTCCACAACTGATGCGAGTGAACCATTGTTGTGCTACACTAACTGATACAGCATTTCCGTAAACTTCACAAACTTCATTGGTTGCGTGCGTGGCATTCTTCCGCTTTTTATACAAAAATTTCAAAATATGGCGAATTTATTCATAATTTTTACTCATTTTTTAACAGCTGTAACTTTTCTTCAACTTCGCCGAATTTAATTTGGTTACTACTACCTACTACTACTACCTAATACTATGTTCAGACCGAAAATTTAAAAGATTAGATTACATTTAAGCATTTCATAACCCAAAAATTTTTTCACTGCCGTTAGAAAGATCAAAAAACAGCTGTTATTTTCATTCAGGAAGTCACATCGCTTAATATTTATCAAAAGAAAAGATTGTCATATAACGGGTGATTTTTTTGAGGTTAGGATTTTCATGCATTAGTATTTGACAGATTACGTGGGATTTCAGACATGGTGTCAAAGAGAAAGATGCTCAGTATGCTTTGACATTTCATCATGAATAGACTTACTAACGAGCAACGCTTGCAAATCATTGAATTTTATTACCAAAATCAGTGTTCGGTTCGAAATGTGTTTATCGACAAATTTTGTTCAGCGATGAGGCTCATTTCTGGTTGAATGGCTACGTAAATAAGCAAAATTGCCGCATTTGGGGTGAAGAGCAACCAGAAGCCGTTCAAGAACTGCCCATGCATCCCGAAAAATGCACTGTTTGGTGTGGTTTGTACGCTGGTGGAATCATTGGACCGTATTTTTTCAAAGATGCTGTTGGACGCAACGTTACGGTGAATGGCGATCGCTATCGTTCGATGCTAACAAACTTTTTGTTGCCAAAAATGGAAGAACTGAACTTGGTTGACATGTGGTTTCAACAAGATGGCGCTACATGCCACACAGCTCGCGATTCTATTGCCATTTTGAGGGAAAACTTCGGACAACAATTCATCTCAAGAAATGGACCCGTAAGTTGGCCACCAAGATCATGCGATTTAACGCCTTTAGACTATTTTTTGTGGGGCTACGTCAAGTCTAAAGTCTACAGAAATAAGCCAGCAACTATTCCAGCTTTGGAAGACAACATTTCCGAAGAAATTCGGGCTATTCCGGCCGAAATGCTCGAAAAAGTTGCCCAAAATTGGACTTTCCGAATGGACCACCTAAGACGCAGCCGCGGTCAACATTTAAATGAAATTATCTTCAAAAAGTAAATGTCATTAACCAATCTAACGTTTCAAATAAAGAACCGATGAGATTTTGCAAATTTTATGCGTTTTTTTTTTAAAAAAAGTTATCAAGCTCTTAAAAAATCACCCTTTAGCATTTTGAAATAAAAGCAATCTTTTTCAAATATTTTCCATATAATAGAAATAATGGATGCATTTTTTCATTTGTTAAATCGATTTTCAGGTGAAATTAGATTCATTGCTTTAAAAAAAATTTGTTTGTTTACATTTTTTCCCTGTGTAGTGTCTAAATCAGCTGTGATAATCTAACAGATTTCCAGTACTGACAAGTAGATTGCGCAAAATCAGAGTCGCACAGAGAAATTTAGCGTGGATCAGTTCCAATTCACTTCATTGAAATTTTTAAAATTAGTGGGATAATCCATTCAACAGCCGAAATCGTGTGATTAAGTGTCGGTCTGAACATAGTATAACACTATATGGTATATATGGTATAACAGAATGTGATTCGTAGCACTGGAAATGTACATATGACTGCAACGACATCTATTGACAAAATACGAAAAGCCTTTCTCCTACCCAATATTAGGCGTGTGCTTTTGTAAGTGATTGGTAAAAGAGTGCTCAAATTGTATTACACAAATATAATCGGACAGAGCAATATCTGTGGTGTATAGCGGGAGGGTCAAGACTTTTCATTTAAACGGTTTTAACGGGTTCGACAACAGATTTACTTTTTTTTTTATTATTCCCAGCATAAGTAGTCGCTTGACGGGTGACTCCCAATACTGAAACAAGCTCTGGTTTTGAAATGAATCCTCATCGAGCAACGTCTCCAATTCACCGTTTTCGAAAGCTTTTTCCTTTCTTTTCCTTCCAGCGCCAATTCAAACCCAAAATAGCTTAGTTGTTTCGAGTGGTTATCTCAAAACTTTATTAAGAGCAAACAAAATTACAATAGGTACTAACATCGTGTTATAAGTTGATATTATTTTGTGGCGATTCAATTTCAATATTAAATTCTTATTAGAACCGGTGCTATCTTTCAAGAATTTCGGCTTTATTTGGCCAAAAACTTAGTGTGATGTCTTAACCTGATTAAAAGCCTTGTCATATATATATATTTAAGAGCTTTTTAGTGGTGGCTCCACAGTTTCGATCTCTTTACATAAGTGAAGAGTTAAAAAGGCCAAATATCGGATTATGAGCAAATATATAAGAAATGTTTTTGAAGGGTAAATCTTTAAAAATATACAAACATTGCTTCCTCTACACCAGACTACACCAGACTATTAACCTAATTAATTTTTACTCTTACGGCTCGCGATATTTATACGTGGGCTGCTATATATATTTCTGACTTAATAATGAAAATAGGCATATTTATCAACGAAAATGGTTTTTTTTCGTTGTATTTGGCTCGTCTTGGAAGACCCACTCGGTCGATTGCTGTTTTGTTTTGGGCTCATACGCATAGATCCATGATTTGTCACCTGTGACGATCTTATAAACGTCTCTTGAAGCATCGCGATCGTATTTTTTCAGCATTTCTTTACACCAATCCACACGAGCCTTTTGAGCGATGGTCAAATTGTGCGGGATCCAACGAGAACAAACCTTTTTTACGGCCAGGTGTTCATGCAATATCGAATGTATGCTGGTGGGAGAAATGCATAGGCATTCCTCTATCTGAAGGCATGTTAAGACGGTCTTGCATTATCAGTTCACGTACGGCATCGATGTTTTCTGGCACAACGGCTGTTTTTGGACGACCTTCACGGAATTCGTCTTTGAGCGAGCGTCGGCCACGATTGAATTCGTTGTAACAGTTTTTCACAGTGCTATAGGATGGTGCTTCATAGCCATACAAAGATTTTAGTTCATCGATGCACTCTTGTCGTGATAATCCATGCCGAAATTTGTGAAAAATGACCGCACGGAAATGTTCACGAGTTAATTCCATTTTTTGCAGACATGAATTTTTTAATTCCCTGTAAATAAAACAATTCACGATTAAATGACAAAACGTTCTTAGTGATGTTATGCTAAAAGATGTCAAAGTTTCCAATGGAAATGTCAGATTGCACCTGGCAACACTTGTGTTGCCTAGTCCAGAAAATATATAGCAACCTACGTACGCCACACTATTAACCTAATTAAATTTTACTTTTACGGCTCGCGATATTTATACATATCTTCTTTACAATGAGGTAAACGAGGTTACGGGCTTTTCCAAAATAGTGTTTTATGAGAATAGGTTAAGGTTCGATTATGTCTATTTTAAATTAAGCGGATAGGCATCTTAAAAAGGTTATGTGCAAGGGAAACATAAGGTTAGAAATGCTGATAAAATATTATCTTTCAAAATTTTTTGATGATATTTTGGGGATAAAGTACTCAAAGAGCGATAAATCTCCGTTTATAAAGATGAAACCACAAAACAAACTAAAAGCTGACAAATTACAGTCTTAGGTATGATTCTTTTGATAGTCAATTAAATATAAGAAAAGATATAGATTGAAACATATTAATGTATTATCGTTAATGGGTACACATAGTGTGACAGCCTAAAAAAGGAGATTTTTGGGAATGTTAAAAAAAGTACTTAATTAATTTTTTTCAATTTTGGTTATACACAGTAAAATTTCTGAATAAAAAATTTAATATTTTTCGAACTACACTCGGTTTACGATGGCTTTAAAAACACAAGTTTGTCACTGCTTCTCCTTTGATGAAACCCAAAAAAATGTTTCCTAGTTGATACGTACACTGATCTATGGACGAAAAAAATTGATACAATGGCGGCTTAAAAGTTGAATTTTTACCAAAATTTTCATGGTTTTTCGTTTGAATTTTGAATTTTGATCATATAAAAAAAAACATCTTGGTTAGGAAGAATATATATGTATACGAGTAGAACATACAGACAAAATGTTATAGTGATTGGATCATTTGTAGGTTTGTTTATGTGTCTTTAACACTCAAAAGGAAAGGTCAGAATCCCAATAAAGTAACAGGAGATTCAAGTAGAGGTACTTTTTTCAACATTTTTTTTTGACAGATCACGTATGAGTCGTGTCAAGCTGTCAAGTTTTTTGTTCATTATTGTTTGACATCTCATATTGGAAAGACTTACGTCTGAACAATGTTTACAAATCATTCAACTTGATTATAAAATTTCAGGTTCCGTGAAGATTGTGTTTCGCGTGCTTTGCCCATTTTATGGTCAACATAATCCGTCTACTATGAGTACTATTCGTAACACCATCAACCAGCTGGAGACCCATCATTCATTATTAGATAATATTCGATCGAATAGACCACGTTCAGAATGCGCAGTGGCGAAAATATAGCATCCGTAGCTGAGAGTATACACAAAGAGCGCGGAGAGTCGCTACAAAGCATGCAAAATACAGGTTGTGCAAGAGCTGATCCACTCAACCTTCCCAATCA
Organism: Bactrocera correcta; assembly: GCA_027475135.1. Lineage (NCBI taxonomy): Eukaryota > Metazoa > Arthropoda > Insecta > Diptera > Tephritidae > Bactrocera > Bactrocera correcta. The sequence goes on along the minus strand of CM050327.1, from coordinate 13,735,335 downwards.
TCAATGGCGGCTTTTAACGCGCCGTGATAATCGGCTATTTTGAAGTTTGTGATATCGGCGACATTTGGTTTCAACAATACTACTGCTACTTCCCACATAACGCATCAATTTTATTGAAATAACACTTCGGTGAGCAGATAATTTCACGTTTTGGATCTGTCATCTGATATCACACTGAAATCCTTTTTTCTGTGGAAACATGTTTAGCCTAAAGTCTATGTGGAAAATTCCGCTTTGATTCAGGCTGATTTTGCTAGAAAAGTCGCAAAGTTGTACTGAAAAGAAATTTTCACTTCCGTTGCAAAAAAATCGGATATTTTTGTACTATTTATAATACATACATATCTCTCTAGAAATACTTTCCGATAATTCTAGAAGCAGGTCACTTAAGGCAAAATTAATTTATTCTCACTTGCCAAATTTAAGTTAATTAAAAATGAAGGCCTGCCTGCTTTGGCAGAGAGCAGATAGCTATGTATGTAGAGGAACTTGGCAGCTTTACTGTATGCTAACGTCACTTTCCACACGTTCATAAACAAAGCGTTGAGCACAATCACGTTGAAAGGAAAAGCGGTGCAGAAAGGGCAAGCCAAAGGTTATGCCAACCATATGGGTACATTTACGCATCAACTTAATTGGGCACGCAAACCGAGACGCAGGCTGCTGCTGTGCAAATGAGTAGACTCAGTAAGCAATAGAACACGTGCCGCGGCGAGCAACCACAGCAAAGTGTCCATTCGCCTGCTAAGCGCCAGGTACATTTGCGAAATTGTAAACATTTGGACCGAATAACTGTATGGTTACATATGTATGAAGGGTATGTGTATTTTGTATTGTATATATATATGTATTTATATACATGTATATATGTGTATACATTTTCTTATCTATATGTATTTATATATATGTATATATGTGTATACATTTTCTTATCTATATGTATTTATATACATGTATATATGTGTATACATTTTCTTATCTATACATACATAAGCAACTAAGCCGGCGCTCGCGCTTCTCACTAATACCAAACACACCGAATTTGTGCTGGTTTCCCATTGCGGATGCATACTTTTAGGCGCTTTAACATAACATATGGCCCACAGACGCAAAGCAATTCAATACATAGCCTACGCATTTGATTTGCGTGGATGCGGCTACTGCTGCCATTGGTTAAGGTTAAACTGTGTGTGTGTGTGTGTGCGTAACTGTGGTCGCGTCGAAGTTTTAATGAGGCGCTGACCAGCCTCGGGCTAACGGTACAACGCGCATATCGATTATAAGTAAGCATGCGACGGTTGCCATTTAAAATCGGAAAAGCCAACCAAATTTTGTTCGCATTTTAGGCATTGCACAGCTGTTGCGAGGGGTGTGGGTGAGGGTTGTCTTTTAAGTAATTGCTCAAAACGCTAATTACAAAATTTCAATAGCTGAAGATTTTAATTAGAATAAATTAGAAACAAATATGCTCATTATAATTGCGAGCGAGCGGCTGATTATTTTTCAAATTTCCTAATATTTGTAAGCATGTATGTGTGTTTGTGTGTGTATTGCTATGTGTGGGCATTGGGTCGCGCTTTTCCGCCTTACTAATGGCGATTTTGTGTGAAATTAATTTGATTTTCATAAGGCACACTTTGCCCCGCACTTTTAATGCTTAGGCGCTGCGGAAGGCACGAAAAAAGTTTGCCTTTCTCTTTTAACAATTTTTTTGTTTTATTTCCTGCGGCCGGCCGCAAGTTCGTGCCATTTGCTGCCGCATTGGCTATCGATGCGGTTACAATCGCTATTGGCGCTTACACACGCAATTATAACTTTGCGGGTTCGCTGTTGTGCTTTGGCTAATTGAAAATGCGCATTTTTATTCTAAAGTGTTGGAAATTTGTACGCTTAATTGTTCGCGGCGCTCATTCAGTAGGGGTTGTGGACTACTTTTATAATTTGTTACATTGTTGTTTGCAGTGAGTTAAATTAAGTGTGCTGTTGGAAGTATTTTGCGTAAAATTATTAAAAAAGTTGTTTTTTAGAACAACACATAATTTTAAATTAGTTTCGTAAGATTTTTTTTTATGAGTGCAACCCTTAACAAATTATTGAACTTTCCTTTAATGAAGTTAACAAATTAAATTGGAAGAAATTGCTCCTTTCTTAATTAAACTGGGAAGTATAAATTTCCTTTATGATTAAATAATTTTTATTTGCTGTAAATAATTTTAATAAAGTTTAGAAATATGAGTTGTTAATTGTAGTAAAGAGTGTTTTTATAATTTTCGTGTATGTATATGTCATAACATGTCAGATACAAAGTACGGACAAGTTTTAAGGAAATTTACCGCAATATACCTGTGCCCAAAAAATAAGGTATTTTTTGAAAATAATGTATTTATTTTGAAAATTCTTTATTTATTCTTCCAAATTAATTTCATCCCCTTCAAAATAATCCCCACCCGATGCAATGCACTTATGCCAACGGATTTTCCAATCTTCGAAAAGCTGGTTGTAGTCACTTTCCGGGATGGCCTTCAGTTCCGTCTTTGCTGCAGCTTGAATCTCCTCTATCGTATAAAAACGGTGTCCCCAGAGCGGTCTTTTGAGCTTGGTGAACAACCAGAAGTCGCACTGCGCCAGATCAGGTGAATACGGTGGTTGCGGAACGATATGGGTTGAGTTTTTGGCGAAATGATCACGAACTACGAGGGCAGTATGGGATGGTGCATTATCGTGGTGTAAAAACCAAGAATTGTCTTTCCATAATTTCGGCCTTTTAGGCGGATAGCGTTACGCAAACGACGCATAACATTCAAATAATATTCCTTGTTGACTGTTTGACCGGTTGAAAGGAATTCATAATGCACAACACCACGATAATCGAAGAAAACAGTCAACATGACCTTGATTTTTGAGAGACTTTGGCGCGATTTTTTAGGTCTCGGCTCTCTTTTGGTACGATATTCGCTCGATTGATCGCTTGTTTCGGAGTCGTAAGCATAGATCCAAGTCTCATTGCCAGTTATAATGCGTTTCATGACACTTTGGTAGTCGGAAAGCATCGTTTCACACACTTCAACGCGACGCCTTTTTTCCAAAAAATTCAATGTTTTCGGTACCAGTTGAGATTTGACGCGCTTGAGGCCCAAAACATCCTTCAAAATGGTATTGGTTGAGCCTTTCGATATGCCAACTTCATCAGCAAGGTCACTAATTGTTAATCGACGGTTTTTCAACACCAAATCTTTGATTTGTTGAACGCGAGCTTCGTCGGTTGAGGTTGATGGTCGCTCTAGACGCTCTTCGTCTTCGACACGTTCACGGCCGGCTTGGAACTCACTATACCACTTGTAAACATTTTTTTTAGACATATGTAGCCTCTTCACAGAGGGCTTTCTGCACCATCCTCAACGTATCCGCAGCAGAAAATTGATTCCGTAAACAAAATTTAATGCAAATTCTGTGCTCAACAAATTTCGACATCGCAAAAAAACGAAAAACTCACTTTTAGCAGCTCACAAAACGACCCGTATCTCAAACACTAATGAATATTTTAACATGAAATTTGACATAAATGTGACTGACAGTACTAGCAACCTGAAAAAACAATAATTCTCAAAAACCTTCGACGCGCGCAGCACAGTTATATATATATGTAAACATATACATATATGTATAGTATATTAAATCACATATAATTTTACGAATAAACTGACTACTGAATTAGGTTAGGTTAGGTTAGATGGCTGATCAAAGATATTTAGGTATGTAGTCCTTTGTGATGCCATAGAAAGAGAATTCTTGTTTTCGAGCTATAAATTAACAAAATTGCCCAAGCGTTTAATTTCCGTACCCGCCAGCTCGGTGGAATGTCTGAAAGTATGCGTTCCCAAGTGCTTACGGCTTGGCTTGAGTTATTTCCTCCTCATCTTCTTCCATACAGCTTCTGCAGATGGCATAGTTATATAAAGAAGATATTTTCATTATCTTCAACTGTGCGATACACATTTTTTATAGAAATCGAAAATCGAGTTAAAGCGTTTTTAACTATAAAAAATCCAACCATGCCATGAAAAAAACCAATCCAAATAACTTAATCGCTTGCGAAAACGATGTCTAGTAAATTCGCAAAAAAGATGCATGACAATTTAGCTGAGAACAAGTGTACGGAAAATTGGTACTGGCTCCAGATGGTCTTTTGAAGTTGATAATTATGATTTGGGTAGTTTGCTTTGTCATGCGAATCAAATTTGTTCAGACGGATAGTTTGATCTGTTTTGTTGATAAACTTTTAACAATATTAATTATAGCTTCTACTATACAAACTGCTATGAAACAATAATAGTAAGAAATTGGTCGCAATAAATTGTGCTAACGTTTTTTCCAAGCCTCGAAACAGTTATTAAAGTCGATTACCGAAATAGCTTTCATTGCGCGTAGTGATTTACGTTTATTGCCTTTAATTGTCTCAAAATGGTTTCCCTACGCAAAGCTAAATCTCTTTAAAAACTTACGAGGAACTAACGCAGTATTCGATGGCGTATTATTGTGGTTCAAAAACTAAGAGCTGTCGGCTCATAAATCCGGCCTCTTTTTACAAATATTATAGCTTCGGAGTGCAATACACCTTGATAATAAAGAAAAATGTCAACATAGCCTTGATTTTTGACCTGATTGGACGAAGGTTTTCGGCTTCAGCTCACCTTCGTCACGGTATTTGGGCGATTGATCGTCTGCTACCGGATAATAAGCATAGATTCAACCCTCATCTCCAGTAATAATATGTTTCATGACATGCTTTTAGTCGTAAAATATTGTTCCCCAAACGTTAACGCGGCGCTATTTTTCAAAAAAATTGAGTGATTTTTTGAACCAATCGTGCTTTTACTATTCTTAGGCACAAATGTTCTTTCAAAATGGTTTTCACTGATTCTTGTGATATTCCAACGATTCCAGTAAGATCTCTGACTGTTAATCGTAGATCCTTAAACAGCACATCCTTTAAAATCACTTGCACTTTATGGCATACTTCAGATTATAACAAATTATATCAAGCGTATAACAAAATATTATGTTAAAATTGAAATTAAACACGTCTTGCTATTTTTTGCCCACATATAAAGTTTTGTTGCTCATACGACATGTTGTACTGCATTAATGTTGAGTGCATTTGATATATAACTTACGTATAACTTTTAAAGAAAAGCTTTTATGAGAAAAAGCAAGCTTTATTTAATATTGATATTTTGAATAAGCATAATTTTGAAATTCGAAAGGATATGTTTGGAGGGCAACTTCACTCTTTATTATGGCTGAATCTGTTGAATAAAACTACTTTTGTCAATACCCAGCCGAACATTCTGCAATATTATAGTTGTTATCGAGGAGAAATAATTTTGCATAGAGCTTTTGAATATTCAAATATTTATTTAGATTATTAGCTTTATCCTTTAACATCATTTTACGGTTATCCAAAATTTTTTTGTTGTTTTTTTTTCAATGTTTTTTTAGTAACAGCTGATTCTGAACGCTCATTGGGTTTATTATTCTTTTTATTGTCAAATAAGTACACTTTTAGTTTTTATTGGAATCGATTTGAAATATTCGAGCTTATAAGAAGGCACTTTTGATTTATTAACGTACTATTTTTAAGATATCTTCTGTTTCATGAAATCAGTATAAAGCTTATCTTTGAAATTTATAAAAAATTATGCATATATAATATAGCTAAATAGGTATATTCTAGGGAAACTAAAAGCTCGTGAAAGATATTGATGAAATACAAAATTGTGATAAGAAAGCACGTACATAATTACTATATTCTCGAATATTTGCTCAAGAACTTGTATGAAAAACTTGTTTATTTGACAATTTATCTTCACGTAATATTTCAGAAATTATTGTTCAATACGTAGAATATACAAACATATAACTCCATATCTATCTCGATTACTTTGAGTTGATACAAATACCAGTTAGGTGAACAAAAATACTATACTTTATAGCTATATCTTGAGTATATAAATTATTATTACTATAGATAAATGCAGTTAAAATCGATAGACTGGAAAAAGTTCGATATTTTAGAAAATAGCGGCTTCCCAAAATAACATCACTCAACAAATCATTATTTATGGTTTTAGCAACCCACAATTTGGCAAGAAACAGTCTCTTTCACAGTCCCAAAATGACTAGTAAAATTATTCCTTCGATCATAACCTAAAAAATATATCTAAGAAGGTCTTGTGAAAACTTCAACTCGAAGCCATTTTCGAGAAATTTTCTCTGTGGAAACAACGTTCCGTGAAAATTGAGTTTTACGTTTTGGAAGGCGATTACACTAAGTTGTATAAATATGAACATATGTATCAAAAAACAAAACTTTTTTCTATATCAACTTCAAATACATATTTAATATTGATATATATGTAAAACTAGAAATCAATTTTTTGAAGTTTGTAAGTGAATATATTTCGTAGAAACTTTAGCATAAATCTCTGGTAGCCAGATAGTTGGCTTGCAGGAAAAAATATCAAATATTGTTTTATCAGAGTAGAAATATTAATTTCAATTTCAATTACAAGAACTCTAACTCCTTGAATAATAACGCGTTTTCAAATAAAAGCGCCTAAAAAGTTTTTGAAATAAAAAAAAAAAAACGGTTTGGAATATTTTTATTCCTGTGAAAGTATATTCGATGCCATTATGTATGAAATTCGATTTCTTTTGCATGGTCATGACGAGCACGTTTGCAGAAGTCCAACCTTGAACCCAATTTTCGACGTTTTTCAAGTATAAATCGGCCGACAGATCGGCAATTTCACCTTTGATATTCGTACGCAGTTCATTAATCGCCGCTGGCTTGTTGGCATAAGGGGTTATATGGGTTTCCTCGGGCAAAAAACAATCCTTTTTCAATAACTTTTTTACATATAAAAATGAAATATTTTAATGAAATTTTTTTTATTTAAAAGACTCATATTTAATAAACATTTTGTAAAATTTTCAAAAAAAAAATATCAAAATGGCAGTCATTACGACGCCATTTCCGGCAGTCCCTCGGAAACAAGATGCATCCGCGTTGTCAGCAGAACTTCTTTCAGGATCATCTAAAATAAAAATAAAAAATTCGTGTTTTAGTAAAGACAATAAACTAGGTATTGGACGAAGGAAAAGAAAAAATGAAAATTTGATTTTTGGCAGACGTTTTTATAAAAAATGCAAATTTCGATGAAAATTTCTCGACATTTTTTTTTTAATAGCCGTAGTTAAAAAAAATCCTTCGTTCAAGACCTTGTAAATAATATCTCGAAGACCTGTGTAAAATTTCATCAAGATCGGTTGAGTAGTTCGCGAGAAATCTTGACAACCGACTTTGAAAACATAGTTTTGAGAAAAACGCGTTTAAAAACGGCGCAGTTAGCCTAGCTAACTCCAAGCGCACAAGTCCTAAAGGCTATATCTCCGAAACTATTAGTCGAATCAACTTGAAAATTTAGGACAATATTCTATAGATGTTATAGAATTTATTAAGACAAGAAAATATTTTTCGATTTTTTGAAACTGGGAAACCTATGTAACCCCATAAACCGTAATCATTTTGTACTGTGCCTGTGGATTCAAATTTTTCCACTAGACCCTCAATTATTGATCTAACAGAACGATTATGACGGCTATAAATTAGACGTAGCGCTCTTAAAGGCCACTCCGAATTTCGGTGGCAAATTTTATTAATTTTGACTCGTTGTTGGATCGCATGTCTCCCCATGATGAAATGGCAAACCTTGAAAAAAGCGGGAAAAAATATGGCACAGTTTCCTATTCCCATCGGTCTACTAGTGTCTCTATTGAAAACCCTGTTACATCCGAATAAATTATTCAGATCAGACTACGTATAGCTACCCCATAAGCTAACTAAACAACCTTTTTTTTTCAGTGCAGCCGAAATTAACGTTATTTTCTTAATTTAATAATGCTAAAATATAAATTTAATTGTTATAGAAAAGGAAAGGAGCGGAGTTTATAAAATATATTTAACAAATTTTATTACAAATAGACGAACCATCTTTTTCCACCAAAAAGCAAAATATCAATTAATTGCTTCTCTTTTTAAAATATTCCCAGCGTTTGCTGAAGTCTTGAAATATTCGCTTGTGCAAAGTAATTTATCAAAAATCCTGCCACTGTGAGAGCACGCGATACGCGCAACCAAATTTCCTCCCCGCCACATTGTGCCTTCCCGCCATCGCATAGAGTAAACTAACAAAACCAAGAAACACACCATAAAACGCGCAACAATGTGCCAACTTTATTTGCCGCTCCACCGCCAACCAGTTGTGCGCGGCTGTGACAGATAGGCGGTGCATAAGCGCCAAGAGCCATAAAACTATCGCGTTCACAGCCGCCATTAGCATTGTGTGATGGCAGATGAAGTGTGACAAATTTACTAATTTCCGCTGCCACAACCGAAAGCAAGAAAGAATGATGTACTCACTATCGCTTTGCAGGCAGAGCAGGCGAGTCTTCGTGCGGCCTGCTGACAAGAAAGCGGCGCCGGAGTTGGTCACCAAGCAGCTTGACTGTCGTGCTGTTGGTTGAATGTAGACGAAGGCCTCACAAGCGCACCGTGCGCTTCCGCAGCTGTTTAATGGTGAAGTCATCGCATGTCTTCTGCATGTGGCCGGCGTGCAATGTCTTCGGCGCACGTGTGCGCTTGGCCATTCGAGTCGCGCAGAAAGAAATAAGCCCAGCGAAAATTAGCAAAACTTTCACGAAAAATTTATCGCAGCTAAAGCAAACAACGTGTCTGATTTATGTTGATTACTTAGTTTGCAGGTCTTGTGCGCTAACAGGATTTCTCTACGTGAAGCCTTAAATAGTTGCGTTGGTCCAAAGATATTTCATACAAGCTTGCGCCGAGCTTTCTTACATTGTTGCGCTACAAAGGAATTGAGCTTCTGTTATTATATTTACGTTAGTGAAATTATTGTTTTTGGGTTTTCCTGCGTTGGCGTTGTTGTTCTTAGATTAAAAAAAAAAATTAAATAAAAAGAAATAAAAGTAAAAAATTGTTGCGCAAGAAAAGTAAAATCTTTCAGCGTAATTCGCGCGTCTGCTGAAACTTTTGCGAGCGCTTACCGCTTGTCGCTTCGACAGTTCAGCATTTGTTCCTCATTCCATTCTTCTTTCGCCTTCTTTTCATTTTTTTTCGAATATTCAAACAATTTACCACATTTTTTTTAACAACTTAAGTATCAGCTATTTCTACAGTTTTTCATCTTCGCTACTAATTTTACTTGGATCTCTGCTCTATCTTCTCTATTTGCTCAAACGTAGCAATTACTTTCATTTTTCTCACTTGTTTTTGCTCTCACGCTTCAACTTCGTTGTGTTTTCTTTAGCTACTTACTAGTGTAGTTTCTTTGAAACTTATTTTTAATTCCGAAAAAGTTTCAATTATTTGGATATTTCAGTGTGTAAGACGTTCTGTAACCGAAGATTTTGTGTATTTAGAAAAAAAGTAAGAATACGAATAAATTCGGCGAGCACCGTTCGGGTTGTAATTGAATTATGTGTGGCAACTTTTCTAAGCTACTGCTAGAAGATTGTGGGCATAGTAGTTAAATAACCGAATGGAAATGTTGCACTTGAATGCTTAGACTTAGATGAATGGTGTATAGAAAACAAAAGAACGATTAAGGCATATTGATGTGTCCAAATAAGGTGACATTTGAATTTAAACTGCGCGCGTCGAAGGATTTGGAGAATTATATTTTTTAGGTTGGTAGTACTGTCAGTCACATTTATGTCAAATTTCATTTCAATATCTTCATAACTGTTTGAGATACGTGTCGTTTTGTGAGCTGCTAAAAGTGAGTTTTTCGTTTTTTGCAATGTCGAAATTCGTTGAGCAAAAAATTTGCATTAAATTTTGTTTACGGAATCAATTTTTTGCTGCGGAGACGTTGAGGATGGTGCAGAAAGCCCTCTGTGATGAGGCTACATATGTATAAAAAAAATGTTTACAAGTGGTATAGTGAGTTCCAAGCCGGCCGTGAACGATTCGAAGACGACCATCAACCTCAACCGACGAAGCTCACGTTCAACAAATCAAAGATTTGGCGTTGAAAAACCGTCGATTAACAAGTAGACATCTTGCTGATGAAGTTAGCATATCGAAAGGCTGAGCCAACACCTTTTTGAAGGATTTTTTGGACCTCAAGCGCGTCAAATCTCGACTGGTACCGAAAACATTGAATTTTTTGGAAGAAAGGCGTCGCGTTGAAATGTGTGAAACGATGCTTTTCGACTACCAGGGTGTTATGAAATGCATTATAACTGGCGATGAGACTTGGATCTATGTTTACGACCCCTAAACAACTGATCAATCGAGCGAATATCGTGCCAAAAGAGAGCCGAGATCAAAAAAATCGCGCCAAAGTCGCTCAAAAATCAAGGTCATGTTGACTGTTTTCTTCGATTATCATGGTGCTGTGTATTATGAATTCCTTCCAACCGGTCAAACAGTCAACAAGGAATATTATTTTAATGTTATGCGTCGTTTGCGTAACGCCATTCGCCTAAAAAGGCCGGAATTGTGGGAAGACAATTCTTGGTTTTTACACCACGATAAAGCACCATCCCATACTGCCCTCGTAATTCGTTATCATTTCGCCAAAGCTCAACCCATATCGTTCCGCAACCACCATATTCACCTGATCTGGCGCCGTGCGACTTCTGGCTGTTCCCCAAGCTCAAAAGACCGCTCCGGGGACACGTTTTTTATACGATAGAGGAGATTCAAACCGCAGCGAAGACGGAACTGAAGGCCATCCTGGAAAGTGACTACAACCAGTGTTTCGAAGATTGGAAAATCCTTTGGCATAAGTGCATTGCATCGGGAGGCGATTACTTTGAAGGGTTTGAAATTGATTTGGAAGAATAAATAAAGAATTTTCAAAATAAATACGATGTCACCTTACTTTTTGGGCACAGTAGTATTTTTAAAAAAGTGAAATTTGTTGTAAACTCTTTAAAATATTACAGATAGATTCATTTGCTCAATTAAGAGGCTATATAAGAAGTTGTCTCTGAAACGGCTGAACTGATAAACTTAAAACGATCTTTCTACGGTGAATGTCGCTTTAAATCGTGCAGAACATTTTATTGGAAAACAAGAATAAAAATCCTTGCCTTTGCCTTTCAAAGTATTAATCCTTGTTGGCATCGAGTTGACTAACTTTTTACATGTGGGGGGCTGTTTTTCTTGAATTTTCCTTCACTTGATTTATCATCTAGTCATACTGATCAGCTTCTTATTGGATCGGGTTTTGACTTTATTAAATATTCTATTATTTACATTATGCCTTCTTCTGATATACTGAATGGTACTGTGAGGTCTGTTCATTATTTCTACGATTTCTGCATACATTTTTCCTCTTTTATGATGGTGTATTACTAACTCGCGTTCTTCCGGTTAAGTTTACTTAATTTTGTTAAATTTTAATACTGAAAGCTTTGAAATCTTCGTTCTCTTCGGAAGTCCACAGTTTCTGTAAGATTTCAAGTGACATTCATTGTAGATTGATTTTTTGTAGTGATCAGATGAATTTTGGATTAAAAACTTTAGTTTTTTGAGTCTTACAGTCTGTTAAGTAAGAGCGTGGCCGACTTTACCGACAGTTAATGAAAGATTTCGCTCTAATTCCTTCACGAGCCGATATAGGGAAGATTTATCCTTAATGCATTGTCAACAAAGGTTCAGTTGTCGTTGATCTTTTGAAAGAGAATCACGTTAAACGCCATGAGTGCTAAGTACGCGTTGCGCTACGAGGCTGTGTTCCTTTGCATCTACCCGAAAGGTCCCAAAATGTCGCAATCAGCGGCTGCTAAATATATGAGAAAGTTGAAGACATTTATACAGAAGTGGATACAACGATATAAAGTGGCTAAAAATATCGATGATTCACGAGTTCGTGGTTCGATAGGAAAAGTGAACAAAAAAGATGAAAAAAAGGATTGTGCATCCGTTTTCGCGGAATCCTGCTTTAACACTGCTGCAAAGACAAGCAAAATTAGTGACAAAAGTTTTAGATATATCCTACGAAACTATCCGAACCCTTCTTCATACTCATGATCTGAAATGGCGCAACACATTGAAGAAGCCCCTGTTGACTGAAAAACTTGTGACAAAGGGACTCACTTGGGCGCATGAAATTATTGATAGAGATTGTGAAAATGTAATTTTTACTGATGAACCTGGTCAACTTTCACCAATAGGCTTGTTCAGCGGACCGTAAAACATGGAATAAAGGTGCATCTTTGGGGCTGCTTCTCAAAGCAGGGATTCGGCACTTTGTACCTCTTTACTGACAACCTAAATGCCGAGAAAGTGATAAAAATCTACAAAAAGACCTTACTGTCATTTGCCAAACGATGGTTCGTCAGAAAAAAATGAAGATTGGATTCTGCAGAAGGACAACGATCTTAAACACCGCAGCAAGCTCTGTACTCAGTGGAAAACTCAATCTGGCATCGTTACATTGGATTGGCCGTCGCTGTTGCCCGATACAAATCCTATTCAAAATGTGTAGGCTTATATAAAGCAGAAGCTTCGTGGAAGACGCACATATACTTTGAAGCAGTTGTCTTACGAAATTCGCCGGATCTGGAGATCCTTGCCACTAGAATACGCCTTCAAATTAGTAGAAAGCATGCCTAGGAGATGCCAGGCAATTATCGACGCCGTTGGTGACTGGACATATTATTGACCAAACTGTATCATTATTTGTAATGTGTACAATGTATATATAAATATGAAAGTTTCATAAAATATTTTCTTTTTGTTATAAATTATACCGACCACGCTCTAACTTGATAGACTGTATGTATTTGTCAAAAAATTTGACTGGTGTATATGACCCCTTAAATCGCAATGTATTTGCTTGTTGACGTCGTTGCAATAGCGTAAAGTTCGGCTTATTCTTCTATGAGTTTATTTTCGCAATGCCTGTTTCCAGCAAGGCGGTGTGCCGCCTCATTTTACATGTCTAAACATGAACTCTACAAGTCCTTCATTATTCCCATCCTGCTATGTGGTACGGAGGCATGATCAATGTCATCATCTGATGAGTCGGCCTAAGGAGTGTTTGAGAGAAAGAATTTGCGAAAGATTTATGGTTCTTTCCGAATTGGTAACGCCACAGCCCATGGTTAGGTCTTGTTGTTCGGATGGATGAGAACAGGTCCAGCTTTGAAGGTACTCGATTCAGCGACCGCCGGTGGAAGTAGAGGAAGCGGAATACCTCCATTCCCTTAGAGAGATCCGGTGGAGAAGGTTCTTACTGTTCTTGGTAGTTTGAATTGAAAATTTAACCGGATTGTTAGAAGCAAATCCAGCCGTCTATGGTTTGTGGACAATAGTTTGTCATAATCGGTATAAAAATGACTTGCTGCAATTGCATTTGGGGCAACATATATCGGTACACGCATTTTCTTATGGCAAGGTTTGCGTAACCGTAACAGAAATGCATTTGTGAATGATCTTCGGATGATTTTCGGATTAAAAGGCGATCGCAACTTCTCAAGAGTGTTTAAACTTGAGACTACTTGAAATTCTCCACAGTATCAAATCTATTTACATGTGTATGTCGATTTGTTTAACAAAGTAATTTTGTTAGTTGACGACCTAAATAAGATTTTCACAAACACGTCTTCCACTAAATGCACCTCTCTATAGAAATAAGTCTCAAGTCTTAAGCGATTTATAAAACTCGAGAGTTAAACTAATTTCATTTTTTCCTCGATAAATTCTCTGTTCAAAAACCAGCAATAATTAAGGTTATTTGAAACTGATTTGCTTTGGATTTTAAATTCTTTCTAGTTAATTTCCTAGTGAGCTGTTCCGCCTTCTCCAATGCTACACATTAGTACTAACTCACTTGTCGCTCTTAGCACACCTGTGTGCTCAGCACTTCCTAACTTATATTAACACCTATTCACCTAACTTTCCACACGAAGTTATTTATTTTATGATTGTCTTCAACGCAAGGCAGCCTCACAGCTGTTTTTCCATGCTCCTAATTAGTTGCGCACTAGTGTGGCGTATGCTCACACGCTCGCACTCGAATGTTGGTTTCCTTCTCGTAATTTTCTACGCGCGTATTTTCACACCTTTGCTGCTTTTGTTCTTTGTTTTTTAATTGTCCTTATCAGTTATCAAGGTGCGAATTTTGCGTTTGAATGCTTCTTCGATTATCGAAAGTGTTAAGACAGCAGCAAAATGTGGTGTAAGCAGTAACTGGGTTAAGACGCATATGTATTTTTGTGAGATAATATGGAAATTCGATTGAAAAGTAGGTATACAGTTTTATTCCTGAATTTTCTATAATTTTTGGTGTGTTCAAATCAAGGTAAAAGATCCCTCGCAGTGTTTACATATGTATGTAGTTCAATGCCGAGCTTTTATGATAGTTATTTTTCGACAGAGTTATCTTTAGCTTTTAACGCCACTAAAATTATAAAAGTAGTTTTCTGAAAGTTGATACAACTGTAGACCATCTGTTAAACATAAGCGTCGGACAACGTTTATGTATGTAAGGCAATTTTAAATTAAATCCGAAAAACTTTACAAGAACTTCAAGAAATTTATAGTAAAAGTGTCTGTTCCAGAAAAGTTCTACACCAAAACGATCTTCCATTTTGTATATGTCCTAAATTATCCCAAAATTTATCGCCAATCAATCAACTGAACGACTTAAAGTGTAGTACGCAATCCAGTGTCTCTTGAGACATTAAATGAACTCGACTTCGAATGGCTATAAAAAAACTTTCGGCGAAAAAAAAATAGTAATTTATACATATCAGGGAACATATAATAAGGGAATCTCCCGATGTTTTAACATAAAGTATGGGAGCAACATACTAATTTATATTATGGCCATGAAAATGAGCTTCGGCTGGGTTGGCCTTCAGTGCCTTTAGCGAAAACCTTGTAATGTTGTTATATACACTTAGGAGGTCGAAAAAAGGCATTTTTCAAGAATTTTTTCTAAGCAAACTATTTGGTTTATTGATGTGAAACTTAGCAGGTATATTATGACAACCTTAAACTATACTCACATATTTTTTATTGCGAAAAATAATTATCGGCAACGTTGATATTGCCAAGTTTGCAGAGGTCCGCAAAAATAAGTCCTCTTGCGGTGAGCACGATATCTCTGGACTGGATCAAAGACCAAGACCAAATAAATTTGATTAATATCATAAATAAACTAGTGATTGGTCGAAGGAATTAGCAAAAAAAAAAATTTTTTTGACAAAATGGCGGCTACTCAAAATAAAAGTATCGATTTTCGACCAAAATTCGGGTCTTTAATTGTTTATAAAAATATAAATTTTTCATCGGATGGGGAAATCCTTCGATCAATTACTAAAAAATATAGTTAAGAAGCTTGTCTAAAAATTTTAGACCGATCGGTTCAGCCGTTTCTGAGAAATCTTGCTCACCGACTTTGAAAACACCGTTTCGAGAAAAACGAGTTTAAAGTTTTGAAAGCACTTTACATGTAGTCGGCGCGCCTTCACCAATGTGTCCATAACTTGGAAAATATTCATCGGATCGACGTGAAATGTGAATACTCAGATATATATATATATTAAGAAGACGGGAAAAAAATCGATTTTTTGAAAATCCTGACTGTTATAACCCCTTCAAGGGAGCGAACACGGTGACGCACACAAAAGGTTGTACAAATTTAAGAATAAGAATTGTGTTGTATTGTAAAAATTGACCAGTCCGAGTCAAATTTGATCAGATGTTCATATTTGGTTCCTAACTTATCAGTCCGGGTCAAATTTGATCAAATGTTCAAAGGTGATCAGATGTTCAAATTTGAAAGCTGACTAAGTTTAAACAGTGTTCGCCCCTCGCATTTTCATTCGATGATTTGATAAGGTTCTTTGTTCGTTCCGAAGGTATTTTTTTTTAGCTGAAACTACCCTTCCTAAAATACATACGAAGAGAGTGGCAGCTTAGTTGAAGTTATTAGAATTTATTTCAATCTATTGTTAGTGTACGTGCTGACTATAAATATCTCAGCACTCGGTCCTTTATTACTTCAAACTCATTTGCGTCGAAATTCCAAATAAAACCGTCTTTATGCATCAGCTGTCGCTCCGTGAGAGGTTAATTTTTTAAGTGAAATTTACTATATATATAAAATATATTTGAGGTTGAATTCCGACTATTTAAAACAGAAAATATGTTACTGAAATTTCAAACATCCAAGCATATTTTGAATTTAAAGCATCCTTCACCACCTCAAGAGTTCTTTGCTGGGTGTACTCAGATCCAGGTAGCTGTGTGTGGATGTGCTCATATTTACTTTTATCCTTAATATGTGTGTTTGCTTTTTCACACTTCAATAATAGCTCTTCATGTTGTTCACCCAAACGCTCACATACAGTGCCCGCAAATAGTGTTGTTTACTTAGCAACTTGCACAGCGTATTTGACGCTTGCCAAGCGAACCGAAAACTGTCGGTGAAATTCATTTAATGTGTTTACACTCGAACATCGCTTCATTAATTTGTTTTTCGTCTTTACGTTGTCCTTGTCTCAGTATTCGTCTCATTTATTCATTCAGTCTTCTAATTCATTTAATTTGCTGCAATTAGTTGAATTCAATTTTGTGGAAAAGAATGGCATATTTGCTTTGAAAATTTACACACACACATACATAAACGCACAAATATTTGCACAAACTATTTAATATTTAAATTTTCTGCTTGAGACATGTTCTAATTTAATTAAGTGGTTGTAAGAGTTGCGTATTTTCGAAGTGCGATTTCTAGAGGTGCGGAAGTAATTTGCTTTTGTGCTAAATTAATAAGCTTAGGAAGTATTTTCCGTTAAATAAAATAAATTAAGCCAATAATTTGGGTATCCTAGTGAAGTAATTTCAAGAGTTTTACAATTTTAAAGGTATATGTACATATATATTTACCAATATTTTAAGGATATGAAGTAAAAGTTTGTAAGAATAAATTAAATATGTTTCGATTTACACGTGATCTACGACGGGGCTCGTAGTGTTCTCCGTGCTAAAAAAAACTATCTACTCGAAGGTGTTATACAAAATGGCGTTAAAAAAATGAAACCCAGAATTTTTTTTAGTTGTTGACCTGACTTTTGATTTTTGATCAGAACAAAAATTTTAGTTCTTTGATTGGGTAATTATGAACGTATACACCCTGACAAGAAAGTATTTGAAGTGATGCGCATGTGTCAACGCTTCGTCCAATCGTCAAAATATTTTTTATAGGCCTTCCCGGAAAGGCCTTCAGCTCCCGCGTCGAAATTGTTTTGATGCCTTCAATTGAGTCGAAGTGTATTCTCTGAAGTGCATATTTTAGTGTGGAGAATAAGGAAAAGTCACAGGGGACCATATCAGGTGAATGCGGTGCTTGCTCAATGATATTTGCTGAGTGTTTGGCTAAAAACTCATTCACAATGATGGCTTTGTGCGATGGTGCATTATCATGATGAAGAATCCACGAAACCTCTTCATACTCATTGAACTAGATCAATCTCTAAGTAGGCTACAGCTGATAATAAATTAGTAATAACTGTGGCTCCTCACGGTAATACATACCCTATAAATGCTGTTGCTGTTACTAAAAACATGAAATGTAGTTTCTACAATTGGGTTTTTTACTTCTTTACTAGGAATTTTATTCTTCCTATTCATCATTGTTGGCCCACAAACTCGGACGTTTACGACGGATAACGTCTCGTAAGGGCCACATAACACCAAGATAATACTCTTTGTTGACGGTTTAACCAGTTGGAACGTTTTCATAGTGGATGACACCACAAATATCGGAAAAACAATGAGCATTAGCTTCACTTTCGATCGCCTTTGGCGTGGTTTTTTCGTTTTTGGCCAGCCTTTGGACCTCCATTCGGGTGATTGCGGGTTCGTAAGTGGGTCATATTCGTAGACCCATGTCTCGTCACCAGTAATTATGCGTTACATGAAGGTAAGATCCGAATTAGCATCGATCTAGCATGTCTGCAGCGACCTGCTCTGGATCCTTTTTTTGAAGGAATTTCAGCTCTATCAGAACAAGTCTTGCAGCAGCGCGTTGCGCGTTGCATGCACAATTTTTCCCTTTTGAGGTCGACTGACACAAACATCTGCTGTAAATACAGTGGTTGACAGACCCTTGATTCCGATCGTTCGATTTGTATGGCAGCTATATACTATAGTCAGCCGACCTGAACAATTTCTTCCGATAACACATTTTTTTAATGAACAATAACTCTTACCAAATTTCATGCAAGCATTTGATTCCGGTTTGTATAGTATCTATATGCTATAGTAATCCGATCTGAAAAATTTTTTCGGAGATTATAATCCATGTCAAATTTCGTGAAGATACCACGTCAAACGTAAAAGTTTTCCATACAAGAACTTGATTCCGATCGTTCAGTTTGTATGGCAATTATGAAAATGTTTTTTTTTTTGTTTGTTTGTTATTTTTTTTTGTTTTTCGTTGGATTTGGCTCGTCGATGCTGTTTTGTTTCGGGCTCATACGCATAGATCCATGATTCGTCACCTGCGACGATCTTATAAACGTCTTTTAAAGCACCGCGATCGTATGTTTTCAGCATTTCTTTATACCAACCCACACGAGCCTTTTTTTGAGCGATTGTCAAATTGTGCGGGATCCAACGAGAACAAACCATTTTTACGGCCAGGTGTTCATGCAATATCGAATGTATGCTGGTGGAAGAAATGCATAGGCATGCCTCTATCTGAAGGTATGTTACATGACGGTTTTGCATTATCAGTATCATTTCACGAACGGCATCGATGTTTTCTGGCACAACGGCTTTTTTTGAACAACCTTCACGGAGTTCGCCTTTGAGCGAGCGTCGGCCACGATTGAATTCGTTGTACCAAAGGGGAATTATCATTCGAAAGAACATTCTTTGGCATGCATTTTTTGAAGATTATCTCTTTCAAATGTTGGCCACGGCTACGTCTCAGATGGTCCGTCCGTTTAGTCCAATTTTCGATGACTCATTCCAGCATTTCGACTGGTAGCTGGTGAATTACATGCGTGATGTTTCGTTGCAAAGCCTGAATCGAAGCGGGATGGTCCGCATAGACCTCAGACTAGAAATATCCCCACTGGAAAAAATCTAACAGTGTGATATCACACGATCTTGGAAGCCAATCGACCTGCGTAAAATTATCTTCTCACCGAAGTCTCTCAATAAATCCATTGATTAATGTGATGTGGGGGAAGTATTGCACTCTTAATGAAACCAAATGTAGTCGAGATCACGAGGTTCAGTTTCAGGTATCAAATAGTTGGTTATCATGGCGCGATAGCGGTCGCCATTGACGGTTACATTCCCACCGGCATCATTTTTGAAGAAATATGGACCGATGATTTCACCGGCCCACAAACTATCTATTTAGTCGCATATTATCCAATAAAGAATGCGGGATCTCAAGTTGGGTCAGTAGACCTTTTTATTGTGAGCATAAGTTGAGCGGAACGCGCGAAACACATTTTTTACAGAACAAGAGTTTTCGTAGTAAAGTTGAATAATTTGTAAACGTTGTTCAGGCGTAAGATTCTTCATGACAAAATGCCAAACAATACTGCGCAAAGATAACACGACAGCTTGACACGACTCACAGGTGATCTGTCAAAAAAAGGGCTATTGTAAACAGTACCTCTACTTCAATCAGTCGTTATTTGAAGTTCCCGTTGAAGAGTTAATATGAATTTGAGAAGAGTTGCCACCTGTTTGCATTAACTTTGACATGATTATTTTAAAAAGAAATGAAATTATTCCAAGTTTTGGCATGTTGGTATTGTAATCTCCTTTAGAATACGAAATTTCGTTATAGATAATTATACATTGGTAACATTGCAGGTCTACCACATTTTTAATTTTTGTAATAATTGAAATATAAAATATACATAAGAATATTTTAAATTCACTTCATGTTTAAAAGATCAAACATCATCTTACTTAAGACTGATCTACCTCGGCGGATATGTTAAAAGAGATCTGAAGCTTCATCAACGGAAAAGAAAATATAGATTGAGCTTTTGGAATGTTGATATAAAGGAAAAAATTCTACAGGTGTTTCTTTAGAAAATTTTTAAAAAGAAAAAAAAAATCTGCTAGTCTCTTAGAAATGTGTTTAAGAACTTTCCACCACTCCCTTGTCTATTACAATATCATGCAAGTCGAGGTTAGTGATTTATCGAGAGACGGGGGTCATTTGAAGAGAGTACTGTACATTTACGTATCCGTACGCGCTACTTAGCAATGGCGCACCGTGCTTTACATTTGCTCTTCCAAGCAACGGACATAAAAACAAATGTTTACTCTTAAGTGGGTAACCCGACTAACTTGGTGCAAAACTCGACTAACTTGAAATTGAATGAAGTTTGCTTTAATGGTTTTCGCTTATGGCTTAAGTTGAGTTTGGATTCCAATATGAAATTTTTATTCTTATAACCCACTCAATCATCTCCAAGCATGTAAATCTAATCAAAAACTAGACAAAGTCTTAGCAGTCAGTTACCACATCTATGCAGAAAACCGCAAATAATACGCCGCGACTTTGTAAACAAATAACAGCAGCAACATAACGGAATATTGTAGAATAACTAAGCACACTCATACTCATCTGCTTATACTGGAAAACTTTCAGCTTCAATATTCCATTTAATTGTAGTATGAAACTTTCTTTTGACAGTTTGGCTTGGCTGCTGTGCAATATCAAAGACCTATTAGACAACCGAACCGGGCACAGCCGAAAGCATAGCAGAAAATTAATTGCAACATGCAATTATTTTATGTGTTGTAGCAACAGATGCACACACGATGAAGATTAACAATATAGTTTTTGACTTTTGCCAGTTTCATTTAGTTTCGTTGAGAGCGTAAGGCCCGAAATTGTAGGAGGCAAATCGGCGCTGATGGCGGTGGCGGTAGCGTTGGTGGTCATGTCGTGTATGGTGTGTGCTAAGCAAGGTTTTTGTCAGAACTAAAAGTGCGAAGCCATCAAAAAAGTTGCAAACAACAAATTCGACAAAAACTATGCGCAACAGAACACAAAGTCGTGCGTGGAATTACACGCCGAAGTGCTATATATGTAGATATGTAAGTAATAATACATAGTAAATTTAAAAGCGAGTGGAAAAGACGCGTGTTTTACGGCGGAGAGACAGTGTTGCAAGCGCCACTAAAATGAAAATGGCCAAAAGTGAGTGTGTGTGTGGCGTATTTATGCTTTTGCTTGTGTAAAGGATTATTAGGGCAGAGCTCACAAAAGTGGAATTTCCGGTTACGACTAGTGGTGGCCTTTTTATAGTTTCGTAGGTCCTGTAACTCCTGGTAGTTTTGCCCAAAAATAAAACTAAAGGCAGAAAACTGACACATTCGATTTTCTCAAGTATCTCTTCATACGAATTTGTTATCACCAAATTCATTCGACAAAGGAAGAAACATGTAGTTATCACTTGGTGTTAGTTCCGGATCTTAAAGCGGACGTATAAAAACTTTCTAATCTAGTTTCCAACCCTTCTGACGAGTCATTATCTTATATCTTGGATTGGCGTTTGCCTTGGCTCAATATGATTGAGATTCAGAAGCGATTCGGAAATTAGGTTCATGAGGTTTCATTGTGTGCAAGTTTCAGCTCCTGGGCAATCGAAAAAGTGCTAACATATTTTCGAAAATTGACCTTCTATACCCTTCTAACGCCAAATAACGTAAACTGTCCACGCAACGAGAGGTAAATGTTGAACCTTATATAACTAGTTAATTGAAAAGTCCTCGGCCATCCATAGTAAAAACAATTTTTTTGTGGCAAAATTCGTTTTTTTATTCAACAGAGTCCCCTTCAAGGGTGATATAATGTTTATAGCGACCTTCCAACTTTTCGATACCATTTTTATACTCTTGTTGTAGTACAATTTGTTCTTTGCTTCAAGAAAGGCCTCAGTTCCGGTGATTCTTTCGATGAAAATTTTTTCCCAGCGAGCACTCTTTTTTTGATCTGAGCACTGAAAAAAATGCTACGTAAACGTACGCTTGGTAGTTCCACGCTTTAGAGCGTGAATGATGGAGCCATGTTTCATCTATTGTCATATATCGAAGAAAAAACTCGAGTTTATTTCGCTGGAACATCACCAAACACTGCTCCAAATCATCAACTCGTAGATTTTTTGGTCAAAATTGAGCTCGCGCCGCACCCACTTTGCATAGATCTTTCTCATACCAAATGATATGATGTACACGTTTAATTGATATCTTTAGAATGGTAGCTAACTCGAACAACTTCTCTTTACGATCAACCAAAATTATTTTGTCGACGTCTTGATGTTTACCTTGGTAACAACCACTTTTGGGAGTCCACTGCTTCTTCTTCGGAGCTCATTTCACCACGTCTAAACTTAGCGTATTAGTCTGTCATGGTTGAACTTCCTTGGACAGTGTCCGAAAAGTCGTCATCAAGCCAATTTTTTTTTGTTAGCTTTTAAAGGATTTTTCACAGCCATCAGTGAATTCTTCATTCACGCTTAAAGATCTGTTAAACTTTAATGAGCGTCATATCTCCTTCACATCCTTCATGTTACGCTTCGACAGTAGAGATCTGGACCATAATTTCCACATTAATAGCTGGTTTTAACTACCCTAATAATCGGAAGCTTAGATACAACAATTCCGCCGAATTCGTCCCGACAAACGTGAATACGAACTCTTCAGCCAATGTTTAGGCGAGCAGCATAAAGCAAGTTTGTTGTGTCTGAGGATTCATATGAACGCATACGATGTGCGTGAGTAAGTGTGAGAAGGCCGCCGTTGCGAAAGTGGCAAATAGCAGTGCGAAGACATCTCGCCACAAGAAGTTGCAACTTGCCTTGCCATCCCAAAGCCATTCCTCCGCTTTATCTCATCGACATGCAACGAGTGCTTTGTGGGCGAGTGCATTCGAGTCGTTGCATTTTAACTGCGAAAAACTAATTAAGTTTTGAGTTTAAGTGTAAATAATTTCTTTTCGGTTTCGCCACAAAGCGACTTGCCAAATTGCTCCAAATAACATAGTTTTACGAGGGTCGGACTTTGAATGTATGGAATGCGTATTTGTGGTTATGCGTATGCATGGCATCTGAAGAATGTGCGGTGGAAATCTCGCGAGTGCCACCGCGCTGCGGTTGTCTCTTTTAATACGGATGTGCATGGCGAAGTACTCCCAATTGCTGTGTTTCCACTTTCCATCATAACTTTGCTTTGCATAAAAACTTTGCGCGTACTAGTTTTACTGTGTCTGTTAACGGGTTTAAACTGCTTGCTGCCAATAGTGTTTTAGTTCTGAAGGATGAGGACCTAAAAATAATTTCGAACTAATTTCTTTACCCAATCGACAAATGTCGAATAATTTAGCGTCAATAGCGTGTTCCGACTATTAAAAAAAAAGGATGATAAGAAAAAAATATAAATTGGAAATGATTTAAAGAAGTGTGAGCTGAGACATTATTTTATCTAAAATTTCAGAAATCTGAAAAAAATATAGACAAAATCAAATTTCCAAGATGAAAAGACTCTCTAAAGCTAAATTTTTTTAATAAATAAAAGTTTTCTTCGTCGGCTGCGTACCGGAAATCCGCATATGATCATTGAGAGGCAAACCTGGGTGATTCCTTCGAGCTCTATTCTTTGAGATCCTGAATTGAACACATTATATTATATTAGGTAAGGTTAAGCTAGGTTTAATGGCCGATGCAGAGAACGCACCTGGACTGTTAATTGCAGTTCTTTGTGAAGCTTCAAAAATAAATCTTATATAGTTCGCACTTCTAAGCCAGATCTTGCGATCAACCTTGGGCCAAAAAAATTATTATGACAGCGATTTTCCGATTGTAGCATGGTGCTGGCCAAGCTTCGCGAAATCTAACTATCTAGGAGTGGGGATCACCTACTGTTCTGCTGATAGCGGAGCTAGGGTAGCGATTCCGCTGGGGCTTGTCACTCAGATTAGTCTTATCACAAAATAACTCGATGCTATTGGTAACGAGATTACACATTCCTTTATCAGCACATAACGTACGGGTAGTGAGCTCAAGGGTAGTATCGCCGCTCTGCTGTCAGATTGGAGGGACACTTATTTGAAGGAGTCTTATATTATATTACACTTAGATCATTTCTTTTTTGGTGATGTTAGCTGTCTGTCTCCGAGTTGTTATTTTATGTTGCTGGAAGAAATTTGTTATTCATAAATATCTAATATCAATCAGCGCACATGTCAGATATGACTGTCGAAGATGTAGATCGGTTGATAAAATTAATAAATTAAATTCTGACAATTGGTTACTCTGCCTTGGTAAAGCGAGCAAATGTAGTGACAATCGTGGTGTGGCAGTTAGAGGCTCCTACTACCACTAAGCCGAAGCAGAGTTCATCCGTTCCCATGTCATTCGAGCTTCGAACTTTTATCTCTCTTTTCTACAACAACAGCATCAATATTTAATTCTTCTTGCGACCACTGTCAACAGAAATGATAGTTGTAGGTTTCGTCAAACACTCGAGCAATTTTCTGCAATGAATGACATTACATAAAATTCAAAAGTCATACTGAGATGGGGCTCCATATGCCAGATGTCATTAAACCCTTTTCAAAAATAGGGATAAAAGCTTGTTCAATCCTTTAATGATGATGTCATAGCTTTGCAGAAACTTGCCTACTTGCTCTTTCCTGCTTGGGAATATTCCTAGAAACTGAGCGCAGTCTTCGGTTTTAGGATGTATTATTGGGAAATAAGATACGTTTTTTGTATGTTCATAGAAAAATAGATTAGAATCCTTCGATGAGATTGTGAACAAGATTTTTTCATTTCACATTTGTTTTAATTGGCTTGCTGAGACCATTAAGGCCCAGGCACAGAAAGCATTTTGTGTTGCAACTCCACTTTACTTATAATTTTTGTTAGGGTATAGGCATATAACAGTTATGTATGAAAATTTTAAGCACATATTTCCGTTCCCTAACCACTGTATCATCATATTTCGCTTTTACGCGAATTCAAGATGAATCATACACGCTCACGTGCACAGCGAAATTAGTTGAATAAAATACTTTCGCCCGCATGTGTGTTTTGAATATTCGCACGCATAAATTTAGCATCTGCAGATCTGCATAATCTCGCGGAGTGAATTGCTCCTCAGTTCAGAGGGTAAATTGGTAAATATTTGCTAACAGATAGTATTTACCAGCGCATGTACATAAGTATATGGATGTAGGTATATTTTGTACGCAGGTGCATAAACTCACTGCTTTGTTTATATTTTCTGTATTTCATAAACAAACATAAATGTAGCGTGTATTTACATATATCGAAGAAAAAAAAAAAGTAAGCTTGTCGAGAATAAGATTGTGGCTGATTCTCATAGAAAGTTTGCTAATTTGAGATATTAGTGCGACTTTAACTCAAAAGCAATTCAGTACCATCTGGTCCAAAAAAGAAAATTTTAAATAAATTCTTTATATGCAAACATAGTACTATGTGGACTGACGTGCGTGACATTGGTAGGATTTTAACTAATAAATGTGGTCTTTACAATATGCAGCATAATATCACACTTCCAAAGAGTAATTCGGCAAAGCTCGAAGCTTTAGGTCAAAAAGCAAAAAGTCGGCATTAACTGGTCATCCTATAATACTGAATTTAAAGTAATGAACTACGAGCAGCTGTATGTCCGTCGTTCGAATGTCCGCCTTATATCGCGATGAAATCTAGTACACATTTACATAAAATTCAAAAGTCATTCATTTGGCTCTCTAAAGAAATTTGTATCTTATATGAGCGCAGTTTGACCGTTTAAGGGGGTATTCTATTATAGAAGCATGAATTTCAGGTAATTTTTAAAGTGTCGTAAAAAAAGGCAATTAATTTTTTTACTATCCATTTTTTTATTTGTTATTTATTTATTTTTGAAGAGTACAGAAAAAAATTAAAAACTAAAAAAAGTAAAAAATTTTAAAAATTATGAGCTGACGAACTGGGGGGTCTCTAAAAATTTCCACGTGACCATGCCCATGATTTCAACCCTCCTTGTTATCTGAAACCAAAAAAAAAAGATTATTAATCTAGAATAAAGTCGCAATGGTCGGAACTACGGAAAAGTGGGAAACATTTTTTTAACAAAATGGCGACTGCCTGAAAAAAATTTTTTTGATCACTTTTTCTGACTATTTCGAATTTTTTAAAAATAATAAAAATACAAATTTTGGGATGGGGCTAGTTCCAACCATAGACAAGCCTATAAAGAAGACTCTGTAAAAATTTCAAGTAAATCGGTGCAGTAGAATCTGAGAAATCGTGGCCATCGTTCCGAAAAAGTCAGTTTTGAGAAAAACGCGTTTAAAGTTTACCTAATGTATTTTGTTAGATTAGTTCCCGCCGAACCAGTTTGGATGCCGGGTAAGAAAAATGCCTATATCTCCGAAAATAATTTGAATTTTGAAAAATCCTCTTGCACACATATTCCTGAATAGTTAAACTTTGAAAATATATAAAAAAAAATTTCGAGTTTTTTTAATTTCTAGACTAGAATACCCCCTTAATTATATATAAAATTATATTACTAAGCTCCAAATTAAGGAAAAAATTTTAAAAGGTAGGTGTGGTTCGGCTCTCTAATAAACCGAAATTGCTTAGCACAAGTTTACCTAGCATTTCATTACATCTTGTGTGGTTTAGCTACTTTAAGTAGGATACCTCAGTAATAAATACATCAGAAGAACTAAATTTCATAGAAAAATCGGTACTAAAAGGCTTTATAACAATCGGTGTAATAATTGAACAATAGGCTGGCCCACATTTCATATTTAGTTGAAAACATAAATATCAGGAACTACTCAACTCGAACAGCTTCATCAAAAATTTGTGTACAAGATTGTCCTTGCATTCATACTACTTCTTTCTTACTTCTCTCAAATAATACAATTTTATATTAAACCTGTTTCTTTCACTCTACAGTATGTAATCAAGCTCAAATTAGGCTATCGGAATAAAACTTTACTCAAAAAGTGCCGTTGAGCTGCGTAAAATGGTCGAAATGAGGATTTTGAGGGGTCATGTTCATCTTAAAAGTCATATCAGTCATTATGTATATTAATACAATTTGCAGAGCATCCATTTCTGGAACGTAATATGCTGTGATGGTGATAAAGTTGGGTCAATACTAATTTTTGTTCAAAATATATGTATGGGTTCTAAATCTGATGTTTGACGTATCTTAATAAAATTCGGAGAACACCTTTATGTGGCGTTAATATGTCGAGTTGCCAAAAAAATATAAAATCGTTTGAATTATACCATTGGTCGTCTTATATTTATATAAAATTCAGTGATAATGTTTTCATATATACTATTCTGTCCAAAAAGGTGACATTGGAATTTAAACTGCACGCGTCGAAGGATTTAAAGCATTTTTTTTAGGTTGGTAGTACTGTCAGCCACATTTATGTCAAATTTCATGTCAAAATATTCATTAGTGTTCGAGATACGTGTCGTTTTGTGAGCTGCTAAAAGTGAGTTTTTCGTTTTTTGCGATGTCGAAATTTGTTGAGCAAAGAATTTGCATTAAATTTTGTTTACGGAAGCAATTTTCTGCTGCGGATACGTTGAGGATGGTGCAGAAAGCCTTTGGTAATGAAGTTATGTCTAAAAAAATGTTTACAAGTGGTATAGTGAGTTCCAAGCCGGCCGTGAACGTGTCGAAGACGAAGAGTGTCCAGGGCGACCATCAACCTTAACCGACGAAGCTCACGTTTAACAAATCAAAGATTTGGTGTGAAACGATGCTTTCCGACCACCAGGGTGTCATGAAATGCATTATAACTGGCGGTGAGGCTTGGATCTATGCTTACGACCCCGAAACAACCGATCAATCGAGCGAATATAGTGCCAAAAGAGAGCCGAGAGCAAAAAAATCGCGCAAAAGTCGCTCAAAAATCAAGGTCATGTTGCCTGTTTTCTTCGATTATCATGGTGTTGTGCTTTATGAATTCCTTCCAACCGGTCAAACAGTCAACAACGAATATTATTTGAACGTTATGCGTCGTTTGCGTAACGCTATCCGCCTAAAAAGGCCGAAATTGTGGAAAGACAATTCTTGGTTATTACACCACGATAATGCATCATCCCATACTGCCCTCGTAATTCGTGATCATTTCATTTCAAAAACTCAACCCATATCGTTCCGCAACCACCGTAATCACCTGATCTGGGGTCGTGCGACTTCTGGCTGTTAACCAAGCTCAAAAGACCGCTCCGGGGACACCGTTTTTATACGATAGAGGGGATTCAAATCGCAGCGAACACGGAACTGAAGGCCATCTCGGAAAGTGACTACAACCAGTGTTTCGAAGATTGGAAAATCCGTTGGCATAAGTGCATTGCATTGGGAGGGGATTACTTTGAAGGGGATGAAATTGATTTTGAAGAATAAATAAAGAATTTTCAAAATAAATATTATGTCACCTTATTTTTTGGGCACATTATATGTATATTTAAGGGGCTATACTAGTGTAACACATAAAAAATTAGTCGATTTTCGACAATTTTGTTAAAAGAAAACGCTCGATCGAATGTTCCGAAGCTCTCTGGACATAATAAGGTATATTTTCAGCTATATTACATTTTTTTTTTACAAAAATATTGAAAAAGAACGGAGTTATGTGCTGTCCTCGGAGGTGCCAAAAAAAGGTAGCTGAAACAAACTAATTCAAAAAAGTTTTCAAAGCTGAAAGTATTTACTATACAATTACCTACATATAACAAAAATTAACAAAATTTCATAGTTCTGAAAAAAGTATCATTTTATTTTGGTAAAATCATGGTAGTTTCTTAATGCTAGTTTGACAAGTTTCAACCAATCAAAAAGATCCCAGGTCATTGTATAGTCAAAATATTTATTCAAAAATACTCAGTTTCAATTTGAAGTTGATCGATCAATTTCTCTTTGAGTTATGATGTTAGTAATTTTGAAAAGTGTTTAAAGTTTCAGGTGGACCGATTTATATTCAAGATTTTAATAAACTATCAGCAAAAAAAAAAATAAGTTTCTGAAAGTGTCACACTGGTATAGCTCCTTTAATGAAAATCGGTTCATAAATTATCTTTATTTGCTTAACTTTAAAAAAATATATATAAAAGAGCAAGGAAGAGCAAAGTTCGGATAAAACCGAAAATTTCATACTCTTCAAACTTGTCGGGACCAAAGGGAAAATTGAACCATTTGTAGCACACAGATATACTATTATCAGGAAAGGACTCTCTAAGGAATGTCAGTGCTCTATTCGTGCAAAGATCTATCCTGATATATTGGGTAGCCAAAAAAGTCTTTTCCTATTTCTAATCAAACTTCAACTTATTTTTTTTTATATTTGTACTAATAACATGTGCCATTTTGGTCGACAACTTTTTGCAAGTTTTTTGCTAAAGACATTATTCTGTCAGTGTAAAACTCTCATCAGTGGAATTCGAAAGATCAAAATTTCCAGAACGGAAGCGAGCGAACCATTGTTGTGCTACACGAACTGATACAGCATCATCACCGTAAATTTCACAAATTTCATTGATGGCTTGCGTGGCATTCTTCCGTTTGTTATACAAAAATTTCAAAATATAGCGAATTTTTTCACTTTTTCACTAATTTTTTAACAGCTGTAACATTATTTCAAATTCCCAAACATTGTTTTTTGGTTACATGAAGCTTAAAAAATCACCTTTCCAACATTATATAGTATGACACATCTATTGACAAAATACGAAAAAAAGTTTGTCGACTACCAGAAATGTTTCGGATACCTTATGGGATTCATAGTTTAATGTGAAATCGGGTCATATATTACGCTTCTTTGCTTTACTCTAAACAAAATATTTAAAAATTGTCAGCGTGATGAGCGAACTAGTCTCACGGTTTTGGTGGTAACCATCTGAAACTTTGTACGTATCCAAAAGAAATTGTACATTTGACGGTACCACCGATATCGGTACACTATAGCATACAGCTGTAGTACATATATACCAGGTGTACCGGCATAAATTGAGCTGTTTTTTGTGAAAATGGAGTACTAATTTTGAATGGGAAAGTAAAATAATTTACTCAAACTATTGTGCATTGCTTATTACACATTTTGACGATCTTTCTTCTCAGCCAATACGTGTCCCATCGATGAAAACAAATGGTAATCGAAAGGGACCAAGTCTGGTGAATACAGTGGGTGGGATAGCAGCTCTAAGCCAAACACTATGATTGTACTCTGAATCGATTTTGGTTTGGTGGATCGTTAGAAAATTACTTTGCCGCGTCTTCAGGTCCACTCTGGTCGTTTGTCGATCAATGCAAGGTTCAAATTGTTCAATTGTTGCCGGTAGCTATTAGTATTAACAGTTTCACAATGGTTTAGAAGGTCGCGAATTACCACATCCTTCTGAGAATTGTCTTTTTATCGAATCGATTTGTTTTTGCAGTCTTTGATGATGCAGATTTTGAAGACTGTCCCGGATAAACCCTTTATTTTCCCCGTTTTAGATTCTTAAAATAAATCCAGTGACAACTCGTTTCTTTCGTGAATTAGAAGCAAAATTTCACAAGTGTTCTTCGGTTTTCTCTTAGTCTTTCATTCAATTCACTGTTTGGAACTTTCGAACCTTTCCTATAGCTTTCAAAATGTCTGAAGTTGTTTTGTGTGCAACATTTGCATGGCTGCCATTTGCTTTTGACTTAAAGTGTCATCTTCATCAAATAATGTTTGCAGTTCGGTGTCTTCGAACTTTTTTGTTGGTCTTCCACGTTCTTCATTTCTCCCATCAAAATCATTGGCTCTGAAACGTTGAAACCATCTTTTTATGTTGCTTCTGACAGAGCATGATCACCATATGCCTCGGACTCTGCACCAGCTTTCTTCAAATGGAGACAAAAAATCTATGCTTTTTGCAAATCATCACTTTTCGTTGCAAAATTTGACATTTTCAATACAAATGATGCTGTTTTTTTAATAACTGTAAGTTTATTGAATATACAAGTACTTGATATATTTTTTTGCCAACCAAACAGAAAAAACGTAAGGCGCGTTCACATCACATTCCTACCAACACATTGTGTTTTTAACGCTCACTTCAGACAGGCGCATTCTGGTAACATTGATCCTGACTCTCCTGGTGGTTTGAAAAAAAAAAAAAACAAAAATCAAAAGAAATTCTTAATCAGTAAGGATGCTGTTATAGTCCGGGAACACGAACAAAAAATTTTTTGAAACAGTTTTCTGAAAATAAAAATCATTTTTTACGCTTTTTTTTGAAATTCCGGAATTTTTTTAAATATTAAAAGCAAAAATTTTGACACGATGTTGATAGGAACGCTAAAGAATTATATAAAGAAGGTTCACACAAAATTCCAAGTAAATCGGTTGTGTAGAACTTGGGATAATGCCGGTACCGTGTGGAAAAAGGTAGTTTCGAGAAAAACGCGTTTAAAGTTTAGGAGACAATTCTAGTTCACGGACGCCTCCTCACAAAATCGGCTGGATCTCCGGAAATAGGTCAAATTTTGAAAAATCCTTCAATCCCAAGGTCATATTTTTGAAAGAAGAAAAAAATCGAATTTTTCAAAATTCTAGAGTAGAATATCCCCTCAAGTAGTTTTCAGTCTATATTGATTTAATGGCTCCAGAAAAGTTTTTTTAAATTAAAGACATCGTTGTTTTATCAAAGATTTCAGAAAATTTATTAAGCTGACATAAGCGCATCTTCTTGTCATTAATAGCTTTATAGCTGAGTAGTTCTCAAATTTGTGGCCGCTTTTATGACAGCTAACATACTAAAGTATTTTGTGCAACAAACTTTCTCCCAATATTGTTGCCAATATTAATTTGTGCCTGCCAAAGCTTCGCTATTTACTGCCAAAGTGCGTTTAGACGGCGCAAAGCAAGGTTTTCCACTTGAAAGTTAACGAAATAGACTTAACAAACAAATATACAGAGGTACACGTACACATATGTATTTTTATATAGATGAGTTGTGCATGTAAATAGCCTGGTATAACAGAATAAGATATTCACCACACCACGGCTGCAACATCGTTTTACGTTCAAATAGTTTTGTGGCAGTTGCAGCTGTTGCGACCACAAAATCCACATGCACGTCGAGCACGCGCTCAAAGCCATCTGTACAGCTGCTCCTGCTGCTGTGTCTGTATGCGTGTTCGCATGTACGCTTTTGTGTGTGTGTGTGTAGGTGCAAAGAGAAAATGTGCGGGCGTAGATCAGCTTTTTAGCAGTACATATTAAGTTTAGCTCCGCACATTAAGCGACAGCGCGGCAAAATCAGCTTAAGGGGAAGTGGTGGCAATGTGGGGTCAAACGGAGGTTACAGTGGCGCTTGGTGCTGGTGTGGCATTAGAATTAACAGTAGCACTGAATCTGGCAAATTGTTTTCGCTGCAATTCGGCGTGGCTGCTACGTGCCGCTCATTGCTAATTCAACAAATGCAGCGTGACCACTTTATGTGTGCAGCCGACGCATACACCCACACCCATAGCCACACCAAGGCACTCACATCCGCATCAACTCCATCACTATGAAGCTTCTTACAACAAATAAGCGCACAATAATTCGCAGTAAAGTTTCTAAGCCAGTGCATATGTATGTGTTTGTGTTAAGTGTATGTAGCTCGCATGTGTGTGTGTATGTGAGTGTTGACTTAAGCCTTGTTGCAAGATGTTTTAGCTGGATTGGCGGCGCAAGCTTGCGCATTGTTTATGCTTAACCAATGTACGACGTGCGAACGTGTTGGTAACATTTGGCGGCTGCTTTTGGCCGCCACTCTCTGGGTAAGTCCTTGACAGATAGCTTGCGGAATGGCTAAATGAAAGTTTACCGTCGCCTGTGCATTCGCAGTGAGTTGGCACGCACTTTTGCACTAGTGTTGCCAGTAAATTAATTTTCAAAATATTATCGGCGTGCTACATTGAATAATGCTGAATTTTTGTTGTATGATTTATGTGTGCTTCAGATTATTTTAAAGGCGTTTACCATACAGCTCTGTGATAAAGAAGGCTATTGGCTCTGATATCTAATTCAAAGCTATGTACTTATGCCATTTGTATTTATTGCGCTGCCAGGGAAATTTGTATCAGTGGAAGCTACTTCGATCGTGCAACATCTATGGTACCACGGGAAAAAAATAGTAAGACTTTGTTCATAATTCTAAAATTCTTATTTTATTCTTCAAAATTTAGGTCGACCTCCTCAAAGTAATCTTCCTTAGCTCCAACAGGCTTGTACCAAAGTTTTTTTTTCAATCCTCGAAACAGTTGTTAAAGTCAATTTCCGGAATAGCCTTCACACGTAGCGATTCACATTTAATGTATTCAATTGACGGTTTCCCCACTGCAGTCGTTTGAGTTTGCTGAATAGTCAGAAATCACATGGAGCTAAATAAGGCGAATACGGAGGTTGCGAAACAGTATTGGTTGGAAATTTGGCGATAAACTCACGAATAATCAATGCGATGGATTATGTGACTATTGTGGCGCAAAACCCAATACTTGTCGCCCCATAATTTCGGCTTTTTCACTGGTGTCTGACATTACCTCGCTTTGTTGTTGGTTCTGTAGAATTATGGTTTTGAGTTGAAGTATTGTTATACCCCGATCAGGGTATGTATATTAAATTTTTCACGAAGTTAGAACACCAAAAAGGAGACGTTGGAGAATGGAGCGTTAGTTTTTGAGATACAGATCTAAAAATTTACACACATCATTTTTCCCCAAGAAGCTGCTCATTAGTTGAAATCGATATCGGACCACTACAAAATATCTACTTTTTCTTGATTGGTGTAGACACCGCTTACGCGGTTATAGCCGAGTTCACAGCAGTGCGCCAGTAGTTCTTCCAACCGCAATTTGGAGTTTCCAAGGCAAGCCAGGTCCTTCCCCACCTTCTCTTTCAGACGGAGGGAAGATCTTCCTCTTCTTCTGCTTCCCTCGGCGGATACTATGTCGAATACTTAGAGCTGGAGTTTTGGAACGACATGCCCTAGCCAGAGCAGTCGCTGTCTTTTAATTCTCTGAACTATGTCAATGTCGTCGCATATCTCGTACAGCTGGAACAATGCATCAACTGCGGTATTCAGCGTTGCCAATGCGCAAAGGACCATAAATCTTATTCACCTATTGTCAAAGTTATTCTTCGTTGAATCTCGAGGTTGTCATTGTTGTTGGTTTTAATACTGGTTTCAAGATAGACTAAATTATCTACGACTTCGATGTTATGACTGTCCCCGGTGATGTAAGAGCCAAGTCGCGAATGCGAAGACTGTTTGTTTGATGGCAGAAGACATTTCGTCTTGCCCTCGTTCCCTACCACACCCATTTGCTTTGCTTCCTTATCCAATCTGACGAAAGCTGAACTAACGGCGCAGTTGTTATGACCAATGATAACATCGGCATACGACAGCGACTGTACACTCTTAGAGCAATTTGTATATTCTCTATTTAGTTCTGCAGCTCGAATTATTTTCTCCAACAGTAGATTAAAGAAGTCGCGCCATAGGAAGTTATCTTGTCTGAAGCCTCGTTTGGGCTAAGAGTCCTTTCCGATCCTGACGGTGCTTTTGGTGTTGCTCAACGTCAGTTTACACAGCCGTATTAGTTGTGCGGGGATACCTAATTCATACATCGCGGCATAAAGGCTGTTAAAAACAGCTTTGAATTTGACGAAAAGGTGGTGTGTGTCGATCCTCTTTTCAAGGATCTTGTCCAAGATTTGTCGCATAGTGATTATCTGGTTAGTTGTTGATTTTACGCTTCAGAAGCCATACTGATAAATTGGAATCTGTTCGTTGACGGTGGGCTTTAATTGTTCCCACAATACGGTCCATAACACCATATGTGCTATGTTGAGTAGGCTTTCCCCGCTGTAGTGAGCGCACATTGTTGGGTCTCCATTTTTATGGATTGGGCAGAGCAAACTTAAATTCCAATCGTTGGCCATGCTTACGTCCGACCATATTCTACAAAAAAGCTGATGCATGCTCTTTATCAGTTCTTAGCCTCTATATATGAATAGCTCGGTCCGCAATCCATCGACCCCCACCGCTTTGTTGTTTTTCAGACTGTAACTACTATTCGAACTTCTTCATAGCCGAACAATGGTACGTCTGCTTCATTGTCATTGATTGGGGAATCAGGTTCACCATCTTTTGGTGATAGGCTTTCATTGCCATTCAGCAGGCTGGAGAAGTGGTCCCTTCATAATTTCAGTATGCTCTGGGCAACAGTCACTAGATCACCTCTGGGGGTTCTATAAGAGTTTGACATACACACCTAGTTTAAATTAGATATCACTGAAAGGTCACTTTAGATAATGTGATATTTAAACCTTATTACTTTATCTCGCATTTTAATTTTTTGTTTCTGTAAATATTTATACTGTGAACAGGGTATATTAAGTTTGTCACGAAGTTTGTAACACCCAGAAGGAAGCGTCGGAGCCATGTCCGTCTGTCTGACTGTCTGTCTATATATATGTATATATGTATATGAACCCCCTCAGTTTTTAAGATATCGTTTTGAAATTTTGCAAACGTCATTTACTCTTCAACAAGCTGCTCATTTGTCGGAACTGTCGATATCGGACCACTATAACATATAGCTGCCATACAAACTGCACGATCGGAATCAAGTTCTTGTATAGAAAACTTTCGCATTTGACGTGGCGTCTTCAGGAAATTTGGTATAGATTATTTTCTGAGGCAACAATGTAATCTTCGAAGAAATTGTTCAGATCGGCTCACTATAACATATAGCTGCCATACAAACCGAACGATCGGAATCAAGGGCTTGTATAGAAAACTTTCGCATTTGACAAGATATATTCACGAAATTTGGTAAAGATTATTTTCTAAGACAACAATGTAATCTCCGAAGAAATTCTTCAGATCGGCTTACTATAGCATATAGCTGCCATACAAACCGAACAATCGGAATCAAGTTCTTGTATGGAAAACTTTCGCATGTGACAAGATTTATTCACGAAATTTGCTATAAATTATTTTCTAAGGCAACAATGTAATTTCCGAAGAAATTGTTCAGATCGGCTTACTATAGCATATAGCTGCCATACAAACCGAACAATCGGAATCAAGTTCTTATATGGAAAACTTTCACATTTGACAAGACATACTCACGAAATTTGGCATGGATTACAGCTTAAGATAACAATATAACATCCGAAAGAATTGTTCAGATGAAATTACTGTAGCATATAGCTTCCATACAAACTGAACACATAGTTATTAATAAAATGCACCTGCGATTTTAGCTTCGGTGCAACCGAAGTTAACGTTTTTTCTTGTTTTACTATGAAATGCAGAACTAAATCAGTCAGCAAAGCTTTAAAAGTCAGCGACCGTTAAAGGCCCGCCATTTAAGGATAGTTTTTTTTATAAATACACATATACGTTTTACGTTTCTCATTTAAGAATTCATTCACCGCTTCATTCATTCTTGCATTCATTAATTTCGTTAACGCAATTCAGCAAGGCGTAGCAAATAAATGTAGGTAAACTAGAAAATTACACATGAAATACTTAAATACCCGCAAAACATACCAATTAGCACACCAATACGCCGGCACCGCCTTTCACCCCTACCCATAAACACCGACAGCAACAGTGCAGACTACGCCATTTAAAAGGCACACAAGCACATGCATACTATATAGTATGTGCGTGTGTGTGTGTTTGCAGTCATATACATATGTAAATACCTGCTTGCATACATAAGTTTATGTGTGTTTGTGGCTGTGTGGCGTGTGTGTTCTTGGTGCCATTCATTAACGTCTGTTTGCCTGCAACACGGTGAATATGCCCGACTACACCAACAAAAGTTTATTTACCGTTGAGCATTTGCATCGCAATGTTAAGTCGTAAATCCAAATATTAAACAAGTGTAGCGACATCTGTATGTATGTACGTGTGTTGCGTATGCATGTGTGCTTGTTGTTGCATGTGTGTTCTTTGGTAATAAAACAGACTTGCACGCTCATTTGGGGGTACATATAAATAAATGAGCTGCTAATGTGGCAAACAGGAAGCGGCGTCGCAAGCACACGTTCTCTTAAACACATACACTTATACACAAACACATGTGCATATATTTATAATATATGTTTGGGGATAATGTGATTGCAAACATTCCCTGAGCTCTGCCTAGTTAAGTTTCAAATTATACTCAAGTGAAATGGTTTCGAAAATTTAATATTGTTTTTGTTATGAAGCAAAAATATTTCACCTGCTTGAGAATGACTAAAGAGATGATGTGGTTAGTTTAATGCCTGCTGAATCTATATTAGACAGGATATTTATATTTAAAAGTTTTGTACTAGTACTTCCTTCAATATTAAGAATATATCTATAAGATCGAGTCAAAAAAAAGCAATTGCATGAAATTGAGGGCTTTATTCAGCATACGTGTAGTTAAACGGATCTCATTAAGATAATTTATGCAGTTTTTCGTTTTATAGCTTATTGCCATTGACATTTTGAAAATAATTTCATAACGACACTGTCAGAGAAACCCTCATTCATAGTGACAATAACCTGGGACAGTAGATCACAATTTTCCTTTGACGAGAATTTTTCATTAGCAAAGCCTATCGGCATAGACAGGAACAGCTAGTAAACACTTGGTGCTAGGAATCTGAATCTGAATTAGAAAACTGTATTCGTTGAATTATTGTTTATACACGAGTACTGATCCGTGATTTTGTCGGTCAGCTTAGTTCATGTACACGAATAACTAAACTGATATGATTTGAACCGAAGTCGGCTATACTGTTTACACGATCATGATTGCCTAAGAATAAATTGTTCGTGTTGCATCAAATCAGTTGTAGCAGGTCGGTGCTTGACGCGATTAACAACGTGATTGGGTTTTCGTCACGTGTGTTTGATGTTGATCATAGTGGTTGCAGCTCTCCGAACTATAAGTTGAATGCATAAGAACCTCTGAACCAAGTTACCTGCGCTTCTAGTGAGTACTATGGATAAGTGTGATCTGGAACTCATAGTGGATGATTTCCTGTTTGTCCAAAAACATAGAAGAATCTTCTTGACCGTTAATCCACACTTGGCATCCATTTGTGTTTCCTCCATCCATTTGATCACGACCTTTGATCCTTAACTTTTCTTCCCCAGTAACAAAATCATTTCTTCTAAATTCATATAATTTAAC
Organism: Bactrocera correcta; assembly: GCA_027475135.1. NCBI lineage: Eukaryota > Metazoa > Arthropoda > Insecta > Diptera > Tephritidae > Bactrocera > Bactrocera correcta. The sequence continues at coordinate 13,697,003 of CM050327.1, read as the reverse complement.
TTAGGTTAGGTTAAATGGATGATCTTGAGAGATCGCACGTGGATTGCTATATGTAGACCCTTGTGAAGCCATGGAAAAGAAGAATTCCTGTGTTCGAACTTATAATTAGCAAAGCGCCTGGTGGCCTAGTTCGATAGGATGTCTGAAGGTATGAAGTATTTAAAGCTTGACCTCTCAAACGCGAGACAGTCAGCAAGGAAGCGTTGAGTTGTTTCCATTGTCTTACTGAAGGCAAAGAGATCGCTAGATTTCTTTCGATCGATCACGATGGTGATCAGTTGTCTAGTAGCAAAACATAAGAGGATATAGGAGCACCAACCTTCTCCCATTGCACTAATAGGGGTTCTAGGGTTCCTTTCTTGCTAGCTCATCAGTTTTATAATTGCCTGCGATTCCGCTTTGGCGGAAGACTAGTATGACCGTCCTCCTGTCTGAGTGTTACTTCTCTGAAGGAGGCTGTACTCCGGAGCAATAAATCTATTGCTACCTTAATGACTGTAACATCGTTCTGGAAAACACTGCAATAGTTAGAAAGTCTAAAACTGGAGTTGATAGAGAGCTCTTGACAACAAACCCCTCCACCAACCTTCCCACCAAGCTTTAACCTATACGTACCCTCCCTCCTTCAACGGCTTCTTTCCAACCCACAACTCCTTTGCCGGTATATGCGACTCCATGATCCAAATATGAATATATGAAGTCAAAGTGTGTGAGGACTTCCGAGTGTTCAGAAAAGTGCTCTTTTAGTAACCCAGATTTTCTGAGTCTCATAACAATTTTCGTAGCCATACAACCTCCGTCGACTGCGGGCAATATGTGAAAGATGGGGTTAAGTGCCATGGTAGACCTTAGTGCACCACAGACGAAGCTGACCGCCACCCGTTGAACGCTGTCGAGTTTCTTTGCTTGACTATGGTGTTGTAGAACCAGAAGACCACTTTCGGTGAGAAACCCCACCTTTTGCCAATGGCTGCTCCACAACAATATAAATTTAAAATAAAATATTTTTTTAAATAAAATTTTTGCTCTCTTTCCGATATTTGTCTTCTATGAAAGCTTCCTATCCAGGATGAGCCCTATATATTTCACTGTATTCGTCGGATGCCTCTCAATTGCGGCACCGGTGGCACCGAGAACTTTTATTAAATATCTTTTATTAAGTAAAATCATCTCTGTTTTATTTGGGTTGATGGCGAGATCATTTCTGACTGCCCATATTGTTACGACGCTGAGATACCTCTGCGCCAACTCGTACACGGTACTCAGGAATTTAAGGAATTTTCCTTTGACCATAACCATGTCTGCATAGACAATTACCTAGAAGCCACAGTTCTCAAGTTTTAAAGCTGAGCATTAATGACCAGGATCCATAGAAGGGGAGAAAGAACTTCACTTTGTGGGGTTGGCTTTCTCACTTCTCGTGGAGTACGTGCGTTGCCATATTCCGCTTTTAATTTTTGATGCCTGTTGTTTTTTTTTGATTAGTTTTAGTTCAATTATTTAATTGAATTGATAAAAAATTAACAGGTGGCAGCTTCTTTAATTTGTTATGATAGTTAATTTCAGTTTCAGCTATATTTTCTTGTCCTTTGATAGTTAAACTGTCGAGATATTTCAACCTCAGGCTTGCAAAGGCTGGAAAATTGAGGAGAAAGTTCCTGAAAGTTTTCACTTTACTATTTTCTATAAAAATGTGTTAACTTCCGGCCGAAAAGTAATATAAGCTAACTGCATGAAAGCTTATTGCACAATTTTCATTAAGAACTGCTATTAGCGCATTCGTCGCCTCACGCTTGCTAGGCGACCGTACGGGCCATTAGTTCAGTGCTTAAATATTCAATGGAGATTCAGCTCGATCTCATTCCAATGTGATCGGGGTAAAGGTGGCCTCTCTGGCTATCTCATCGGCTTTGCAGTTGCCACCGATTCCATTATGACCAGTGATCAAAGCTTTCAAAAATGCATTTGAAGAAAGAGAGAATTCCGAAAAATGTATAATTTTTCTATAAAAACATTCGTTTAAAATTTACCTCCAGTTAAAGTATACTTGGTTTTGTTCATATAAAAAAGAGAAGATTATTCATTTTAACATCGACTCTTTATGGAAACATCATCGCATTTAAAAACGATGAAACAGCGATTTGTAAACGGCTATATCGATACGAATTGCTTCTCTAAATATAAATGGCATATGAATATTATTCTTTCTTTACACATTTGTGGGTCAATGACTTAACATACGCCGCTCCCTTTTCCCATTTCACTGACTGTTCGACTTTGTTGACTCACTTTGGCTACAAGTTAATTAGTCGCCTGCAAATGTGGTGTGAATCACGGTCGTAAAAATGAATTAAGTTACCAAACTTTGCTACATTTCTTTTTTGGCTTAAGTGTGTGTATTTATTACTTCTCATTCGTAAGAGAAGACACTTCCAAGTTTGCCACTTCAGAATTTCATGCTCGTCATTAGCTTGTCTGCATACTTACTGCAGCACTTGTCACATACTTTCGCACTTTCACGTTTACTTTTCATGTTTTTTCATTCTTCTACTTTGTGGGGCAAAAGTAATTTCCTTAAATTACTTTTTACATGCATACATACATACAAACACATGTGCTTTAGTAAGTGGGTGCAGGGAGAGAGACTAAAATAAATTAGTCTTGAAATAATTCGAGTGTCACATATTCAAACGTTATGCCATTTTAAGCTGCAAACTGATGTGTATGTGAGCGTGTGCATAAAAGTATAGGGTGGTTTATGAAATATTTTTTTATATTTTAAAAATAATTTACAAAATTTTTTTTGTAACTTTTATAAAAGTAGTATGTTAGTCGAAAAAGTAACTGTAACTTTTTACTTTGATAAATCTCACCTTTTCAACAATATATGGTACGACACTATGTGAATGGTAGCACTGGGGATATACGACTGCAACGGTATCTATTTACAAAAGACTTGTTTGAATACCCAATATATAAATTTCTGAAAAAAGTATCTTTTTATTGTTAACCTCACCCTTCAATTTGTTAATGATTTGTGGTTTTATTATTTTACGATATTCTTTTAAAACGAAAGTTTCCTCAATTTCACATGAATAATTCCTGTCCATGGAAGGTCTGCTATTTGGCCTTTGTGGCACTTAACTTTCAGGACTTAAAATCATGCGGCACCCAAACATAAAGTTGTTTTGTGTATCCAGCCTTCTGTAGATGTTTTAAAATGGTTTGGTGACTAAGTCGCATCTTCTGGGCGATGTCACGAGATGCCACATGCCGGTCTAACACGATGTTTTCCATGATTTGATCGGTATTCGTCGTCACAGGTCTTCCGCCGGCTGGCTTATCCATGGTGTCGTTTTCACCCTCTCTGAATCGTTGAAACCATTTCTTCGCAATTCTAGGTGATAGAGTCCATCCCCCAAAACACCTTAATTTCACGAAACGTTTCTCTAGCGGATTTGCCTTTAACGAAGGAAAACTTTAAAATAGCGCAAATTTCGGCTCCTTACACGTCTATAACTGTTGAACGCAATATCCAAACTAGTCATGCATAGCGTCGTTTTGTAGGTTATGTCAAGACCTCTGAACTTTGTAAGAATTGTTTAGCCTAGTGTAACCGGCTCCTAAACCATGAAACAGGGTTTTATCGGAAAGGAAAGGAAAATTTCGCCAAAAAGGGTTAAACCGAGCGGCACGTCCTTCTCAAATATATTTGTTAAGTAGTTGCCGAAGAAATACTATGTACTTTGGAGAAAAAGTTCGATTTTCAAGCCACACTGAAGTGTGCATTTTTTCACAAAAAATAATTATTTCTTAGGAAGCCATTTTGGGTAAAATTGAAATTTTGACGACTTTCCTTCGATTTTTTCCTTGTTTCATCTGTAGTAAATAATAAAATTTTTTTTGGCGGTTTAGATTTGAGGTAATTTTAAGCAGAAAATTTTCCGGACCGCTTGGCTCGTTTTTTCAGAGGTCCTCCACAGACAATAGAGGAGGAACGGTTACAGTGGCTCAAGGGAATAAAAAATTGTTTAAAGCGAATCTTCGATTATTGAATTATATTAAATTCTATAAATACATTTTTTTATATTTTTTTTTATTAAATAAAATATCTTTAAAAAAAATTGTACAAGGAAATACATATTTTTTCTGACTTGCGTTTGGATATGACTTCTTAATATACACCGGCTTTTCTTTAGAATTTTGAAAGGTTTCCTTATTAATTAGGGTTGAGTCGCTTATGACATTGATTCTATACCCTGAATTAGTCTATCAGTTTTTGAGATAACGATCTGAAATATTACAAACGTCCCTTTCTTCCCAAGTGTGTGCTCATTTGCCGGAATCGCCGATATCGGACCGCTATAGCATATAACTGTCATATAAACTGAACGATCGGAATCAAATGCTTGTATGGAAAACTTTTTTATTTGATATGAAATCCCACGAAATTTGGCATGAATTATTTAGCAAAGAAATAATAATCTCTTCAAAGAAATTGTGCTGAACGGATCACTATAGCTTATATACGTAACTGTCATACAAACTGAACGTTCCGAGTGCTTGACATCGCTTCGCCGATCCGGCCACTATATCATATATCGGTCGTACAATCTAAACGATCAAAATCAATTTATTGTATTCTTACTCTTTTATTTATGAAGTTAGCAGCAATAAGTCGCAGCGTTACATAAGAAGAAGGTTATTTCTGAGCTTAGCGCTTCTTTTCTCCACAAATTTCCAATGAGAACGAACTCTCACTCCAAAGTTTTGATTACAGATTAAAACTTACACATCAACCACCCTTTATCTGCAGCATGTTGACATTTATAAAGGTAGCAGAATCTGCTAAGAAACGATGTATAACTTGTGAGACAAATTGTAACCGATGAGACTGTCTGCTTAAAAATCGCAATCACGACTTGAATTTCCAGCAGCAACAAAAAAATTGTGTGTGTTTTTCACAGGAAATTAAGTATACGCCCAGTTGGCATTTCGTACGAAAACGTACGATGGACGTGCAGCACATGAAATGCCGGGCACTTAGATCTGCAAAGAAGAATCGTGACTCCTAGAAACCAGAAATATACAGTTATATATGTGTGTAAGTGTATTTGTACATATATATAGTTGTATGTATGCCTATGCGTTTTGGACATGGATTGGTGTGGTTTTTGTAAAAGTGGAAAATTCAAGCTGGACATTGCAGTTCAAATACCATTTAATTTACGTTTACACTACACGATTTTAGCACCTTACTGTGCGCTCAACACACAGCTACGCACGCACACGACAAAACAAATATAAATTACTGCAGTACACAGAATGCAAACAAAACCAATTTTATTTCGAATTTATCCAAGGCATTCAGACGCCAACACAGCAAAGTCTACTAGCAAATTTTCAATTTTATGCAAAAAAAAACGGCATTTAACTGTTAGGCAGCAGTATCTATGTATATATGTGTCTACGTATGAGCGTGTGTGCGTGTGCTTGTAGCGAGTAACTCGTTTTCTATTTAACCTGCAAACAAGTTCTCTCATTTGCCGCTTTGGTCTACTACAGCGCCACCACTTGATGTACAAGTGAATGAATTACAAATGTCACATGCAGCCAAAGCTTTCCGGTTGCCTTCTACATTTACGGTTATATTTCTTTACACCCATACTACCACACTGCAATTTCCCAACCTCTCCGAATGCGCACTCGTTTGTGTGATTTGCTGCACAGGTGCAAGCTTTTATTTGGTATTTTTCTCATGCCGCAGCAAAGGATATTTGCACCAGCAGCGGCGGCAACAGCACGTGCTCATATATTTGCCATTAAGCATGCACCTACACAGACTCTAACAAACATACATACATATGCCAATGCGCCGCTGCATGTGCGTAGCCCGTAAGTGTGGGTGTGTGTGTGTGCGTGATTTAAATGAGTAAGTACTCGTACACACATTTCTTTA
>CM050327.1:13665544-13690544 GCA_027475135.1 Bactrocera correcta | reverse complement strand
AGCTTTACTTTACAAATAACTGGCGGAAGAGTGAATCGAGCCATCTTGATTCATTCGAAAAGCTGCCAGGCACGTCTAAATATATTTTCTTCCGAGCAAACCAAACTCATTCCTTACATACATTTGTTGTTATTGTTGTTGCGAATATTTTCAGTGGTGATTATGAAACGAAAGCTTTGACGTAGTACTTCAATCTCTACAACAACTCTGCGCGGTTGCAACACTTTGTTGTATGCGAGCGAAATAGTTGGTTGGTCACGCGTCATGTTGCAGTTAATTGTTGACCAAAGCCAAGTTGATCGTTTAGAAGCAACGGTATGCGGCAGATCACGCGCAGTAACTTTCGAAGTTGTAATCTTCAAGTTGCAAGTTGCCAGTTTCATTACTTTTTGGTCTTCTTTTTATGAAACTTTGTGTGCGAAGTTTATTGGATTTTCTTTGGTTAGCATTTTAATGAGCGAGCGGGATGTTTGTAGTCTATAATTTTTGCATGCTTCTCATGCTAACGTCATGGCTTCATTGTATCAGCCGCAAGCTTGACTTAGATATTAAGCTTTTGACATCTGTTGCATACTTTTAGGCGGCTACTTATCATAGCACTTGAGCAATTACATGTTGTTAGGTAAGGCCAGGTTAAGAGATAGATTAGATTAGATTATATTGATAAATAAGGAATGCACCGCGCCCTTAGGTCTATTGTGCCCTCTCCTGAATCACAAGGACTCACTTAGCCCCAGCACATGGATAAAGTTCAATATTCTACCGGGCGCTAGTGAGGCGATGCGATTCTTATCCGGAAACATGGATCCAAGAGCCTTAATCCTGCGTCTACAGACTGCTGTGCATTCGGGTAGGCCCATGTTATATAAATGCCTATTCAGCCTGCAGTGGCCGGTATAAAATGTGACCAGTAGCCTGAGTTTATTTCTGGGGAGGTTAATTACAACTCAGATTGTACCCCCAATTAGCAACTTGTCATGCTGCATACCGTGTGCTAGTTGCCAATGCTCTTCCCTGCTCACTCCTACTTCCTTGCGGAGTAGCTCCTTTAAGGTATGTGGACCCACACCAGTAAAGGGTGCGGGTCCTACCATTTTGGTGGAGGCTGCGGAGCGGGCGAACTCATCAACCAGTTCGTCACCCAGATTAATTGAACTTCATCTTGAGGCTTTTAACATCTCCTCTATTGACCCAAGGCTCTAAGATCAGCAAGATGCCCAGTTGATCTGCTGTGCACCTGCTCTTTATGACAGCTGAAGCTGCCGCCGCGTGATGCAGGTTCACCTGGGCGACTTCCGTGTTGACGGCCAGTATAATAGCGGTTCGTTGAGGGGCAGATCCTCATCCCCGCTGTCATTTGCGTTGCCATCCAGCGAGTCTCCTAGCCCATCGAGGAGTCCCTGCGTGGAGGGTAGCTCAGCTCCCTGGCCACAGGACCTCTCATCGGGAACGTCGGATGTCGCAGCAGGCATAGCCTGCCCAGCCCTGCTCTCGCTGGGTTGATTTGCAACCTCATCCACCTGCATCCTTTCCAACTCCGGGGCCGCCACAGTCGCAGCCTGTTTTGCGTTATTCCCGCTTTGTTGAGTATCAGCCTGCTCCCGGTGGCTGCGGGTTTGTGTGGCCGCATGACCACCGTGCTAAACCTGTCGTACAGGCGGAAGCTCGCCGCTCGGACTCGTCGTCTATGCACAAGTACAGTCTCCAACCTTTCATATCACCTATTTCCTCAACCTTTCTGCTGACGACGCGCCAGGCCGAGATACTGAGGACCAGACCTAATACGTACTAACTCCACCCCAAGGAAGGATGCCGCGTATTCGTTCCCTCTGAAGGAATTCTCCCCTGAAAAGGTCTTGGAGCATGGTAAGCTCCTCAGATTCCAGCTACTCCGCCGGGTAGTTTTGAGGCAGTACAGCAATGTGGATGCCTTTAACAGCATTCTCATATCTGCGCCGTCCCTCCTTCACCCGCTGGTGAGCCGATGCTGATAGTTGGCTTCCGGCTGTCCTTGGCTTTTTTTCATTTTTTCGCGATTAAGCTATATATAAAGATAAATGCCCCTTGAAAGTTCATAATATCTGTAAGACTCGCCGGTTCCCGTTTATAATTACAATATAAGAAACCGTGAGCTATTTTTAAAAATAAAATGAGTAAACGTACGCGAGAATTTGAGTGTACCAACGATCCGAATATGTTCTGTTACATATGCGTTGAAAATACTCTTGTACGGCATCAGAGGCAGTTTAGAGCTTCGATCCAATCTATATATTCAAAATATTTTGGTATTGAGCCTAAAAGTATTGATAAACCATGGACTCCGAGTATTTTGTGTTCTTTGTGTCGAATAATATTGGTTCAATGGGAATCAGGATCAACAAAGTACGTATTAAAATTATGAAACTATGCTTCTTTTTATTTAATAGTAATTTTTAATTTTTTTCTTTTTCAGGCGATACATGAAATTTAATGTACCAATGATATGGCGAGAACCTACATGCCACTCAGAAGATTGTTATATTTGTATGACAAAAGTACTTGGCTTTGGAAAATCAAGAAAAGTGATTTATGCTAACGTACCTACCGTTTCATTGCCAGTTCCACATTCAGCTGAAGTTGCGTATCCTGTTTCGTTGTCAACAGCAGTATCTGAAAGATCATCTGAATACGGGAAATCAAGTTGTAATGAATTTTTAATGGAAACGACGTTCTATCACAAGCGCAACTAAACGATTGGATTAGAGATTTGGAATTATCCAAGGAAAAAGCTGAGCTACATGCCTCTCGTATGCAACAATTTCAATTCGTGTCACCCCATGTTAAGGTGACATTTTATGGAATCGTCACGAACCATTTGCCAAACACTATACGAAGGAAGACAATTTATGCTATTGCAAAGACATTCCTGGAATATTCAAAGAGTTTGGTCAACCATATGATTCCGAGGAGTAGCGATTGTTCATAGACAGCAATAAACTGAGCTTGAAGGCCGTATTACTGCATAATGGCAACAAAAAGCCCTCGATCCCGATCGCGCATGCAGTAAACACGAAGGAAACATACGAGGTAATGGAGAAATTGTTAAAATTTATCAAATATGAAGAGCATGAGTGGAAAACATGTGCCGATCTTAAAGTCGTTGGAATGTCATGCGGTCTACAAAGTGGCTACACAAAACACTGCTGCTTTCTCTGCAAATGGGATAGCCGAGCTCGTGAAGACCACTATTGCATTAAGGATTGGCCGGAAAGAGCTGAATTTACAATTGGTGTGGATAATATAAAATACGTCAATTTGTAAAGAAGGAAAAAATCATTCCTTCGCCAATGTGCATCAAGCTCGGCCTCATTAAAAATTTTGTTAAGGCATTGGACAAAGAAGGCAAAGCATTCAATTATTAATTGCAAAATTTTTTCCCAAATATTTCCCAGGCCAAGATAAAAGAAGGTATATTTGTTGGACCCCAAATAAAAAAGTTGATAAATAATGACCAATTCAAAGGACTATTGTCATCAGTTGAGGCAGCAGTGTGGGATAAATATGTCTTTAAAAATTCATATTCTGCATTCCCATTTAAGATTTTTTCCGACAAATCTCGGAGACGAAAGTGACGAGCATGGCGAAAAAAAAATTCAAAAACATTTTTGAATGTTTAAATTTGTGTAGAGCACTTTCTCAAAATTCCAAGTATATAGAAATCTTAAGATCAACTTGATATGCATCACAAAAAGAACGCTGATGAGAAGGTGTAGCAGCACCTGTACGGTCACTGCTTGATGTTTTCGGTTCCAGTAGTTGTTACTATTTTCCATTTCATTTATTGAAAAAAAAAAATGAAAAATTTCTCGTTAAAAGCCGAAAGCTCCACTTTGATTTTAGACCCATGGTTTCTTGGGCATATTTTCTTAGAATTCTTCGTAGTTTACGATTTTGATAACAATAAAAATTTACCCACTCTAATGTACATAAGTGCGTTGGTCTTATATAAAAGTACACGTACTATTCTATCAGCAAATGCATTTGTATTTATTTGCTAGTGAGCATCTGCATTTCTATTTGTTTGTTTATATAAGTATGTATGTGTGTGTGTGTAACTAAGGCACTTAAAAATTTACGATGAAGAATACAATAACCACCATATGGGTTGTTTTTTAAATTGTATTCTTATCACATATTTTACTTTTGTGTGCTGCATTTTTGCAAGCAGTCAACGGACAGTGGACTGCATATTATTGTTTAAGTAATTTGAACAGAATTAGAAGATAGTAGAATCTAGAAACAACTCCACCATTTAAGTAAACTTAAATTCTTAAAAAGTAAAAAATTTCAACAAAAGGCAAAATAAAACTTTTGCAAGAGCTTTCTTCTTCGTTTTTATTACACAGGTAGTACCTGGTATCTATAATACCAAAATTAACAACAGTATCAGGAAAGACAATTGACACAACAAATGCAGGTTCAACAACAGAATTATCAGTTAAATCGCTAAAGTTCCGCCTAAACTTTTTGCAAGAGCAAATTTGAAAACTTTCGAACAATATTCGGTAGGAAAATGATATGAAGTTTCTCTTTATCGGGGATGTGGGTATATCTACGTAATATACATATATATATAATATATATATTTGCCTAAGCAATATATAATACTTATAATTTCAGTACATACAACCTGTTAACCAGATGTCTCTAAATGTCAAGAAAAATACTGCTATTACCAGTATTTGTAATAAGTCAATTTTATTTTTTTTTTAATTTTCACCAATTAAAAAGTGGGAGTTTCTTTATGAAAATATATCAGAATTTTAACTTCAGGATCTAATTTTGTATATTTCGAACATGATTTATTTATTCCAAGACTTATGAAATATGATAACGCGTCAATCAAATGCTTTCGAGAATATAAGATAGCTCTCGTGCGATTTTTACTCTAAGAATTATAATAGTCAAGGTTCAGTGTATGTACGTAACTACATATAGTATATCGTCACCTGAAATGCAAAATAACGTAACAACGTTTTCCGAAATTTACAGTGGCATGAATGAAACACGAAATAAAATGGAACATGAGTGAAAAAAAAATTTAATATTGGTTAAAACTAGTTTATATCTGAGTGCAGAACCTGAAAATGTTGAACATATGTAATATTATGTATGGTATTTGAAGTAGTGAAGCGTAATCAATAAGACACTCAATTTCGAATTTTTTGATGTTACATTATTTTGCATTTCAGGTGACGATATGTAAGTTTTCTCATTTTTAAAGTCTGCAAAATTTTGGATTTCCTTGATTTCGTAGCCAATCTCCAGAATTCCCACCAAAAAGAGGTCTCTGGCGATAAAAAAGATTTATTTACTTAAATTCAACTCAAATTCAAAAATAAAATAATTTTATTATTACTATAAATTAATTTAAGTAGTGAATGTAGGACAAGTGAAAACATTTGTTTTTTGTCAAAATGGCGTCATCAGCAAATAGAAAGTAGTTTTTAGGGAGCTGATTACACTAAGTTAAAAAATGCTTACCAATACGCTCATATACCCGAAATTGTTTGCCGGATTAACTCAACTTTTTGAAAAATACTTCCTTTTTGTAAGAGTTCTTAACGACCGTTGTCTAATGTGAGGTCATGTACTAAGACTTGGGGATCTTGTGTGGAACCTTTTTGACTCTCGCGTTTTTGTAAGATTAATATTGAAGCATCTTAAGCTTTATATCTTTGGCCATACAGGTGAACCCACTGGAAACGAAATAAATCAGCTTATTAGATTTGTGCTTTTTTTTATTTTTATAGTAGGGGAAGCATTCAAAATCCGAAGTGTGAAACTTTAATCCGCTAAACCTAAACTACTCCCAATTCATGTTTCTCCCACAAAACCACCATATTATCTCTGTTGTACGGAGTGACTGACTCCTAAACTATTGTAAGTTTCGTTGTTTCAGCTGGCAGTTTTCCATTTACCAGAGAACTTACAGCCCATATCATGCAGCTTAAATAATATGCAGCAATACTTAGAAACACATACACATATATGTATTTAGTTATTTAAGATAGTTTAATTAAATAGTATATAAGCAATGAAAATATCAAAATAAAATCAGAATGAAAGATTTCTTACTCAAGAAAAGACATTTCATTTCCCTCCACCAGTGGTAAGTTTTGACAAAATCTTTATTGAGTTATAACAACAAATTTGGAACAGATACATTCTAAAGCTTCCACATCCACAGCCATTCTATATTTGGGTTAGATGGAAATTCAGGTCCCCATATCAACTGTCGATCCACGAATGAATGTCTGGGATCAGTCTGTGGGTCCATCGACTTTTGTATGAAAAGTGCTACCGCTGCTGCAACATTTTAAGGCTGTTGGTTCTCTCTGCTTTTTTCGCCTTGAAGATAGTTCTGATAGCTGGTATAGTGGCGTGAACACGTCCCCCTGGATGTCAATAGGTGGCATGCTGGCTAGTACTCGCTATTGACCATCATTCTCGACGCAACATTATATATTTTGTTGGCTTTGCCTGAAGTGTACACTACGATCGAGCTTTGCAGTACTCCACTCGAAATGGTGTACCTCTGAGTGCTCTGTTCTAAAATTTTACGAGATACTGGGGTCGCGTATTTCATATAGAACTTTGTTTATATTTGCGCAATATTTTTTTGTTTCACCTTTCCATCTTTTGCCACTTACTGCACATTTCACAGTATCGACGACTTTTCTTTATGCGAAAATAGCGGACATCTTTTTAAAGTAGCCGTATTGATCCTCTGACAATCCGCCGGCTGTTTAGATTGCTAACTCCAAGTGGTTTCTTAGTATACTTTCGTAAACTTTTCCAATTGTGTCAAGCATTTACAAAGGTCGATGTGAAGGTTCAGCCGGTTTTTTGCATTTTTCGTCTTACTATTTATTATTGTAGGGTTCGTTTAGCTCAAGAATTCTAAGATTAGATACTCACAATGGTTTGTAATTCTGCTACCGCAGATATTAGGCAATGCGCTGAAGTCGCCTGCTATTATTATCGGCGACCCAAATCAGTCTCGCATACGTCCTTCTCAAGCATTGGGTAGTTCTGTGACGTCATTGTGGCGCATTTTGCGAAACGATCTGGGCCTACATCTTAGCAAGATCAAATTGACGTAAGAACAGGACCCGCTTGGCCACTAGAATCGTCGTATGTTCGTCAATTGGGCTGAGCAACAACTTGAAATCGTAAATAAGAAAATAATAATTTTAACTATTTTGTAAATACTTAATGCCTAAGTTAAGTAAAAGATTTGTTGCGCTAAGTCGTTTTGAAAATTAAAGACATATGCAAACTCTCAGGGCAAACTCATTATGCAAAATTAATAAGCAATCACTAAATACTTAAAGCCGTACTAATCACAGATTAGATCCTGAGGTAGACCCGGCTGAGCGAAGCATCACTAGCATAGAAAGTCCTGAGGTAAGGGCAGTTTAACAAAGTGTTAATACTGTTCAGCATAGGGTTATGCGAGAAAATTCTCAAATTCGTTTTGAAGAGCAAACGTGAATGGCTTAAAGATGTAAAAAAGGTTTGAGAAAGAAATCCTGAGTTTAGGAATTTAGAGCGCATGGGTGATCAAATACAAAGAGAACAAGCAAGAAGATTTTTAGAAGTAAGAAGAAAGGAACGTCAAAGTTCCTTAAATACTTAAAGCAGTGCTAATCACAGATTAGATCCTGAGGTAGATCCGGCCGAGCGAAGCATCACTAGCATAGAAAATCCTGAGGTAAGGGCAGTTGAACAAAGTATTAATACTGTTCAGCCTAGAGTTAGGCGAGAAAATTCTCAAATTCGTTGTGAAGAGCAAACGTGAATGGCTAAAAGATGTAAAAAAGGTTTGAGAAAGAAATCCTTAGTTTAGGAATTTAGAGCGCATGGGTGATCAAATACAAAGAGAACAAACAAGAAGATTTTTAGAAGTAAGAAGAAAGGAACGTCAAAGTGAAATACAGTTTATTAGGAGAAGGGCGAGAGAAGAAATATTGCATCAGAGACGACGTCGACAATGTCAGATTCTTTGCCGTTTGGCTACTAAACAGTAATACAAAAATTTCCTTCTCGAAATGGAAGTTGAAAATTCGGCAGTAATACCCGATTGTTTGAAAAGCTTAACGCCAATTGAAGAACGTCTAGAATGCCATTTATGACAATCCGTCCTTTTGAGATTATTTTGTTAACAATATTGAGACATCTCTACCGAGGTATTTTGATGAGGCTCATGTGATCCGATTTCACTTAAAAAGGCGATGGAAATACAATGAATGATTGAATGACTGATACAATACGTACCGCAAAGATTACGGAAGCTTTGTGATTCTTAGTGAGTACTCCTCTGCATTGTCCGTACAATATAAGCGTTAAAGAGAACTAAATTTCACAATTTAGTAACTAAGAAGGAGTTAGTTTTGTTGCATCCACCGCGAATGTCAGATTGGTTAAATATTTTCCTGCGGAACAGGCTCAGATATTAAGCTACATCCAAGCGATTAAAAAATGCGGAAGAAAACTTGGACTATAACCATTTACCATCAATTGCTAACCCTAGAGAAAGCGGAGGACAACTGTTGAATATCATAAATAGGCACAAAACCGCCGGCTTAGAATCAGCAATGCTCGAAACAGAAGTGGTAGCCGTAAGAGAGTTGTTCCCATACTTGTAGTAATTAGTGGTGAGCACACAATAAATTGGAGCCCTCATATCAAATACCTGAGAGTTAGCCGGTATCGCTGACTCACATTCAAGCAGAATTTAATCACCACACATATCAAAGCGGCGCGATCTGTGTCTTCAATCGCTCTAATAGTTCTTTGTATGCCGGACTCTGGGCAACAAGTGAGCAAGCGACGACGTAGCTCAACCATTTTATATGCGACACGAATTTACCTGTTTAGAATTGATTCGAAAGTTGCAATTGCGTTGAAAAGTGCATTAGTCAATGGTGGAAGTCATGCAATGTCTCACGAAAAAAAGGAAAGGGGCCCCACACCAACATTATATAAAATAGTAAAAAATTTAAATAAAAATTATATAAATTTTTTAATAAAAAAAATAACTTTGTCCACTTCCCCAAATTAAATTTTTTTTTGGTTTATTGAAGCTTAAAATCCCACCTTTACAACCATATATGGTATGACTCAATGTGATTGGTAGCAATGGAGATATACGACCCCAACGACATCTAATGACAAAATACGAAAATACTTTTTCGACTACCCAATTTATGCGTTACCTAAATTAAAACCTCCTCATTAATTAAACATTGTAAAAAAATTAAAAAAAAAAGACAGAAAAAACATACTAAAATGTAGTTGTCTCCTGTGCTCTTCCGATTCTGCATTTCAGCAGAAGAGTGAACATTTCCTCAATCCACTGCCGGTTGCGCTGTGTTTCCACTGGTTTACCACCGCAATCAACAGCAACAACACCACAAAAAATAGCAACACTCACAGAAGCATACATTTCAGCAATAGCCAGCGACTGGCGGTGCGAATTGTAGCCGCTCCAACACACTCCCATACAAACGCAATGTTTTTGCTCGCATTGAGTGGCGCAACTCCGGAAAGTATGCAATGTGTTTGTTTTAACTCGGGTCCTTAGGATAAATTACATTTACATTTGGTGGTCGTTCGTTGTTTTATTTTTAAGCTGTTGTTTAACGAATTTTTTTCGCTACATTTTTTGTTTTTTTTTTCACTTGCGCAATTTTTATAAAAAAAAATTAAAAAAGTGTTTGCCTTCCTTTTTAAGTGACGCAACGCAACATTTCATTTTCGAATTTGCTGGCGTTCACTTGCAGCAGCATAAGCTCTCGTCAGCTTGGTCCGCATCTTAGTGGTCCATTTAATTTTAGAATACTCTTCTCCGCTGCGGTTTTTGGGCTCTTTGGTTTCTCATGATTTTGGCAGCTATTTTGCTTTGATACAACCATTTGGTCTACTCAGGGTGTTATTGAGTCTATACTAAATGTATACTTAAAATATCGTATTACGGACAGTGGAAAAATTTATGGTATACCTTCTCATTTCACAATGCCCTCCGAAAATTTCTCATATGTGTGCACTCTCATGTTTGAATCCTTTCAAATATACTTTGAAGCATTTATGTGCTGTTAGAGTCCACTTCGACTGACTTCCATCGTTTTTGCCTCTTTTTTTAGGTTTCTGGGTCTTTTAGGCTTCATCATCACTCTCTCTAAGCAATCTAGTGTTTGTAAGCCTGCAAAAGCAGCTTCTTTCATAACTGTACAAAACACCCATCATACTCTAAGTATACAGATTGCGTATAAGGAAAAAAAGCATCTTCGGTAAGTTTTTATCTCTCGTAATTTTTTTCTTACCATGCTTCAGCGTTATACAGAGCGACTGACTTAAAAACTCCAGCCTGCAATATTTTGCTTTTTGCTTTGGTGCAGCCGGTTTAAAGTGCTGCGTAGTTTTTAAGCTTTTTCGCATGTGTAAGCCAAGTGCTCTTCGAAGAATATTCGATCATTAAAAACTGTTTTTATATATTTAAGAGCTAATTGTTATACTAACACATTTTATGCTGAATGTATCAGTCTCCCGAGTTTTTCTGCTAGTGATACGCCGTCTTCAGTTTTGCTCTCTGAAAGGGTAAGCCCATTACTTTTAATCCAAATCCTTTGTAACGACATTGTTGCACTGGTTATCGTAAAAATATTTCCTCACCTGCTAACCCTATGATCTGAAAATTTTTGGGTACTTTTTGTCGCAGTACTCCGCCGTACATTTTGTTCCAAAGTATCGGTCCGAGCACAGATCTTCGTGGTACACACCAGTGACTTTATATTTCTTATTATTCATAGCTTGTATAGTAACTCAAAATCCTTTCCTTGAAATAACTGACCATTGTATAGTAAAGGTTTGGAGGCACAGAGATGCCAAGATGCTGAGTTGAAGGCATATTTAGCATCGATATCGTTATAATCCTTCAATATTGTTTCAGCCGCCCAGGAATGGATGTTCCATATCAGTTTATCAGCGCTTTTCTCACATTTTAGTAGTAATATTTCTCCCTTTTGTCTATATTGATGTCACTAATGACTAATTGGTCCCATCGTACATCAAGTTCCATAAAAGAGGATCTAAAACCAAACCCAGAGGTAGTCCACTCGAAATTGCGTTGTTCTTCATACTCTCGCCATAAAATAGGATCTCAAACAACGCCTTGTGAGTGTCCACTCAGAAGCATTAAGAGCAGCTCGCACCTTGATGAATATGAATCGTCTGTTTTCAAATTAGCTCATTAAAATATTTATAAGATATTAGTCTAAGCGTGTTTATTAATGAGCTTTGATTATGTTTCCCTATTTAGCACATTAGCATTCTTCACATTCTGGGTAAACTGGTGACATAAGTTTTTAGTCCCACCTTTGCAGCTTTTGTTTTTGTTGTAACGGGTACCTAATCCCCATTAGAATGGTAAGGATTAGATTAGAAGTTTAGTCGGCGTATTGTTTTATGTCGTCGACGTAGTTGAGGATGGACCTCTTGATGTTCCTAGGAGACCGTTTTGCTCCAGCAGGTGTCTACGGGGATGACTCCTGCGAAAGCACCCTAGCAAAAACTGCTTGAAGAGGAGTTCATAATGCTCATTAACAGGAAGCCAGCGAGCCTTACTTCGCAAATGTTCGATAGGAAAACATTAAGAAGCATCCTGTCGTAGTCCGAAGTTCAGTGTTCTGACATGTTTGCAGATTCCTATTCTGCGTTTCATTGTATCCAGGCGACCGTATTATTGCGGCATAGTTAAGGACCGGTCGGCCGATTGCCTTGTACGTTGCCAACAACGTTTCTTTGTCGTAAACCCTATCTGCTGCTGGATTGCAATTTGCGAATTTTATGTACTTTGTCAATAATCGCGATCGTGTGAGGAGTGAAGGAGGAGAGGCTGTCGAAAGCCACACCTAAAATCTTAGGGTTACTGAAAGTCGGAATATTAACCCCATCCATTGCAATATTAAGGTGAATTCTATATTGTTTTCGTCCAGTTCGTGAATATTGTCGCCGTGGATTTGCTGGGGGAGAGTATTAAGTTCCGTGCAGCGAGGAAGTGAGAAAGTTCGGAGAGATAGCCGTTTATTATCAGCGTACGAGACGATTAAAATTTCCTCTGGTGGTTGCGGGAGTTTCGAGGTGTAGAAGTTAAACAGTAAAGGGGAGAGGACACTACTCTGCGGAATCCCTTATTTAATTGTTTTCAGTTTTGAGTTTTTCCCTTCGAAATAGTTGGATGAATGTCGAAATTCGAAGTCCTCAATTAGTCTTGTGTGATTGACTGTGTCAAAGAGGACACCACTCTTCGGAACCCCTTATTTAATTCTTTTTAGTTTTGAGTTTTTACCTCGAAATAGTGCGGATGAATGTCGAAATTCGAAGTTCTCAATTAGTCTTGTGTGATTGACTGTGTCAAAGACTTTTGGCAAGTCCAACGCTGCGAGGACCGTCCTCTAGCAGAGTGGTTTTTTGTTAAGACCATGAATGGAAGTCATGCTGGTGGTTTGGCAGGCTTAGGTGGTGTATGAAGGTCGGTAGTTGCAAGGACTACTAGGTAGAGGAGAGTTTTCCGACGATAGTACTCCCCTTTGTTGGCGGGTTTCCCAGGTCTCTATAGGGGGACCGCTCTTCCGATTTTCCACACATCGGGTATTTAAAGAGTGGTCAACGATAGATGAGGGCCTTGGTAAAGTAGTTTACTCCCCTAGAGCCTAAAGCATCTACCATGTTAATTCCATCAAGGCCAATAGATTTTGTACGATTTTTTCCTTGCTGATGACACTCTAATTCTCATTATCAGTAAAAGTAAAAGATGCGCAGTCTTTTGCCATTTTGCGCAACCGTCGGGTAACACATCGTTTGTCTTTGTCCACCCCAACAGTGCAAATTCCCGTCTAAAATAGCTCGCTCACTTTTTCGGGTCCGAAGAGGCATGGCCATTGTAGTGAATTTCAACACGGTCATCATGTCGTTTCGGATTAGACAAAGCCTTGACAGTAGTCCAAAGCTCACTAATAGCGGTGGAAAGGTTGCAGGACTTCAGGTTTTCTAAACCCAAATTTTTTCGCTTGTGTTGGTTTACCATTTGCCGAATCTCCAAATTGAGATCCCTTATTTAAAAGGGATCGGCATAAGGTAAAGTATAGCGATTATTAGCTAAAACTGCTGCTTCGGCGGGAAATTAAGGCGGAGGTTTCCCTGATTCTTCCAACTGGGAAGAAATGAGCGGTAGCCGCTGCGATCACCTTGAGGAACAAACGCTCACCAACGATTACGTCCGTAGGAATGGATAAAGCAGTGAAGGCGGTAAATTCAGTGAAGCCGACCCAGTTAGCTTTGCTAAAGTTAACGCAGGTGCAGCTTTTCCACAGAAATAAAGTCGGGAGATTTCTCGATCGAAATAATTAGCATACGAAAATTAGCATAGATCGAAAGGTTATGATATCTATCAGACCACTACTAACAATGGTTTAAAATCGGGCGACCTATTACAAGGGGCCCAAAATTCTGGTGGGGGTTTCGACATTCATTATGCAGAATGTTAAATTACCTATCTGTTCCGCCAGCTCCATCCCCCTACGATCGCTTTTACCGGTAGGAATGCCAAAAATAGTGATGCGTGTTAAAGTTGCCTAGTACCAATCGGGTTTCACCATGAAGTAACGCATCTATGTTCGGGTGATATCATGTAGGGCAATATGTATATAACTGGAGAAGGTTGTATATATTAAATATTTCGAGTTCGACATCCCCCTAACAGGATAGCTTTATCCTGACATTCTAGGGTAGTATCCCTGCGGTCGACGTCACCGTCGATAAGACGATATATGAAACATGCGCTTTTTTTTGAAGAATAGGGCTTAATGAAAATTATTTGCATTTATTTCTAGTAGCGCCAGTAGTAGGACAGGTAAAAAAACCAATGTTTTTTTCCCTTGGTATTATGAAAAATAGGTTCTTAGACGCTTCTACGAAAATCTCTTCAAGTGAGAGCTCTTAGTTGTAACGGGAAGATCTTCTGCCTTACAGTTTTCTTTTTTTTTTTTCCTTAAAATTGATTTGATTGAAAATTTCATCCCTTTCTTCCAGCTTTTTACCCACCTTAATGTAGGTTCTTTGCTCTCAATTTGTTATGTTCCATCTTTATTCTTTAAAACATTGCAGCCATTTGTAGTGCTATGTTGGCGCCTGGCAGCTGCATTTGTCTAAATGACTGTCAAAATGGCAATATCAACAACAAAATAATAAAAAAGAAATCAACGGCAACATTGCTCACACAACTCGTTGATAGTAGTTTTTGCCTGCTGCTGGCAACTTTGTTGCCACTAGCCTGTTTTTATTGCAACTCACACCCGTAGATTTGCAAATCCCTCACTCTTTTGTGCAAATTTTTTGTTCCTGTAGCATTTTTCCAGTTATTATTTATTTATTTATTTGCGTAAACGTGTAGCTTTGCGCTTGCATTATTTTCCGTTTTTTTTCCATTTGCCGCTTATTTTGTTGCGCTGTGATCAACTCAGCGTCGTTGTTGCTGTAGTAGATTTGTATTTCTCTCACAATTCTGTCCAATTTTACAGGTTTCATATTTATTCTGGTTACACACACGCGCATATTTTGCCTTCAACTTTTCCATGCACGTGTTTTTTCGCAATTCTACAATTTTTACTCGATTTTTGATTTTGTGTTTTTGTTGTTGTTTGTAAGAAACAAAAGCTGCAATATCACATTCACATATTTGTTTATTTTCTCAAATAACAACAGACAAACATGGCAAGGCAAACAAACCGAACACTCAAACAATTCGCGAAAAAATAAAGAGTGCAGGCAAAAAATACATCACTCCCAAAAACAAAGAATAATTTGCTCTTAAATCCGTGTGCACACAACGCCAATTGACAACATCAATTCAACTGGATTGAAATTCAATTTCCGATTCTTTTTTTTCCAACGAAGAGTCGATTGTGTGCATATTTGTGGCATTTTTAGTAGATAAATATTTTTTTTGCTCAAAAGGGCTGCCCTCAATGGTGCATTGAGAGTAATTAGGCCTAAATTGAGTCGAATAATATTATTTTTATACTCCTGCAATCTGTTCCTACAGAGTATATTAGTTTAGTTCACATAACAGTTGTTTGTATTACCTAAAACTTAGCGAGATATATATAAATACATATATAAATGATCAGGAAGACGAGAAAATGGAAAATGCGGTTGACTGACTGTCTGTCCGTCCGTCCGTCCGTGCAAGCTTGAACTTGAGTAAAAGTTGATTAAGTATGGAATTCGATTTCTTTTGCATGGCCACCACAAGCACGCTTGCAGAAGTCCAGACGCTGAACCCAATTTTTGCCCATTTTCAAGCATAAATCGGCCGATACTGCTGCAATTTCATTAATTTGATATTCGTACGAAGTTCATCAATAGCCGTCGACTTGTCTAAAGGCGTCAAATCTCACTTTTTGTGCGATAACACGTTCACCAAACTTGGTTTTCAATAAATGGACAGTAATATTCTCTGTGTGGCTTGTGGCGCCGTCCTGTTGGAACCACATATCGTTTAATTCCACATCATCCAATTCGTACCAAAAATCTTCGGTTATCATTGGGCGGTAGCAATTGCTAACTATTCACAGTAACGTGCCGGTCTTGATCATCACGGAAGAAGTACGGCCCAATGTCGCCGCCAGCACATAAACCGCAATTTTTTCGGGAAGCTATGTCGACTCATGGAGTACATGAGGATTTATGTCTGACCAATAACACATATTTTGCTTATTCACGAAGCCATTCAACCAGAAATGAGCCTCATCGTATCAACATGATTTTCGCTGAAAATCCGAATCATTTTCTCAGCCCAATTTACCAATATGCGACAATTCTGGTGGTCAAGCGGCTTCAATTCTTGCGTCAATTTAACCTTATAAGGATGTAGGCCAAGATCTTTTCACATAATTCGCCACAACGACATCATAGAGATGCCTAACGCTTGAGAACGACGTGTGAGATACTGATTTGTATCTTCCTCAATTGATGCGTTTGGCAGCAATATGCTCGACAGTATGGGCACCTTTTCGTCTCACTTTCAAATTTTCCACTAGACACTCAATTGTTGATCTGACAGGATAATTATGACGATCATAAATTGAACGTAGCGTTTCGACCCGTTGTTGGATCCTATGTCTTTTCATGATGACTTGGCATACCTTACTTTATGCAGCTTTTGTAAAGCCTTGCCTTTCATTTTGACCCATAACTAAATGAATGTTAACCAAAGAAAAGTTGCAATTTTGAGACTTTGCGAAGACTTATAAATTTTTTAATATACATTTTCCTATTTCGAAACACTGTTACGACATTACATTAGAACTATCTGAAGGGATTGAGAATCAATAAGATATAAATAATTTGATTTTATGCGATAAATTTAGTTCTTACTAAAATGTTTACCTCTTGCTTACTAGTCATGTATGTATTTAATAATTCCATTCTTTTCTTTGGCACAAGCAAGCAAAAGGAAAAACAAAAGTTACAACTGTTTAAAATCAAATGCAATAAAATAAATGAGAGCGGGAGAATGATTCTCAGCGTAACCGTAGGCAATGCATGCAAATGCACTGAGTGGGCGCCGTTATATGTATGTGTTGTGCCGGCAAAAACATGTTTCATAGTGAGGAAAAATGTGCGCATCAGAGTTGGATAAAATTGTAAATTAATTAATAAGTTTAATATATAACCAATTTTAAAGGGAATAAAAAGTGAAAGTGTGTGCAAATAATTGGTGTGAATGTGTGGAAATATTTAAATACTCAATGTGGAAGTAACTTAAATTGAAAGAGAGGTTTGTTAAAATGTGAAAAGCAATTGTTTTCAATTCCTTATAAAATAGTGAAAAGAAAGTGTAAAATGTGTAAATTTGGTTGGAAAAGCATTGAGTTGTAAAAGTTCCATGAGTATTTTGTTTGTTGCATGAAATATGGTGTGTTGTAAAAAAAATTAATAGTGAAAGGAATTCATACCAGAAAGGACTACCAGGAAAATGCTGTTGACCAAAAAGAACAACAAATGTAAGGTGAGACATTTTCATGTTTAGTTCTTGCTAAACCTTTGTAAATTAGAAATTCAAGGGAATCCATGCAGGCGTGAATAGTAGTTGTGCACAATATATTGACATTTAAGAAATCAAATAAAAGAAAAAAATTTAATACCGTAACTGTGTTGCTATTTACTACCTATTCAACGTATAGAATAGTATAAAATTTTAAAACTTTCTTAATAAAGTGAAATTAATATTATTATTTTCACATTTTAATTAAATATGAATACTAGGGTGCTTAAAAAATTTGAATTTGAATTTTTTTCAACTCTTACCCCTTCGAATGTTAGTGATTGACAAACAAAAAATCCTCCCTCAAACCAGGCGCTGTAGCTTAACTCTAAGGGGTCGCTATATTTTTTAGGTCCCCATACATTTTACATAGGAATTTTTGTTTTTTCATTCAAACTAAAATTTCACCAACTAATTTTCATTTGTCGGAATTAGCCATCACATATTCATGAAGTTGGATTTTCAAACTATAAATATACCCGCGACTAAGTCGTTATTCTCAGAAACTTTTTTTATTTTTATTGAAAAACTTCCAAATTTCAAATCACTATATTTAATTGTCTAATTGAGATAATCAAACTTTTTTGCAGAAATTTTTAAAGTTTGAAAAGTGAATTTTCTGAATATGTGATGGTTATTTTTGAGAAATCTAGGGTAATTTTAGTATATCAGATGTTGCTGAAGTACTTTCTCATTCAGATATTATCTGCGATCCTAGTCAAGGTAACATTAAGTTTTAACCGACAATCATTGCATGCCTTTTCGAACTCCCAAAGACGTCACGAAGTTAAAAAAGCTTGAGCGAGTGATTTCTATTTTTTGTCGAGAAAATTTGAATATTTTTAAATAATGATAGATTACAACATACTTTCGTCACCGGTGAGCCAAATGGACATGAGTAATGACGCTCATTGACGGCTTGAGACAGGCGCTGGAACACATTCTATGTTTTTGCACTTCTCTAGAATCTAGAACGATTTTAAATATCTGAAAGCTTCACATTTCAAGGAACTAGATAAAGTATCAAAATTCGATATCAAGTCTCTCTTAAAATTTGTAAAAAGCGATGACGTCCTGTTTATCGAATATGTGAACTCAAATTAAACTGAACTTCGATCCGGAATTACTAAGGATCGGTAGGTCGATGTACTATGTCGTAGCAGCCGGGCAGTATGACTAAATCTATTTAACTCATAATAAGTGGATAAGGTTCAGCTTTTAATGATTAACGATATTCATACCATAGCATACTTAAGTGAATTATGAATTGGGAAGGCCCATTACTTTCATATTTCAAAGTTCAACTTACTTTTCCTGGTTATACTTGATTTGATGTCGATCTCTTAAGGGGTTAGGGGTAGTCAGAGGCACGAAAAAATGAGAGTTTTCAGTATTTTTTTTTTGCTACTAAATCATGTTATTTGACAAAAGTAGTAATATGACATTATTATAGGATGTGTTGACTTGAAGTCACGAAAATTTCAAAAAAAAAAAATTAATTTAATTATGAAGTTATAGTTGTTTGTGTTGACCCTGCTCCAAAAAAGGTACTTACGGTGACTAGCATAAGTCCTTAGAGATTCATCTAAAAACAATCGGACAGAAAAAATTAGTTTTATAAATAGATAATCCCGGGCCTGATCGAAGGTTTTATTTTGTTTTCAAAATTATTAAAATGGTGGCCTCAGGAAATTTTTTTTTAATTTCTGCGAAAAAATCAACAGTTAATTGGTCATAAAAAATCGAAACTTTCGAAAAAATAAGAATCCTTCGTTCAGGCCCGAGTTTATTATGTACTATATTCTAAAAGCTGTATAAATTTCATTAAAATCTACGGAACGGTTTTCGAGTTACAGTTGTCACCAGCTCAAAAAAAATAGTTTTGAGAAAACGCGTTTAAAGTTTCACACTAGCGCTTTGAAGTGCCCGAGCTCTCTTTATTATTTGTCGAATAACTCAATTAATATCGGGTCAACGTAAAATTTTTTGGCAATATTTTTAAGATACTACACTTAACGAAAATGCAAAAAAAAAATATTTTTTGAAAATTCTAACTACCCTTAACCCTTAAGAAAAGCCCCGCCATCTGAAAATACTTCATCTTCCTTAATGTGACTTTAAACTCATTAAAGAATTTTAGAGAACAGACTACTTTTGTCGGAACAATAACAAGAAAAACGAGGAAAAATAATTCATGTGATATTTTTAAAAGAATGTCCATAATGTTTTATTGATTCGAGTTTTGTTTCTAGGCTTCTGGTTGGGATTACACAAAAATGTAAAAAAAAGTACAAAACATGAGCAAAGTCGAATAAAACTTCCCCCAAAGCTATAGAATAATACTTGTTAATTGGTGATTAAAAATAAAAGTAAAATGCGACGTTTTGATAATTCATTAGCAAACAAACTGAAATTGAAACAAATTGCGGCTCAACTTACAAGCTTCATCTGAAAAGTTTTGATGGAACTTAGTAGCGGTAGCTTCAGTACGCCTAAAATATCCTCAGTGTTTTTAAGACGGTATTGAGAGGGGTTTCGAATTTTTCTTTCTCCACCGCTTAGAACTCTTGAAAAATTGTAGTGATTTACTATTTTGATAAGGATTTCGTTACTTTGTTCTGTGCTCTGCCATTCGCTTAGAAGGAAAGACAATATATTTCAGTGCCCTTTGATTCTATAGTTCTTGAGTAAATAAAACAATGTCATTTAATTTTTTGTGTAATTTTTATTTTAAATAAATTATCGCAATTATTTTTACATATGTAATTTTACATGGTTTAATTAATAAACATTATGTTTTAAACATTTAATGAAAAGATGCTCACTCCGCTTTGCCGAGTGTCCTTATACACAATGAAGGCAAAAAATGTAAATATTGCTTGTTTACATTTTTGCAGGACAAAGGCAAAGCCATGTACAATAAGATATGGCAACTTTAATGGAAAATGATAGTGAATGTTTGTTATAATTAATAAATGTAAATGTAATTGAGCTTAAACACTAATGGCAACCTTAACGAGGTTGAGCGAAAATTATATTTATTTGATTTTTTTGTGATTTGTGATTTCGTTATCGTTAAAATAAATTAGTTTCGTGATGATAACTAGCTTCGGTCATATGTATTATCACCTCGGCGCCACAGCCATCACATAATGGACAGCGCAGGCGCCATAGCAGTGACTTGCATTTCTAAAAATACCACATCTACCGTTATTTATATCTAGGTCGCTAATGCTTCGCTTCATCGTCATCGATTTCGGCCGCTACAATCGGCTTAATTTCCTGCACTGTCGCCACTTCTTCGCCATCGGCATTTACTTGCACCTCAACTTTGTCAGATTCGGCCACTTCGGGCTCGTGTTCATCGTCGGGCGTAGCATCTTCCTGTATGTCTGTGTCGGAACGGCTTTGTGCGCCATGACCGTAGATATCGTTATTTTGATTCGTGATCACCTGTACGGTGTGCTGATGTTGCACACCCTTTTGTTGGGGTTGCTCAATGGCGGTTAATATCGATTGTAGTAAGCCTTCCGAGAGTATCTCTTCGTGGTTAGCGGACTGTTCGGTTTGTACCGATTTTGCGCCATTACCGGCAATGTCTAGTTGGAATGTGGGTTCATACTGAGAGTGCGCCGCGCCATTGACCTGTTCGGGCGACAGCTGTATGGATTGAGATTTCTGCGCAGAAATCACGTTAAGACCATCGAGACCGGGCAGTTCTTGAGGATTAGTGCCATCTGGCAGCGCCGCTACAGAGGACTTCTGTGAAGCATAGCCGTCATAGTCATGATCGAGGTGATTACCGCCTGATGGTAGTCCATAGCTGTCGGCTGGTTCTTGCTCAACGAACTGTGTGTGTGTCTCAGCCACAGGTATGCTTTGCGAGATGGCGTTGTAGGCGTTGGCTGAGGTGCTCGAAACCGAGTTTGAGGCGGAGTATTGTTGCGAGTGCTGCTGTTGGAACTGATGTTGCTGTTGTTGCTGATACTGGTTTTGTTGTTGATACTGATTCTGTTGCTGCAATTGATAGCCTGCACTGACTAGGTTCGGTCCTTGACCACAATCATGCACCTGCGTGAAGCGCGGTTCCTGCTGCAGTGGCAAGGCTTGCGCATGTATGAATTGCTCATTGTGCTGCGAGGATGAGTATGAGTTTTCGAAGCTGGAGCTCGAGGATGCGCTACTTTGCTGCTGGAAGGTTACCGGGCCAGTTTGTTGTGTCGGTGGCAGATATTGTTGAGATGGTGGTGGTGGAGGTTGTGGGAAGGGGCGACCATGTTGTGATGGTGGTGGTGGTGGGGGTAGATACTGCTGTTGCGGTGGTGGTGGTGGCAAAGGTGGACCATATTGGTTTTGTGCGTTGCCACGATGCTCCTGTAAGGGGGGTAAAATTTCAAATTGGGGTTGTGGAGGAGGTGGAGACAATGGTGGAAATTCTTGGAATGAACCATGTTGTTGGAATTGTTGTTGTTGTATATGTTGTTGTTGATGTTGGAAGTTTTGTGTGTTTTGTTGATGACTGTGGTGTTCGTGTTGCTGATTTACCTGTGTGAAGACCTGAGGCGGTTGTACTTGTGGCAACTGCTGCTCAATAACGCCAATGGGCACATTGATTTGCGCTGGCGGTGGTGGAGGTGGACCATATTCCGAACCAATCCCGTTGTCGGCGATTTCATTTGCTGCCGGTGGTATGTAAGTGGGCGACTGAGTTGGTGGTTTAACACCGAATTGATCTAAATGTTGCACGGCAGCACCAATTGACTCTAGCAGACCTTGAGGGACTGGTGGCCGGAACGATACCGGACGGCTAGGTTGCGAAGCACCATGCGTAGGAACGTTCAGAACATTGCCGGATTGCGAGCCATAATGTAAACCAGCTTGAGAGGAAGAGGATGCAGATGAGGACTGGTGATTTTCCACGAATAGCGCGGCGCTAGAAGGTGGTGGTGGAGGAGGTCCGTAATTGTCGCTTGGTGGCAATGGTGGTGGTGGTGGTCCGTAATTGCCACTTGGTGGAGGCAATTGAGATGGTGGTGGTCCATAATTGCCACTGGGTGGTGGAAGGTAGTTACCACTTGGTGGTGGACCGTAACTATCTACTGGTGGTGGCGGCGGCGGTGGTCCATAATTACCGCTGGGTGGAATTAATCCGCCATCAATGTTATTGTGTTTATGTGCATGGATCGAGCCGGGCGCATAAGAGTCTGGCGGTGGTTTGCTATACGAATCATCGCCACCGTCAAGAGCAACCTATGAGAATAAACAATCAATATAGCGCTTCTTGTGTCTTTATCTTAACGTTCTAGCACTCACCTGTAAAACATCAGTTTCGATGGAGTTAATATTTTGTTGCTTGAAATCTCCCGCTGGTCCCGTGGGTGGCAATTGCGGCCCATGATTTGCCCCATCGAACCCACCTGATTGCAATGCAACGGCAACAAGTTGTGCATCGCTCAATCCAGCAATAATGCTACCACCACTGCCAGTTGCACCACCATGACTGCCGCCGGAAATACTTGCACCACCGCTGTACTGTGTGCCAAAACTACCTTGTGCGACGTGACTGTAACCAGATTGAGTCTCAATGTTGTTGCCCTCTACATAGGAGCCTACAGGTGCTGGTATCGGCTTCCAACCGTCGCAAGCTGTGTGAAATGGTGCTTGTGAGCCGCTAACACTGTGCGTATGTCCTGAGGCATCTATTTGGATTTGCACTTGTTTTACTGGGCCGCCGCCATTACCGTGATGATGACCACCGGAGGAGCCACCATTACCACCACCACTCGCTAGTATAATCGTTGTTTCGGGCACTTTGTTGAAATTGGCAGGTGCTGGACCTGGGCCGGTAAGTCCTAAAGCCAATGGCGGTGGACCATATGAAGGCTTAGGTGGTGGTCCATACACAGGTTTGGGTGGCAAATTTAGCGGACCTGATGGTGGTGGACCATAAGAACTGGCTGGCGAATGTTCAGGTTTGAATAGCGGTGCAGGTAATGGCGAAGGCAGCGACTGTGGTGGTGGTCCATAGCTGGGACGAGGTGGTGGGCCATATTGTGGTGATGGCTTCGGTGGTGGTGGTCCGTATTGTGGCGCGGGACGTGGTGGTGGGCCATACTGTGCCTGTGGTGGCCCATAATTAGGCGCGGGCTTATGTTGAATATGTGGTGGACCATAGAATGGCTTTGGCACGCCGAAATGCGATTTGATTTGTTCATTGAAGCCACTGTTAAAGTTACTGCTGCTGCTGCTGCTGCTACTACTTGAAGAGAAGCTGCCACCATTGCCGCCGCTAATGAATTTGGGTGGTCCATACTTTAATGCTGGTGGACCATATTCACGGAAGGGTATCTGCTGTGGTACGCCATACTCACGATGTGGCTGTCGTTGTGGTGGTGGTGGGCCATATTGTGGCCGCGGCTTCACAACAACGGCATCACTGAAACTGGCCGCTAGCAGGAGCGTTACTGTTGTTATCCGCAAAATCATCTGCAAGATGAAGTGAAACGATTTTTTGTTAGTTTATCCAAGTTTTAAAGTAAAGAAAATTATTTTAGAATATTTATCACAAGATACTAAGATGTTTTGGCATTCAACTTTCACACACTAAGTATGGCGTTTTCAGGTGAGCATTCCGGTAAAATTTAGTTTAAATGCAGTCTTCTATGAGGTTTCGTTATATTAGTACTTCGTCGAGTTTAGACTTAATAGAAAAGTTCTGAGCTTTAAGTGTTAAACCTTCCTTGCTTCCTGTATACTAGTGGGGATTTTGACTAGGGAAATTGTTTTATCACTAGATCTAGGCTCTTTTATATCAAAATATACTACCTGAAAGACTCAGCAGCATTTAATAGGATATTTCTTGCTTATGATTCAAGTTTAAGCCAGCAACAAAAATAAACTTTTACATCTTTTGCTATGTGGTATGGCCTAAACATATTGCCTCAAAATAGATATTGGTAGTATTTATAGGTTCAAAGGTTCTTTAGGAAGTTCTTTTGAGAAAAAAATATCTTTTAATCAAGCTAATTAAACGAAAACCATCAAAATGCTACCCTTTCTCTGTACTAAGCTAGAATTCGTATAGAAGTAGGTGAGATCGTCACTACCCGATCCGAAAGTCGAAGCCCTAGTACTTGATGATTGTCATAAATCACATTATCAAGATCATGTTTCAAGAGAAATTTTCCTGGATCAAGGGAACTTTCTTCTTATAAAGTATTCAGATACTTCCTTGTTTTAAAATTAATCTCAATCTGTCTTCAATTATTCTGGCTAGGATTTAGGTAGGTCGCTACCTTAAACTTTAATTTTGAGTGAATATAAAAATATTGTATTTTTTTCTCGTATTTCATAACTTAATTCTCTAATCTCAAAACTGCTTGCTTATAATTAATCACATTACCACTCAACTCAATTTAACCATACAGTTATTACCCACGCAGTTGAGTGAGCAGCGGCGCTTGACTGCCTGCCTCTCAGCCATGTTCAACGAAATTGAGTTGGTTAATGATATCGCAGATTAATTACAATCAAATTAATTTCAGTAGACAATTTCATTGAAATTTCGACAGTCACAAACACACACACATAGCAAATCATCAAAACTATTTTAATATGTTTATGTGCATGCAAGTTTGTGTGTGCGTGTCCCAATGCATTTCATAGCACATAAAGTTTGCGCATTTGCGTTTTATCTATCGCACATTGCAAAAACAAAAACAAAAAAATGTGTAGTGGCATCGCACTTTCACCCAAATCTATGTTGGCATGTTGCACGCTATTTAGGTACTGTGCCACAATGCTGCTGGTGGTCCGTTAGTTGGTGCCCACATACCTATGTAGATGTATAGC
>CM050327.1:13633163-13665044 GCA_027475135.1 Bactrocera correcta | reverse complement strand
ATGGACCAGTTCGGCTCAATTTTAGTTCAGATGGGATTCCCATAACGGTATAACAAAATCAAAATTATCTATTAGGTTTACTAGATCAAATTAGTTTTGAGTGTTGGTTTGTCCGCTCACCCATTTCGCTCAATTTCAGTTGGAAATCTGTTCTTACATATCACTGTGGAACATTTTTGGGATTATTGTCTGGGGGTGAGAAATTCCAAGTCAGGGTGATGGTACTAGGTCAGTATAGTAAAACCCTCAAAGGGTTTGGCGTTCATATGTGTCAGTTTTTTTTATGACATTTTAAATTTTTTCCTTATTTTGATGCTTTTTCGCTTAGTTGTAACATTTTGGCAAAAACGTAGTTTAACATAACAAGCGGTTCGCGAGTTGTATGAAGCACTGATAGAATGCTTGATTAGGCTTCCGTTCCTACTATTAGTATCGATATGTACATTGCTAGTAAAATAGGTGGCAAACATATACAAAGCCGTCGCCAAACCCCAAATTTTTTTGTAAGCATACCAAACATAAGTTTGGAAGCTGTCATTTTGTAGCCGGTGTGACCTTTCTAGATATTCGAAAACTGAAATCAGGCTTCGTATCTGTGTAGTGGTAGTGAACGCTTTCGAGGTCTGGATTGTCCTAAAGCTTTCTCTTAGTATATATAATATAAGTTTTTCTTTAATAAATGACGCTAGGAATATATTTATACTTTTTGGGGAAGAGAAACTAGCTTTTTTATACCTTTCTGCGCACGCAGTATGTAAATCATACTAATGTGCCCACAAAATAAGACATTGTATTTATTTTGAAAATTCTTTATTTATTCTTCCAAATCAATTTCATCCCTTTCACAGTAATCCCCGCCCGATGCAATGCACTTATGCCAACGGATTTCCCAATCTTCGAAACACTGGTTGTAGTCACTTTCCGGGATGGCCTTCAGTTCCGTCTCTCCGTCTCGTTGAATCTCCTCTATCGTATAAAAACGGTGTCCCCGGAGAGGTCTTTTGAGCTTGGTGAACAGCCAGAAGTCGCACGGCGCCAGATCAGGTGAATACGGTGGTTGCGGAACGATATGGATTGAGTTTTTGGCAAAATGATCACGAATTACGAGGACATGGGATGGTGCATTTTCGTGGTGTAAAAACCAATAATTGTCTTTCCACAATTCTAGCCTTTTAAGGCGGATAACGTATAACTTTTAAATAATATTGTTAACTGCTTGACCGGTTGGAAGAAATTCATAATGCACAACACCACGATAATCGAAGAAAACAGTCAACATGACCTGGATTTTTGAGCGATTTTGGCGCGATTTTTTTTGGTTTGGCTCTCTTTTAACACGATACTCGCTCGATTGATCGGTTGTTTCGGGGTCGTAAGCATAGATCCAAGTCTATTCGTCAGTTAAAATGCGTTTCATGACATCCTGGTAGTCGGAAAGCATTGTTTCACACACTTCAACGCGACGCACTTTTTCCAAAAAATTCAATGTTTCGGTACCAGTCGAGATTTGACGCGCTTGAGGCCCAAAACATCCTTCAAAATGGTATTGGCTGAGCCTTTCGATATGCCAACTTCATCAGAAAGGTCTCTAATTGTTAGTCGACGGTTTTTCAACACCAAATCTTTGATTTGTTGAACGTTAGCTTCGTCGATTGAGATTGATGGTCGCCCTGGACGCTCTTCGTCTTCGACACGTTCACGGCCGGCTTGGAACTCACTACACAACTTGTAAACATTTTTTTAGACATAGCCTCATCACGAAAGGCTTTCTGCACCATCCTCAAAGTATACGCGGTAGAAAATTGATTCCGTAAACAAAATTTAATGCAAATTCTTTTCTCAACAAATTTCGACATCGCAAAACACGAAAAACTCACTTTTAGCAGCTCGCAAAAGGACACGTATGTATTTCAAACACTAATGAATATTTTGACATGAAATTTGACTTAAATGTGATTGACAGGACTACCAACCTAAAAAAAAAATAATTTTACAAATCCTTCGACGCACGCAGTTTAAATTTAAATGTCACCTTTTTTGGGCCCAGTAGTATATAGTATATCATGATTATATAATTATTGTTGAAGTGGAGGTGTGCTTGCTATTGCAATTCTGGTTTAAGTAAATAAATCTTCTACTAACTTACCCGCTGAAAGTTTCAAAAACAATAAAAACGGTTCCCACATTGGTTTTATTATTAATCGAATTTCCATAAGTGAAGAACGAGGAATAAAAAAATGTATAGCTAATTCATGAAACAAATAATAACGAAAAAAAGGTTTATATGCAAAATGACTCTAGAAAGTTATAGCGTGTGAGAGACCAGCAAAAGGGTCCAGTCTTATGCCCTGAAAGCAGTAAGAGAGAAAAAATCAACTTATTGCATTCTAAATCAATAAAAAAGTGAAGTAAATTGTGAATCTGTGACGATCAAATTCGGAAAGCTAAACCACGATAGGGTCAAATCACATTCTATTTGAATGAAAATACGAGGTGTGTTCAAAAAGTATCGCGAATCGTAACTGACAGTTTTCTTCGATTGAAGGGGCGTGGTGCATCATGAGTTCTTTCCACAGGGAAGAACGGTCAATAAGGAATATTACCTGCCAGTTATGCGCATTTTGCGCTAAGCAATCCGCCAGAAACGCCCGGATTTGTGGAAGAACAAAAATTGGCTTTTGCACAATGATAATGCCACTGCTCACACACATCGTTGCTTGTGCGCGACTTTTTGGCGAAAAACAACACACTAATGATGCCCCAGCCACCATATTTTCCAGATTTGGCCCCCTGTGACTTTTTCTTGTTCCTAAACTGAAGAGGCCCATGAAAGGACAACGTTACGCTTCTCTTGACGAGATAAAGACGGCATCGAAGGAGGAGCTGAAGAAGATAAAAAAAAATAATTTTTTGAAGTGCTTCGAAGATTCGAAAAACCGTTGGCACAAGTGTATAATATCTCATGGGGATTACTTTGAAGAGGACAAAATAGAGATTAATGAATAAATAAATAATTTTTGAAAAAAACACAAAATTCGCGATACTTTTTGAACACACCTCGTATTTTTCATAACATAAACTCCTGCCATAGCTAAAACATCTGCTAATATATTCAGCTAGACCGAGACTATGAAAGTTTACGCAAAAGATTTTCAATATTCAAAAATCAAATTTTATACTCTTGCAACATTAAGATGTCATATCTAAGTGCTAAACGAAGATATGGAACTATAAATTGATGCCGGGAATCGGAGTAGCAAAGACACATGTTGGCTAAAAATTAAAAAAGCGTGTTTCCGATTTCAAATTGGTTTAATGTATATATCTACTATGTCAACATGAAGAGTACGGCTAACGACGCCGTAAAAATGGAAGATAATACCGTTCACTTCCTATATATACGGTACTGTTAAAAACTACTGCAAGTGCGATAAATCAATAATATAATATACTAGAGGCTTAAAATTGTTCAACTGAGAGGGTATCAGAGGGCCTTATAGGAGACCGGCTAAAAATTTTAAGCGCGTGGCACGAAAATAACATATCTCAGGACGAATTGTATAACTGAAATTCAGAAATAATAAATTTATTTCTGTATATCAGAAATTGATCGAACCCGGTCGATATTTCTCTTAACTCCCATATACCCAATATTAAGATTTTCTAACTTCCGGGTGACCTTATACCACTTGTATCAGCCAGTATTTGAAATATCTTAATGTAAATGAAAGAGCGCGTTTTCTCATAACAATGTATATTTGTGTCTAAAATAAATTAAACTGGGATAAACCTTGAACTAGCCCCCTTATAACAAATAACAGGTTTTTCCAACATTCGGCTGGCTTTACTCCATTTGATTGTTGATGGAATCTGAGGTTCCTTAATAAAACCCAGGGAACATTTTATTAGTACGTGGCATGTTAATAGTATCTGGTGTTGGAAAAACTATATATGTACATAATATCAGGTCGATACTACTTAACTCCCAACTTTAGTGTTGAGTTGTTTAGTCGAAGGGATCGAAACCCATGTCGTCGTGGATTCCCATTCTTTGCCTGATGTGCATTGATTTGTTTGCTACTTACTTTCCTTCCCTTTGCTGTCATTCAGAATTGCCTAATTTGCGACTATTTTTGCGGAAAATGTTAAGTTAATAATATCAAACTCTACGAAATTTAGTAAATATTTTCAATATTTCACACGGTCAAAAGTTTATGTAAATATATTTGTACATACATATATGGTTATATACTTACATAAAACTCTCAAAAATCAATAACTCCAAACGGTCTGTCAAATCTCATCATACAATCAAGTGTAGTAATATGTGTCCAAATATTAGCATACAAATAATATGTACATACATATATATATGGTATATTTTTTGTACTATTGTAAAAGTAAATATGTGCAACGTAAGTACAAGCTGCATACTGTGTGCAATAAAATGCCGATGACAGACAAAGATACGACCAGCAATAAATCCGTAAACCATTCAAGCCACCTGCCACTTGAAAGAGGTTCGAGACATTGACCACATTAAAATGCTCAAATATTATCTAATCACGGCTTTTAAGACGAAATCAAAACATCAAAAAACGAAAGCAAGATGAGCATTTAGGTGTATGCCCCACCATCCCTTTACAATTCCTACAATGTGTGTTATTCAAGCGAATAACGAAAACAGAGAAGAAATTAAAAGCAAGCGCAATGAACTGACCGACGGCAGCCACCCATGTGGAGTACTTATGTGTACATATACATACATACATACATACATATGTGTGTAAGTATGTGGAGTCGAGGTATGTGCGCGGTGTGGAGCAGCGCTTGTGCGTAGACATAAAAGATGAACTACCTGCCTCACTTTCCGTGCCTTATGGCTAATAGTACAATTGTTGTTTGTGTGACGCGCAAAAACAATAAAAACGTGGCTTGAATGAAATTACAGGCATTTAAACGTGCGGTTTGGGAAGATCAGCGATGACATAAATATTTTTATGCGTTTAGAGCAGCTGGCTTATGGGAGAGGTTGTCGCATCAGATTTGTAGTCATCGGAGACGTTTTTGGAATTTCGAATGGGTTTTTGTGGGTCAAAGCTTATTGATTTTAGCACCGAAAAATGTTGTTTAGTTATGCAGGCGAAATACTTTCTTACGTAATGTGTAAATGAATTAAATTCATATGGGAAAGTAAGAAGATTGGTTTAATACATGGGATCAATTTAGAATATGATGCAATTTACTTTTAATTTTTTACTAATTTTATAATAATCATTAATAACCCATATAACATCGGTAAACACAACACAAAATCTTTCTTATTTTAAATACTGTTATTCAATTTGGCAGATATTTACCCTACAAACCATATTAGTCAATTTGCAATTGCTAATTTCGGCTACACCGAAACTATAATGTACTTTATAGGATATTTCAATGGAATGGAAAAAATTTTGCCGGTTTTTCTAGCCCCACCGTTTTATGGAAAGAGCCTTCAAGTAGTTGAATTGAATTACTGCCACTGAATAAGGAAAAGCGGTCGTTTGAAGATCTTTATTTATCTTGATTTTGATCGTTCAGTTTGTATTATATGATAGCTATATCCTATAGTCTTCCTATAGTTCCCTTCTGGGTATTACACACTTCGTGGCAACTTTGCTATGACACGTTCAGGATATAAAAATATCTCTGTAATACAGTAGTTTTAGTTTTATACAAAAAAGTTTGAAAACGCATCCATATATGCTATAGCCCGTATCACTTTTCAGTGGAACGAGATACACTAAATAGATTGACAGACATAATCTACATTAAGGGTTTTCCAACGTGAATAATATCTTTACCCCTGATAATAGTTGTTAGACAGAAATTCAAAATAGGTAAGAGATAAACTTCTGCTTACAGGAGATTTTTGTGACTGGAAATTAAAGACCTTTACTTGGACGAACTTCAATTTGGGTACGATAAGATATGTGCTTAATAGTTTATGTGATATTCGGTTATTTTATTTGCATCTTCGAATCTAAACATAAAGTTGATAATCACCCTATCTTTTAAAGATTCCTTTGGCTGGAAACCCTATTCATCATATTTAGTTTAGAAAATTTATTTCTGTTTCATCGAAACTTTAACACCCTTCTCATTTACAAAATATTCCTTACAAGAACTAAATTCCGAATTATTAGTTCATATGACAGCTGTAGGCCATAGTGTTCCGATATCGACGGTTCCGACAAATGAGCAGTTTCTTAGTGAGAAAAGGTCAGACAGTGGGCAAGGCTAAATCGACTCAGCTCGTTAAGCTGATCATTTATATATACATCTATTTTTTAGGGTCTCCAATGTCTCTTTCTGAGTGTTACAAACTTCGTTGAAAATCTAATACACCCTGTTCAGGGTATACATATTAATATGAAATTTCTGGGTTTTTCTGGTTCTGCTTAGTTGAGCCATATATTTTCTAATAAGTTTCTAGTTTATAATTCGGAAAGAATTTTGTAAGATATTTCGGTTGGAAATAATCTACATTTTGATATTGTGTGATAATCGTAGGTTGCCTCTTATATTTTGGGATTGATAGTCATGTTTTGCAATCTGACAACCCAAAACTTTATCATATGGTTTGACATTTTTAATGTTATATAGTACATATTCAAAACGTTTTGACGTGTGAGCGATATTTGTGTTGTCTACAGTTACTTAAACTATTAATCTCAGTCAAAAAATGAAATTAAATCGTGAACATTTTCGCGCCATTTTTTCCCCCAACTTTCCAAGTGGATTTACTCAGCAACTGTACATCGATGAACTTAACTAGTTTTGTGGAGATGAAGCACAATCAAAGGCTAGTGTTCCTCGATTGCAAGGTGAATTCATTGGAGGTCCTAGATCATTCTAAAAGGAGTTTCTTGAATGTCATGCAAAATCAGTTGCTGTTCCGGAAACTATTGATGCTGTACGCAAACTGATATCACTGTCATGTGACCTGGCGTGAGATATAGGCAACTGTGGGCAAAGGTTGCACCAGCATCTGTTCATGGGGTATTAAACATGTGATTGTAAAAAAAATTGTTGACGTTGGATTCCACACAATTCATTAGATGCTCAAAAAAACGATCGAGCCGATTGGCAGAGAGAAATGTTAAAAAATACGACAGAGGGGTTTCTAAGCAAGTCTATGACATCATGGCTTTTGAATCATTGACTTATGCGATGACTGTATGGTTGATTCCAGATGAACCGAATCCAACAAAAGTTGTTCGCGCACGAAGCACTTCCAAGCAAATATTTGCCTATGTTTTTTATGAAAAAAAAATAGACTGGACTTCTGCATTCAGTAGTCATGATTTGTAGATACCTCAATCAGAGTGGCAATGTGCTTTGACAATTGGTTTGAACGCATGTAAAAGTTTATGAACCTTAATTGACAAAAGGTAGCCCTTAGAATGTAGATTTTCTTTTAGAATTCCTTTTCCATTCTTTCATTAATAAAGTTCCGATCGCCAGAAGCACCAAAATATAGCAAAACATCCAAAAATGCCAGCATGATCTCCCCTAAATTAAACAAATCTTGATACACGCATGTTCATACAATCTTTTTTTCGATTGGTACTCGTAAAAATAAGTTTCTAGACACCTCTAAGAAAGCCTCTCCAAATATGAGTTTTTAATTGTAACGGGAAGGTCCTCCTACATACAGTTTTCTATTTTTTCTAATTATCAGATAGAAAAATTTATATGTCGCTACCAACTACTTGAAAAAATATTTTGTTCCTGAGATTTTGTAGGAAATTGAATGCTCTACAAAAAAGGTCTCCACGATTTTTTTCGTAAACCCAACCGTTTAAAAGATATTAACAGAGTTTGATTATTTTTGGGAACATTTTTTATTTATTTTGAATTTTATAACTTAATGAAAAAAATTATTATGAATGATGAAACTCATAGATTTTTGGAGAGGCTTTCTTAGAGGTGTCTAGGAAACAATTTTTCCGAGTACCAATCGAAAAAAAAAATTTGAATCACCCTAGTATATACATATGTATGTATAGTCTTCGCATGTATGAGGCTTTTTAATTACTTATTTCACTGCCAATATGAAAGCTTGCCACTTGAAAGCCATTAATTAGTAAAATGGAAAAACATACACTTTTTTAGTATATGCATTACTATTTTCAACAAATATTCAAACGTCTTCATTAACGCCCATATTTTCGAAGCACATGCTGGCAGTTAATATTTTTAATAACTAACGCTTTTTTACTCAAGCGCCCTCACCGCCCATTTCCGACTTTCCGAAACCCTTTTGTAAAACATCTTGTCTTTTGCTTGTCTTTTTCATTCAACACCGCATTCCAAAAAGCCGTCATTTATTTTATTGAACATCTGCCCGCAGCAATGCACCACATACATACAAGCGAGACTTCAAGTATGTGCTACAGCAGCATTACGTAACGCTTTGCACACTTGTTGCGCATGGTCCAGCATTACAATTACGCGATCACCAGCCGGTCATGTGCACTTTCATCCACATAATACATACAGACATGTGTGCGTAACGGCATAACCAAAGCGCATTACGGCGCATGCGCGTGAGTGAAAGATGTTACCTGTTAAATATTTATACACACATGTATGTATGCTCACACAGTCCAATGAATTTCTGCCGTGGAAGGTATTAACGATAAATCGCATTGGCCGCGTGTCCGCCCAAGCACGTAGCCGCTAAGTAAATTCATGTGTACAAAAGTATGTGTGTGCGTGCCGCTGTTTTGTTATTATTGTTATTATTTTTGGGATCACCCATTTCTTCTTTGGTTTGAAGCGACTGTGTGTTTAACCACACAATGCCTCAAGTTTTTTGGCGCGCTTTTGTAAACGCTTTTGAGCCAAATATACAAACACGCGTAGAAATGTGAGTAAATGGCAAGATGAAGCTCATTTTCGGTCAAAATTAACAGTTGCCAGTTATTGAAGGTGTGTCTGTGTCTGTGTACATTCCGTTGGTGTAAATAAACTTTCGTTTTCAGTTGAGCGCTAAGTGCAAATATTTTTTAATGATTCTTCTGCGCCGCCTTTTTTTGCGTTGGCTACTTAACGTACCCTTAAAGAGCCTTAGTATATAATTGCATTGTGCGCAATATTTAAATAAAGCAATTTTTTTCAAAAAATAATTTTTTATACTGGAGTTATACTATACTATACATACTTATGTACATACGTATACACAATTTTAAATAGCATTTTTCAAAACTTAAAAAAAAGGATGGAATGTTCCTCCATATTAGCATTTTATTCAGATCGTTCAGTTTGTACTCGTATGATAGTTTGTATCTAGTTGTCCCACATTGGCCGTTCCGAAAAGCCGACAAGCTTCTTGGTGAGAAAATTAACTATTTCAATAGCCTTTTTTTGACAGATCACGCGGAGTCTTGTCACGCTTGCATGTTTTTTCATGAAATATTTTTTGGAATTTCATCATGGAAAGACATACATACGCCTGAACAACGTTAACAAATCGTTCAACTTTACTACTAAAATTTACCTTCTGTAAAGAATGTGTTTCGCTCTTGGCTCAACTTATGGTCCACATAATCGGCCTACTGCGCGTACCATTCGCAACACCATAACCTATCCTAAGACCCAGCATTCAATGTTGGATAATATTTGACCGAATAGACCACGTCCAGCTATCCGTTACTGAGAAGGTACACGAATACCGTGGACAGTCGATTCGGCGCAGTTTGCAGCAACTCGGACTGACGTATGGTACGACTTGGCGCATTTTACGTCGAGATCTTAAATGGAAAGCCTATAAAATACAGCTTGTGCAAGAACTGAAGCCGACATCGCTTCACTCTATGGGCTCTTGAGAAGTTCCAAGAAGATCCAACATTTTTAAGCCAAATTTTTTCAGCGCCGAGGCCCATTTCCGGCTCAATGGGTATATAAACTAGCAAATTTGGGACAAACAGCAACTTGAAGAGATTCAAGAGCTGCATTTCAGATTTCTTCAAAAATGATACCGGTGAGAACGTAACAGTCAATGGCGACCGTTATCACGCCATGATAACCGGCTATTTGATGACTTAAATTGAATTTCGTGGTCTCGGCGACATTTGGATTCAACTAATCTTCGGTAAGCAGATAATATCACGTTTTGGGTAGGTCCATTGCCCACAAAGATTGTCACACCTTTAGACTTTTTCCTGAGGGAATAAGTAAAGTCTAAAGTCTTTGCGGAATATCCCGCTTCGATTCAAGCATTGGAGTAAAACATCACGCTTGTTATTAGTCAGTTACTAATCGAAATGCTCGAATGCGTTATCGAAAGTCGGCCTCACGGAAGGACCATCTGAGATGTAGCCCCAGCCAATATTTGAAAGAGGTAGTCTTCAAAAAGTAAATGCCAGATAATGTTCTTTCGAGTGATAATAAACATTCTCCATTATGTTTAAAGTTTCTGTGGATATTCTTAAAAATAGTAGGAATCTCAAAATTGGTCGCCCTACAACAGAATCATTCAGCTAGTTTAGCCGATCGCTTATATACCATTAACACTTTATAGGGTCTCGAACCTTTCCTTTTGGTTATTACAAATATTGTAGAAAATTTAATATAAATGTTTCAGGGTATGAAATTCTCTAAAAACCATAGCATATTTTGTATTCTTTCAATTCAATTCCCTTCTTATCCAATGAGAAGATTTTTACTATATCAAAGAGGAATCGACCTTCTCTCCTGTCAATAGTAGCTCTAAAGTTAAGAGGCAATTCAAAGCTGACTATTAGTATCTTAGTGATTAAAATTTATTTACGCTACATTCAAAGAGTAGTCAATGAATGTTTTCTTTTTTTATAGCAAAAACAATACAAACAAAAAATAGTGTAAAAATATGTGCGGAAGTTATACAGCTGAGTGCATCTAATGAGCAGCAATATGAAAATAGAAACCATTGAATGATTTTTTAAGCTTTAAATACACATAAATGACTTAAGACATATGTACGTAAGTATTACGGCATGTATTGGAATTGTAACTTCGAACGATGCAAAACTTTCTCCCATCCAAAATTCACAGGCGTTAAAGTGCAAAAAATCATGAAGCAGCAACAAAACTTGCTCACAAATCTTTTTGTGAATACGCAATTGTTAAGCAAAGGCGTGTACGCCAATAAACAAGAGGAGGGAAATCATAACAGTAATTGCCTACTGATCGACAGCTTGCAAAAGTGATTTGTTTGCATGCTTAAAAATCAAACGCAAAAATATAAACTAGAAACCGTTAAATGGTTTATTTGAATAGATGGCACAATTCAAGAAAACAAATAAAACCTTGGAGGTTCCAGAGAAGTAAATATGTTATTTGATGGAGAATATAAAATTTTTATTTTGGAAAATATGCTCTTTAAGTAGATTAAGGTTGTAGTGGGAAAGGTTTTTGGATTATCAACGTATACCCCATAGATAACAAAAATCACATATAGGCATTTATTCCGATCAGAGGAAGTCTCGGTCGCTCTGTAATTTAATTTATGGAAGTGTCTGAGGTCGCCTTGGCTGTATACCGGTAATATCCACCAGAAGTTATGCACTTAATGTTTGTGAAATCTTATTCGTTCCAATATATAGCATGTATATGATATTTATTTTTTTAACAAAACACATAAACTTTAAATTTAATGGCGGAATATGTATTACCATTCCAAAATTTTTTGGCATTTATTTTTTGAAGACTATTCCTTGCAAATGTTGGCCGCGGCTACGTTTCAGATGGTCCATCCGCTGAGTCAACTTTTCGTTGACTCGAGTACTTGTACTTCCCCAGTAGAGGTCTAGATGTTTCCGTCTCATATTTCTTCTTGATAAGTTGTGTCCTTAAAAAGCTTGAGTAGACTTTTTACGTTCTACTCTGGACCAGAAGACTTTCGCAACCCCACAGGTGCAGAGTGGTTGCTGACCAAAGCGTGCTGATCTCGTCCGCGTTGAGACCTTTCATTTAAGTTCGTCGGCTAGTTATTTTCCGACGGATATGGAAGTGTCCTGATGTTACAGCTAATTAGGTAATGCACTTCTTTGGCTAGCTTTGAGCGCACGAGCTCATGGCCTGGATAATAGCTCTGCTATCTGAGTGGAAGTATACCTATCTAAATGCGGCCACACTTCGGAGAAGTACATCTGCTATTGTACATATTACCTTGGTTTTTCTGCTTTATGAACAATACAGTGGTCTGACAGTCTGAGCAAGTGTTAGTTGAGAGCTGCTGACAGAATATTCTCCCTTAAACCTTTCTCTTGGGCTTTGAAGCATTATTGAAAAAGCTTACTGCATCTCTTCTCCAGCAAGTTCGTCTCAACAACACTTTTCCTGGAATATGTGCGCGGAGAAAATTTTATTAGGAGTAGGCTCCGTTATACAGCGGCCCAAGGTATCAGTAATGCAGTGGAAGTTGTCGGAAATACCCCCTTTATGGCCAGTAATAAAAAACTGGTGATCGGGGTAGAGGTACATTTTTCAATATCCTTTTTTTTTTTTTTTGACAGATCACGCGGGAGTCATGTAAACGCTTACACCTGAAAAACTTTTGCAAATCGTTTACCTTTGTTAAGAAAATTCAGGTTCTGTAAAGAATATGTGTTATTCTACTGAATAGACCACGTATAAGAACTGAACCCACTCGACCTTCCCAAGCGATATCGCTTCGTCCTATGGTCTCTTGAAAAGTTCCTTTTCGAGCCAAATTTTGTTCAGCTATAATGTTCATTTCTGTCTCAAAGGGTATGTAAATAAGCATTTGAGACGAAGAGCATTCGGAAAAGATTCAAGACCCGCCATTTCATCCAGTAAAAATAACGGGTTGGTGTCTTTTGCGGCCGATGGAATCAGCGGTTCATATTTCTTCAAAAGTGTTGCCAGCGAGAACATATCCGTCAATGACGACATCATCGACTATTTGATGCCTAAAATTGACGTTCGTGATCTTGTCGACATTTGGTTTTAACAAGACGACGGCACTTTCAACATATCACATAAATCAAATGATTTATTGAGAGCACACTTTGGTTAGAAGATATTTTCCCGTTTCGGTTCAGTGTATTGACCACCAAGATCGTGTGATATCACACCGTTGAACTTTTTTCTGTGCAAAGTCTAAAGTCTATGCGAACTATCCCGCTTCGATTCATTCCTTGGAGCAAACCATTACGCTTGCACATTAAAGCGTGCGCTTGACTTTAGCTTAGTAGCAAAATTATTGTATTAGTAATGCGTTACTAATTCCACCTCGAGCGTGTACCACACTTTTCATCATTTCCTTTATTTTGTAATAGCTTTATCTAATATACGCACTAAATTGGTAAAACAAATAAAAAACACATAAAAAATTCAATTAACGATAATCATTGGTTTCTCCCATAAAAAAAGCAAAACCCTAATTAAAAATTCAACACTAATTATTTAGAAAATAACATATCTACATTTGTATTGGTATACGCATACAAGCGTTAATATAAGCATGGGTGCATGAGTACGACATAAATTAATAAAATCATCGTTAATAAAATGATCAACGTGAAATTAGTGCCGTCTTATGTAATCTGATATTGTCAGCAGCGCCCAGCGTAAACGAGCATAGACTGGCGTTAAGATATGTAAATGTGTATTCATGGACAATCGGATGCTGGACGTGACGATGGAATGTTGTTCCCTATTAAATACAGATAAAAAAGATTAAATAATTCCACTCAGAAATGCTCACGTTTATGTAATAATGAAGAGAAGAAAGTGTGACAGCGAAAGCCGAAATCGATGATGTCGAACTGGCAAGTGTTGTGGCAGTGGGGAGAGTAAGTAGCTGAGCTTGTGAAGTAAACAAATGAGATGAAGG
This sequence comes from Bactrocera correcta, assembly GCA_027475135.1. NCBI lineage: Eukaryota > Metazoa > Arthropoda > Insecta > Diptera > Tephritidae > Bactrocera > Bactrocera correcta. The sequence goes on along the minus strand of CM050327.1, from coordinate 13,651,156 downwards.
AAAAAAATCAACAAAATATTTATTTCACGCTAATTTCACCAATGAAAATTTCACTAAAGATTCATAAATGACAAAACGGAAGTTGCCAATAGCTCGAGTAGGGAGTGGCAGCTAAGCCAAGTATCAAAACTTATAAAAGCACACTTGCTAATAAACTGGATGTAAGCAAGTGGCAAGTTGTTACGGCCAATTACCAGTTAAACCTTTATATTAAAAATTAAAGAGTAGTGACTTTGGCAAGTGTCAAATATTGAAATTAATAAATCAAACGATTTAAGTCGACTGATTGAAGGCTTGTCAGTAGCGCATGGCAGGTGTGAAATTCCGTGCGCCAATAAACCGGCGCTGCCACAACGTCTGTATGTATGTATGTATGCACATATGTGTGGATTTATGTTACCAGAGTTAACAGCTGCCATAACATTTCATAACGCCCACATTTTTAGCTACCAAAAAAACTCATAATAAAAACAACTTTATAGAAAAGATGCCAAATGCCTTTCCGAATGCGTCATACAATTTCTATTTCGAATGAAATTTTTAGTTTCCAATATTTTTTACTCACCACTCACTTCGTTTCCTGTCGCAGCTGTATTGTCTGTTATGCTAGCAATCAATTTGACAAATAGTCGTTAGCTGTCAGCGACATGTGAGTAACAAACGCGGTTGCCAGCAGTGGGAATGCGCGCTTCGGTACAAGTGCACTAGGGTGGAACCCATTTTTTATTTTAATTTTCGTATATTTTTGTTTTTATTATGATTCCTGAATTTGCAAAAATATATTTAATTTTCTGTACAAACAATAAATATCGCTGTCATAAAATTGCAACTAATATTATATTACAAGATAGAGTTGCTGGACATACATATATTTCCCTAGAAACTTATTCTCGACTAGACTAAAGACACTTTTTCAGGTTTCTGTGCTTTCGTATATACTACTGTGCCCAAAAAAAGTGACATTGTATTTATTTTGAAGATTCTTTATTTATTTTTCCAAATCAATTTCACCCCCTTCAAAGTAATCCCCTCCCGATGCAATGCACTTATGCCAACGGATTTTCCAATCTTCTTCCGTCTTCGCTGCGGCTTGAATCTCCTCTATCGTATAAAAACGGTGTCCCAGGAGCGGTCTTTTGAGCTTGGTGAACAGCCAAAAGTCGCACGGCGCCAAATCAGGTGAATACGGTGGTTGCGGAACGATATGGGTTGAGTTTTAGCGAAATGATCATGAATTACGAGGGCAGTATGGGATCAAATTACGATAGAGTTGCGGGAATTGTATATTTACAAAAGTTGTATAGGTTTGCTTAGAAAAATTTATATATTTTCCTAGAAACTTATTTTGCTTCTCGACTAGACTAAAGACACTTTTTCAGGTTTCTGTGCTTTCGTATACATCCCTTGGATCTATTGCCTGTAAAAAATAATCATGATTTTTAGATGTAGTTTGAACCTTGGTAATACTCATTTCACGATAATACTATGTTTAACTATTTAAATTACTAAAATCAGAATCTCCAAAAGCTTCACATTTAAAAATATGACTGGATTTAGAACTTCACGCCTTTAGGAGTTTTCTGCAGTTTTTTTATCTAACTCTGGACGACTTCGCTCTTTTGCCCTGCTTGCAAAATACGATGATTGTTAGTCGATTCGGCCAACAAAGCACGTCTAGGTTTAAATATACATCGGATGCATTTTTTTTGAAAACTCTAATTTTGGATAAGTTACTGACTCTGGGGTCTGCAGAAAGGAGGACTTAAGGCCCATGATGTTTAATTCCATTTCCTTGAATTTCAATGATGATTTCGGCTGATTTTTTGATGAATTCACGCACAGTTTCGTTGGAATTTCCGGTGATTTTGTTGATCGTCATTTATGTTCTCACGACCATTTTGAAAACGTTGAAACCACTCGTGCATTCTGCTACGGGATAGGCAGTCATTGCCATAAGCTTGTTTCATCAATTGAAATGGTTAGATAAAAGTTTTACCAATTTTTTGGCTCTTTGTTCGAAGCTCATTTTCGCACCGATAACGCGAACATACTGACACTTAAAACCCAATAACTTTACTTCCAATCAATGAAATGTCATAAAATTCTCAATGGACAATCGATAAAGATAGCATATTCTAACATTCTATTGCTTTAGTCTACATATAGATGGCGCCAAAGGGGGGCGCTAGAGTCAAGAAGTGTTTACTTTGAAACACACATTGTAGTATAGGGAAGCGTTCATGGGACTTATCTGTCAAAATAAATGTCTGACGCAAAGCGAATCAAAAGTTCTATGTAAGTTCTCAGGCTGTGAAATGTCTTATTTACTTCTCTATTTAACCAATGTCTTTTCTCCTTCTCTCTCTCTCTCAACGACGTTTTACTCTCGCAAAGCAGTTACTCACTATAGCTATCCATAATTTTTTGAAAAGAAAAAATAACTGCAAAATTTAGTTCACCCTAATATTTCATTATAATAAACGGCGTCTAGGGAAAAACTGGCAACTAGAAAAATAACAGTTTTTCTCAAAGCGCCGCATGGGGTTTGAATTTCTACTGATGCGTCTAGGATCCATATATACAAGTATATGCATGAATGTAAGTAAACACGTTACATTCCGTACATCTGAAACGATTACAAGTGTATCGGATTCGGTTATTTGTTTTTCTTTTTTCGTTTGGTAAAATGTATTTAAATTTTTTTAGCTGAAACTGACGGCTCCTCAAAAATTGTTAGAATATTAAAAAATTGTTGTAATGACACAAACACTTACAGGTGAACAGAAATAAACTGCTGAGATGGCATTTGAGAAAACGATAAATCAAGAAGAAATAACCTTGAGAATAATGTCTTCATTTCTTTTTTTTTTCATTTAAGGCTATTGACCTGGACAGAGTATTCACTCAATTTTGTGTCCCTAAAATATCCATTATTGCAAGAGGCAAATCCATTCGCCACGTTGCCATCGTAGAGAGATTCAAATGATATACATAAATGTTTAACTTGACGAGATAAGTCGATTTATCCATGTCCGTCTGTTTGTCAGTCCGTCTGTATATACACAAACTAGTCCCTACAAAGTCACTAGTCAATTTTTGAAATGTTGATCTGAAATTTTGCCCCCTCAAGATGCTGCCAATTTTCGGAACGGTCGATATCGACACTATAGCATATAGCTGCATGGCTGTATGGAAAACTTGACTCTGTGAAGGGTATTATCGCTACAGTGCAACCAAAGTTAACTGGTTTTCTTGGCTATAGAATATTCAAGCTTGAATCCCCCAAACTTGTATTTAATATTTTTTTTATTTAAAAATTTCTTTCAACCTTATTCAAAATTATTAATCAACTTTTCGTTGTTGCTTCATAATATTATTGAGTTTACGCCTGTCGTTCCAGCAATTTAACAAAATTTCCTCATTTCCGCCTTTGAATCTGTCCGCATCACACATCAACACAGTAATCGGCATGTCCAAACACAAGCCTAGGAGGTGTAACTCTGGCTTGTTGATCGCTACTATTTAACTGTCAGTCGGTCAAACCGATGTAATGTGTGTTTGTATGTCAGTCAGTCTAACAGTCAGCTGATGTACATGGATGTCAAGAGTTGCAGTTGTCTTTTGCATGCAGCACCTGAAGAGGTAGGCGTCACTTCCTGATGAATCAAGCTTTATTTCGCATGTGTTCAGATAATTACTACGCTCAAGCTGCTGGTATGCCTGCTGCAAGTCGCCACACATCATGTTTACTGTCTTGTCGAAAATGTTTCAATCAATTAGATATTTTCGCTTTGAGTATAATTTTGGTTGAAATAACTTCAATTTTGAGAAGTCAAATAATTGCAGTTGTAATTCCGAGCTAACACAACCGGAAAGCTTATGCATGAAAACTAAAAATAAAAGTGAAATATGTTATTTTTGTATATTTAATATATTATATCAAGAAAAGGGTTTATTACGGTTGTCACGAAGTTCGTAACACTCGGAAGGAAAAATCGGAGACCTTTTAAAGTATTGGGTCGTTCTCTAAGTAATATAATTTGATGCCAAAAGGTGAAAGCTGATATAGTAAGGCTTGTTTGTATAAGAATTTCTTAAATTTTTTGGAATAGGTTTTATTTGGTTTCCTATTCATTTTGCTTACACCTTTTTCTCCTCTAAGATACATACCTATAGGAAATGGCTGCTATACAAACTGATGGCTCAAAATCAAGTCTTTGGGCGGAGCACTTTTTAAGTTGAAAATCTTCACGAAATTTGCTACAGATCATTGTCCAAGGCAGAGCTACTATTTTCGAACAAATTGTTCATATCGGAATACTATAGCATTATCTGCCATACAAACCGACAAATCGAAATCATTTTATTATACAAGTTGTCTTCACGAAATTTAACATAGATTATTGTCCAAGAAAATGCCACAATCTTTGAAAAATTGTTCAAATCGGACCACTATATGATATATCTGCCATACAGACTGACCGATCAAAATCAATGTTAAGATTTATATGCCTCATTATGCTATAAGATATGCAAATATGAAGGATTTTATGGCTTCGACTTCGTAAAATTAACATTTTTCGTTGTTCTTATTTAATTTTTATTTATTTTTAATATTTAGTTTCACCTCTCTCTTATTTGGCGCGTATTTGCAGTGCAAAGAAATTAATTAACGCATATCCCAACTCAAAATAACTTTTTCGCATTTCTGCTAAGCCAACAACTGCTTCCATTCATTCTTTATTAGCTTTATGCGCTCCATTTGTGTTGCTATTTTTGTTGTTGTTATTATTGTTATTTTATTCAACCAATGCGCCACTTAAGTTTTGCTTTATTTGACGTGGCTTGGCTTAGCTTGGCTTTGGTTTTTGGCAACACTTTTTACTTGCACAGCTTCTATTCGGTGCTACTTTTCCGCTTTGCCTCGCCCGACTCGCTATTTTGGCTTTAATTATCCACACAACCATAATTATATATGCGTTGCTTTTCAATTTGCGGACATTGACAGCGGCGCGCGCTCGCTACTCTTTGCAAAGCTCATTAACAACGCCGCCACCGCAGTGAAGCCAGGCAACCAAGTGGCTAAGCAGGCAGGCAATCTTCTAGTTGCTCAGCTGTCGAGTTTTGTTTAATTGTAATGATAAATAAAATTTACATAAATATGCCTTTTAATTGAATGAATTTATTTTGAATGCATTAATTGGACGCTCGTTCGCATTTGGCTGCGCTTTCGCATTTCAGCTATCTTTATTACTTTGTGCTGCTCAGTGTGCTTGGTGGACTCGTGTACTTGTTCCTTGGCAGTGGGAGGAAGTACGGGCCTCATTGTGGAAATATTGACGCACTTTGATAGCCATCGTTACATAAAATGCTCATTTTATGCCACTTTCTATGGTTACTTGTGGCACATTTCGTATATCCGCTTTAAATAAACAAAGCGTAGAATTGAAAGGAATGAGAAAGAAGAAGAGAACAAGACGTTTGCTTTAATTTAAATTAGTATTTCGTATTTGATTGCTATATTTGTGTGCTTATATACGAAGATATGTTATTTCTACCATATTTTTAATACAAGTGTTTTCATTCTAAAGTGCATTGTATATGTGGTTTTAGTTCAGACATGGTATCAAAATTATTATCCGAGTGCAGTCCGGTAACCCTACACTTCTGAATGCATAGATAAAACAGACGCAAATATTTTTTCCTACGACAGATATTTAGAATTTCATGATAGAAGTGAGGCATAGTATTTAGATTGACAATATATAGTTTTCGATTTACATATGACCTTCTTACATAATATATCTATAGTTCTGTCTGATAAAGAAGAATATGTTCCGAGCATTCGGGAAAGCGACCGAAGGAGATCACAGATACACCGATGTGCTCTGAAGAGTTGGTGTTACGGATTTATTTGATAACACGAAGTCCAACATAGAGTTTGTGTTATACTCTATATAATACTGTTATCTGAAGCATATCTATAACACAGATTCACCAACAGAATCCATAGACAATATATAGGCATTCTGAGTTATGATTACGTATCTGGAAGTCATAATCAACTGCCTTATATATTAATATATTACCGCTTCTGTGTTTACCATTGGTATTTCCGGATCTCTATGTTCTCGTTCTGCATGTACCACAGTGCCATTGTTAGGTCTTGATTGGAATCGTCGTATTTTATGGCTACTAAGTGGGCAGCCAGAGCATTTTAACTCGTTTACTGTTATGTGCCAGTTTGACAGTCAACTTCTAATGAGTTTTAAGTTACTATCTAGTTATTTCGATTGAGCACTTGCTTCGCCATAAAGAAGCGGTGTCATCTTCGAATGTTAAGGTTAGTACTTTTGCACCCATTGGCATGTCCGTGGAAAATAAAACATACAGCCAGATTGGTCTCAAAACGATATCTTGAGGAACTCAAGAATACTCTTCGGAGATAAAGATCTTTACTTCAACTGTTAACCACGTGTTAGCAAGGTGATAAAAACAACTGATAGAATTTTTTGACAAAGTGATTTCAATTTAAATATGAGTCTTCAATGCCATACTTTATCAAATGCTTGAACCACGTCGCTGAGTAGTACTCTTTCAACTCAAATGTCCTCTTGACCTCATTAGTGATGCGATAGACATGTTTATTAGGACCACTTTCTTCGCGAATCGATATTATGATGACGGCACGTTGCGTCTTTTCCGGGTTTGGATATCATGATAATCTGCCACGTTTTCGAAAAATATCAAAACTTTGGAATAGCATAAAAGTTGAGGCAAGAAATTGAAAGCAATATTTGGTAATTCCATAAGCATTTTTTTAGGTGTCATCTCTCTCTCAATTTCTACCGGTGGCTTAAATTTTTTCTCACCCTTCCAACAGTTAGATTGTTCGAGAAGAGTTTTTTGCTAAAGTAGAAATAAATATTTTTGAGTGCGCTTCTTTCTTCTTCACCTTTCCTCAGCAGCTTTTACTTTCAATTGAAATGATGGGGATCGATTATTCTGTCATTTTCGGCAATCAATTCAATTAAGCTGTTAGTGGTTCGTATTTTCTTTCGGAAACAGTTGAATAAGTAAATTTTATTCATATATCCATTTCACATACTACATCAGTTTCCTCTTGCATGTGGGTGATAAAATATTTTTTCTACTTAAGCCAGTCTGTTCTCTGCGTTGTGGCGAAATGGTTTCTCAACAATATTTGACTGGTGACTGAGTTCGTCGGGGTGTAGGTTCACTGAATTATATTGTTCAAGAAATTTCAATCATTTGACGAATATCACGCTTTACAACATGACAAATAAACACCTTGGAATTACGAGACTTAGTAATTTATGCATCCATAATTCCATCCGATGTAAACCTAAGAATTTGTATTTTGAAAAAAAAAAAAAATGGATCTAGGAAATGAAGGATCATATTTTTTGTTTATGAAAAGTCTAAATGAAGAAAAACTAAACTTTCTTCGATGTTTTGAAATCCTGGTCATTCGGCTTTTGAAGAGCTCAGTTCCTGATATCATTAACTTAATAAAGTCTCACCTGGTAATTACTAGTTACAGAAACGAAAAAATAAGTTTTTCTCAAAATCTTCGGAAAATATAAATCGTGCTTATCTAGCAAAGATTTAGATGGCAAACCATCTATCCTAACGACCGTCGAAGCCTGAATTCATCCGACCAAGAACTTTAACCTCGACAGAATGTTTTATGGCATAGAATCAACAACAACTAACGTAATGAAAATTCATAATGCGAGTCGACTCAACACATTTTTGTTACTAATTTGGTTATAAAGAGTTTGAACTCTATTCTCCTTCCCAAAAAAGTGAAGCACCGTGACATTTTGATTGTGACTGTTACTTTGAAACGAGAGGCACGGCTTAGCTACCGTATTCTCCAGATTTGGATCGTTATTTCTTTTTTCGAAACTAAAAAATATGCTTCGAAGAACGCATCATATATCAATTGTCCCAATATATAAATTTTGGCAGACAACATTTTAGCGCCGTAAACAAACAGCTGCCGATCTAGGAAACAAAATGTTACTCTATTCCGCTGGAGCTTCGAATTTGATCTTGATTGTACTTAAGGTATTAAGTAAATAAATAAAATACATTTTCTTGACTTTTGCAGTAATAAGTTTAATTTTATTATAAATTAATATGGTTTTGCCTTAAATATTTTAAAAATTTCTGCATTTACTCAGTATGGATTATTACAGCAACAGTTCTTGATTAGCGAGTGTTCATAACAGGATTTGGCATACAACAGTGAGCAGTCAGTATAGAAACATTGTGGAGGGCGTAGCTGGATCACTAAAAATAAAGAATATTTAAATTTTAAGCTTCCGATTAGTAAAAAATACTGAGCACTTTAAATTTTCGAGAATTTAAAATCACATCGCGTGAATAATATTTTTTTTTACCTGGAAAATCACAGCAACAGTCGTCGTGCAGCATTTTCTGCGAACAATAACTGTAAACCGAAGCATCGCAGAGCGGACAGCCGGCGAAATTGTTGAAACCGCCACCGGCACCAATGCCACCGCCACCGCCTGAGGGGCCACCAAACTGTGGTGGATACTGCCGGGGAAGCGCATCGCTTGCGGCTTTGGCTATGACGGTTTGATTTGTCGGCGTTGCATTTGTTGCCTTTAGTTCTGTATTTCAAGGTGGAAAGAAGAAGAAATTTAAACAAAAAGCGATACAAATATTTAAAGTTTTGTTTACTACCCAATAATTCATTGCTGTTTTGCTCCAGCAGCTCGATTGCGTCGCTGGCTAAAAATAGCGTTAGCAGCAGCAACACAACCAGCTGATTTGCCTTCCCAACTTGCAACATTATAGCAAATTTTGTGCATGTGTGTGTAAATAAATATTAAATATTTTGCGTTTTTCTGCCTACACTCTCTCCGTCTTCCCCGCTGCTGATTAGCGTGTGCTGTCGCTTTGCTCGTTTAAGCCGGTTCGAATATTGTGTGCGTTGCGTTTTTTGATGTCTGCGCGCCGCTAAGCCGAAATTACGTCTGTCGCAACACTTATTGCCGGTTTGTAAAAATTCCAAAACTTACGAAACTTAAGCATCTGGGAACTTTCTTCACACTTTTACTTGCGCTCTCATTTCGTTGTGTGGCTCGTCGAACCGGCTGCGCCCAACCGCGCTTCACACACTTTTCGTCGCCTTCTAAACTGGTCCATTACGGTCAGCGCGGTTATTTCATCGGCTGGCGCTTCTGATTTTTTCCAACTTTAATTTTCTGTTTTTTTTTTTTGTTTTTTATTTGTTCACATTTTTATTATTCATTTTCGGCAACTTTTATTGCCTAGCTTATTGATCGCTTTCTTTGTCTGCTGTTCAACATTTATTTGTTATTTTCATTTTATTATGCGCACGCATGCGCACACGCACGCGTTCACTCTTCAGCGCTGGCGACGTTTACTGTATGACAGCATTGTGGCTTTGGGCGCCAAAGTAAATACGAACACACATACTCACATTTTTTTCTCATGAGTCGATCTTTCCCCACTTTGCTGAAAACGAAAGTGAGTCTGTCGGCTAACAGCGACTTCCACTTAAATGAACAAGCATTTTTTCGAGTGCCTGTCATCTGGTTTGTCTATGACTTTAAGTGGCCACTGTAGAAATTTGGAATTTTTCTTGTTATTTAAATGTCGCGTAGGCGTCTATTTGCTATTTCTTTTCACCTTTTCCATGATCGAATAGTGCTTACAAATTTCGCTTTATTAGTCATTAGCCATTAATTATTCAGTAGGTTTCCTTCTCTATTTTCATCTAACTTGAAGTTTCGGCTGCCGCTTTCCACTGTGATTAAAGAGTTGATATGCCGCTTCGCTAATTACAGACAAAGTGAAAAATGTTTTATGGAACCTATACGAGTGATATACAATTACTCTTCTAGCTTCTGGGCTACAGTTAGCTCGTCAAAAGAACAGTTTTTGCATAGAATAATATTTATTTTTTTCTTTTTCGTGGATCCCATATACGTAGGGTGCCTTTTATTTTTCGAAATTTGACAACCCCAGTGTTGCGAACTAGCAACCAACAGACTTTATTATAAAGTTTGAAATTTGAAAAGAAAGATTTGACAGACATGAGAGCGCCATTTGTGTTGTTTACAGTAACTTGTAATATGCATCTCGCCAAAAAATTTAACTAAGCTGCGAACATTTTTGAGCAATTATTTTTTACAACTTCCGACACGTATTAACCCAACAAACGGTGCATCAATGAACAGAATTTAGTTTTTGGCGAGAAAGATTCATTAAGGACCAAGAATATCGGTAGCATGGAGAATTCTATCGAGGTCGGGTTGTTTGTTGTGCGCTAACTAATATTAAAAGTAGTCTTGTGACCTATCATGAGATTGAGATAACTATGGGCAATATTGCAAAAATTTTCTCGTTGGCCAACAACAATTTGTCAATCGCTCAAAAAAAGCGCATATGGATAGGTCTAGAAAATGTTAAGAATAATGATACGGTCTTCAAAACACGTCTATGACAACGTGACAGGTGAATTGTGGACTTACGCACTATAAGACAAAAATAAAGGCAGCCGACTGTATTGGTGTTCCAAAATTAGCCAATTCCAAAAAAAGCTGTTTTCGCACAAAGCATTTCCAAGCAAAGACTACTTTTTGATATAAAACCATCGATACATTAGTAAAGTGCAGTAAATCCTGGTATACAACATCGCTTTCCAGTAGTATTTCAGAAATCATACATCGACTGAAACAACTATATTTTTGAGTACTTAAAACATCGATTTTTGAGTAAAGCACGTAAAGTCCTGGCTTTTCATCGTTAAAGGTTTTGCGACACCTGGAGTGAGTTGATGCGTTTAAAATCATGTTTGGGATACCTCGGTCAAAGTGACAAAAGTGCTCCGACACATTTGAATCAAGCGCATCAGAAATTGTATGGATCTGAGTTGAGAAAATTGGAAACAATTGAGTGATTTTCGATGATTAAAATTAATTTTGTTCTCTAATCCCGAAATATAAAAGGCAGCATAATATCACCCTTATAAACGATTCGATCTCAACCGGATTTTAAGAGACATACTACTGTGATCAAATTGAAAGGTGAATTTTGTCCATTTCATCTCCTCCAAAGCACTTGGAAAACCCCTTGCATCTTCTTCTTCGATTCAGCTTTTATATCCAACAATTGAGGTTAAAGGTATACTCGGAGTGGTCATAGTGTAATATTCTGAAAAGCCTGAAGTTACACGAAGGCAAATCAGGCGAATGCGGTGTTGGCGGCACGATATTAGCTGAAAATATGGCGAAATGATAACGAAAATCCAATGCGGTATGAGATGGTGCATTATCGCATTTCTTTGTTCAATAAATTCAGACATAGAAAAATACGAAGAATTCACTTTTAGAGCCTCACAAAACGACGCTTATTCAAATATTAACGAATATTTTGACGTGAAATTGAACATGGATGTCACTAACAGTACTACCAACTTACAGAAAAAGATTTACCGATTCGAAAAACACGCGAAGTATAAATTAAAAATTCGACATTTTCTAATGGCGCACTCCTGGTGACATTAACCCTGACTTTCCTGGTGGTCTGAAAAAAAATCAAAATAATTTCTTAATCATAAGGATGCTGTTATAGCCCCTACCTCAGGGAACATGAAAAAAAAATTTGAAAAATGGCGACTGCCTGAACGCTTTTTTTTTTGAAATTCCTAAATTTTTTTTAAATATAAAAACAAAAATTTTGACACGATGCTGGTAGGAACGATAAAGGATTATTACAAAGAAGGTTTACATAAAATTTCAAGTAAATCGGTTGTAAGAACTTGAGATATTGCCGGTACCGTGTGGAAAAAAGTAGTTTCAGAAAAATGCATTTAAAGTTTAGAAGACAATTCTAGTGAACACGGATGCCACCTCACAAAATCGGCTGTATCTCCGAAAATAAGTCGAATTTTGAAAAATCCTTCCAAGGTCATATTTTTGAAAGTCTAAACTTTAAATATTTGAAAAAAAATCGAATTTTTTTCAAAATTCTAGAGTAGAATACCCCCTTAATTTTTGCATATTTAATATTCTATACTTTTGAAAAGATCACGCTAAATTTTAAATTAATACTTCCAACATTTTGAGCGATTTTAACAAGCTATGGTTCAGTTAGCTCCATCAGTGTAATGATCAACCTCTTTCTGTAGTCTGAGAAAGGGTATATAAGGAAGTTCGTAATACCTAGACGGAGACGTCAAAAATCGTTCAGTTTTATAGACATCCATTTGAACACGTATTTGACTTGCTTTTTCCAAGAAACTGTTCATATTTCGGAATCAGCCGATACCTGATCACGATAGGCATATAGCTGCATACAAATTGAACGATCAGAATTAAGTTCTTGTTAATTATTTTTAAATTGAACAATTTTTAAACGCAATCATTTTTCAGTTTTAGATTTTCATCGACTGCATTCACGGAAACTTAGATACTATTAACCAAAAAATATATGACTTAATTTAAATTAAGACGTATATCCAAAAAAATTCGAAGCGTAGCTAACCAAATTATCACAATAGAAGATTCGAAGTGTAAACCAATTTGACAATTTATGTTCTGTGATCAATTTGAGTGATGCATTTGAAATGATCACAATACCAAGATTAATGCCTTTCAGCGATGTATATTTAATAGAAACTTTAATGTTTTAGTACAACGAAAAAAGTGTTGAATTTATAAAAAATAAATCCAAAGGAACTTAAGAACGGCTTGAATGATTTTCGTACTTTTTCGCTATTATATTTACTATAATTTTTAAAATCAAAAAATAATAATTTGAAGGTTCAAGAAGTTACCACAATTCTCAAAAAAATTACATAAAATAGAACACATACTATAAGTTGCGACGAACTGTACTTAAATACTCTCGCAGCTTATGTAATATTCCTAAATCTTTGTAGTTACTTGCTTTATTCACTAGAGTGTCCAATAAGCTGATATTATTCAAAGTGGGATTATTATATTTTCTTCCATTTAACCTCATTTCGAATGTGTAAATCCCCATAATCATTACAAAAATAATTTATCCAGTAGATTTATAAATCAATATTTAGCCACTTCACTGCCACTTAAGTAGCTCGATAGAAGTAAACAAAACTCAACAATATTTATTACGTAAGTAAAAGTAGTAATATTAGCCTTGGGCTACCGTTGTTCCCATTTCTTTACTGAACTTTTAGTTTAAGTACATGTCTATAAAGATGTGTATAAATATTATCGGTGGTAGATATACATATGTTTGACGTATGTACTCGTATGAGGGCAAATAGTAGTTGAACAAGTTGAAATCGCCTGCAGATATTTGCTTGACACTTGTCTATATTGTACCACAGCCTTTTTGCGCTCATAAATGTCGTAATTGTAGTAAATTTTGCTTGTCATTAACATTAGCGAAAGTGTAAACACTGAAGACTCTTCGCTATGCAAGTGCAGGGGTATGCAAATAGGATTCTTTCGAAATGAAAAAAATTAATATCGAGTAAAATTGCCAACTTACAACTAAATTTACATTCGTACACGTAATTAAATTGTGTCAACGCTTTCTCAAGTCCTCGAAACATTTGCGAAAGGCACTCGGTCGCAAGTACATCATATACCTTTTACCGTTTCAAGATATGGTGGTGAAATGTGAAAATTTGGATAAAAAGCACGCTACTCTCCATTTTAAACTTTATTCGAATATACTTAGTTACTTAGTAGTAACTGTCTAACAGATACCATTAGCAAATTTCAATTTTACTGTGAAAATATTACACAATACTAGGTTTACTCAAAGGCTAGTTCAAAGGTCGGAAAAAGGGTATGGCCTGCGCACTGTTAAGAGACTATTAATTTCAAAATCTATGTAAATGATATTCATTTTCGTGTGGAATATACCCTTTGAATCTTAATGGTAATTTTCAAAAATGGGCGAAAACGGACGATCACGCCTACTTTCCATATTAAAATTAAACAAAGTGACTGAGATGTTACAACTCTAAGCCAAGGATGGTCGATTTCTGTATATACCTTAACGAATCCCATCTAACGAACTTATTGGACAAGGTGTCTTCGTTGATCTCATGCAGAGCATGTCGAAGAATGTGTAAAGCATGTAGTTTATTGAACTCAATTGAACATATTTTATTAACCTCTAGTAACTGTAGGAGTATTTTTGCAAGTATCTTAACGATAATATCGAAGGAGATATGCTTCCTTGTGTTGTAGTTTTTCCACTAGATGCTCAATTGTTCATCTGACTGGACGATTATGACGACCATAAATTGGACGTAGCGCTCTTAACGTTGTGGCCACTGACTCCGAATTTCGGTGTTAAATTTGAATAATTTAGTTGAACAGAGTTACGTACACGCAGTTTCACTGTAAGATGACGACTGACTTTATTGCTTATAATATATACATAAGAACAGTATAAAAGGAATAAGAAGTATAGTGATGCCAGATTTACAATATTTCATAACAAATTTTCGATTCGTTGTAGGATCATACATCTTTTCATGATGAAATGGCAAACCTTACTGAAGAGAAATATCAGAAACGAAAACAAATGTGGCGTCTATTGGTGTCACTATCGGTTCCCCCTAATTTTTTTCTTTCCAATTTGTTTGGACTATTTTCTGATTAAAACATAAATGAAAATGCTGCTTTTAGTGGACTTTCCTTTTTCAAGCAACTCGTAGTAAAAGTGATGATTTCGGCACGAGGAGTTGCCATAAGAGCCCAATAATGTCACAATTTTTCCAAACCATACGTCCAAGGAAAATTTGTTGCATATAAATCAGTTAGCAAACTTCAATGATATTCAATGCTTATCCACCAAAATTAAAGTTTGTGAACCCTGTATATTATACGTATTTGAGAATTGCTTTTTTAAATTGCGCCATATCTTTTATTTCATTAAGCTTTTTCTAATTGTAACTCATTAGCTTGATCTACTTTTCAATGGTTAATTTTGTTTTGTTATTAAGTCTATTGCTTGCATCATTTTCAGCTTTTTACTTACCGTTTCGCCCATTTTTTGTACATTGTTCGTTAGCGTTTTCATAAAGTAATTATCTTGCGTTGATTTATATTTTTGTTGGCTGTAAATTGCATTTGAATAGAGCACGGAAAATAAGCGTCCAACAGCCGTGATCGTCTAGTGGTTAGGACCCTACGTTGTGGCCGTAGTAACCCAGGTTCGAATCCTGGTCACGGCAATGTACCATTCCAATTGGAACATTGCAATTGATGGAAGCTGTGCAATTATTTTGAATTCCGTCAGTTTAATTGGTTCAATTATTAGATATTTTATTAAATGAAATTATGTGTTTGCAAATTGAACATTTTTTGTTTTAAGTATTTTCCACTTAATAACTGCAAACTTCACAGTTCATAGCAAATTTAAATTCATATCATTTCATTTGAGTGACCTTTCTACACACCTTCATGGCCTCACAGCTTCTCTACAGCGCAGCCTCAACAGAAAGCTCTCTAAATGTCTACGCAATTCATCTCATCCATTAACTGCTCAACCTACATTCGATGAAGTAGCACTACAGAGTCACCTGTAAGAAATACCAAAACCGAAATTAATTAAAGGCATCCGAAAATTGGTCACCGGGGGTTAACGCTTGTCCTTTTCAAAACGTTTATGAAATATGACAGGCGTGTTTGCCCGCACGTCTTCATTAATGGAAAGAAAATTGGCAGTTACTCGAAGAAATATGCTTTTGTACAGTTATAGGCATGAAAGTGTTTGAAGAGGTAGCGACGAGTAATTAATTTGATTAACAATGTTTGTGAATATTTAATTCTGTATCAGTAGTCGCTTGTGGCTTGCAATTAATTTATAAGCTTGCTGCTCTTGGTCAGAGTTGTTAACATTGCCATTAAACTATTAGTGCTTTGATGGAATTCGATGTGGTTGTTGTACTCTTCATAGGAAATTAGTGATTAAGTGTGGTTTTGTTGCAAGCAAAATTGATTGGATATAAAAAGGAGAACTGTCATTTTTGATTTGGTTGGTTGGTTGAAAAAGGGAGGGGCATAAGTGCCGGAACACAGGCGGCCGCATTTAGGTTACCATGGGCCGATTGTGCTTCCATTTAGTTTTCGATTTAGTTATTTTATTATGATGTAAGAGCTGAGTAATTCATCTTGATTTTATGTTTTTATTTTTTTTAAATATCTTTATATTTATTAAAATTCTCCCAAATACGGATCGCTTCATACGGTTAAAAGTCAATCGGTTGATCGAAAATTTGTATGTTGGCTCTATGAATGAAGCACTACCCCGATTTTAACGATTGTTGGCACAAGGGCATGCTGTAAATAAAAATATTATCTCAGATAATAAAAATACAAATACGAACCTCTTAGATTGATCGACATATTGCGCAATAGGTCAGTCATACATTAGTCACTAGGATTCACATACGCGGTATTTGAGTACTTCCCTGGCCCAATTTCGAAAAATGTTGAGTAAAATATGTCATACCTTTAAACTATTCCTTAGGCGAATTTTCAATCCAATAAATTCTTTAGTGTTTTGATATTTGAATACTTCCTTTATTTGTTTTGAATTCTGCTTTTTAGATCTTAGTTTTAGAAAATGAATTTATAACTTCCTTGACTTGTCTGTCTTCTGCCGCGAAATGCCGATTTCGCCTTCCGAATGACGCGAAGTTTATATATTATCTAGGTCATGTATCTTACAATTTGTTTATACCTTTCCGTCACTAATATTTCTTTGTTGCTTATCTTATCGTTTTACTAACACTTTCTCTTATTTTTCGTAAATTGTTCGATAGTTTTTTCGTGAACTAATTATCTTGTGTTTAGTCATATTTCTGTTGGTTATGAATGAAATTACTTTTTAAGAGTTAGATCACGGCAAACAATTTCTAGTAGCCGTGATCATATAGTGGTTAGAACCCGTAGTAGCCCAGATTCGAATCCTGGTCACGGCAATGTACCATTCTTAATGGTAAACAAATGAAAGCTACGGTTTTTTTTAACAGAGAGAATTTGGTATATTTTATTAAGCAAAATAGAGTTGAGAACACTCAAGATATTCATACCCGATCTAGAAGGCAGCAGAGTTGTTTCCCATTTATTGACCTTTCTTGTGAACACAAGCAGATCCGTTTTCTCCGGGCTCAACCCAAACCCGCTTACGATGCACAATTTTGGACTTTATTGAAAGTGATGGTCATAATACTGCTAATAGTCTGTAGACACCTACTCGTTGTTAAGGTGGCTTTGTCGTCCAAGTTCCTTAGCAGTTAACGTCTATGAAGCGGAGGTACCACTTCACCTTGCAGAGTACCTCTACAGACTTCTTTAGTCATTCTAGCGTCGTTCCATTCTTCTCTTATTCTTCAATAGGCTGTTAATCCAGCGTTTTATAGCAGGATCAGTACCTATTGACTGGATACTATTCAGAATAGATTCCATAGAGATTTTTTTTGTTTTTTTAAACTTATTTTATTTATTGGATCTGCTTTTTTCTTAAAGTCTAATAAAAAGTTATAAAATCTTAAATCTATTTAAAAACTAGACAGACTCAAGCAAGTGATTGAGCTGTTTTGGTGATACGTCGCTCTTTAATAGGGCGTATCTCTTTTTTTCAGTCGTGTGTGATCGCAGGAATGTACCAAAGCGTTAGCCAAAGGGTTTGGGTTATTTCGGAGTTTAGTTATATATTTGATTCTGTTATCTCCTACTTCTTTCTTTACCAAAGGACTATCAAGGTCTTTATGGATATTTTCGTTTCGCATGTACCATGGCGAACACGTGATTATTCTAAGCATTTTTGATTAGAACCTTTGTAATATATCAATATAAGTTGCACAGGTCGTACCCCACAGTTGAATGCCATACATCTAAATCGGCTTTATGACCGCATTATATAAGAGCACTTTTTTGTCTAGGCTAAATTTGGAGTTT
>CM050327.1:13484256-13632663 GCA_027475135.1 Bactrocera correcta | reverse complement strand
ACTACGGAATTCTTCCAAATGTACTGTCGTTATGCCGCCATGGCTCTTTATCAACTTCAATGCGTTAAAGAAGGTTAATTAACTTAAATATGTTAAACTAATGATTTGAAGCATTTCGATATCGATTGCTAAATGAGTATATACAAGAAAATCGAATTCATACCTAAATATACGATTACGTAATTCTTCTAAATGCACTGCCGCTATGCCGTTAAGGATTTTGCAGACTTCAGTAAGAAAGAGAGGGTTAAGTAACTAAAATATGTTAAACTAATGATTTGAAGCATTTCGATATCGATTGCTAAATGTGTATGTACAACAAAATCGACTTTATACCTAAATATAAGATAACGGAATTCATATAAATATACTGCCGTTATGCCGTTATGGCTTTATGTAAACTCCAGTAAGATAAAGAAGGTTAATTAACTAAAATATGCTAAACCAGTTATTTGAAGCATTTCGATATCGATTGCAAAATGCGTATGTACAAGAAAATCGACTTTATGCCTAAATATAAGACTACGGAATTCTTCCAAATGCACTGCCGTTATGGCGCCATGGCTTTATATTAACTTCAGTTCGTTAAAGAAGGTTTATTAACTTAAATATGTTAAACCAGTTATTTGAAGCATTTCGATATCGATTGCTTAATGCATATATACAAGAAAATCGACTTTATACCTAAATATAAGACTACGCAATTCTTCCAAATGTACTGTCGTTATGCCGCCATGGCTCTTTATCAACTTCAATACGTTAAAGAAGGTTAATTAACTTAAATATGTTAAACTAATGATTTAAAGCATTTCAATATCGATTGCTAAATGTGCAAATACAAGAAAATCGACTTTATACCTAAATATAAAATTATAACATTACGGAATTCTTCTAAATGCACTGCCGTTATACCGCTAAGGCTTTATGTAGACTTTAGTAAGCTAAAAAATGTTTACTAACTTAATATGTTAAACAAATGATTTGAAGCATTTCGATATCGATAGCTAAATATGTATATACAAGAAAATCGACTTTATACCTAAATATAAGATTACGGAATTCTTCTACATCCACTTAAATATGTTAAACTAATGAGTTGAAGCATCTCGATATCGACTGCTAAATGTGTATATACAAGAAAATCGATTTTTTACCTAAATAAAAGATTACGGAATTCACCCAAATATACTGCCGTTATGCCGTTATGGCTTTATTTAAACTTCAGTAAGATAAAGAAGGTTAATTAACCTAAATATGCTAAACCAGTTATTTGAAGATTTTTGATATCGATTGCTAAATGTGTAAATACAAGAAAATCGACTTTATACATAAATATAAGATTACGGAATTCTTCTACATGCACTGCTGTTATGGCGCCATGGCTTTGTGTTAACTTCAGGCGTTAAAGAGGCTTTATTAACTTAAATATGTTAAACTAATGATTTGAAGCATTTCGATATCGATTGCTAAATGAGTATATACAAGAAAATCGAATTCATACCTAAATATAAGATTACGTAGTTCTTCTAAATGCACTACCGTTATGCCGTTATGGCTTTATATTAATTTCAGTTCGATAAAGAAGGTTTATTAACTTAAATATGTTAAACCAGTTATTTGAAGCATTTCGATATCGAAAGCTTAATGCATATATACAAGAAAATCGACTTTATACCTAAATATAAGACTACGGAATTCTTCCAAATGTACTGTCGTTATGCCGCCATGGCTCTTTATCAACTTCAATACGTTAAAGAAGGTTTATTAACTTAAATATGTTAAACTAATGATTTGAAGCATTTCGATATCGATTGCTTAATGTGTATATACAAGAAAATCGAATTTATACCTAAATATAAAATTGTAACATTACGGAATTCTTCTAAATGCACTGCCGTTATACCGTTAAGGCTTTATGTAGACTTCAGTAAGCTAAAAAATGTTTATCAACTTAATATGCTTAACTAATGATTTGAAGCATTTCGATATCGCTTGCCAAATATGTATATACAAGAAAATCGAATTTATACCTAAATATAAGATAACGGAATTTTTCTAAATGCACTGCCGTTATGCCGTTAACGCTTTATGTAGACTTCAGTGTGTTTAAGAAGGTTTAATAACTTAAATATGTTAAACTAGTGATTTGAAGCATTTCGATAGCGATTGCTAAATGTGTATATAAAAGAAAATCGACTTTATACCTAAATATATGATTACGGAATTCTTCCCAATGCACTGCCGTTATGGCTTTATATCAACTTCAATACGTTAAAGAAGGTTTATTAACTTAAATAACTATGTTAAACTAATGATTTGAAGCATTTCGATATCGCTTGCCAAATATGTATATACAAGAAAATCGACTTTATACCTAATCATAAGATTACGGAATTCTTCCAAACGTATTGTCATTATGCCGTTAACGCTTTATGTAGACTTCAGTGCGTTAAAGAAGGTTTATTAACTTAAATATGTTAAACTAATGGTTTGAAGCATTTCGATACCGATTGCTAAATGTGTATATAAAAGAAAATCGACTTTATACCTAAATATAAGATTACGGAATTCTTCCAAATGCACTGCCGTTATGGCTTTATATCAACTGCAATACGTTAAAGAAGGTTAATTAACTTAAATATGTTAAACTAATGATTTGAAGCATTTCGATATCGATTGCTAAATGTGTATATACAAGAAAGTCGACTTTATACCTAATCATAAGATTACGGAATTCTTCCAAACGTATTGTCATTATGCCGCCTTGGCTTTATATCAACTTCAATACGTTAAAGAAGGTTAATTATTTTAAATATGTTAAACTAATGGTTTGAAGCATTTCGATATCGATTGCTAAATGTGCAAATACAATAAAATCGACTTTATACCTAGATATAAGACTACGGAATTCTTCTTAATGCACTGCCGTTATACCGTCATGGCTTTAAGCCAACTTCAGTTCGTTAAAGAAGGTTTGTTAACTTAAATATGTTAAACTAATGATTTGAAGCATTTCGATATCGATAGCTAAATATGTATATGCAAGAAAATCGACTTTATACCTAAATATAAGATTACGGAATTCTTCCGAATGTACTGTCGTTATGCCGCCATGGCTTTATATCAACTTCAATATGTTAAAAAAGGTTAATTAACTTAAATATGTTAAACTAATAATTTGAAGCATTTCGATATCGCTTGCTAAATGTGTACATACAAGAAAATCAAATGTAAACTTAAATATAAGATAACGGAATTCTTCTACATCCACTGCCGTTATGCCAACTTCAGATCGTTAAAGAAGGTTTATTAACTAAAATATGTTAAACTAATGATTTGAAGCATTTCGATATCGATTGCTAAATGTGTATATACAAGAAAATCGATTTTATACCTAAATAAAAGATTACAGAATTCACCCAAATATACTGCCGTTATGCCGTTATGGCTTTACTTAAACTTCAGTAAGATAAAGAAGGTTAATTAACCTAAATATGCTAAACCAGTTATTTGAAGATTTTCGATATCGATTGCTAAATGTGTAAATCCAAGAAAATCGACTACATACGTAAATATAAGATTACGGAATTCGTCTACATGCACTGCCGTTATGGCGCCATGGCTTTTTGTTAACTTCAGGCGTTAAAGAAGCTTTATTAACTTAAATATGTTAAACAAATGATTTATAGCATTTCGATATCGATTGCTTAGTGAGTGTATACAAGAAAATCGAATTCATACCTAAATATAAGATTACGTAATTCTTCTAAATGCACTGCCGTTATGCCGTTATGGCTTTTTATTAACTTCAGTTATTTAAAGAAGGTTTATTAACATAATATGTTAAACAAGTTATTTGAAGCATTTCGATATCGAAAGCTTAATGCATATATACAAGAAAATCGACTTTATACCTAAATATAAGACTACGGAATTCTTCCAAATGTACTGTCGTTATGCCGCCATGGCTCTTTATCAACTTCAATACGTTAAAGAAGGTTAATTAACTTAAATATGTTAAACTAATGATTTGAAGCATTTCGATATCGATTGCTAAATGAGTATATACAAGAAAATCGAATTCATACCTAAATATACGATTACGTAATTCTTCTAAATGCACTGCCGCTATGCCGATAAGGATTTTGCAAACTTCAGTAAGAAAGAGAGGGTTAAGTAACTAAAATATGTTAAACTAATGATTTGAAGCATTTCGATATCGATTGCTAAATGTGTATGTACAACAAAATCGACTTTATACCTAAATATAAGTTAACGGAATTCATATAAATATACTGCCTTTATGCCGTTATGGCTTTATGTAAACTCCAGTAAGATAAAGAAGGTTAATTAACTAAAATATGCTAAACCAGTTATTTGAAGCATTTCGATATCGATTGCAAAATGCGTATGTACAAGAAAATCGACTTTATGCCTAAATATAAGACTACGGAATTCTTCCAAATGCACTGCCGTTATGGCGCCATGGCTTTATATTAACTTCAGTTCGTTAAAGAAGGTTTATTAACTTAAATATGTTAAACCAGTTATTTGAAGCATTTCGATATCGATTGCTTAATGCATATATACAAGAAAATCGACTTTATACCTAAATATAAGACTACGGAATTCTTCCAAATGTACTGTCGTTATGCCGCCATGGCTCTTTATCAACTTCAATACGTTAAAGAAGGTTAATTAACTTAAATATGTTAAACTAATGATTTAAAGCATTTCAATATCGATTGCTAAATGTGCAAATACAAGAAAATCGACTTTATACCTAAATATAAAATTATAACATTACGGAATTCTTCTAAATGCACTGCCGTTATACCGCTAAGGCTTTATGTAGACTTTAGTAAGCTAAAAAATGTTTACTAACTTAATATGTTAAACAAATGATTTGAAGCATTTCGATATCGATAGCTAAATATGTATATACAAGAAAATCGACTTTATACCTAAATATAAGATTACGGAATTCTTCTACATCCACTTAAATATGTTAAACTAATGAGTTGAAGCATCTCGATATCGACTGCTAAATGTGTATATACAAGAAAATCGATTTTTTACCTAAATAAAAGATTACGGAATTCACCCAAATATACTGCCGTTATGCCGTTATGGCTTTATTTAAACTTCAGTAAGATAAAGAAGGTTAATTAACCTAAATATGCTAAACCAGTTATTTGAAGATTTTTGATATCGATTGCTAAATGTGTAAATACAAGAAAATCGACTTTATACATAAATATAAGATTACGGAATTCTTCTACATGCACTGCTGTTATGGCGCCATGGCTTTGTGTTAACTTCAGGCGTTAAAGAGGCTTTATTAACTTAAATATGTTAAACTAATGATTTGAAGCATTTCGATATCGATTGCTAAATGAGTATATACAAGAAAATCGAATTCATACCTAAATATAAGATTACGTAGTTCTTCTAAATGCACTACCGTTATGCCGTTATGGCTTTATATTAATTTCAGTTCGATAAAGAAGGTTTATTAACTTAAATATGTTAAACCAGTTATTTGAAGCATTTCGATATCGAAAGCTTAATGCATATATACAAGAAAATCGACTTTATACCTAAATATAAGACTACGGAATTCTTCCAAATGTACTGTCGTTATGCCGCCATGGCTCTTTATCAACTTCAATACGTTAAAGAAGGTTAAGTAACTTAAATATGTTTAACTAATGATTTGAAGCATTTCGATATCGATTGCTAAATGTGTATGTACAAGAAAATCGACTTTATACCTAAATATAAGATAACAGAATTCATATAAATATACTGCCGTTATGCCGCTATGGCTTTATGTAAACTTCAGTAAGATAAAGTAGGTTAATTAACTTAAATTTGCTAAACCAGTTATTTGAAGCATTTCGATATCGATTGCAAAATGTGTATGTACAAGAAAATCGAATTTATGCCTTAATATAAGACTACGGAATTCTTCCAAATGCACTGCCGTTATGCCGCCATGATTTTATGCCAACCTCAGCTCTTTGAAGAAAGTTTATTAACTTAAATATGTTAAACTAATGAGTTGAAGCATCTCGATATCGATTGCAAAATGTGTATATACCAGAAAATCTTACTTATACCTAAATGTAAGATAACGGAATTCTTCTAAATGCACTGCCGTTATGCCGTTAAGTCTTTCTGTAGACTTCAGTGAGTTAAAGAAGGTTTATTAACTTAAATATGTTAAACTAATGATTTGAAGCATTTCGATATCGATTGCTAAATGTGTATATACAAGAAAATCGACTATATACCTAAATATAAGATAACGGAATTCTTCTACATGCACTGCCGTTATGCCGCCATGATTTTATGCCAGCTTCAGTTCTTTGAAGAAAGTTTATTAACTTAAATATTTTAAACTAATGAGTTGAAGCATCTCGATATCGATTGCTAAATGTGTATATACAACAAAATCGAATTTACACCTAAACATAAGATAACATGCACTGCCGTTATACCGCCATGGCTTTATGTTAAATCCAGTGCGTTAAAGAAGGTTTATTAACTTAAATATGTTAAAATAATGATTTGAAACATTTCGATATATATATCGACTTTATATCTAAATATAAGATTATACCTAAATATAAGATTACGGAATTCTTCTAAATGCACTGCCGTTATGCCTCTAAGGCTTGACGTAGACTTCAGAAAGATAAATAGGGTTAATTAACTTAAATATGTTAAACTAATGATTTGAAGCATTTCGATATCGATTGCTTGATGTGTTTATACCACAAATCGATTTTAAACCTAAATATAAAATTACGGAATTCTTCTACATGCACTGCCGTTATGCCGCCATGGCTTCATGCCACCTTTTGTAGGTTAAAGAAGGTAAATTAACTTAAATATGTTAAACCAGTTATTTGAAGAATTTCGATATCGATTGCTAAATGTGCTAGTACAAGACTTGACTTTATACCTAAACTTAGGATAACGGAATTCTTTCAAATGCACTGCCGTTAATCCGCCATGGCTTTATGTCAACTTCAGTTCGCTTAAGAAGGTTTGTTAACTTAAATATGTTAAACTAATGATTTGAAGCATTTCGATATCGATTTCTAAATGCATATGTACAAGAAGATCGAATTTATACCTAAATATAAGATTACGGAATTCTTCCAAAATACTGTCGTTATGCCGCCATGGCTTTATTTCACCTTCAATACGTTAAAGATGGTTAATTGACTAAAATTTGTTAAACTAATGATTTGAAGCATTTCGATATCGATAGCTAAATGTGTATATACAAGAAAATCGACTTTATACCTGAATATAAGATAACTGAGTTCTTCTAAATGCACTGCCGTTATGCCGTTAAGGCTTTATGTAGACATCAGTGAGTCAAAGAAGGTTTATTAACTTAAATATGTTAAACTAATGATTTGAAGCATTTCGATATCGATTGCTAAATGTGTATATACAAGAAGATCGACTTTATACTTAAATATAAGATAACTGAGTTCTTCTTAATGCACTGCCGTTATGCCGTTAAGGCTTTATGTAGACTTCAGTGAGTCAAAGAAGGTTTATTAACTTAAATATGTTAAACTAATGATTTGAAGCATTTCGATATCGATTGTTAAATGTGTATATACAAGAAAATCGACTTTATACCTAAATATAAGATTACGGAATTCTTCCAAATGTACTGTCGTTACGCCGCCATGGCTTTATGTCAAATTCAATTCGTTAAAGAAGGTTAATAAACAAAAATAAGTTTAACTAATAATTTGAAGCATTTTGATATCGCTTGCTAAATGAGTATATACAAGAAAGTCGAATTTATGTCTAAATATAAGATAACGGAATTCTTCTAAATGCAGTGCAGTTTTACCGTTAAGGCTTTATGTAGACTTCAGTGCGTTAATGAAGGTTAATTAACTTAAATTTGTTTAACTAATGATTTGAAGCATTTCGATATCGATTGCTAAATGCGTATATTGAACAAAATCGAATTTATACCTAAATATAAGATTACGGAACTCTTCCAAATGCACTGCCGTTATGCCGTTAAGGCTTTTGTAGACTTCAGTAAGATAGAGAGGATTAATTAACTTAAATCTGTTAAACTAATGATGTGAAGCATTTCGGCATCGACTGCTAAATGTGTATATACAAGAAAATCTTCTTTATACCTAAATATAAGATTACGGAATTGTTCCAAATGTACTGTCGTTATGCCGCCATGGCTTTGTATCACCTTCAACACGTTAAATAATGTTTATTAACTTAAATATGTTAAACTAATGATTTGAAGCATTTCGATATCGGTTGCTAAATGAGTATATACAAGAAAATCGAAATCATACCTAAATATAAGATAACGTAATTCTTCCAAATGAACTGCCGTTATGCCGTTAAGGCTTTTGTAGACTTCAGTAAGGTAAAGAAGGTTAATTAACTTAAATATGTTAAACTAATGATTTGAAGCATTTCGATATCGATTGCTAAATGTGTATATACAAGAAAATCGACTTTATACCCAAATTAAAAATAACGGAATTCTTCTACATGCACTGCCGCCATGATTTTATGCCAACTTCAGTTCTTTGAAGAAAGTTTATTAACTTAAATATGTTAAACTAATGAGTTGAAGCATCTCGATATCGATTGCTAAATGTGTATATACAACAAAATCGAATTTATACCTAAACATAAGATTACGGAATTCTTCTACATGCACTGCCGTTATACTGTTATGGCTTTATGTTAACTCCAGTGCGTTAAAGAAGGTTTATTAACTTAAATATGTTAAAATAATGATTTGAAACATTTCGATATACATATCGACTTTATATCTAAATATAAGATTATACCTAAATATAAGATTACGTAATTCTTCTAAATGCACTGCCGTTATGCCGATAAGGCTTGATGTAGACTTCAGAAAGATAAATAGGGTTAATTAACTTATATATGTTAAACTAATGATTTGAGGCATTTCGGTATCGATTGCTCTATGTGTTTATACCACAAATCGATTTTATACCTAAATATAAAATTACGGAATTCTTCTACATGCACTGCCGTTATGCCGCCATGGCTTCATGTCACCTTTCGTAGGTTAAAGAAGGTAATTTAACTTAAATATGTTAAACTAATGATTTGAAGCATTTCGATATCGATTGCTAAATGTGCTAGTACAAGCAACTTGACTTTATAACTAAACTTAGGATAACGGAATTCTTCCAAATGCACTGCCGTTAATCCGCCATGGCTTTATGTCAACTTCAGTTTGTTAAAGAAGGTTTGTTAACTTAAATATGTTAAACTAATGATTTGAAGCATTTCGATATCGATTTTTAAATGCATATATACAAGAAAATCGACTTTATACCTAAATATAAGATTACGGAATTCTTCCAAATTACTGTCGTTATGCCGCCATGGCTTTATTTCACCTTCAATACGTTAAAGATTGTTAATTAACTAAAATATGTTAACCTAATGATTTGAAGCAATTCGATATCGATTGCTAAATATTACATACCAGAAAATCGACTTTATACCTTAATATAAGATCACGGAATTCTTCTAAATGCACTGCAGTTATACCGTTAAGGCTTTATGTAGACTTCAGTGTGTTAAAGAAGGTTTATTAAAAATCACTTGAAAATGTAAAACTAATGATTTGAAGCATCTCGACATCGATTGCTAAGTGTGTATATACAAGAAAATCGACTTTATACCTAAATATAAGATTACGGAATTCTTCCAAATGTACTGTCGTTACAACGCTATGGCTTTATGTCAAATTCAATTCGTTAAAGAAGGTTTATTAACTTAAATAAGTTAAACTAATAATTTGAAGCATTTCGATATCGATTTCTAAATGTGTATATACAAGAAAGTCGAATTTATACCTAAATACAAGATAACGGAATTCTTCTAAATGCAGTGCAGTTATACCGTTAAGGCTTTATGTAGACTTCAGTGCGTTAAAGAAGATTTATTAACTTAAATCTGTTAAACTAATGATGTGAAGCATTTCGGCATCGATTGCTAAATGTGTATATACAAGAAAATCTTCTTTATACCTAAATATAAGATTACGGAATTGTTCCAAATGTACTGTCGTTATGCCGTTATGGCTTTATGTTAACTTCAGTAAGCTAAAAAATGTTTATGAACTTAATATGTTAAACTAATGATTTGAAGCATTTCGATATCGATTGCTAAATGTGTATATACAAGAAAATCGACTTTATACCTACATATAAGATTACGGAATTCTTCCAAATGTACTGTCGTTATGCCGCCATGGCTTTGCATCAACTGCAGTTCGTTAAGGAAGGTTTATTAACTTAAATATGTTAAACAAGTTATTTGAAGCATTTCGATATCGACTGCTAAATGTGTAAATACAAGAAAAACAACTTTATACATAAATATAAGATTACGTAATTCTTCTAAATGCATTGCCGTTATGCCGTTAAGGCTTTATGTAGACTTCAGTAAGATAAAGAGGGTTAATTAACTTAAATATGTTAAACTAATGATTTGAAGCATTTCGATATCGATTTCTGAATGCATATATACAAGAAAATCGACTATATACCTAAATATAAGATTACGGAATTCTTCCAAATTACTGTCGTTATGCCGCCATGGCTCTATATCACCTTCAATACGTTAAAGATGGTTAATTAACTTAAATATGTTAAACCAATGATGTGAAGCATTTCGGCATCGATTGCTAAATGTGTATATACAAGAAAATCGACTTTATACATAAATATAAGATTACGTAATTCTTCTAAATGCATTGCCGTTATGCCGTTAAGGCTTTATGTAGACTTCAGTAAGATAAAGAGGGTTAATTAACTTAAATATGTTAAACTAATGATTTGAAGCATTTCGATATCGATTTCTGAATGCATATATACAAGAAAATCGACTATATACCTAAATATAAGATTACGGAATTCTTCCAAATTACTGTCGTTATGCCGCCATGGCTCTATATCACCTTCAATACGTTAAAGATGGTTAATTAACTTAAATATGTTAAACTAATGATTTGAAGCATTTCGATATCGATTGCTAAATATGTAAATACAAGAAAATCGACTTTATACATAAATATAAGATTACGGAATTCATCGAAATACAGTGCCGTTATGGCTTTATATAAACTTCAGTACGTTAAAAAAAGGTTGTTTAACCTAAATATGTTAAAGTAATTATTTGAAGCATCTCGATATCGATTCACAAATGTGTAAACACATGAAAATAGACTTTAACTTAAATATAAGATTACGGAATTCTTCTACATACACTGCCGTTATGCCGCCATGGCTTTATGCCAACTTCAGTTCGTTAAAGAGGTTTTATAAACTTAAATATGTGAAACTAATGAATAGAAGCATTTCGATATCATTTGTTAATGTGTATATACAAGAAAATCGACTTTATACCTCAACATAAGATTACGGAATTCTTCTACATGCACTGCCGTTATGCCGCCATGGCTTTATGCCAACTTCAGTTCGTTAAAGAGGGTTTATTAACTTTAATATGTCAAACTAATGATTTGAAGCATTTTGATATCGATTGCTAAATGTGTATATATATAAGAAAATCGACTTTATACCCAAATATAACATTAAGTAATTCTTCTAAATGCACTCCCGTTATACCGTTAAGGCTTTATGTAGACTTCAGTAAGATAAAGAAGGTTAATTAACTTAAATATGCTAAACTAATGATTTGAGGCATTTAGATATCGATTGTTAGATGTGTATATTTAACAATATCGACTTTTTACTTAAATATAAGATTACGGTATTCTTCTACATGCACTGCCGTTATGCAGCCATGGCATTATGTTAACTTCAGTGCGTTAAAGAAGCTTTATTAACTTAAATATGTTAAAATAATGATTTGGAGCATTTCGATATCGCTCGCTAACTGTGTATATAAAAGAAAGTCGACTTTATACCTAAATATAAGACTAAGGAATTCTTCTACATGCACTGACGTCATGCCGATAAGGCTTTATTTAACTCCAGTAAGATAAAGTAGGCTAAATAACTTAAATACATATGTTAAACCAGTTATTTGAAGCATTTCGATAGCGATTGCTAAATGAGTATATACAAGAAAATCGACTTTGTACCTAAATATAAGATTACGTAATTCTTTTAAATGCTTTGCCGTTATGCCGTTAAGGCGTTTGTAGACTTCAGTAAGATAAAGAGGGTTAATAAACTTAAATATGTTAAACTAATGATTTGAGGCATTTCGATATCGATTGCTAAATGTGTATATACAAGAAAATCGACTTTATACCTAAATATAAGAATACGGAGTTCTTCTAAATTCACTGCCGTTCTACCGTAATGGCTTTATGTAAACTTCAGTAAGATAAAGAAGGTTAATTAACTTAAATATGTTAAACTAATGATTTCAAGCATTTCGTTATCGATTGCTAAATGTGTATATACAAGAAAATCGACTTTATACCTAAATATAAGATAACAGAATTCTTCTAAATGCACTGCCGTTATGCCGTTATGGCTTTATGTTAACTTCTGTTCGTTAAAGAAGGTTTATTAACTTAAATATGTTAAACTAATGATTTGAAAATTTTCGAAATCGATTGCTAAATGCATATATACAAGAAAATCTTCTTTATACCTAAATATAAGATTACGGAATTCTTCCAAATGTACTGTCATTATGCCGCCATGGCTTTATATATACTTCAATACGTTAAAGAAGGTTAATTGACTTAAATATGGTAAACTAATGATTTGAAGCATTTCGATATCGATTGCGAAATGTGTATATACAAAAATATGGAATTAATACATAAATATAAGATTACGGATTTCTTGCAAATGTACTGTCGTTATGTCGCCATGGCTTTGTGTTAACTTCAGTGTGTTAAAGTAGGTTTGTTAACTTAAATATGTTAAACTAATGATTTGAAGCATTTCGGTATCGATTGCTAAATATGTATATACAAAAAAATCGAATTTATACCTAAACATAAGATTACGGAATTCCTATACATGCATCCGCCGTTATGGCGCCATGGCTTTATGCCAACTTCCGTTCGTTAAAGAAGGTTAATTAACTTAAATATGTTAAACAAATGATTTGAAGCATTTTGATATCGCTTGGTAAAAGCGTAATATACAAGAAAATCGAATTTATACCTAAATATCAGATAACGGAATTTTACTAAATGCACTGCCGTTATGCCGTTATGGCTTATGTTAACTTCAGTTAGTTAAAGAAGGTTTATTAACTTAAATATGTTAAACCAGTTATTTGAGGCATTTCGATATCGATTGCTTAATGCATATATACAGGAAAATTGACTTTATACCTAAATATAAGATAACGGATTCTTCCGAATGTACTGTCGTTATGCCGCCATGGCTTTATATCAACAATCATATCTTATAGAAGGATAATTAACTTAAATATGTTTAAACTAGTGATTGGAAAGCATTTTCGATATCGGTTGGTAAATGTGTATCTACAAGAAAAATTGGACTTTATACCTAAATATAAGATAACGTAATTCTTCTAATGCTTTGCCGATATGCCGTTATAAGCGTTTGTAGACTTCAGTAAGATAAAGAGAGTTAATTAACTTAAATATGTTAAACTAATGATTTGAGGCATTTCGATATCGATTGCTAAATGTGTATATACAAAGAAAATCGACTTTGTACCTAAACATAAGATTGCGGATTTCTTCTAATGCACTGCCGTTATGCAAATATGGCTTTATGTTAATTTCGATTCGTTATAGAAGGTTTGTAAACTAAATATGTTAAACTAATGATTGAAGATTTTCGAAATCGATTGCTAAATGCATATATACAAGAAAATCTTCTTTATACCTAATTAAGATTACGGAATTCTTCCAATGTATTGTCGTTATTGCCGCCATGGCTTTATTTCACCTTCAATACGTTAAAGAATGTTAATTAACTTAAATATGTTAAACCAATGATTTGAAGCATTTTGATATCGATTGCTAAATGTGTATATACAACAAAATCGACTTTATACCTAAATATAAGATTATGAAATTCTCCCAAATGCACTGCCGTTATACCGTTATGGCTTTATGTAAACTTCAGTAAGATAAAGAAGGTTAATTAACTTAAATATGTTAAACTAATGATTCGAAGTATTTCGATATCGATTGCTAAATGCTTGTATACAAGAAAATCGACTTTATACCTAAATATAAGATTACGGAATTATTCGAAATGCACTGCCGTTATGCCGTTATGGCTTTATGTTACTTCAGTTCGGTAAAGAAGGTTTATTATCTTAGATATTTTATACCAGTTATTTGAAGCATTTCGATATCGATTGCTAAATGCTGTATATGTACAAGAAAATCTTCTTTATACCTAAATATAAGATAACGGAATTCTTCCAAATGTACTGTCGTTATGCCGCCATGGCTTTATATCACCTTCAATACGTTAAAGAAGGTTAACTAACTTAAATATGTTAAACTAAAGATTTGGAGCATTTCGTTATCGCTTGCTAAATGTGTATATACAAGAAAATCGACTTTATACCTAAATATATGATTACGGAATTCTTTTAATGCACTGACGTTATGCCGTTAAGGTTTTTGTAGACTTCAGTAAGATAAAGAGGGTTAATTAACTTAAATATGTTAAACTAATGATTTGAAGATTTTCGATATCGAATTGCTAAATGTGTAAATACAAGTGTCGGGGTTATCGACGATATATTTGCCGGTGTGCCAAATAAAATAAAAACTATTAGCGTTTGGATAACAATTCGGATGTGTATATTCAAGTAATTACAATATATGTATGTACATATATGGGTTAATAAATATTATTGTGGTATACAATTGAGGGGTGGGTATGTATATATATATAACTATAAATAAATTAAATGAAACCTGATGTAGTTATTTATTCCCTGCGTTTGAGTTTTTGGATTCTGCTTACTGTGATGCTGCTGTGTGGTTGTTGCTGCTGATACACTGCTGTTGTGGTTGTTACTGCTGATACACTGCTGCTGCTTGGGCGCCTGAATGTCCGTCCACTTTGGTTATTTTTTTTACTGTGTTTTTTCGTTTTGTTGGGTACTTCGCTGTTATGTTGGCGCTGTTGGATGTTTTTTGCATTGTCCTCTAATTCGTATTTAGACGAGTTTAGGAGGACACAATGCAGGGATGTGTTCATTTGGTATGAACATCCCGGCCGCCTTGCAGTGTCTGCGAATAAAAAGATTTTTTAGATCTATTTTGAATTGGGTAAATGAGTATTGTTATCAACGGGTTGGAGGTATACTTTTTGGGTTTAAATCGTACAAGCACCGGTTAGATTCCAACCGAGTGCGGTGTTTTGTGCGATCACGGTGCTGTTATCGGGGTTGAATAGTCCCGGGTTTCATCAATCTTGGGTAGATGTCAGCTCCCAGTTCAACATGATTTTATCGTCTTTCCAGAATGTAGGGTCGGCTAGGACTAAGTGGTCGAACTTCTTAATGATTTCGCCACTTAAGTCACGATTATAGGGTCGGGTCGGTAAATCGTACGTCAATAGGCAGTTAACTTCGACATGCCAGTCGGAATCAGTTAACGATCCTATGACGACTTACATATACGATGTGAGTCGAGGTACGTTTTTTGGTAACCGCGATCTCTGCACCAGTTCTGATGCAATTACAGTCACTTTTCGGGTCGGGTTGACTATGGCTCGTATTTTGTTCCATTTGCCATCGTGTTTAATTTTGACCATGACTGTTGGTGTGAGGTCGCTTGGCCAGTAACGTGGGAGGTCCGTTTTGTTTATGCAATCTCTCTTTGCTCTTTGATGTTTTTTCTGGCTCCTTGCAGAACAACCTGGGTGTCCATGTAGGGGTTGAATGGTGTTCCCCATTACATGTGGCACATCGTTTTGTACTTGTGCACCTTTTGGGTGGAGTGCGATCTGGAAAAGCAATTGACGCAGTACTTATACTTAATGACTGCGTTATACTTTTCTTTGATGTTCATTCTTGGTGATTTTGAACATGTTACCAGGCTATGATCTTCTTTACACAATCCACAGGCGACGTGTTTTTGTGTTCGTTGTGATGGACGGCTGATAGCACGCCGAGCCGTGCGATGGGTACTTCCTCGTTCTTCCCGAAATAGGAGAAAGGCTGATGGTACGTCGGAGCCGTGCGATGCGTATTTCCACGCTCCTCTCGATCGGGGGAAAGGGTCGCTTTAAAAGCGATGCAGGCGTCTTGCCAGGGTTCCTTCGTCGGAGAGTGGGCTGATGCTACGGGTCACGCTGAGTGATCGCACAGTGAATGTGGGGCTGCTTTGGCGGCTGCAAATTG
Source organism: Bactrocera correcta (assembly GCA_027475135.1). Taxonomy (NCBI): domain Eukaryota; kingdom Metazoa; phylum Arthropoda; class Insecta; order Diptera; family Tephritidae; genus Bactrocera; species Bactrocera correcta. Next base: position 13,616,268 of record CM050327.1, on the reverse strand, counting down.
ACTTCGTACTGCTTTGAGGGGCCATGTCACTATAAGGAAATAAGACTAATTATTTGGTAAAGTGACTATTTTGGTTATTGGGCGGGTAATTGTTACCCTGAGAGGTACGTATGTCAACTACTCTTGATTTATTGTCTGCACCTAGATACGTTTTTTCGATGCGACCAAGTCTCCACTCATTTGGGGGTAGTGTTTCTTGACGTATAACTACATATCGTTAACGTCTATGTTGCGTTGAGGGTATTTCCATTTATATCTTTTGTGGAGTTCTTTCAGGTATTCTTCTTTCCATCGTTTGCAGAAGTGTTGATGGAGTATCTTCAGTTTCTGCCATCTTTGTGCGATGCTTAGAATGTGCATCTTCTAAATTGGGTTCTGCTGGGATTAATAAAGGGGTACCTATTAAGAAATGGCCTGGAGTTTAAAGGTTCTAAATTTGTTGGGTCTTCACTTAATGGGCTTAAAGGGCCCGAGAATTCAAGCAACTTTCGATTCGAGTTAAAAGGGTAGCTAGTTCTTCGAAAGTGAATTTCTGGTTCTTGGACACCTTTTTCAAGTGGCTCTTTAAACTTTTCACTCCTGCTTCCCAGAGTCCACCCATGTGTGGAGCTCCTGGAGGATTAAAGTGCCAGTTGATGTTTTGGTGTGCTTCACTATATGTTAATTGAGTTTTCAATGACTTCATGAATTCTCGCCGATCTTTAATTAAAAGTTTAGACGCTCCTACGAATTTAGTACCATTGTCCGAATAGAGATCGGCGGGACATCCGCGCCTGGAAAAGAAACGTGCGAATGCGGCCATGAATGCGTTGGTGGTGAGATCACTCACTGGCTCTAGATGTATTGCTTTGGGTTGCAAAACAAACAAATAAACATACATAACCTTTTGTGATCAGACATGCTCTGCCGGTGTAATTTTTTATGTCGTAGGGACCGGCGAAATCGATTCCTGTTGCTGCGAATGGACGGGTTAAGGTGGTACGTTCTGCGGGTAGTGCTGCCATAATCTGAGTAGTGTTGCGCTTTTTGTGCAAAACGCAAGTTTTGCACTGATGAATGGTAGACTTGATGAGGTGTTTTCAGTTACGCATAAGTCGTAATACTAGCTGGTTGCCGCCATGAAGGGTTATTAGATGGGTAAATTGGGTGAGTAGTTTTGTACAAACGACTATTATAGGGTAATAAGAATAGGGTGACGCTCATTATTTGATAGTGCTGCGGAATTGGTTAATCTCCGTCACTTCGCCATAAACTCCTTTAGGGTCAATGAATGGATTTAAAGTCAATAATGAACTTTTCTTATGTATTTGGGTTTTACGGGTCAATGCATCATATTCTTCTCTGAAATGTGTTTTTTGGGTGTGAATGATTAACTTCATTCGGGGTTGTTTGAATTCTTCGGGGTTTATTTCGTGTTTGGAGTAATCAATTTCTCGCCTCCTTGGTGAGGCATTTGCGCAAATCTGAATAGGTAAGCGATAACGCGAATTGCTCTGGCGAATGAGGAAAACCTTTCGAGTATATCCTCTTGGGTGGTTATCGCAAACGTCTTAACGGGTTCGAATTCAACGGTAGTGTTGTATGTTTTCTCCGATTCTGGAAAATGCTCCTTTTCGTGTTGTAGCCATTGGGGTCCATGCCACCCAGAGGTTGCAATTCAATAGATCGGTGGGGTGTACATCCTCGGCTTGCCAAGTCTGCGGGATTGTCTTGGCTTTCCACATGGTTCCGACTTATCGACTCCCACTTTCTCGGTGATTGCAGCTACTCGATGTGAAACGAAAGTGGTGGTTTGTTTAACCAAGCGAGAACTATGGTTGAATCAGTCCAAAATAATTTTTATATTGGGTTAGGTGTAGTTGGGGTAGGGTAGAGTTAAAAGGTTAGCCAGTAGAACCGCTCCGCAGAGTTCCAATCTGGGTAGCGATACGGTTTTAATGGGAAGCAACTTTTGTTTTTGACACTAAAAGAGTTGTCCATATTTTGTCTCCAACTGAAACCCTTATATAAAGTGTCGCGGCATATGCTTTTTCTGAAGCATCAGAGAAACCGTGGAATTCAATGGTGGCTGTTGGGTTAAAATGGGTCCTACCTGGGTATTTCAATTTTGTTTATGTTGTAATCCTTTACGAAGCTGTTCCATCGATGAAGGGTGAGGGGCTTCAGGCTTTCATCCCAGTCAGTTTTATCCAGCCATATTTGTTGCATAATTATTTTTGCCGTGATTATTATTGGACTAAGCTAACCGGCTGGGTCAAACAATTTTGCTATGGCTGATAAAACTTCACGTTTGGTGTATGCGGGTTTTTTCTCCATTGGGTTGACGAGGAAGAAAAATGAATCCTTTTTGGAGTTCCATCGAATGCCTAGGGTTTTTGGTGTTCTCGGGTTCCGAAAGGTTGAGTGTTTCCGTCTCTAAAAGATGATCCTGTGGAAGTCCTTTTAGAATGTGTGGGTCATTGGAGGTCCATTTTCGCAGAGCGAAATCCTGGGGTCTTCAGAGCGGAAATGAGTTCATCTCGTGCTGACTTTGCCGTGGTCAGGTCATGTGTTCCAGCTAAAACATCGTCTACATACATTCCTGGCGAAGTATTTTGGCTGCTAATGGGTGGGTTTCTTCAACATCATCGGCTAGCTTCATGAGGGTACGGATCGCTAAATACGGCGCACAATTTATGCCGAACGTGACTGTGTGCAATTCGAAGTCTTCTATTGTGTCTTCTGGGGACTTCCTAAATAGTATCCTTTGGAACCGAGAGTGTTTAGGGTCTACGAGTATTTGCCGGTACATTTTCTGAATATCCGCATTAAAAACGAATTGGAAGAGTCGCCAATTTGTTATCAGAATGACAAGGTCTTTCTGTAAAGTAGGCCCGATATGTAAGACGTTATTCAAGCTTTTGTGATTTGACGTGGGGCAAGATGCGTTAAATACCACACGCAATTTCGTGGTTATACGGTCGGGTTTAATGACCGCGTGGTGTGGTAAGTAATATTGGGTCGCTTTACCAGAAGGGTCATACTCTACTTTCTTCATTTGTCCGAGTTTCAAATATTCCATGATTGCTTTGTCGTATTCTGCTTTCACTTCGGGTTTTTTAAGTAAAGCTCGTTCATTTCTAAGAAATTGGGCCAACGCTATAAGTCTAGATTGCCCGATATCAATATTGTCGGGTTCTTTGAAGGGTAGGGTTACTATATAGCGCCCATCTGGATTACGACGGGTAGTATTTTGGAAAATTTCCTCACAAATTTGGTCCGATTTGGAAACTACGGATTCCTTTGGGATTTCCTCCACCTCCCAAAAACGTGTGAGAAGACTCTCGGGATTCACTTTATTGTGAAATGATACTATGGCGGAATTTTGGGAGGGTTGAGTTATGGGTCCGGACAATATCCATCCGAATTCTGTCTCTTGAGCTAAGAGTGAACCTAGTATGTTCCTCTTTACTCCATTGAGTAAAATACTTGGATAAATATCACTGCCGATTAATATATCCACGGGTCTGGGTTTGTGAAATTGGGTGTCGGCTAAAGTGAATCCAAGATTTTTAAGACACTGCTTTGGATCTATGGGGTATGAGGGTAAATTATCAGTTGGGCTATTTAGTATAAATGCCTGTGCTGATAGCTTATAATTTGTATTTAAGGGTGAGCAAAGTGTGATTTCACAAATGTTCGTTGGTGTTGCTGAAACTGCATTGTTTAGTCCGGTGACTTGGGCTGATACAGAGTGGGTGGGTATATCCAAGCTTATCTCAAGTCTTCGAGATATAAATGTGGCTTCCGATCCTGAATCAATAAGGGCTCTCGCGGAATATCGCTGGCCATTATGTTCTATTTGAACCATTGCAGTACCGAGTAATATCTGCTTCCTACTTGGGTTGGGTGGGTCTTGGTTTGATGATATAGTGGACTGTATAGTTGTAGTGTAGGCTTGCCGATTTGTATTTGTGCTTTGGGTGGGTTAGTGCGGTACTTGAAGCGTTTTCATGGTTCGAACTAGTGACGTTTGGTATTTCCGGAGTGGATTCAGGTCGAAAGCTGGATTCTCTGTGTATCAGAGTATTGTGTTTTTTGTGACACTTACGACACGAGAATTTACTCACACAGTTCTTGTAGCTGTGTGATATGGCCAAGCAGTTATAGCAATAACCATATTTTTTGATTGTGGAGATACGTGACTCCACATTCATTGCGAGAAATTTGGGACATTCTCGAATAGGGTGCTGATTTTTACAGAGCTTACAGCTTTCTGTATCTGTATTATGTTGAGTAAAGTTGAAATTATTATTTCTTTGGGTATTAGAGGGTCTAGCAATTGGCGTTTCAGCCACGTTTGCATGAAAAGTGTTGTATTTCTTTTCATCTGTTCTTTTAACTGCACCGGTGTGGAATGGGGTTAATTTTGCTACTGAAGCTTTGAAGTTTCCAACAGATTCGAGGGTTTTGTATTTGTGGGTTAAAAAACTGTCGAAATTTGACCACGTCGGTATATCTGAATTATCAGCTAGGGTATATTCAAACATTTCGAGAGTTTGTTTAGGTAGTTTGGAACTACAAAGATATATTAATATCGGATCCCAGCTTTGTGTGTCAATCTCAAGATTGTGTAAATTGGTTAAAACGTTATTGACCGAACGTTGTAAGCTTTTTATAGCACAACCTGTTTCCTGAGTTACTTGGGGTAGGTTAAAAAGGGTCTTTAATTGGGTGTTTACCTGCAACCCTCTTATTTTCGTACTGGTCGACTAAATTTTTCCAGGCGAGTATGAAACCATCATTTGTTAGGGGTGCGTTTTGGATAACCTCTCTTGCTTCTCCTCGGGTCTTCTGAGTAAGGTGAAAGAGTCTTTCAACATTACTAATCCTAGGGTTACGGATATACAGGGCTGTAAACATATCCCTGAAGGTGGGCCTAGTTGTGTAATCTCCGTAAAAGATGTCGGTGTCGCATGGTGGAAGGTGAACTGCAGGAGCGAAATCCATGATTGTAGCTTCTGAAGTCCTTTCCTTAATGGGTTGGGTTGACACTTGTGTTTTACGCGCATCTACATCTTCGTTGATGGAAGCTAAGCAAGAGAGGTACATTCGATAACTTTTTTGATATATTTTCTTTCACTTTAAAGAAATCGATGGTTTCATGACTTTCGCGAGAAATTCTTCTGATCGCATCGTATGAGCGCTTTGCTTTTTCATAGAGCGAATTTAGTTCGACCCTTTTAAATTCTAGGGTATAGACGATTCATCTTCACTTTGGGTCTGAAGATGGTCTTCCACGAATTCAATTAAATCCGTTGTTGTGATTTGAAATCTTCCATTTGCATTGTTGTGGTAAGATATATTTAATCTTCGGGTTGAACAAGAAAAATAAATCGCGTAGAGTTACGAAAATTTAAGAAAACAAATTTTAAAAACTTTTTATATAGTGATTTATTTATTTAAAAATTTCAAATTAATTTTCTTGCTTTTATCTCGATGGTGTCCGAGTGTTAATGTTTATGGGAAATTATTCAACTTCCGATAAAAAAAAAAATCGATAAATAAAATTTGCAGGGTTTTGCACTTTTTCCTATACTGGGTCACTTGTTGAATTTCCTACTGGGTCTGTTTTTTGCTTGCTCCTACTGCACTAGCAGTCAACGTTAATTTGTTGTTAGCAGAGAGGGTAATGCAACAAAACATATGTATATACGCTTAGGTACGGGTGGGTGCCAAAGCAACGCTATTTGGCTCTCAAATAATATGTGCGTATGTATGTATATGAACGGTAAAGTGCAAGGCGGAATATGGCAATAAAAAAATTTGCAAATACTTTGTGCTTAATACCGGTTAAGCAAAATATTTACTTTGAGTAGAATATTAACTTTGTTTTTGTGTCAATAGTATGCCGTTTTATTCCGATTTGCACTAATATTATTATTATTATTATATATTATTATATTTTAAATAAATTTGGGGTTTGGTACTTACAATTTTTTTTTTTTTTTTTCACGTATGGTGATAATTGATGAGTTTTGTTAATATCCAAAGTGGTTGATTGGGTGGGTGAATGTTAATCCTGTGGATCCAAAATATGGTTGATTGGGTGGGTGAAAATATGCAAATTTGTTGATCCAAAGCGATGATTATTGAGTGGGTTTATTTTAATAGGCAGAAGATCCGGCTCGAAGGACCAAAATGTCGGGGTTATCGACGATATATTTGCCGGTGTGCCAAATAAAATAAAAACTATTTTGCGTTTGGATAACAATTCGGATGTGTATATTCAAGTAATTACAATATATGTATGTACATATATGGGTTAATAAATATAATTGTGGTATACAATTGAGGGGTGGGTATGTATATATATATAAATATAAATAAATTAAATGAAACCTGATTGTGGTTATTTATTCCCGCGTTGAGTTTTTGGATTCTGCTACTGTGATGCTGCTGTGGTTGTTGTTGCTGCTGATACACTGCTGTTGTGGTTGTTGTTACTGCTGATACACTGCTGCTGCTTGGCGCCTGAATGTCCGTCCGCTTTGGTTATTTTGTTTACTGTGTTTTTTCGTTTTGTTGGGTACTTCGCTGTTATGTTGGCGCTGTTGGATGTTTTTTGCATTGTCCTCTAATTCGTATTTAGACGAGTTAGTGAGGACAATGCAGGGATGTGTTCATTTGGTATGAACACAAGAAAATCGACTTTATACCTAAATATAAAATTATAACATTACGGAATTCTTCCAAATGTACTGTCGTTACGCCGCCATGGCTTTATATCAACTTCAATACGTTAAAGAAGGTTAATTAACTTAAATAAGTTAAACTAATAATTTGAAGCATTTTTGATATCGCTTGCTAAATGAGTATATACAAGAAAATCGACTTTATACCTTAATATAAGATTACGGAACTATTCCAAATGCACTGCCGTTATGCCGTTAAGGCTTTTGTAGACTTCAGTAAGATAGAGAGGATTAATTAACTTAAATCTGTTAAACTAATGATGTGAAGCATTTCGGCATCGATTGCTAAATGTGTATATACAAGAAAATCGACTTTATACATAAATATAAGATTACGTAATTCTTCTAAATGCATTGCCGTTATGCCGTTAAGGCTTTATGTAGACTTCAGTAAGATAAAGAGGGTTAATTAACTTAAATATGTTAAACTAATGATTTGAAGCATTTCGATATCGATTTCTGAATGCATATATACAAGAAAATCGACTATATACCTAAATATAAGATTACGGAATTCTTCCAAATTACTGTCGTTATGCCGCCATGGCTCTATATCACCTTCAATACGTTAAAGATGGTTAATTAACTTAAATATGTTAAACTAATGATTTGAAGCATTTCGATATCGATTGCTAAATATGTAAATACAAGAAAATCGACTTTATACATAAATATAAGATTACGGAATTCATCGAAATACAGTGCCGTTATGGCTTTATATAAACTTCAGTACGTTAAAAAAGGTTGTTTAACTTAAATATGTTAAAGTAATTATTTGAAGCATCTCGATATCGATTCACAAATGTGTAAACACATGAAAATAGACTTTAACCTAAATATAAGATTACGGAATTCTTCTACATACACTGCCGTTATGCCGCCATGGCTTTATGCCAACTTCAGTTCGTTAAAGAGGTTTTATAAACTTAAATATGTGAAACTAATGATTAGAAGCATTTCGATATCATTTGTTAATGTGTATATACAAGAAAATCGACTTTATACCTCAACATAAGATTACGGAATTCTTCTACATGCACTGCCGTTATGCCGCTATGGCTTTATGCCAACTTCAGTTCGTTAAGAGGGGGTTTATTAACTTTAATATGTCAAACTAATGATTTGAAGCATTTTGATATCGATTGCTAAATGTGTATATATATAAGAAAATCGACTTTATACCCAAATATAACATTAAGTAATTCTTCTAAATGCACTGCCGTTATACCGTTAAGGCTTTATGTAGACTTCAGTAAGATAAAGAAGGTTAATTAACTTAAATATGCTAAACTAATGATTTGAAGCATTTAGATATCGATTGTTAGATGTGTATATTTAACAATATCGACTTTTTACTTAAATATAAGATTACGGTATTCTTCTACATGCACTGCCGTTATGCAGCCATGGCATTATGTTAACTTCAGTGCGTTAAAGAAGCTTTATTAACTTAAATATGTTAAAATAATGATTTGGAGCATTTCGATATCGCTCGCTAACTGTGTATATAAAAGAAAATCGACTTTATACCTAAATATAAGACTAAGGAATTCTTCTACATGCACTGCCGTCATGCCGATAAGGCTTTATTTAACTCCAGTAAGATAAAGTAGGCTAAATAACTTAAATACATATGTTAAACCAGTTATTTGAAGCATTTCGATAGCGATTGCTAAATGAGTATATACAAGAGAATCGACTTTGTACCTAAATATAAGATTACGTAATTCTTTTTAAATGCTTTGCCGTTATGCCGTTAAGGCGTTTGTAGACTTCAGCAAGATAAAGAGGGTTATAAAACTTAAATATGTTAAACTAATGATTTGAGGCATTTCGATATCGATTGCTAAATGTGTATATACAAGAAAATCGACTTTATACCTAAAATATAAGAATACGGAATTCTTCTAAATTCACTGCCGTTCTACCGTAATGGCTTTATGTGAACTTCAGTAAGATAAAGAAGGTTAATTAACTTAAATATGTTAAACTAATGATTTCAAGCATTTCGTTATCGATTGCTAAATGTGTATCTACAAGAAAATCGACTTTATACCTAAATATAGGATTACGTAATTCTTCTAAATGCACTGCCGTTATGCCGTTGTGGCTTTATGTTAACTTCTGTTCGTTAAAGAAGGTTTAGTAACTTAAATATGTTAAACTAATGATTTGAAAAATTTTCGAAATCGATTGCTAAATGCATATATACAAGAAAATCTTCTTTATACCTAAATATAAGGTTACGGAATTCTTCCAAATTGTACTGTCGTTACGCCGCCATGGCTTTATATCAACTTCAATACGTTAAAGAAGGTTAATTAACTTAAATAAGTTAAACTAATAATTTGAAGCATTTTGATATCGCTTGCTAAATGAGCATATACAAGAAAATCGACTTTATATCTTAATATAAGATTACGGAACTATTCCAAATGCACTGCCGTTATGCCGTTAAGGCTTTTGTAGACTTCAGTAAGATAGAGAGGATTAATTAACTTAAATCTGTTAAACTAATGATGTGAAGCATTTCGGCATCGATTGCTAAATGTGTATATACAAGAAAATCGACTTTATACATAAATATAAGATTACGTAATTCTTCTAAATGCATTGCCGTTATGCCGTTAAGGCTTTATGTAGACTTCAGTAAGATAAAGAGGGTTAATTAACTTAAATATGTTAAACTAATGATTTGAAGCATTTCGGTATCGATTTCTGAATGCATATATACAAGAAAATCGACTATATACCTAAATATAAGATTACGGAATTCTTCCAAATTACTGTCGTTATGCCGCCATGGCTTTATATCAACTTCAATATGTTAAAAAAGGTTAATTAACTTAAATATGTTAAACTAATGATTTGAGGCATTTCGATATCGGTTGGTAAATGTGTATATATAAGAAAATCGACTTTATACCCAAATATAACATTAAGTAATTCTTCTAAATGCACTGCCGTTATACATTTAAGGCTTTATGTAGACTTTCAGTAAGAAAAAGAAGGTTAATTAACTTAGATATTTTAAACTAATGATTTGAAGCATTTCGATATCGATTGCTAAATGTGTATATACAACAAAATCGACTTTATACCTAAATATAAGATCACGGAAGTCCTCTAAATGCAGTGCCGTTATGCCGCCATGGCTTTATTCGAACTTCAGTTCGTTAAAGAAGGTGTATTAACTTAAATATGTTAAACTAATGATTTGAATCATTTCGATATCGATTGCTAAATGTGTATATACAAGAAAATCGAATTTATACCTAAATATAATATAACGAAATTCTTCTAAATGCACTGCCGTTATGCCGTTAAGCCTTTATGTGGACTTCAGTAAGTTAAAGAAGCTTTATTAACTTAAATATGTTAAACTAATGATTTAAAGAATTTCGAAATCGATTGCTAAATGCATATTTACAACAAAATCGACTTTATACCTAAATATAAGTTTACGGAATTCTTCCAAATGCACTGACGTTTTACCGTTATGGCTTTATGTTAACTTCAGTTAGTTAAAAAAGGTTTATTAACTTAAATCTGTTAATGATTTGAAGCATTTAGATATCGATTGCTATATGTGAATATACAAAAAAATCGAATTCATAGCTAAATATAAGATTACGAAATTCTTCTACATGCACTGCCGTTATGCCGCCATGGCTTTGTGTTAACTTCAGTGCGTTAAAGTAGGTTTGTTAACTTAAATATGTTAAACTAATGATTTGAAGCATTTCGATATCGATTGCTTAATGCATATATACAAAAAAATTGACTTTATACCTAATTATAAGATTACGGAATTCTTCCGAATGTACTGTCGTTAATCCGCCATGGCTTTATATCGACTTCAATATGTTAAAAAAGGTTAAATAACTTAAATATGTTAAACTAATGATTTGAAGCATTTAGATATCGATTGCTAAATGTGAATATACAAAAAAATCGAATTCATAGCTAAATATAAGACTACGGAATTCTTCTACATGCACTGCCGTTATGCCGCCATGGCTTTGTGTTAACTTCAGTGCGTTGAAGTAGGTTTGTTAACTTAAATATGTTAAACTAATGATTTGAAGCATTTCGATATCGATTGCTAAATTAATATATACAAGAAAATCGACTTTATACCTAAATATAAGATTACGTAATTCTTCTTAATGCTTTGCCGTTATGCCGTTAAGGCGTTTGTAGACTTCAGTAAGATAAAGAGGGTTAATTAACTTAAATATGTTAAACTAATGATTTGAAGATTTTCGATACCGATTGCTAAATGTGTAAATACAAGAAAATCGACTTTATACCTAAATATAAAATTATTGATTCTTCTAAATGCTTTGCCTTATCCGTTAAGGCTTTGTAGACTTCAGAAGTAAAAGGGTTAATTACTTAAAAATGTTAAACTAATGATTTGAAGTTTTTCGATATCGATTGCTTAATGTGTATATACAAAAAACACTTTAACCTAAATAAAAGATACGAAATTCCCCAAATGCACTGCCGTTATCCGTTAGCTTTTGTAAACTTCAGTAAGATAAAAAAGGTTTAAATTTAAACTTAAAATGTTAAACTAATGATTTGAAGATTTCGATATCGATTGCAAATGTTATACAAAAAATCGACTTTATACCTAAATATAAGTTTAGGGAATTACAAATGCACTGCCGTTATCTTTATGTTTATTAAATCGTTAAAAAGGGTTTTATTAACTTAATATTTTAAACCCATTATTTGAAGCATTTCGATATCGATTGCAAATGCTTGCATACAAGAAAATCCTTTATACCTAAATATAAGTAACGGAATTTTCCCAAATGACTGCTTTAAATGGCTTTATTCCCCTTCAAACTTTAAAAGAAGGTTAATTAACTTAAATATGTTAAAAAAAGTTTTGGGAGCATTTCGTTATCGATTGCTAAAGGTTTAATACAAGAAAATCCTTTATACCTAAATATAGTTTACGGAATTCTTCAAATGACTCCCGTTAGCCGAAGGTTTTTTAACTTCAAAAGAAAAAAGGGGTTATTACTTAAATATGTTAAACTAAGATTTGAAGTTTTTCGTATCGATTGCTAAAGTGTAAATACAAGAAAATCGACTTTATACCTAAATAAAAAATTATTTACGGAATTCTTCTAAATGCACTGCCGTTATACCTCCATGGCTTTATGGAGACTTCAGTAAGCTAAAAAAAGTTTATTAACTTAAATGTGTTAAACTAATGATTTGAAGCATTTTGATATCGATTGCTTATTATGTAAATTTAGAAAATCGACTTTATACCTAAATATAAGATTACTGCATTCTTCTAAATGTACTGCCGTTATGCCGCCATGGCCTTATATCAACTTCAATAAGTTATAGAAGGTTTATTAACTTAAATATGTTAAACTACTGATTTGAAGCATTTCGATATCGATTGCTAAATGAGTATATACAAGAAAATCGACTTTAAACCTAAATATAAGATTACGTAATTCTTCTTAAAGCCCTGCCATTATGGCGTTAAGGCTTTTGTAGACTTCAGTAAGATTAAGATGGTTATTTAACTTAAATATGTTAAACTAATGATTTGAAGCATTTCGATATCGATTGCTAATTGTGTATATACAAAAAAAATCGACTTTATACCTAAATATAAGATTACGGAATTCTTCTAAATGCACTGCCGTTATGCCGTTGTGGCTTTATGTTAACTTCTGTTCGTTAAAGAAGGTTTATTAACTTAAATATGTTAAACCAGTTATTTGAAGCATTTCGATATCGATTGCTAAATGCATATATACAAGAAAATCTTCTTTATACTTAAATATAAGATAACGGAATTCTTATAAATGCACTGCCGTTAAGCCTTTTTGTGGATTTCAGTGCGTTAAAGAAGCTTTATTAACTAAAATATGTTAAACTAATGATTCGAGGATTTTCGAAATCGATTGCTAAATGCATATATACACCAAAATCGACTTTATAACTAAATATAAGTTTACGGAATTCTTCCAAATGCACTGACGTTGTACCGTTATGGCTTTATGTTAACTTCAGTTATTTACAGAAGGTTTATTAACTTAAATGTGTTAAACCAGTTATTTAAATCATTTCGATATCGAATGCTTAATGCATATATGTATACAAGAAAATTGACTTTATACCTAAATATAAGATTACGGAATTCTTCCGAATGTACTGTCGTTATGCCGCCATGGCGTTATATCAACTTCAATACTTTAAAAAAGGGGTTAATTAACTTAAATATGTTAAACTAATGATTTGAAGCATTTAGATATCGATTGTTAAATGCGTATTTACAAAAAAGCGAATTTATACCTAAATATAAGATTACGGAGTTCTTCTAAATTCACTGCCGTTATGTAGTTACGGCTTTAGGTTAATTTCTGTTCGTTAAAGAAGGTTTATTAACTTAAATATGTTACACCAGTTATTTGAAGCATTTCGACATCGATTGCTTAATGCATATATACAAGAAAATCGACTTTATAACTAAATATATGATAACGGAGTTTCTCTGAATGCACTGCCGTTATGCCGTTCAGGCTTTTGTAAACTTCAGTAAGATAAAGAGGGTTAATTAGCTTAAATATGTTAAACTAATGATTTGAAGATTTTCGAAATCGATTGCTTAATGCATATATACAAGAAAATCTTTTTTATACCTAAATAAAAGGGTTACGGAATTCTTCCAAATGTACTGTCGTTATGCCGCCATGGCTTTTTATCACCTTCAATATTTTAAAGAAGATTAATTAACTTAAATATTTTAAAATTTAAGTGATTTGAAGCATTTCGATATCGATTGCTAAATGCGTAAGTACAACAAAATCGACTTTATACCTAAATATAAAATTATAACATTACGGAATTTCTCTGAATGCACTGCCGTTATGCCGTTAAGGCTTTTGTGGACTTCAGTAAGATAAAGAGGGTTAATTAGCTTAAATATGTTAAACTAATGATTAGGAGATTTACGATATCGATTGCTAAATGCATATATACACCAAATTCGACTTTATACCTAAATATAAGTTTACGGAATTCTTCCAAATGCACTGACGTTGTACCGTTATGGCTTTATGTTAACTTCAGTTAGTTACAGAAGGTTTATTAACTTAAATGTGTTAAACCAGTTATTTAAAGCATTTCGATATCGAATGCTTAATGCACATATGTATACAAGAAAATCGGCTATATCCTAAATATAAAATTATAACATTACGGAATTCTTCTAAATGCACTGCCGTTATACCGCCATGGCTTTATGTAGACTTCAGTAAGCTTAAAAAAGTTTATTAACTAAAATATGTTAAACTAATGATTTGAAGATTTACGATATCGATTGCTTAATGTGTATAAACAAGAAAATCGACTTTATACCTAAATATAAGATTACGGAATTCTTCTAAATGCACTGCCGTTATGCCGCCATGGCTTTATATCAACTTCAATAAGTTATAGGAGGTTATTTAACTTAAATATGTTAAAGTAATGATTTGAAGCATTTCGATATCGTTTTCTAAATGTGTATATACAAGAAAATCTACTTTATACCTAAATATAAGACTACGGAGTTCTTCCACATGCACGGCCTTTATGCAGCCATGGCTTTATGTTAACTTCAATTCGCTAAAGAAACTTTATTAACTTAAATCTATTAAACTAATGATTTGAAGCATTTCGATATCGATTGCTAAATGAATAAAGACAAGAAAATCGACTTTATACCTAAATATAAGAATACGGAATTCATCCAAATATACTGCCGTTATGCCGTTAAGGCTTTTGTAGACTTCAGTAAGATAAAGAGGTTTAATTAACTTAAATATGTCAAACTAATGGTTTGAATCATTTCGATTTCGATTGCTAAATGTGTCAATACAAAAAAATCGAATTTATACCTAAAAATAAAATTATAATATTACGGAATTCTTCTAAATGCACTGCTTTTATACCGTTAAGGCTTTTGTAGACTTCAGAAAGATTAAGATGGTTATTTAACTTAAATATGTTAAACTAATGATTTGAAGCATTTCGATATCGATCGCTAAATGTGTATATACAAGAAAATCGACTTTATACCTAAATATAAGATTACGGAATTCTTTAAAATGCACTGCCGTTATGCCGTTGTGGCTTTATGTTAACTTCTGTTCGTTAAAGAAGGTAAATTAACTTAAATATGTTAAACTAATGATTCGAAGCATTTCGATATCGATTGCTAAATGAGTATATACAAGAAAATCTTCTTTATACCTAAATATAAGATTACGGAATTCTTCCAAATGTACTGTCGTTATGCCGCCATGGCTTTATATCACCTTCAATACGTTAAAGAAGGTTATTTAACTTAAATATGTTAAACTAATGATTGGAAGCATTTCCATATCGATTGCTAAATGTGTATATACAACAAAATCGATTTTACACCTAAATATAAGCTTACGGAATTCTAAATCGATTGTTAAATGCATATATACAACAAAATCGACTATATACCTAAATATAAAATTATAACATTACGGAATTCTTCTAAATGCACTGCCGTTATACCGCCACGGCTTGATGTAGACTTCAGTAAACTAAAAAAAGTTTATTAACTAAAATATGTTAAACTAATGATTTGAAGATTTACGATATCGATTGCTTAATGTGTATAAACAAGAAAATCGACTTTATACCTAAATATAAGACTACGGAGTTCTTCCACATGCACGGCCTTTATGCAGCCATGGCTTTATGTTAACTTCAATTCGCTAAAGAAACTTTATTAACTTAAATCTATTAAACTAATGATTTGAAGCATTTCGATATCGATTGCTAAATGAATATAGACAAGAAAATCGACTTTACACCTAAATATAAGAATACGGAATTCATCCAAATATACTGCCGTTATGCCGTTAAGGCTTTTGTAGACTTCAGTAAGATAAAGAGGTTTAATTAACTTAAATATGTCAAACTAATGGTTTGAATCATTTCGATTTCGATTGCTAAATGTGTCAATACAAAAAAATCGACTTTATACCTAAAAATAAAATTATAACATTACGGAATTATTCTAAATGCACTGCTTTTATACCGTTAAGGCTTTTGTAGACTTCAGTAAGATTAAGATGGTTATTTAACTTAAATATGTTAAACTAATGATTTGAAGCATTTAGATATCGATTGCTAAATGTGTATATACAAAAAAATCGAATTTATAGCTAAATATAAGATAACGGAATTCTTCTACATGCACTGCCGAAATGCCGCCATGGCTTTGTGTTAACTTCAGTGCGTTAAAGTAGGTTTGTTAACTTTAATATGTTAAACTAATGATTTGAAGCATTTAGATATCGATTGCTAAATGAGTAAATACAAGAAAATCGAATTTATACCTAAATATAAGATTACGGAATTCTTCTAACTGCGTTGCCGTTAAGGCGTTTGTAGACTTCAGTAAGATAAAGAGGGTTAATTAACTTAAATATGTTAAACTAATGATTTGAGGCACTTCGGTATCGATTGCTTAATGTGTATATACAAGAAAATCGACTTTATACCTAAATATAAAATAACGGAGTTCTTCTAAATTCACTGCCGTTATGCAGTTACGGCTTTAGGTTAATTTCTGTTCGTTAAAGAAGGTTTATTAACTTAAATATGTTACACCAGTTACTTGAAGCATTTCGACATCGATTGCTTAATGCATATATACAAGAAAATCGACTTTATACCTAAATATATGATAACGGAGTTTCTCTGAATGCACTGCCGTTATGCCGTTCAGGCTTTTGTAAACTTCAGTAAGATAAAGAGGGTTAATTAGCTTAAATATGCTAAACTAATGATTTGAAGATTTTCGAAATCGATTGCTAAATGCATGTAAACAAGAAAATCTTTTTTATACCTAAATATAAGGTTTCGGAATTCTTCCAAATGTACTGTCGTTATGCGGCCATGGCTTTTTATCACCTTCAATACGTTAAAGAAGGCTAATTAACTTAAATATGTTAAACTAATGATTTGAAGCATTTCGATATCGATTGCTAAATGCGTATATACAACAAAATCGACTTTATACCTAAATATAAGCTTACGGAATTCTTCTAAATGCAATGCCTTTATGCCGTTATGGCTTTATGTTAACTTCAGTTCGTTAAAGTAGGTTTATTAACTTTAATATGTTAAACCAATTATTTGAAGCATTTCGAAATCGATTGCTTAATGCATATATACAAGAAAATCGACTTTATACCTAAATATATGATAACGGAATTTCTCTGAATGCACTGCCGTTATGCCGTTATAAATAGATGATAACGGAATTCTTCTAAATGCACTGCCGATATGCCGTTATGGCTTTATGTTAACTTCAGTAAGATAAAGAAGGTTAATTAACTTAAATATGTTAAACTAATGATTTGAAGCATTTCGATATCGATTGCTAAATGTGTATATACAAAAAAATCGAATTTATAGCTAAATATAAGATTACGGAATTCTTCTACATGCACTGCCGTTATGCCGCCATGGCTTTGTGTTAACTTCATTGCGTTAAAGTAGGTTTGTTAACATTAATATGTTAAACTAATGATTTGAAGCATTTCGATATCGATTGCTAAATGAGTATATACAAGAAAATCGACTTTATACCTAAATATATGATAACGGAATTCTTCTCAATGCTTTGCCGTTATGCCGTTAAGGCGTTTGTAGACTTCAGTAAGATAAAGAGGGTTAATTAACTTAAATAAGTTAATTTAATGATTTGAGGCATTTCGATATCGATTGCTAAATGTGTATATACAAGAAAATCGACTTTATACCTAAATATATGATAACGGAATTTCTCTGAATGCACTGCCGTTATGCCGTTATAAATAGATGATAACGGAATTCTTCTAAATGCACTGCCGATATGCCGTTATGGCTTTATGTTAACTTCAGTAAGATAAAGAAGGTTAATTAACTTAAATATGTTAAACTAATGATTTGAAGCATTTCGATATCGATTGCTAAATGTGTATATACAAAAAAATCGAATTTATAGCTAAATATAAGATTACGGAATTCTTCTACATGCACTGCCGTTATGCCGCCATGGCTTTGTGTTAACTTCATTGCGTTAAAGTAGGTTTGTTAACATTAATATGTTAAACTAATGATTTGAAGCATTTCGATATCGATTGCTAAATGAGTATATACAAGAAAATCGACTTTATACCTAAATATATGATAACGGAATTCTTCTCAATGCTTTGCCGTTATGCCGTTAAGGCTTTTGTAGACTTCAGTAAGATAAAGAGGGCTAATTAGCTTAAATATGTTTCACTAATGAGTTGAAGATTTTCGAAATCGATTGCTAAATGCACATATACAACAAAATCTTTTTTATACCTTAATATAAGGTTACGGAATTCTTCCAAATGTACTGTCGTTATGCCAACTTCAGTTCGTTAAAGAAGGTTTATTAACTTAAATATGTTAAAATAATGATTTGAATCATTTCGATATCGATTGGTAAATGTGTATATACAAGAAAATAGATTTTATACCTAAATATATGATAACGGAATTCTTCTAAATTCACTGCCGTTATGCCGTTATGGCTTTATGTTAACTTCAGTAACATGAAGAAGGTTAATTAACTTAAATATGTTGAACTAATGATTTGAAGCAGTTCGATATCGATTGCTAAATGTGTATATACACGAAAGTCGAATTTATACCTAAATATAAGATTACGGAATTCTTCTGCATGCACTGCCGTTATGCCGCCATGGCTTTATGTTAACTTCGGTGCGTTAGAGAAGCTTTATTTACTTAAATATGTTAAACTACTGATCTGAAGCATTTCGATGTCGATTGCTAAATGTGTATATACAAGAAAATCGACTTTAAACCTAAATATAAGATTACCTAATTCTTCTAACTGCACTGCCATTATGCCGTTGAGGCTTTTGTAGACTTCTGTAAGATTAAGATGGTTAATTAACTTAAATATGTTGAACTAATGATTTGAAGCATTTCGGTATCGATTGCTAAATGTGTATATACACGAAAATCGAATTTATACCTAAATATAAGATTACGGAATTCTTCTAACTGCACTGCCATTATGCCGTTAAGGCGTTTGTAGACTTCAGTAAGATAAAGAGGGTTAATTAACTTAAATTTGTTGAACTAATGATTTAAAGGCATTTCGATATCGATTGCTAAATGTGTATATACAAGAAAATCGACTTTATACCTAAATATAAGATTACGGAGTTCTTCTAAATGCACTGCCGTTATGCAGTTATGGCTTTATTTTAATTTCTGTTCGTTAAAGAAGGTTTATTAACTTAAATATGTTAAACTAATGATTTGAAGATTTTCGAAATCAATTGCTCAATGCATATATACAAGAAAAGCTTCTTTATACCTAAATATAAGATTACGAAATTCTTCTAAATGCACTGCCGTTATGCCGCCATGGCTATATATCAACTTCAATAAGTTATAGGAGGTTAATTAACTTAATTATGTTAAACTAATGATTTGAAGCATTTCGATATCGATTGCTAAATATGTAAATACAAGAAAATCGACTTTACACCTAAATATAAGATTACGAAATTCTCCCAAATGCACTATCGTTATGCCGCCAGGGCTTTATGCCAACTTCATTTCGTTAAAGAAGGTTTATTAACTTAAATATGTTAAACTAATGGGTTGAAGCATCTCGATATCGATTGCTAAATGTGTATATACAACAAAATCGACTTTATACCTAAACATAAGATTACGCAATTCTTCCAAATGCGCTGCCGTTATACCGTTATGGCGTTATGTGAAGTTCAGTAAGATAAAGAAGGTTAATTAACTAAAATATGTTAAACTAATGATTTGAAGCATTTCGATATCGATTGCTAAATGTGTATATACAACAAAATCGACTTTATACCTAAATATAAGATTACGGAATTTTTCTGCATGCACTGCCGTTATGCCGCCATGGCTTTATGTTAACTTCGGTGCGTTAAAGAAGCTTTATTTACTTAAATATGTTAAACTACGGATTTGAAGCATTTCGATGTCGATTGCTAAATGGGTATATACAAGAAAATCGACTTTAAACGTAAATATAAGATTACGTAATTCTTCTAACTGCACTGCCATTATGCCGTTAAGGCTTTTGTAGACTTCAGTAAGATTAAGATGGTTAATTAACTTAAATATGTTGAACTAATGATTTGAAGCATTTCGATATCGATTGCTAAATGTGTATATACACGAAAATCGAATTTATACCTAAATATAAGATTACGGATTTCTTCTGCATGCACTGCCGTTATGCCGCCATGGCCTTATGTTAACTTCGGTGCGTTAAAGAAGCTTTATTTACTTAAATATGTCAAACTACTGATTTGAAGCATTTCGATGTCGATTGCTAAATGTGTATATACAAGAAAATCGCCTTTAAACCTAAATATAAGATTACGTAATTCTTCTAACTGCACTGCCATTATGCCGTTATGGCTTTTGTAAGCTTCAGTAAGATTAAGATGGTTAATTAACTTAAATATGTTTAACTAATGATTTGAAGCATTTCGATATCGATTGCTAAATGTGTATTTACAAGAAAATCGAATTTATACCTAAATATAAGATAGCGGAATTCTTCTAAATGCACGACCGTTATGCCGTTAAGGCTTTATGTAGACTTCAGTGCGTTAAAGACGGCTTATTAACTTAAATATGTTAAACCAGTTATTTGAAGCATTTCGAAATCGATTGCTAAATGCATATATACAAGAAAATCTTCTTTATACCTAAATATAAGATTACGAAATTCTTCCAAATGTACTGTCGTTATGCCGCCATGGCTTTATATCACCTTCAATACGTTAAAGAAGGTTAATTAACTTAAATACGTTAAACTGATGATTGGAAGCATTTCGATATCTATTGCTAAATGTGTATATACAACAAACCCGACTTTATACCTAAATATAAGATTACGGAATTCTTCCAAATGTACTGTCGTTATGCCGCCATGGCTTTATATCACCTTCAATACGTTAAAGAAGGTTAATTTACTTAAATATGTTAAACTAATGATTGGAAGCATTTCGATATCTATTGCTAAATGTTTATATACAAGAAAATCTACTCTAATCCAAAATATAGGATTACGTAATTCTTCTAAATGCACTGCCGTTATGCCGTTGTGGCTTTATGTTAACTTCTGTTCGTTAAAGAAGGTTTAGTAACTTAAATATGTTAAACCACTTATTTGAAGCATTTCGAAATCGATTGCTAAATGTATATATACAAGAAAATCGACTTTATACCTAAATATAAGATTACGTAATTCTCCTAAATGCTTTGCCGTTATGCCGTTAAGGCGTTTGTAGACTTCAGTAAGATAAAGAGGGTTAATTAACTTAAATATGTTAAACTAATGATTTGAGGCATTTTGATATCGATTGCTAAATGTGTATATACAAGAAAATTGACTTTATACCTAAATAAAAGATTACGGAGTTCTTCTAAATGCATTGCCGATATGCAGTTATGGCTTTAAGTTAATTTCTGTTTGTTAAAGGTTCATTAACTTAAATATGTTAAACTAATGATTTGAAGCATATCGATATCGATTGCTGAGTGTGTATATACAAGAAAATCTTCTATATACCTAAATATAAGATTATGGAATTCTTCCAAATGTACTGTCGTTATGCCGCCATGGCTTTATATGACCTTCAATACGTTAAAGAAGGTTAATTAACTTAAATATGTTAAACTAATGATTTGAAGCATTTCGTTTCGATTGCTAAATGCGTATATACAACAAAATTGACTTTATACCTAATATAAACTTATGGAATTCTTCTAAATGCACTGCCGTTATGCCGTTTTGGCTTTATGTTAACTTCAGTTCGTTAAAGAAGGTTTATTAACTTAGATATTTTACACCAGTTATTTGAAGCATTTCGAAATCGATTGCTTAATGCACATATACAAGAAAATCGACTTTATACCTAAATATAAGATTACGGAATTCTTCCAAATGTACTGTCGTTATGCCGCCATGGCTTTATATCAACTTCAATATGTTAAAGAAGGTTAATTAACTTAAATATGTTAAACTAATGACTTGAGGCATTGCGATATCGATTGCTAAATGTGTATATACAACAAAATCGACTTTATACCCAAACATTAGTTTACGAAATTCTCCCAAATGCACTGCCGTTATACCGTTATGGCTTTATGTAAACTTCAGTAAGATAAAGAAGGTTAATTAACTTAAATATGTTAAACTAATGGGTTGAAGCATTTCGATATCGATTGCTAAATGCTTGTATACAAGAAAATCGACTTTATACCTAAATATAATATTACGGAATTATTCAAAATGCACTGCCGTTATGCCGCCATGGACTTATGCCAACTTCAGTTCGTTAAAGAAGGTTTATTAGCTTAAATATGTTGAACTAATGATTTGAAGCATTTCGATATCGATTGCTTATTGTGTAAATTTAAGAAAATCGACTTTATACCTAAAAACAAGATTACGGAATTCTTCTAAATGCACTGCCGTAATGCCGCCATGGTTTTATATCAACTTCAATATGCTAAAGAAGGTTAATTAATTTAAATATGTTAAACTAATGATTTGAAGCATTTCGATATCGATTACTAAATATACAATAAAATCTTCTTTATACCTAAATATAAGATTACGGAATTCTTCCAAATGTACTGTCGTTATGAGGTCATGGCTTTATCACGTCCAATACGTTTAAGAAGGTAAACTAACTTAAATATGTTAAACAAATGTTTTAAAGCATTTCGATATCGATTGCTAAATGCGTATATACAACAAAATCGACTCTATACCTAAATATAAGCTTACGGAATTCTTCTAAATGCACTGCCGTTATGGCTTTATGTTAACTTCAGTGCGTTAAAGAAGCTTTATTAACTTAAATATGTTACACTAATGATTTGAAGCATTTCGATATCGGTTGCTAAATGTGCATATACAAGAAAACCGACTTTATACCTAAATATAAGATAACGGAATTCTCCTACATGCGCTGCTGTTATACCGTTATGGCTTAATGTTGGCTTCAGTTAGTTAAAGAAGGTTTATTAACTTAAATATGTTAAACCAGTTATTTGAAGCATTTCGATATCGATTGCTTAATGCATATATACAAGAAACTCGACTCTATACCTAAATATAAGATTACGGAATTCTTCAGAATGTACTGTCGTTATGCCGCCATGGCTTTATATCAACTCCAGTTCGTTCAAGAAGGTTTTTTAAACTTAAATATGTTAAACTAATGATTTGAGGCATTTAGATATAGATTGCTAAATGTGTATATACAAAAAAATCGAACTTATAGCTAAATATAGGATTACGGAATTCTTCTAAATGCACTGCCGTTATGCCGCCATGGCTTTGTGTTAACTTCAGTGCGTTAAAGTAGGTGTGTTAACTTAAATATGTTAAACCGATGATTTGAAGCATTTCGATATCGATTGCTAAATGAGTATATACATGAAAATCTTCTTTATACCTTAATATAAGATTACGGAATTCTTCCAAATGTACTGTCGTTATGCCGCCATGGCTTTATATCACCTTCAATACGTGAAAGAAGGTTAATTAACTTAAATATGTTAAACTAATGATTTGAGGCATTAGGATATCGATCGCTAAATGCGTGTATACAACAAAATCGACTTTATATCTAAATATAAGCTTACGGAATTCTTCTAAATGCACCTCCGTTATGCCGTTATGGCTCTATGTTAACTTCAGTTCGTTAAAGAAGGTTTATTAACTTAGATATGTTACACCAGCTATCTGAAGCATTTCAAAATCGATTGCTTAATGCATATATACAAGAAAATCGACTTTATACCTAAATATAAGATTACGGAATTTTTCTAAATGCTTTGTAGTTATGTCGTTAAGGCGTTTGTAGAGTTCAGTAAGATAAAGAGGGTTAATTAACTTAAATATGTTAAACTAATGATTTGAGGCATTTCGATATGGATTGCTAAATGTGTATATACAAGAAAATCGACTTTATACCTAAATATAAGATTACGGAGTTCTTCTAAATGCACTGCCGTTATGCAGTTATGGCTTTATGTTAATTTCTGTTCGTTAAAGAAGGTTGATTAACTTAAATATGTTAAACTAATGATTTGAAGATTTTCGATATCGATTGCTAAGTGAGTATATACAAGAAAATCGACTTTATACCTAAATATAAGATTACGTAATTCTTCTAAATGCTTTGCCGTTATGCCGTTAAGGCGTTTGTAAACTTCAGTAAGATAAAGGGGGTTAATTAACTTAAATATGTTAAGCTAATGATTTGGGGCATTTCGATATCGATTGCTAAATGTGTATATACAAGAAAATCGACTTTATACCTAAATATAAGATTACGGAGTTCTTCTAAATGCACTGCCGTTATGCAGTTATGGCTTTGTGTTAACTTCAGTGCGCTAAAGAAGCTTTATTTACTTAAATATGTCAAGCTACTGATTTGAAGCATTTCGGTGTCGATTTCTAAATGTGTATATACAAGAAAATCGACTTTAAACCTAAATATAAGATTACGTGATTCTTTTAACTGCACTGCCATTATGCCGTTAAGGCGTTTGTAGACTTCAGTAAGATAAAGAGGGTTAATTAACTTAAATTTGTTGAACTAATGATTTGAGGCATTTCGATATCGATTGCTAAATGTGTATATACAAGAAAATCGACTTTATACCTAAATATAAGATTACGGAGTTCTTCTAAATGCACTGTCGTTATGCAGTTATGGCTTTATTTTAATTTCTGTTCGTTAAAGAAGGTTTATTAACTTAAATATGTTAAACTATTGATTTGAAGATTTTCGAAATCAATTGCTCAATGCATATATACAAGAAAATCTCCTTTATACCTAAATATAAGATTACGGAATTCTTCTAAATGCACTGCGGTTATGCCGCCGTGGCTTTATATCAACTTCAATAAGTTATAGGAGGTTAATTAACTTAATTATGTTAAACTAATGATTTGAAGCATTTCGATATCGATTGCTAAATATGTAAATACAAGAAAATCGACTTTACACCTAAATATAAGATTACGGAATTCTCCCAAATGCACTATCGTTATGCCGCCAGGGCTTTATGCCAACTTCAGTTCGTTAAAGAAGGTTTATTAACTTAAATATGTTAAACTAATGGGTTGAAGCATCTCGATATCGATTGCTAAATGTGTATATACAACAAAATCGACTTGATACCTAAACATAAGATTAAGCAATTCTTCCAAATTCGCTGCCGTTATACCGTTATGGCATTATGTGAAGTTCAGTAAGATAAAGAAGGTTAATTAACTAAAATATGTTAAACTAATGATTTGAAGCATTTCGTTATCGATTGCTAAATGTGTATATACAACAAAATCGACTTTATACCTAAATACAAAATTACGGAATTCTTCTACATGCACTGCCGTTTTGCCGCCATGGCTTTATGTTAACTTCAGTTCGTTAAAGAAGGTTTATTAACTTAGATATGTTACACCAGTTATTTGAAGCGTTTCGATGTCGATTGCTAAATGTGTATATACAAGAAAATCGTTTTTAAACCTAAATATAAGATTACGTAATTCTTCTAACTGCACTGCCATTATGCCGTTAAGGCGTTTGTAGACTTCAGTAAGATAAAGAGGGTTAATTAACTTAAATTTGTTGAACTAATGATTTGAGGCATTTCGATATCGATTGCTAAATGTGTATATACAAGAAAATCGACTTTATACCTAAATATAAGATTACGGAGTTCTTCTAAATGCACTGCCGTTATGCAGTTATGGCTTTATTTTAATTTCTGTTCGTTAAAGAAGGTTTATTAACTTAAATATGTTAAACTAATGATTTGAAGATTTTCGAAATCAATTGCTCAATGCATATATACAAGAAAAGCTTCTTTATACCTAAATATAAGATTACGGAATTCTTCTAAATGCACTGCCGTTATGCCGCCATGGCTTTATATCAACTTCAATAAGTTATAGGAGGTTAATTAACTTAATTATGTTAAACTAATGATTTGAAGCATTTCGATATCGATTGCTAAATATGTAAATACAAGAAAATCGACTTTACACCTAAATATAAGATTACGAAATTCTCCCAAATGCACTATCGTTATGCCGCCAGGGCTTTATGCCAACTTCATTTCGTTAAAGAAGGTTTATTAACTTAAATATGTTAAACTAATGGGTTGAAGCATCTCGATATCGATTGCTTAATGTGTATATACAACAAAATCGACTTTATACCTAAACATAAGATTACGCAATTCTTCCAAATGCGCTGCCGTTATACCGTTATGGCGTTATGTGAAGTTCAGTAAGATAAAGAAGGTTAATTAACTAAAATATGTTAAACTAATGAATTGAAGCATTTCGATATCGATTGCTAAATGTGTATATACAACAAAATCGACTTTATACCTAAATATAAGATTACGGAATTCTTCTGCATGCACTGCCGTTATGCCGCCATGGCTTTATGTTAACTTCGGTGCGTTAAAGAAGCTTTATTTACTTAAATATGTTAAACTACGGATTTGAAGCATTTCGAAGTCGATTGCTAAATGTGTATATACAAGAAAATCGACTTTAAACGTAAATATAAGATTACGTAATTCTTCTAACTGCACTGCCATTATGCCGTTAAGGCTTTTGTAGACTTCAGTAAGATTAAGATGGTTAATTAACTTAAATATGTTGAACTAATGATTTGAAGCATTTCGATATCGATTGCTAAATGTGTATATACACGAAAATCGAATTTATACCTAAATATAAGATTACGGATTTCTTCTGCATGCACTGCCGTTATGCCGCCATGGCCTTATGTTAACTTCGGTGCGTTAAAGAAGCTTTATTTACTTAAATATGTCAAACTACTGATTTGAAGCATTTCGATGTCGATTGCTAAATGTGTATATACAAGAAAATCGACTTTTAACCTAAATATAAGATTACGTAATTCTTCTAACTGCACTGCCATTATGCCGTTAAGGCGTTTGTAGACTTCAGTAAGATAAAGAGGGTTAATTAACTTAAATTTGTTGAACTAATGATTTGAAGCATTTCGATATCGATTGCTAAATGTGTATATACACTAAAATCGAATTTATACCTAAATATAAGATTACGGATTTCTTCTGCATGCACTGCCGTTATGCCGCCATGGCCTTATGTTAACTTCGGTGCGTTAAAGAAGCTTTATTTACTTAAATATGTCAAACTACTGATTTGAAGCATTTCGAAGTCGATTGCTAAATGTGTATATACAACAAAATCGCCTTTATTCCTAAATATAAGATTACGGAATTCTTCTAAATGCACTGCCGTTATGCCGCCATGGCTTTATATCACCTTCAATACGTTAAAGAAGGTTAATTAACTTAAATACGTTAAACTGATGATTGGAAGCATTTCGATATCTATTGCTAAATGTGTATATAACAAACCCGAATTTATACCTAAATATAAGCTTACGGAATATTTCTAAATGCACTGCCGTTATGCCGCCATGGCTTTATGTTAACTTCAGTGCGTTAAAGAAGCTTTATTAACTTAAATATGTTAAACTAATGATTTGAAGATTTTCGAAATCGATTGCTAAATGCATATATACAACAAAATCGACTTTATGCCTAAATACAAGATAACGGAATTCTTCCAAATGCACTGCCGTTCTACCGTTATGGCATTATGTTAACTTCAGTTAGTTAAAGAAGGTTTATTAACTTAAATATGTTAAACCAGTTATTTGAAGCATTTCGATATCGATTGCTTAATGCATATATACAAGAAAATTGACTTTATACCTAAATATTAGATTACGGAATTCTTTCGAATGTACTGTCGTTTTGCCGCCATGGCTTTATATCAACTTCAATACGTTAGAAAAGGTTAATTAACTTAAATATGTTAAACTAATGATTTGAAGCATTTAGATATCGATTGCTAAATGTGTATATACAAAAAAATCGAATTTATAGCTAAATAAAAGATTACGGAATTCTTCTAAATGCATTGCCGTTATGCCGCCATGGCTTTGTGTTCACTTCAATGCGTTAAAGAAGGTTTGTTAACTTAAATATGTTAAACTAATGATTTGAAGCATTTCGATATCGATTGCTAAATGAGTATATACTAGAAAATCGACTTTATACCTAAATATAAGATTACGTAATTCTTCTAAATGCACTGCCGTTATGCCGCTATGGCTTTATGCCAATTTCAGTTCGTTAAAGAAGGTTTGTTAAATTAAATATGTTAAACTAATGATTTGAAGCATTTCGATATCGATTGCTGAATGAGTGTATACAACAAAATCGACTTTATACCTAAATATAAGATTACGTAATTCTTCTAAATGCTTTGCCGTTATGCCGCTAAGGCGTTTGTAAACTTCAGTAAGATAACGAGGGTTAATTAACTTAAATATATTAAACTAATGATTTGAGGCATTTCGATATCGATTGCTAAATGTGTATATACAAGAAAATGGACTTTATACCTAAATATAAGATTACGGAGTTCTTCTAAATGCACTGCCGTTATGCCGCCATGGCTTTATGTTAACTTCGGTGCGTTAAAGAAGCTTTATTTACTTAAATATGTTAAACTACTGATTTGAAGCATTTCGATATCGATTGCTAAATGTGTATATACAAGAGAATCGACTTTAAACCTAAATATAAGATTACGTAATTCTTCTAAATGCTTTGCCGTTATGCCGTTAAGGCTTTTGTAGACTTCAGTAAGATTAAGATGGTTAATTAACTTAAATGTGTTAAACTTATGATTTGAGGCATTTCGATATCGATTGCTAAATGTGTATATACACGAAAATCGCCTTTACTCCTAAATATAAGTTTACGGAATTCTTCTAAATGCACTGCCGTAATGCCGTTGTGGCTTTATGTTAACTTCTGTTCAATAAAGAAGGTTTATTAACTTAAATATGTTAAACCAGTTATTTGAAGCATTTCGAAATCGATTGCTAAATGCATATATACAAGAAAATCTTCTTTATACCTAAATATAAGATTACGGAATTCTTCCAAATGTACTGTCGTTATGCCGCCATGGCTTTATATCACCTTCAATACGTTAAAGAAGGTTAATTTACTTAAATATGTTAAACTAATGATTGGAAGCATTTCGATATCTATTGCTAAATGTTTATATACAAGAAAATCTACTCTAATCCTCAATATAGGATTATGTAATTCTTCTAAATGCACTGCCGTTATGCCGTTGTGGCTTTATGTTAACTTCTGTTCGTTAAAAAAGGTTTAGTAACTTAAATATGTTAAACCACTTATTTGAAGCATTTCGAAATCGATTGCTAAATGTATATATAAAAGAAAATCGACTTTATACCTAAATATAAGATTACGTAATTCTCCTAAATGCTTTGCCGTTATGCCGTTAAGGCGTTTGTAGACTTCAGTAAGATAAAGAGGGTTAATTAACTTAAATATGTTAAACTAATGATTTGAAACATTTCGATATCGATTGCTAAATGTGTATATACAAGAAAATTGACTTTATACCTAAATAAAAGATTACGGAGTTCTTCTAAATGCATTGCCGATATGCAGTTATGGCTATAAGTTAATTTCTGTTCGTTAAAGGTTCATTAACTAAAATATGTTAAACTAATGATTTGAAGCATTTCGTTATCGATTGCTAAATGTGTATATACAACAAAATCGACTTTATACCTAAATACAAAATTACGGAATTCTTCTACATGCACTGCCGTTTTGCCGCCATGGCTTTATGTTAACTTCAGTTCGTTAAAGAAGGTTTATTAACTTAGATATGTTACACCAGTTATTTGAAGCGTTTCGATGTCGATTGCTAAATGTGTATATACAAGAAAATCGTTTTTAAACCTAAATATAAGATTACGTAATTCTTCTAACTGCACTGCCATTATGCCGTTAAGGCGTTTGTAGACTTCAGTAAGATAAAGAGGGTTAATTAACTTAAATTTGTTGAACTAATGATTTGAGGCATTTCGATATCGATTGCTAAATGTGTATATACAAGAAAATCGACTTTATACCTAAATATAAGATTACGGAGTTCTTCTAAATGCACTGCCGTTATGCAGTTATGGCTTTATTTTAATTTCTGTTCGTTAAAGAAGGTTTATTAACTTAAATATGTTAAACTAATGATTTGAAGATTTTCGAAATCAATTGCTCAATGCATATATACAAGAAAAGCTTCTTTATACCTAAATATAAGATTACGGAATTCTTCTAAATGCACTGCCGTTATGCCGCCATGGCTTTATATCAACTTCAATAAGTTATAGGAGGTTAATTAACTTAATTATGTTAAACTAATGATTTGAAGCATTTCGATATCGATTGCTAAATATGTAAATACAAGAAAATCGACTTTACACCTAAATATAAGATTACGAAATTCTCCCAAATGCACTATCGTTATGCCGCCAGGGCTTTATGCCAACTTCATTTCGTTAAAGAAGGTTTATTAACTTAAATATGTTAAACTAATGGGTTGAAGCATCTCGATATCGATTGCTTAATGTGTATATACAACAAAATCGACTTTATACCTAAACATAAGATTACGCAATTCTTCCAAATGCGCTGCCGTTATACCGTTATGGCGTTATGTGAAGTTCAGTAAGATAAAGAAGGTTAATTAACTAAAATATGTTAAACTAATGAATTGAAGCATTTCGATATCGATTGCTAAATGTGTATATACAACAAAATCGACTTTATACCTAAATATAAGATTACAGAATTCTTCTGCATGCACTGCCGTTATGCCGCCATGGCTTTATGTTAACTTCGGTGCGTTAAAGAAGCTTTATTTACTTAAATATGTTAAACTACGGATTTGAAGCATTTCGAAGTCGATTGCTAAATGTGTATATACAAGAAAATCGACTTTAAACGTAAATATAAGATTACGTAATTCTTCTAACTGCACTGCCATTATGCCGTTAAGGCTTTTGTAGACTTCAGTAAGATTAAGATGGTTAATTAACTTAAATATGTTGAACTAATGATTTGAAGCATTTCGATATCGATTGCTAAATGTGTATATACACGAAAATCGAATTTATACCTAAATATAAGATTACGGATTTCTTCTGCATGCACTGCCGTTATGCCGCCATGGCCTTATGTTAACTTCGGTGCGTTAAAGAAGCTTTATTTACTTAAATATGTCAAACTACTGATTTGAAGCATTTCGATGTCGATTGCTAAATGTGTATATACAAGAAAATCGACTTTTAACCTAAATATAAGATTACGTAATTCTTCTAACTGCACTGCCATTATGCCGTTAAGGCGTTTGTAGACTTCAGTAAGATAAAGAGGGTTAATTAACTTAAATTTGTTGAACTAATGATTTGAAGCATTTCGATATCGATTGCTAAATGTGTATATACACTAAAATCGAATTTATACCTAAATATAAGATTACGGATTTCTTCTGCATGCACTGCCGTTATGCCGCCATGGCCTTATGTTAACTTCGGTGCGTTAAAGAAGCTTTATTTACTTAAATATGTCAAACTACTGATTTGAAGCATTTCGAAGTCGATTGCTAAATGTGTATATACAACAAAATCGCCTATATTCCTAAATATAAGATTACGGAATTCTTCTAAATGCACTGCCGTTATGCCGCCATGGCTTTATATCACCTTCAATACGTTAAAGAAGGTTAATTAACTTAAATACGTTAAACTGATGATTGGAAGCATTTCGATATCTATTGCTAAATGTGTATATAACAAACCCGAATTTATACCTAAATATAAGCTTACGGAATATTTCTAAATGCACTGCCGTTATGCCGCCATGGCTTTATGTTAACTTCAGTGCGTTAAAGAAGCTTTATTAACTTAAATATGTTAAACTAATGATTTGAAGATTTTCGAAATCGATTGCTAAATGCATATATACAACAAAATCGACTTTATGCCTAAATACAAGATAACGGAATTCTTCCAAATGCACTGCCGTTCTACCGTTATGGCATTATGTTAACTTCAGTTAGTTAAAGAAGGTTTATTAACTTAAATATGTTAAACCAGTTATTTGAAGCATTTCGATATCGATTGCTTAATGCATATATACAAGAAAATTGACTTTATACCTAAATATAAGATTACGGAATTCTTTCGAATGTACTGTCGTTTTGCCGCCATGGCTTTATATCAACTTCAATACGTTAGAAAAGGTTAATTAACTTAAATATGTTAAACTAATGATTTGAAGCATTTAGATATCGATTGCTAAATGTGTATATACAAAAAAATCGAATTTATAGCTAAATAAAAGATTACGGAATTCTTCTAAATGCATTGCCGTTATGCCGCCATGGCTTTGTGTTCACTTCAGTGCGTTAAAGAAGGTTTGTTAACTTAAATATGTTAAACTAATGATTTGAAGCATTTCGATATCGATTGCTAAATGAGTATATACTAGAAAATCGACTTTATACCTAAATATAAGATTACGTAATTCTTCTAAATGCACTGCCGTTATGCCGCTATGGCTTTATGCCAATTTCAGTTCGTTAAAGAAGGTTTGTTAAATTAAATATGTTAAACTAATGATTTGAAGCATTTCGATATCGATTGCTGAATGAGTGTATACAACAAAATCGACTTTATACCTAAATATAAGATTACGTAATTCTTCTAAATGCTTTGCCGTTATGCCGCTAAGGCGTTTGTAAACTTCAGTAAGATAACGAGGGTTAATTAACTTAAATATATTAAACTAATGATTTGAGCATTTCGATATCGATTGCTAAATGTGTATATACAAGAAAATTGACTTTATACCTAAATATAAGATTACGGAGTTCTTCTAAATGCACTGCCGTTATGCCGCCATGGCTTTATGTTAACTTCAGTGCGTTAAAGAAGCTTTATTTACTTAAATATGTTAAACTACTGATTTGAAGCATTTCGATATCGATTGCTAAATGTGTATATACAAGAGAATCGACTTTAAACCTAAATATAAGATTACGTAATTCTTCTAAATGCTTTGCCGTTATGCCGTTAAGGCTTTTGTAGACTTCAGTAAGATTAAGATGGTTAATTAACTTAAATGTGTTAAACTTATGATTTGAGGCATTTCGATATCGATTGCTAAATGTGTATATACACGAAAATCGCCTTTACTCCTAAATATAAGTTTACGGAATTCTTCTAAATGCACTGCCGTAATGCCGTTGTGGCTTTATGTTAACTTCTGTTCAATAAAGAAGGTTTATTAACTTAAATATGTTAAACCAGTTATTTGAAGCATTTCGAAATCGATTGCTAAATGCATATATACAAGAAAATCTTCTTTATACCTAAATATAAGATTACGGAATTCTTCCAAATGTACTGTCGTTATGCCGCCATGGCTTTATATCACCTTCAATACGTTAAAGAAGGTTAATTACTTAAATATGTTAAACTAATGATTGGAAGCATTTCGATATCTATTGCTAAATGTTTATATACAAGAAAATCTACTCTAATCCTAAATATAGGATTACGTAATTCTTCTAAATGCACTGCCGTTATGCCGTTGTGGCTTTATGTTAACTTCTGTTCGTTAAAAAAGGTTTAGTAACTTAAATATGTTAAACCACTTATTTGAAGCATTTCGAAATCGATTGCTAAATGTATATATACAAGAAAATCGACTTTATACCTAAATATAAGATTACGTAATTCTCCTAAATGCTTTGCCGTTATGCCGTTAAGGCGTTTGTAGACTTCAGTAAGATAAAGAGGGTTAATTAACTTAAATATGTTAAACTAATGATTTGAGGCATTTTGATATCGATTGCTAAATGTGTATATACAAGAAAATTGACTTTATACCTAAATAAAAGATTACGGAGTTCTTCTAAATGCATTGCCGATATGCAGTTATGGCTATAAGTTAATTTCTGTTCGTTAAAGGTTCATTAACTTAAATATGTTAAACTAATGATTTGAAGCATATCGATATCGATTGCTAAGTGTGTATATACAAGAAAATCTTCTTTATACCTAAATATAAGATTATGGAATTCTTCCAAATGTACTGTCGTTATGCCGCCATGGCTTTATATGACCTTCAATACGTTAAAGAAGGTTAATTAACTTAAATATGTTAAACTAATGATTTGAAGCATTTCGTTTCGATTGCTAAATGCGTATATACAACAAAATTGACTTTATACCTAATATAAACTTATGGAATTCTTCTAAATGCACTGCCGTTATGCCGTTTTGGCTTTATGTTAACTTCAGTTCGTTAAAGAAGGATTATTAACTTAGATATATTACACCAGTTATTTGAAGCATTTCGAAATCGATTGCTTAATGCACATATACAAGAAAATCGACTTTATACCTAAATATAAGATTACGGAATTCTTCCAAATGTACTGTCGTTATGCCGCCATGGCTTTATATCAACTTCAATATGTTAAAGAAGGTTAATTAACTTAAATATGTTAAACTAATGACTTGAGGCATTGCGATATCGATTGCTAAATGTGTATATACAACAAAATCGACTTTATACCCAAACATTAGTTTACGAAATTCTCCCAAATGCACTGCCGTTATACCGTTATGGCTTTATGTAAACTTCAGTAAGATAAAGAAGGTTAATTAACTTAAATATGTTAAACTAATGATTTGAAGCATTTCGATATCGATTGCTAAATGCTTGTATACAAGAAAATCGACTTTATACCTAAATATAATATTACGGAATTATTCTAAATGCACTGCCGTTATGCCGCCATGGACTTATGCCAACTTCAGTTCGTTAAAGAAGGTTTATTAGCTTAAATATGTTGAACTAATGATTTGAAGCATTTCGATATCGATTGCTTATTGTGTAAATTTAAGAAAATCGCCTTTATACCTAAAAACAAGATTACGGAATTCTTCTAAATGCACTGCCGTAATGCCGCCACGGTTTTATATCAACTTCAATATGCTAAAGAAGGTTAATTAATTTAAATATGTTAAACTAATGATTTGAAGCATTTCGATATCGATTACTAAATATACAATAAAATCTTCTTTATACCTAAATATAAGATTACGGAATTCTTCCAAATGTACTGTCGTTACGAGGTCATGGCTTTATCACGTCCAATACGTTTAAGAAGGTAAACTAACTTAAATATGTTAAACAAATGTTTTAAAGCATTTCGATATCGATTGCTAAATGCGTATATACAACAAAATCGACTCTATACCTAAATATAAGCTTACGGAATTCTTCTAAATGCACTGCCGTTATGGCTTTATGTTAACTTCAGTGCGTTAAAGAATCTTTATTAACTTAAATATGTTAAACCAGTTATTTGAAGCATTTCGAAATTGATTGCTAAATGCATATATACAAGAAAATCTTCTTTATACCTAAATATAAGATTACGGAATTCTTCAAAATGCACTGTCGTTATGCCGCCATGGCTTTATATCAACTCCAGTTCGTTCAAGAAAGTTTATTAACTTAAATATGTTAAACTAATGATTTGAAGCATTTCGATATCGGTTGCTAAATGTGCATATACAAGAAAACCGACTTTATACCTAAATATAAGATAACGGAATTCTCCTACATGCGCTGCTGTTATACCGTTATGGCTTAATGTTGGCTTCAGTTAGTTAAAGAAGGTTTATTAACTTAAATATGTTAAACCAGTTATTTGAAGCATTTCGATATCGATTGCTTAATGCATATATACAAGAAACTCGACTCTATACCTAAATATAAGATTACGGAATTCTTCCAAATGTACTGTCGTTATGCCGCCATGGCTTTATATCAACTCCAGTTCGTTCAAGAAAGTTTATTAACTTAAATA
Organism: Bactrocera correcta; assembly: GCA_027475135.1. Taxonomy (NCBI): domain Eukaryota; kingdom Metazoa; phylum Arthropoda; class Insecta; order Diptera; family Tephritidae; genus Bactrocera; species Bactrocera correcta. The sequence continues at coordinate 13,580,541 of CM050327.1, read as the reverse complement.
TGTTAAACTAATGATTTGAGGCATTTAGATATAGATTGCTAAATGTGTATATACAAAAAAATCGAACTTATAGCTAAATATAGGATTACGGAATTCTTCTAAATGCACTGCCGTTATGCCGCCATGGCTTTGTGTTAACTTCAGTGCGTTAAAGTAGGTGTGTTAACTTAAATATGTTAAACCGATGATTTGAAGCATTTCGATATCGATTGCTAAATGAGTATATACATGAAAATCTTCTTTATACCTTAATATAAGATTACGGAATTCTTCCAAATGTACTGTCGTTATGCCGCCATGGCTTTAAATCACCTTCAATACGTGAAAGAAGGTTAATTAACTTAAATATGTTAAACTAATGATTTGAGGCATTAGGATATCGATCGCTAAATGCGTATATACAACAAAATCGACTTTATACCTAAATATAAGCTTACGGAATTCTTCTAAATGCACCTCCGTTATGCCGTTATGGCTCTATGTTAACTTTAGTTCGTTAAAGAAGGTTTATTAACTTAGATATGTTACACCAGTTATTTGAAGCATTTCGAAATCGATTGCTTAATGCATATATACAAGAAAATCGACTTTATACCTAAATATAAGATTACGTAATTCTTCTAAATGCTTTGCCGTTATGCCGTTAAGGCGTTTGTAAACTTCAGTAAGATAAAGGGGGTTAATTAACTTAAATATGTTAAGCCAATGATTTGAGGCATTTCGATATCGATTGCTAAATGTGTATATACAAGAAAATCGACTTTATACCTAAATATAAGATTACGGAGTTCTTCTAAATGCACTGCCGTTATGCAGTTATGGCTTTGTGTTAACTTCAGTGCGCTAAAGAAGCTTTATTTACTTAAATATGTTGATAATTCGGTTGGTGGAGCACGGTGCTCGCTCGTTCCAAAATGTGGTTGGCCGTGGAGAAACGGTCGGCGCAAATGATTCCACAGGAGTATTAAATAAAAAACCAAAAAGTTTCATATAATACTTATATTTAATTATAAACAAATTAGAACCACACTTACCTACGTCTGTATTGCCAAGCGGTCGCAAAAGAAAAGAGAGCGCGCAACTTCTTAGTTAGAGTTTAGTTGCGCGCGAATAAAAACTTCGAAAAAACTTCGAAGAAGAGAATAGCTCTGTCGATACAGACGTGGCAATGGAAATTGGGCGGGGGCGGCGTCAACATATGTCAAGCTACTGATTTGAAGCATTTTGGTGTCGATTGCTAAATGTGTATATACAAGAAAATCGACTTTAAACCTAAATATAAGATTACGTGATTCTTTTAACTGCTCTGCCATTATGCCGTTAAGGCGTTTGTAGACTTCAGTAAGATAAAGAGGGTTAATTAACTTAAATTTGTTGAACTAATGATTTGAGGCATTTCGATATCGATTGCTAAATGTGTATATACAAGAAAATCGACTTTATACCTAAATATAAGATTACGGAGTTCTTCTAAATGCACTGTCGTTATGCAGTTATGGCTTTATTTTAATTTCTGTTCGTTAAAGAAGGTTTATTAACTTAAATATGTTAAACTATTGATTTTCGAAATCAATTGCTCAATGCATATATACAAGAAAATCTCCTTTATACCTAAATATAAGATTACGGAATTCTTCTAAATGCACTGCGGTTATGCCGCCGTGGCTTTATATCAACTTCAATAAGTTATAGGAGGTTAATTAACTTAATTATGTTAAACTAATGATTTGAAGCATTTCGATATCGATTGCTAAATATGTAAATACAAGAAAATCGACTTTACACCTAAATATAAGATTACGGAATTCTCCCAAATGCACTATCGTTATGCCGCCAGGGCTTTATGCCAACTTCAGTTCGTTAAAGAAGGTCTATTAACTTAAATATGTTAAACTGATGGGTTGAAGCATCTCGATATCGATTGCTAAATGTGTATATACAACAAAATCGACTTTATACCTAAACATAAGATTAAGCAATTCTTCCAAATTCGCTGCCGTTATACCGTTATGGCATTATGTGAAGTTCAGTAAGATAAAGAAGGTTAATTAACTAAAATATGTTAAACTAATGATTTGAAGCATTTCGATATCGATTGCTAAATGTGTATATACAACAAAATCGACTTTATACCTAAATATAAAATTACGGAATTCTTCTACATGCACTGCCGTTTTGCCGCCATTGCTTTATGTTAACTTCAGTTCGTTAAAGAAGGTTTATTAACTTAGATATGTTACACCAGTTATTTGAAGCATTTCGATGTCGATTGCTAAATGTGTATATACAAGAAAATCGACTTTAAACCTAAATATAAGATTACGTAATTCTTCTAACTGCACTGCCATTATGCCGTTAAGGCTTTTGTAGGCTTCAAAAAGATTAAGATGGTTAATTAACTTAAATATGTTAAACTAATGATTTGAAGCATTTCGATATCGATTGCTAAATGTGTATATACACGAAAATCGCCTTTATTCCTAAATATAAGATTACGGAATTCTTCTAAATGCACTGCCGTTATGCCGTTGTGGCTTTATGTTAACTTCTGTTCCTTAAAGAAGGTTTATTAACTTAAATATGTTAAACCAGTTATTTGAAGCATTTCGAAATCGATTGCTAAATGCATATATACAACAAAATCGACTTTATGCCTAAATACAAGATAACGGAATTCTTCCAAATGCACTGCCGTTCTACCGTTATAGCATTATGCTAACTTCAGTTAGTTAAATAGTTCTAATTCTAAACCAGTTATTTGAAGCATTTCGATATCGATTGCTTAATGCATATATACAAGAAAATTGACTTTATACCTAAATATAAGATTACGGAATTCTTCCGAATGTACTGTCGTTTTGCCGCCATGGCTTTATATCAACTTCAATACGTTAAAAAAGGTTAATTAACTTAAATATGTTAAACTAATGATTTGAAGCATTTAGATATCGATTGCTAAATGTGTATATACAAAAAAATCGAATTTATAGCTAAATAAAAGATTACGGAATTCTTCTAACTGCATTGCCGTTATGCCGCCATGGCTTTGTGTTAACTTCAGTGCGTTAAAGAAGGTTTGTTAACTTATATATGTTAAACTAATGATTTGAAGCATTTCGATATCGATTGTTAAATGAGTATATACTAGAAAATCGACTTTAAACCTAAATATAAGATTACGTAATTCTTCTAAATGCTTTGCCGTTATGCCGTTAAGGCGTTTGTAGACTTCAGTAAGATAAAGAGGGTTAATTAACTAAAATATGTTAAACTATTGATTTGAAGCATTCCGATATCGATTGCTAAATGTGTATATACAACAAAATCGACTTTATACCTAAATATAAGATTACGGAATTCTTCTAAATGCACTGCCGTTATGCCGCCATGGCTTTATGCCAATTTGAGTTCGTTAAAGAAGGTTTGTTAAATTAAATATGTTAAACTAATGATTTGAAGCATTTCGATATCGATTGCTAAATGAGTATATACAAGAAAATCGACTTTATACCTAAATATAAGATTACTTAATTCTTCTAAATGCTTTGCCGTTATGCCGTTAAGGCGTTTGTAAACTTCAGTAAGATAAAGAGGGTTAATTAACTTAAATATTTTAAACTAATGATTTGAGGCATTTCGATATCGATTGCTAAACTTTTATATACAAGAAAATCGACTTTATACCTAAATATAAGATTACGGAGTTCTTCTAAATGCACTGCCGTTATGCCGTTGTGGCTTTATGTTAACTTCTGTTCAATAAAGAAGGTTTATTAACTTAAATTTGTTAAACTAGTTATTTGAAGCATTTCGAAATCGATTGCTAAATGCATATATACAAGAAAATCGACTTTATACCTAAATATAAGATTACGGAATTCTTCCAAATGTACTGTCGTTATGCCGACATGGCTTTTTATCAACTTCAATATGTTAAAAAAGGTTAATTAACTTAAATATATTAAACAAATGATTTGAAGCATTTCGATATCGATTGCTAAATATGTAAATACAAGAAAATCGACTTTACACCTAAATATAAGATTACGGAATTCTCCTAAATGCACTATCGTTATGCCGCCAGGGCTTAATGCCAATTTCAGTGCGTTAAAGAAGGTTTGTTAACTTAAATGTGTTAAACTAATGATTTGAAGCATTTCCATATCGATTGCTAAATGAGTATATACAAGAAAATCGACTTTACTCCTAAATATAAGATTACGTAATTGTTCTAAATGCTTTGCCGTTATGCCGCTAAGGCGTTTGTAGACTTCAGTAAGATAAAGAGGGTTAATTAACTAAAATATGTTAAACTAATGATTTGAAGCATTTCGATATCGATTGCTAAATGTGTATATACAACAAAATCGACTTTATACCTAAATATAAGATTACGGAATTCTTCCAAATGTACTGTCGTTATGCCGACATGGCTTTATATCAACTTCAATATGTTAAAGAAGGTTAATTTACTTAAATATGTTAAACAAATGATTTGAAGCATTTCGATATCGATTGCTAAATATGTAAATACAAGAAAATCGAATTTACACCTAAATATAAGATTACGGAATTCTCCTAAATGCACTGCCGTTATGCCGCCATGGCTTTATGCTAACTTCAGTGCGTTAAAGAAGCTTTATTTACTTAAATATGTTAAACTACTGATTTGAAGCATTTCGATGTCGATTGTTAAATGTGTATATACAACAAAATCGACTTTATACCTAAATGTAAGATTACGGAATTTTTCTAAATGCACTGCCGTTATGCCGTTGTGGCTTTATGTTAACTTCTGTTCAATAAAGAAGGTTTATTAACTTAAAAATGTTAAACTAATGATTTGAAGCATTTCGATATCGATTGCTAATTGTGTAAATACAAGAAAATCGAATTTACACCTAAATATAGGATTACGGAATGTTTCTACATGCACTGTCGTTATGCCGCCATGGCTTTATGCCAACTTCAGTTCATTATAGAAGGTTTATTAATGGGTTGAAGCATCTCGATATCGATTGCTTAATGCATATGTATATACAAGAAAATCGACTTTATACCTAAATATAAGATTACGGAATTCTTCCAAATGTACTGTCGTTATGCCGCCATGGCTTTATATCACCTTCAATACGTTAAAGAAGGTTTATTTACTTAAATATGTTAAACTAATGATTGGAAGCATTTCGATATCTATTGCTAAATGATTATATACAAGAAAATCTACTTTAATCCTAAATATAAGATTACGTAATTCTTCTAAATGCACTGCCGTTATGCCGTTGTGGCTTTATTTTAACTTCTGTTCGTTAAAGAAGGTTTAGTAACTTAAATCTGTTAAACTAATGGGTTGAAGCATCTCAAAATCGATTGCTAAATGTGTATATACAACAAAATCGACTTTATACCTAAACATAAGATTACGCAATTCTTCCAAATGCGCTGCCGTTATACCGTTATGGCATTATGTGAAGTTCAGTAAGATAAAGAAGGTTAATTAACTAAAATATGTTAAACTAATGATTTGAAGCATTTCGATATCGATTGCTAAATGTGTATATACAACAAAATCGACTTTATACCTAAATATAAGATTACGTAATTCTTCTAAATGCTTTGCCGTTATGCCGTTAAGGCGTTTGTAAACTTCAGAAAGATAAAGAGGGTTAATTAACTTAAATATGTTATACTAATGATTTGAGGCATTTCGATATCGATTTCTAAATGTGTATATACAAGAAAATCGACTTTATACCTAAATATAAGATTACGAAGTTCTTCTAAATGCACTGCCGTTATGCATTTATGGCTTTATGTTAACTTCAGTGCGTTAAAGAGGCTTTATTTACTTAAATATGTTAAACTACTGATTTGAAGCATTTCGATATCGATTGCTAAATGTGTATATACAAGAGAATCGACTTTAAACCTAAATATAAGATTACGTAATTCTTCTAAATGCATTGCCATTATGCCGTTAAGGCTTTTGTAGACTTCAGTAAGATTAAGATGGTTAATTAACTTAAATGTGTTAAACTAATGATTTGAGGCATTTCGATATCGATTGCTAAATGTGTATATACACGAAAATCGCCTTTATTCCTAAATATAAGTTTACGGAATTCTTCTAAATGCATTGCCGTTATGCCGTTTTGGCTTTATGTTAACTTCTGTTCAATAAAGAAGGTTTATTAACTTAAATTTGTTAAACTAGTTATTTGAAGCATTTCGAAATCGATTGCTAAATGCATATATACAAGATAATCGACTTTATACCTAACTATAAGATTACGGAATTCTTCCAAATGTACTGTCGTTATGCCGACATGGCTTTATATCAACTTCAATATGTCAAAGAAGGTTAATTTACTTAAATATGTTAAACAAATGATTCGAGGCATTTCGATATCGATTGCTAAATATGTAAATACAAGAAAATCGACTTTATACCTAAACATAAGATTACGCAATTCTTCCAAATGCGCTGCCGTTATACCGTTATGGCAGTATGTGAAGTTCAGTAAGATAAAGAAGGTTAATTAACTAAAATATGTTAGACTAATGATTTGAAACATTTCGATATCGATTGCTAAATGTGTATATACAAAAAAATCGACTTTATACCTAAATATAAGCTTACGGAATTCTTCTACATGCACTGCCGTTTTGCCGCCATGGCTTAATGATAACTTCAGTGCGTTAAAGAAGCTTTATTTACTTAAATATGTTAAACAAATGATTTGAAGCATTTCGATATCGATTGCTAAATATGTAAATACAAGAAAATCGACTTTACACCTAAATATAAGATTACGGAATTCTCCTAAATGCACTATCGTTATGCCGCCAGGGCTTTATGCCAATTTCAGTGCGTTAAAGAAGGTTTGTTAACTTAAATATGTTAAACTAATGATTTGAAGCATTTCCATATCGATTGCAAAATGAGTATATACAAGAAAATCGACTTTACTCCTAAATATAAGATTACGTAATTGTTCTAAATGCTTTGCCGTTATGCCGTTAAGGCGTTTGTAGACTTCAGTAAGATAAAGAGGGTTAATTAACTAAAATATGTTAAACTAATGATTTGAAGCATTTCGATATCGATTGCTAAATGTGTATATACAACAAAATCGACTTTATACCTAAATATAAGATTACGGAATTCTTCCAAATGTACTGTCGTTATGCCGACATGGCTTTATATCAACTTCAATATGTTAAAGAAGGTTAATTTACTTAAATATGTTAAACTAATGATTTGAGGCATTTCGAAATCGATTGCTAAATGCATATATACAAGAAAATCTTCTTTTACGGAATTTTTCTAAATGCACTGCCGTTATGCCGCCATGGCTTTATGTTAACTTCAGTGCGCTAAAGAAGCTTTATTAACTTAAATATGTTAAACTAATGATTTGAAGATTTTCGAAATCGATTGCTAAATGCATATATACAACAAAATCGACTTTATGCCTAAATACAAGATAACGGAATTCTTCCAAATGCACTGCCGTTCTACCGTTATGGCATTATGTTAACTTCAGTTAGTTAAAGAAGGTTTATTAACTTAAATATGTTAAACTAATGGTTTGAAGCATTTCGATATCGATTGCTTAATGCATATATACAAGAAAATTGACTTTATACCTAAATATAAGATTACGGAATTCTTTCGAATGTACTGTCGTTTTGCCGCCATGGCTTTATATCAACTTCAATACGTTAGAAAAGGTTAATTAACTTAAATATGTTAAACTAATGATTTGAAGCATTTAGATATCGATTGCTAAATGTGTATATACAAAAAAATCGAATATATAGCTAAATAAAAGATTACGGAATTCTTCTAAATGCATTGCCGTTATGCCGCCATAGCTTTGTGTTAACTTCAGTGCGTTAAAGAAGGTTTGTTAACTTAAATATGTTAAACTAATGATTTGAAGCATTTCGATATCGATTGCTTAATGAGTACATACTAGAAAATCGACTTTATACCTAAATATAAGATTACGTAATTCTTCTAAATGCTTTGCCGTTATGCCGTTAAGGCGTTTGTAGACTTCAGTAAGATAAAGAGGGTTAATTAACTAAAATATGTTAAACTAATGATTTGAAGCATTTCGATATCGATTGCTAAATGTGTATATATGTACAACAAAATCGACTTTATACCTAAATATAAGATTACGGAATTCTTCTAAATGCACTGCCGATATGCCGCTATGGCTTTATGCCAATTTCAGTTCGTTAAAGAAGGTTTGTTAAATTAAATATGTTAAACTAATGATTTGAAGCATTTCGATATCGATTGCTGAATGAGTATATACAAGAAAATCGACTTTATACCTAAATATAAGATTACGTAATTCTTCTAAATGCTTTGCCGTTATGCCGTTAAGGCGTTTGTAAACTTCAGTAAGATAAAGAGGGTTAATTAACTTAAATATGTTAAACTAATGATTTGAGGCATTTCGATATCGATTTCTAAATGTGTATATACAAGAAAATCGACTTTATACCTAAATATAAGATTGCGGAGTTCTTCTAAATGCACTGCCGTTATGCATTTATGGCTTTATGTTAACTTCAGTGCCTTAGAGAAGCTTTATTTACTTAAATATGTTAAACTACTTATTTGAAGCATTTCGAAATCGATTGCTAAATGCATATATACAAGAAAATTGACTTTATACCTAAATATAAGATTACGTAATTCTTTTAAATGCTTTGCCGTTATGCCGTTAAGGCGTTTGTAGACTTCAGTAAGATAAAGAGGGTTAATTAACTTAAATATGTTAAACTAATGATTTGAGGCATTTCGATATCGATTGCTAAATGTGTATATACAAAAAAATTGACTTTATACCTAAATATAAGATTACGGAGTTCTTCTAAATGCACTGCCGTTATGCAGTTATGGCTTTATGTTAATTTCTGTTCGTTAAAGAAGGTTCATTAACTTAAATATGTTAAACTAATGATTTGAAGCATATCGATATCGATTGCTAAGTGTGTACATACAAGAAAATCTTCTTTATACCTAAATATAAGATTATGGAATTCTTCCAAATGTACTGTCGTTATGCCGCCATGGCTTTAGTAGACTTCAAGTACGTTAAAGAAGGTTAATTAACTTAAATATGTTAAACTAATGATTTGAAGCATTTCGATATCGATTGCTAAATGCGTATATACAAAAAATTGACTTTATACCTAAATATAAGATTACGGAATTCTTCTAAATGCACTGCCGTTATGCCGTTATGGCTTTATGTTAACTTCAGTTCGTTAAAGAAGGTTAATTAACTTAAATATGTTAAACTAATGATTTGAAGCATTTCGATATCGATTGCTAATGTGTATATACAAGAAAATCTACTTTATACCTAAATATAAGATTATGGAATTCTTCTAAATGCTACTGCCGTTATGCCGTTATGGCTTTATAGATTCAGTACGTTAAAGAAGGTTAATTAACTTAAATATGTTAAACTAATGATTTGAAGCATTTCGATATCGATTGCTAAATGCGTATATACAAGAAAATTGACTTTATACCTAAATATAAGATTACGGAATTCTTCTAAATGCACTGCCGTTATGCCGTTATGGCTTTATGTTAACTTCAGTTCGTTAAAGAAGGTTTATTAACTTAATATGTTAAACTAATTTGAGCATTTCGAATCGATTGCTAAATGTATATACAAGAAAATCGACTTTATACCTAAATATAAGATTACGGATTTTCTAAATGCTGCCGTTATGCCGTTAAGGCTTTATGTAATTTCAGTGTAAAGAAGGTTAATTAACTTAAATATGTTAAACTAATGATTTGAGCATTCGATATGATTGCTAATGTGTATATACAAGAAAATCTCTTTATACCTAAATATAAGATAACGGAATTCTTCTACATGCGCTGCCGTTATACCGTTATCGCTTAATGTTGGCTTCAGTTAGTTAAAGAAGGTTTATTAACTTAAATATGTTAAACCAGTTATTTGAAGCATTTCGATATCGATTGCTTAATGCATATATACAAGAAAATCGACCCTATACCTAAATATAAGTTTACGGAATTCTTCTAAATGCACTGCCGTTATGCCGCCATGGCTTTATATCAACTTCAATATGTTATAGATAACTTCAGTGCGTTAAGGAAGCTTTATTAACTTGAATATGTTAAAATAATGATTTGAAGTATATCGATATCGATTGCTAAATGTGTATATACAACAAAATCGACTTTATACCTAAATATAAGATTACGGAATTCTTCCAAATGTACTGTCGTTATGCCGACATGGCTTTATATCAACTTCAATATGTTAAAGAAGGTTAATTTACTTAAATATGTTAAACTAATGATTTGAGGCATTTCGAAATCGATTGCTAAATGCATATATACAAGAAAATCTTCTTTGTACCTAAATATAAGCTTACGGAATTTTTCTAAATGCACTGCCGTTATGCCGCCATGGCTTTATGTTAACTTCAGTGCGCTAAAGAAGCTTTATTAACTTAAATATGTTAAACTAATGATTTGAAGATTTTCGAAATCGATTGCTAAATGCATATATACAACAAAATCGACTTTATGCCTAAATACAAGATAACGGAATTCTTCCAAATGCACTGCCGTTCTACCGTTATGGCATTATGTTAACTTCAGTTAGTTAAAGAAGGTTTATTAACTTAAATATGTTAAACTAATGGTTTGAAGCATTTCGATATCGATTGCTTAATGCATATATACAAGAAAATTGACTTTATACCTAAATATAAGATTACGGAATTCTTTCGAATGTACTGTCGTTTTGCCGCCATGGCTTTATATCAACTTCAATACGTTAGAAAAGGTTAATTAACTTAAATATGTTAAACTAATGATTTGAAGCATTTAGATATCGATTGCTAAATGTGTATATACAAAAAAATCGAATATATAGCTAAATAAAAGATTACGGAATTCTTCTAAATGCATTGCCGTTATGCCGCCATAGCTTTGTGTTAACTTCAGTGCGTTAAAGAAGGTTTGTTAACTTAAATATGTTAAACTAATGATTTGAAGCATTTCGATATCGATTGCTTAATGAGTACATACTAGAAAATCGACTTTATACCTAAATATAAGATTACGTAATTCTTCTAAATTCACTGCCGTTATGCAGTTATGGCTTTATGTTAATTTCTGTTCGTTAAAGAAGGTTTATTAACTTAAATATGTTAAACTAATTATTTGAAGATTTTCGAAATCGATTGCTAAATGCATATATACACGAAAATCGACTTTATACCTAAAAATAAGATTACGGAATTCTTCCAAATGTACTGTCGTTATGCCGCCATGGCTTTATATCACCTTACCTTTATACCTAAATATAAGATAACGGAATTCTTCTACATGCGCTGCCGTTATACCGTTATCGCTTAATGTTGGCTTCAGTTAGTTAAAGAAGGTTTATTAACTTAAATATGTTAAACCAGTTATTTGAAGCATTTCGATATCGATTGCTTAATGCATATATACAAGAAAATCGACTCTATACCTAAATATAAGTTTACGGAATTCTTCTAAATGCACTGCCGTTATGCCGCCATGGCTTTATATCAACTTCAATATGTTATAGATATCTTCAGTGCGTTAAGGAAGCTTTATTAACTTGAATATGTTAAAATAATGATTTGAAGTATATCGATATCGATTGCTAAATGTGTATATACAACAAAATCGACTTTATACCTAAATATAAGATTACGGAATTCTTCCAAATGTACTGTCGTTATGCCGACATGGCTTTATATCAACTTCAATATGTTAAAGAAGGTTAATTTACTTAAATATGTTAAACTAATGATTTGAGGCATTTCGAAATCGATTGCTAAATGCATATATACAAGAAAATCTTCTTTGTACCTAAATATAAGCTTACGGAATTTTTCTAAATGCACTGCCGTTATGCCGCCATGGCTTTATGTTAACTTCAGTGCGCTAAAGAAGCTTTATTAACTTAAATATGTTAAACTAATGATTTGAAGATTTTCGAAATCGATTGCTAAATGCATATATACAACAAAATCGACTTTATGCCTAAATACAAGATAACGGAATTCTTCCAAATGCACTGCCGTTCTACCGTTATGGCATTATGTTAACTTCAGTTAGTTAAAGAAGGTTTATTAACTTAAATATGTTAAACTAATGGTTTGAAGCATTTCGATATCGATTGCTTAATGCATATATACAAGAAAATTGACTTTATACCTAAATATAAGATTACGGAATTCTTTCGAATGTACTGTCGTTTTGCCGCCATGGCTTTATATCAACTTCAATACGTTAGAAAAGGTTAATTAACTTAAATATGTTAAACTAATGATTTGAAGCATTTAGATATCGATTGCTAAATGTGTATATACAAAAAAATCGAATATATAGCTAAATAAAAGATTACGGAATTCTTCTAAATGCATTGCCGTTATGCCGCCATAGCTTTGTGTTAACTTCAGTGCGTTAAAGAAGGTTTGTTAACTTAAATATGTTAAACTAATGATTTGAAGCATTTCGATATCGATTGCTTAATGAGTACATACTAGAAAATCGACTTTATACCTAAATATAAGATTACGTAATTCTTCTAAATGCTTTGCCGTTATGCCGTTAAGGCGTTTGTAGACTTCAGTAAGATAAAGAGGGTTAATTAACTAAAATATGTTAAACTAATGATTTGAAGCATTTCGATATCGATTGCTAAATGTGTATATATGTACAACAAAATCGACTTTATACCTAAATATAAGATTACGGAATTCTTCTAAATGCACTGCCGATATGCCGCTATGGCTTTATGCCAATTTCAGTTCGTTAAAGAAGGTTTGTTAAATTAAATATGTTAAACTAATGATTTGAAGCATTTCGATATCGATTGCTGAATGAGTATATACAAGAAAATCGACTTTATACCTAAATATAAGATTACGTAATTCTTCTAAATGCTTTGCCGTTATGCCGTTAAGGCGTTTGTAAACTTCAGTAAGATAAAGAGGGTTAATTAACTTAAATATGTTAAACTAATGATTTGAGGCATTTCGATATCGATTTCTAAATGTGTATATACAAGAAAATCGACTTTATACCTAAATATAAGATTGCGGAGTTCTTCTAAATGCACTGCCGTTATGCATTTATGGCTTTATGTTAACTTCAGTGCCTTAGAGAAGCTTTATTTACTTAAATATGTTAAACTACTGATTTGAAGCATTTCGATATCGATTGCTAAATGTGTATATACAAGAGAATCGACTTTAAACCTAAATATAAGATTACGTAATTCTTCTAAATGCATTGCCATTATGCCGCTAAGGCTTTTGTAGACTTCAGTAAGATTAAGATGGTTAATTAACTTAAATGTGTTAAACTTATGATTTGAGGCATTTCGATATCGATTGCTAAATGTGTATATACACAAAAATCGCCTTTATTCCTAAATATAAGTTTACGGAATTCTTCTAAATGCACTGCCGTTATGCCGTTGTGGCTTTATGTTAACTTCTGTTCAATGAAGGAGGTTTATTAACTTAAATATGTTAAACAAGTTATCTGAAGCATTTCGAAATCGATTGCTAAATGCATATATACAAGAAAATCTTCTTTATACCTAAATATAAGATTACGGAATTCTTCCAAATGTACTGTCGTTATGCCGCCATGGCTTTATATCACCTTCAATACGTTAAAGAATGTTAATTTACTTAAATATGTTAAACTAATGATTGGAAGCACTTCGATATCTATTGCTAAATGTTTATATACAAGAAAATCTACTTTAATCCTAAATATAAGATTACGTAATTCTTCTAAATGCACTGCCGTTATGCCGTTGTGGCTTTATGTTAACTTCTGTTCGTTAAAGAAGGTTTAGTAACTTAAATATGTTAAACCACTTATTTGAAGCATTTCTAAATCGATTGCTAAATGCATATATACAAGAAAATGGACTCTATACCTAAATATAAGATTACGTAATTCTTCTAAATGCTTTGCCGTTATGCCGTTAAGGCTTTTGTAGACTTCAGTAAGATTAAGATAGTTAATTAACTTAAATATGTTAAACTAATGCTGTGAGGCACTTCGATATCGATTGCTAAATGCGTATATACACGAAAATCGCCTTTATTCCTAAATATAAATTTACGGAGTTCTTCTAAATGCACTGCCGTTATGCCACCATGGCTTTATGTTAACTTCTGTTCGCTAAAGAAGGTTTATTAACTTAAATATGTTAAACCAGTTATTTGAAGCATTTCAAAATCGATTGCTTAATGCATATATACAAGAAAATTGGCTTTATACCTAAATATAAGATTACGGAATTCTTCCAAATGTACTGTCGTTTTGCCGCCATGGCTTTATATCAACTTCAATACGTTAAAAAAGGTTAATTTACTTAAATATGTTAAACTAATGATTGGAAGCATTTCGATATCTATTTCTAAATGTGTATATACAAGAAAAACTACTTTAATCCTAAATATAAGATTACGTAATTCTTCTAAATGCACTGCCGTTATGCCGTTGTGGCTTTATGTTAATTTCTGTTCGTTAAAGAAGTTTTATTAACTTAAATATGTTAAACCAGTTATTTGAAGCATTTCGAAATCGATTGCTAAATGCATATATACAAGAAAATTGACTTTATACCTAAATATAAGATTACGTAATTCTTTTAAATGCTTTGCCGTTATGCCGTTAAGGCGTTTGTAGACTTCAGTAAGATAAAGAGGGTTAATTAACTTAAATATGTTAAACTAATGATTTGAGGCATTTCGATATCGATTGCTAAATGTGTATATACAAAAAAATTGACTTTATACCTAAATATAAGATTACGGAGTTCTTCTAAATGCACTGCCGTTATGCAGTTATGGCTTTATGTTAATTTCTGTTCGTTAAAGAAGGTTCATTAACTTAAATATGTTAAACTAATGATTTGAAGCATATCGATATCGATTGCTAAGTGTGTACATACAAGATAATCTTCTTTATACCTAAATATAAGATTATGGAATTCTTCCAAATGTACTGTCGTTATGCCGCCATGGCTTTATATGACCTTCAATACGTTAAAGAAGGTTAATTAACTTAAATATGTTAAACTAATGATTTGAAGCATTTCGATTCGATTGCTAAATGCGTATATACAACAAAATTGACTTTATACCTAATATAAACTTATGGAATTCTTCTAAATGCACTGCCGTTATGCCGTTATGGCTTTATGTTAACTTCAGTTCGTTAAAGAAGGTTTGTTAACTTAGATATGTTACACCAGTTATCTGAAACATTTCGAAATCGATTGCTTAATGCATATATACAAGAAAATCGACTTTATACCTAAATATAAGATTATGGAATTTTTCTAAATGCTTTGCCGTTATGCCGTTAAGGCGTTTGTAGAGTTCAGTAAGATAAAGAGGGTTAATTAACTTAAATATGTTAAACTAATGAATGATTTGAGGCAATTCGATATGGATTGCTAAATGTGTATATACAAGAAAATCGACTATATACCTAAATATAAGATTACGGAGTTCTTCTAAATTCACTGCCGTTATGCAGTTATGGCTTTATGTTAATTTCTGTTCGTTAAAGATGGTTTATTAACTTAAATATGTTAAACTAATTATTTGAAGATTTTCGAAATCGATTGCTAAATGCATATATACACGAAAATCGACTTTATACCTAAAAATAAGATTACGGAATTCTTCCAAATGTACTGTCGTTATGCCGCCATGGCTTTATATCACCTTACCTTTATACCTAAATATAAGATAACGGAATTCTTCTACATGCGCTGCTGTTATACCGTTATGGCTTAATGTTGGCTTCAGTTAGTTAAAGAAGGTTTATTAACTTAAATATGTTAAACCAGTTATTTGAAGCATTTCGATATCGATTGCTTAATGCATATATACAAGAAAATCGACTCTATACCTAAATATAAGTTTACGGAATTCTTCTAAATGCACTGCCGTTCTGCCGTAATGGATTTGGGACGATAAAGGGGGTTAATTAACTTAAATATGTTAAACTAATGATTTGAAGCATTTCGATATCGATTTGAACAAGAAAATCGATTTATACCTAAATACAAGATACGGAATTCTTCCAAATTACTGTCGTTATGCCGCCATGGCTTTATATCACCTTCAATACGTTAAAGATGGTTAATTAACTTAAAACTGTTTAACTAATGATTTGAAGCATTTCGATATCGATTGCTAAATATGTAAATACAAGAAAATCGACTTTATACATAAATATAAGATTACGGAATTCATCGAAATACACTGCCGTTATGGCTTTATATAAACTTCAGTACGTCAAAAAAGGTTGTTTAACTTAAATATGTTAAAGTAATTATTTGAAGCATCTCGATATCGATTCCCAAATGTGTAAATATATGAAAATAGACTTTAACCTAAATACAAGATTACAGAATTCTTCTAGATGCACTGCCGTTATGCCGCCATGGCTTTATGCCAACTTCAGTTCGTTAAAGAGGTTTTATTAACTTAAATATGTGAAACTAATGATTTGAAGCATTTCGATATCGATTGCTAAATATGTAAATACAAGAAAATCGACTTTATACCTAAACATAAGATTACGCAATTCTTCCAAATGCGCTGCCGTTATACCGTTATGGCATTATGTGAAGTTCAGTAAGATAAAGAAGGTTAATTAACTTAAATATATTGAACTAATGATATGAACCATTTCGATATCGATTGCTTAATGAGTATATACAAGAAAATCGACTTTATACCTAAACATAAGATTACGGTATTCTTCTACATGCACTGCCGTTATGCCGCCATGGCTTTATGTTAACTTCAGTGCGTTAAAGAAGCTTTATTAACTTAAATATGTTAAAATAATGATTTGGAGCATTTCGATATCGCTCCCTAACTGTGTATATACAAGAAAATCGACTTTATACCTAAACATAAGATAACGGAATTCTTCTAAATGCACTGCCATTATGCCGTTAAGGCTTTTGTAGACTTCAGTAAGATTAAGATAGTTAATTAACTTAAATATGTTAAACTAATGCTGTGAGACACTTCGATATCGATTGCTAAATGCGTATATACACGAAAATCGCCTTTATTCCTAAATATAAATTTACGGAGTTCTTCTAAATGCACTGCCGTTATGCCACCATGGCTTTATGTTAACTTCTGTACGTTAAAGAAGGTTTATTAACTTAAATATGTTAAACCAGTTATTTGAAGCATTTCAAAATCGATTGCTTAATGCATATATACAAGAAAATTGGCTTTATACCTAAATATAAGATTACGGAATTCTTCCGAATGTACTGTCGTTTTGCCGCCATGGCTTTATATCAACTTCAATACGTTAAAAAAGGTTAATTTACTTAAATATGTTAAACTAATGATTGGAAGCATTTCGATATCTATTTCTAAATGTGTATATACAAGAAAAACTACTTTAATCCTAAATATAAGATTACGTAATTCTTCTAAATGCACTGCCGTTATGCCGTTGTGGCTTTATGTTAATTTCTGTTCGTTAAAGAAGTTTTATTAACTTAAATATGTTAAACCAGTTATTTGAAGCATTTCGAAATCGATTGCTAAATGCATATATACAAGAAAATTGACTTTATACCTAAATATAAGATTACGTAATTCTTTTAAATGCTTTGCCGTTATGCCGTTAAGGCGTTTGTAGACTTCAGTAAGATAAAGAGGGTTAATTAACTTAAATATGTTAAACTAATGATTTGAGGCATTTCGATATCGATTGCTAAATGTGTATATACAAAAAAATTGACTTTATACCTAAATATAAGATTACGGAGTTCTTCTAAATGCACTGCCGTTATGCAGTTATGGCTTTATGTTAATTTCTGTTCGTTAAAGAAGGTTCATTAACTTAAATATGTTAAACTAATGATTTGAAGATTTTCGAAATCAATTGCTAAATGCATATATACAAGAAAATCTTCTTTATACCTAAATATAAGATTATGGAATTCTTCCAAATGTACTGTCGTTATGTCGCCATGGCTTTATATAACCTTCAATACGTTAAAGAAGGTTAATTAACTTAAATATGTTAAACTAATGATTTGAAGCATTTCGATTCGATTGCTAAATGCGTATATACAACAAAATTGACTTTATACCTAAATATAAACTTATGGAATTCTTCTGAATGCACTGCCGTTATGCCGTTGTGGCTTTGTGTTAACTTCAGTTCGTTAAAGAAGGTTTATTAACTTAGATATATTACACCAGTTATTTGAAGCATTTCGAAATCGATTGCTTAATGCATATATACAAGAAAATCGCCTTCATACCTAATTATAAGATTACGGAATTCTTCCAAATGTACTGTCGTTATGCCGACATGGCTTTATAACAACTTCAATATGTTAAAGAAGGATAATTAACTTAAATATGTTAAACTAATGATTTGAGGCATTGCGATATCGATTGCTAAACGTGTATATACAACAAATTCTCCCAAATGCACTGCCGTTATACCGTTATGGCTTTATGTAAACTTCAGTAAGATAAAGATGGTTAATTAACTAAAATATGTTAAACTAATGATTTGAAGCATTTCGATATCGATTGCTAAATGCTTGTATACAAGAAAATCGACTTTATACCTAAATATAATATTACGGAATTATTCTAAATGAACTGCCGTTATGCCGCCATGGACTTATGCCAACTTCAGTTCGTTAAAGAAGGTTTATTAGCTTAAATATGTTGAACTAATGATTTGAAGCATTTCGATATCGATTGCTAAATGCGTATATACAACAAAATCGACTCTATACCTAAATATAAGTTTACGGAATTCTTCTTAATGCACTGCCGTTATGGCTTTATGTTAACTTCAGTGCGTTAGAGAAGGTTTATTAACTTAAATATGTTAAACTAATGATTTGAAGCATTTCGATATCGAATGCTAAATGTGCATATACAAGAAAATCGACTTTACACTTAAATATAGGATAACGGAATTCTTCTACATGCGCTGCTGTTATACCGTTATGGCTTAGTGTTGACTTCAGTTAGTTAAAGAAGGTTTATTAACTTAAATATGTTAAACCAGTTATTTGAAGCATTTCGATATCGATTGCTTAATGCATATATACAAGAAAATCGACTCTATACCTAAATATAAGATTACGGAATTCTTCAGAATGTACTGTCGTTATGCCGCCATGGCTTTATATAAACTTCAGTTCGTTCAAGAAGGTTTATTAACTTAAATATGTTAAACTAATGATTTGAAGCATTTAGATATCGATTGCTAAATGCGTATATACAAAAAAATCGAATTTATAGCTAAATATAGGATTACGGAATTCTTCTAAATGCTTTGCCGTTATGCCGCCATGGCTTTGTGTTAACTTCACTGCGTTAAAGTAGGTTTGTTAACTTAAATATGTTAAACTAATGATTTGAAGCATTTCGATATCGATTGCTGAATGAGTGTATACAAGAAAATCGACTTTATACTTAAATATAAGATTACGTAATTTTTCTAAATGCTTTGCCGTTATGCCGTTAAGGCGTTTGTAGAGTTCAGTAAGATAAAGAGGGTTAATTAACTTAAATATGTTAAACTAATGATTTGAGGCATTTCGATATGGATTGCTAAATGTGTATATACAAGAAAATCGACTTTATACCTAAATATACGATTACGGAGTTCTTCTAAATGCACTGCCGTTATGCAGTTATGGCTTTATGTTAATTTTTTTTCGTTAAAGAAGGTTTATTAACTTAAATATGTTAAACTAAGAAGGTTAATTAACTTAAATATGTTAAACTAATGATTTGAAGCATTTCGATATCGACGGCTAAATGCGTATATACAACAAAATTGACTTTATACTTTAATATAAGCTTACGGAATTCTTCTAAATGCACCTCCGTTATGCCGTTATGGCTTTATGTTAACTTCAGTTCGTTAAAAAAGATTTATTAACTTAGATAAGTTACACCAGTTATTCGAAGCATTTCGAAATCGATTGCTTAATGCATATATACAAGAAAATCGACTTTATACCTAAATATAAGATTACGGAATTTTTCCAAATGTACTTTCGTTATGCCGCCATGGCTTTATATCAACTTCAATATGTTAAAGAAGGTTAATTAACCTAAATATGTTAAACTAATGACTTGCGGCATTTCGATATCGATTGCTAAATGCTTGTATACAAGAAAATCGACTTTATACCTAAATATAAGATTACGGAATTATTCTTAATGCACTGCCGTTATGCCGCCATGGATTTATGCCAACTTCAGTTCGTTAAAGAAGGTTTATTAATTTAAATATGTTAAACTAATGATTTTAAGCATTTCGATATCGATTGTTAAATGTGTATATACAAGAAAACCGACTTTATACCTAAATATATGATAACGGAATTCTTCTGAATGCACTGCCGTTATGCCGTTAGGACTATTGTAGACTTCAGTAAGATAAAGAGGGTTAATTAACTTAAATATGTTAAAATGATGATTTGAAGCAATTCGGTATCGATTGCTAAATGTGCATATACAAGAAAATTGATTATATACCTAGATATAAGATAACGGAATTCTTCTACATGCACTGCCGTTATTCCGCCATGGCTTTATGTCAACTTCAGTTCGTTATAGTAGGTTTGTTAACTTAAATATGTTAAACTAATGATTTGAAGCATTTCGATATCGATTTCTAAATGCATATATGCAAGAAAATCGACTTTATACCTAAATATAAGATTACGGAATTCTTCCAAATGCACTGCCGCTATTCCGCCATGGCTTTATGTCAACTTCAGTTCGTTAAAGTAGGTTTGTTAATTTAAATATGTTAAACTAATGATTTGAAGCATTTCGGTATCGATTTCTAAATGTATATATACAAGAAAATCGACTTTATACCTAAATATAAGATTACGGAATTCTTTTAAATGCACTGCAGTTATACCGTTAAGGCTTTATGTAGACCTCTGTGCGTTAAAGGTTTATTAACTTAAATATGTTAAACTAATGATTTGAAGCATTTCGATATCGATTGCTAAATATGTAAATACAAGAAAATCGAATTTTTACCTAAATATAAGATAACGGAATTCTTCAACATGCACTGCCGTTATGCCGCCATGGCTTTATGACAACTTCAGTTCGTTGAAGAGGGTTTATTAACTTAAATATGTTAAACTTATGAATTGAAGCATTTCGATATCGATTGCTAAATGGGTATATACAAGAAAATTGACTTTATACCTAAATATAAGATTACGGAATTCTTCTACATTTACTGCCGTTATGCCGCCATGGCTTTATGTTAACTTTAGTGCGTTGAAGAAGCTTTATTAACTTAAATATGTTAAACTAATGATTTGAAGATTTTCGATATCGATTGCTAAATGTGTAAATACAAGAAAATCGACTTTATACCTAAATATAAAATTATAACATTACGGAATTTTTCTAAATGCACTGCCGTAATACCGTTAAGGCTTTATGTAGACTTCAGGAAGCTAAAAAAAGTTTATTAAGTTTAATATATTAAAATAATGATTTGAAGCATTTCGATATCGATTGCTAAATGCTTGTATACAAGAAAATCGACTTTATACCTAAATATAAGATAACGGAATTCTTCTAAATGCACTGCCGTTATACCGTTTAGGCTTTATGTAGACTTCAGTAAGATAAAGAAGGTTAATTAACTTAAATATGCTAAACTAATGATTTGAAGCATTTCGATATCGATTGTTAAATGTGTATATTTAACAAAATCGACTTTATGCCTAAATATAAGATACGGGGAACTCTTCCAAATGCACTGCCTTTATACTTTTAAGGCTTTATGTAAACTTCAGTAAGGTAAAGAAAGTTAATTAACTTAAATATATTGAACTAATGATTTGAACCATTTCGATATCGATTGCTAAATGAGTATATGCAAGAAAATCGACTTTATACCTAAATATAAGATTACGGAATTCTTCCAAATGCACTGCCCTTTTGCCGCCATGGCTTTATGTAAACTTCAGTTCGTTAAAGAAGGTTTATAAACTTAAATATGTTAAACAAAAGATTTGAAGCATTTCAAATACGATTGCGAAATGTATATATACAAGAAAATCGATTTTATACCTAAATATAAGATTAAGAAATTCTTCTAAATGCACTGCCGTCATACCGTTAAGGCTTTATGTAAACTTCAGTACGATAAAGTAGGCTAATTAACTCAAATATGTTAAACTTATGATTTGAAGCATTTCGGTATCGATTGCTTAATGCATATATACAAGAAAATCGACTTTATACCTAAATATAAGACTACGGAATTCTTCCAAATGTACTGTCGTTATGCCGCCATGGCTTTATGTCAACTTCAATACGTTAAAGAAGGTTAATTAACTTAAATAAGTTAAACTAAAGATTTGGAGCATTTCGTTATCGATTGCTAAATGTGTATATACAAGAAAATCGACCTTATACCTAAACATAAGATTACGGTATTCTTCTACATGCACTGCCGTTATGCCGCCATGGCTTTATGTTAACTTCAGTGCGTTAAAGAAGCTTTATTAACTTAAATATGTTAAATTAATGATTGGGAGCATTTCGATATCGCTCGCTAGATGTGTATATACAAGAAAATCGACTTTATACCTAAACATAAGATAACGGAATTATTCTTAATGCACTGCCGTTATGCCACCATGGTTTTATGTAAACTTCAGTTCGTTAAAGAAGGTTTATTAATTTAAATATGTTAAACTAATGATTTGAAGCATTTCGATATCGATTATTAAATGTGTACCTAAAATAAATTAGACTTTATACGTGTTAAGTAAAGATATTGCAGCTCTGCGTCACTTATTCCTTACCTCGGGTGGGGGGTAATGAGTGATAGGCACTGCTCTTTATTTTAATTCTTTCCTTTTATTTTCTTTTACCCCTTACCACTGGTGGGGGGAAGTAAAAAATATAAATAAAAAAAGTCTTTTAAACTGAGATTGTCTTTCAAATCTGATTTTACTTTTATTGAACAGCTCCTTTTATACAAAAATTCTTAGCCTATGTTCTTAAATTAATTATCAGACCAACGCATAACACATAATAAGTGCGTTGGTCTTATCTAAAAATAGATGTATAGTTTATCAGCAAATGCATTTGTATGCATTTGCTAGTGTGCATCTATTGCATTTCTATTTGTTAGTTTATGTAAGTATGAATATGTGTGTGTGTGTTTGTGACTAAGGCACTTGAGATTTATACGGAAGAATACAATAACCACCATAAGGGTTGTTTTTCTGTATTGTATTCTTATTACATATTTTTCTTATATTTGCTGCATTTTTGTATGCAGTCAATTGATACATAGTGGACTGTATACTATTGTTCAAGTAATTTGAACATACTGCCGAGGGTCAAAAAATGTGGTTACAATAATATAATAATTATTATTATTTTTGATTACATTTATACATTTAATTATAAATTATGTGTTTGTGCGATTAGAAAGATTAATCGTAATTTTCGTATTTGGTTTGGATTTGTAGCGTACATAACATATGACTAAAATTACAATTATTATAATAACTAATATAAGCGATATGTGTCCGCTGTGATTTTTTAGATTTAAGTCCTTTAAATTAAAATCATTATTACTTATTCTATTGATCTGTTTGTTTTCTTTTGACTATTTGTGGCTAAGTAAGTTTCCTTTACCTGCTCCTTCCGGTCTTCTTCTGCTGCGCTTATCAAAGGACACAACTTCTGGATTGGTCTTTTCAATATGCTATTTTGCAGCTTCAACGTTGCCACACGAACGCGACCATCATTTCCCGGATGAGTTTCTATAATTTTAGCAAGAGGCCACTTGGCTGGTTGTGAGTTTTCGTCTTTTAGTATTACCACATCGCCGACCTTAATATTGTCTACCGGAGTTTTCCATTTATTTCTTTGTTGAAGTGTATGAAGATATTCATTTTTCCAACGATTCCAAAAATCCCTTTGAATTTTTTGTGCTAATTTCTATTTGTTAAATGTAGAGTAGTTGACATCTGGTTCGAGAGATGGAATTGACTTTAATGGTCTTCCAATTAGGAAATGACCCGGTGTTAACGCATCTATTCCATTATCGTCGTTTATTGAATATAGTGGACGCGAGTTCAAAGATGCCTCTATTTGAGCTAATACTGTAGACAGTTCTTCAAAAGTTAATTTTGTATCTGCGATGGCTCTTTTTAAATGGTATTTCAATCCTTTTACACCTGCCTCCCACATTCCTCCGAAATGTGGGCCTGCCGGGGGAATAAAATGCCAAGTTATTTGCTCGTTGGCCAAAATTGGTGCTACGTCTGAGTTTTGCTTTATTGCTGCTTTAAATTCTTTATCAAGCCACTTATTTGCTCCAACAAAATTGGATCCATTGTCCGAGTAGATATGAAGACAATTTCCCCTCTTCTGCCGAAAAATCTCCTTAGTGCTGCCAAAAACGCGTCTGATGATAACTCACTGACTGGCTCAAGATGAACAGCTTTAGTTGAGAGGCATATAAACACTGCTACATACCCTTTGAAGGACTTTAGACCACGGCCTTTTGAGCATCTCATTTGGAATGGTCCAGCGTAGTCAACTCCAGTATAAATGAACGGACTCGACATTGATACTCTGAATTCTGGTAGATCGCCCATTATTTGTTTTGCAGAGACTTGTTTGTATCGTGTACACTTACAACAATTTCGTATACAACTTTTTATTGCGTTCTTAACGCCGATTATCCAGTATTGTCTCCTGATAATTGCTTCTGTTAACCGGTTTCCACCATGTAATGTAGCATGGTGTGCATATTTAATTATCAATGCAGCTAAAGTTGATTTCTGAAGAATTATTGGGTGTTTTGAACTATAAGGCAATTCCGCGTTTGTGAGCCTACCTCCAACTCTCATAACGTCATTTTCGTCTAAAAATGGGTTGAGGTTGACAATTTTGCTTGTATTGCTGAGCTGTTTGCTATTCAATAGTTGTTTCATTTCATCTTTGAAGAATTGTTTTTGTGACTGTCGAATTATTGTATTTTTCGCTCTTTGTAATTCTTTTACAGACAAATTTACGGAGTGCTGATTTTCTTTTTTCTTACCGAAGCGCAAAAAGTAAGCTACTACTCTTTGTAGCTTTAACCAGCTAGAATATCGATTTATTAGGTTGTCGATGAATTGATTTTCGGTTTTTGATGTCATTAGTATTGTTGCTATATTGATATCTGCAACTGTTGGCCATTGGTTTTCTGACAATGCTAGCCATTTGGGCCCATACCACCAAATATCCATGCCTAGTAATTTGGGAGATGATATACCTCTTGACGCTGAATCAGCAGGATTATCTTTTGTGCTTACGTGTCTCCAGGTTGCTTGTGGTATAAGTTTTTGGATTTCTTCTACTCGATTTCTAACAAACTTATCTTTGTTTTTGAATGTGTGAATCCAGCTCAGGGTTATTGTAGAATCGCTCCATGCATAAACTTTATGACTTCTTGTGATGATTTTACAAACTTTATTTATTAACTTCGCCAGCAAATGAGCTGCACAAAGTTCTAGTTTAGGTAATGTTTTCTGATTTTTAAGCGGATTAACTTTTATTTTTGCCGTTAACAGTTTTACGGAATTGCCAATTTTGACATAAATAACTGCAGCATATGCCTTTCCGGAAGCATCGCCAAATCCATGAATTTCAACCTCGGACTGCAAATGTGTTTCTATCCATCGTGGGATACGCACGTTTTCCAAATCTTTTATATTTTCTAGGAAGATCGACCATTCTGATTGTAAACTTTCTGACAGCTGCTCATCCCAGTCAAATTGCTGCATCCAAAGTTTTTGAATGAATAGCTTTGCTATGATTGTTATTGGTGAGAGCCAACCCAGTGGATCAAATATTTGAGCAAGCTGGGAAAGAACGCTCCTTTTGGTGGTCTCTTTGACATGTGTCAAATTAATTCTGAATTGGAATTCGTCTTGTTTTGGATCCCAATATAGTCCAAGAGTTTTCACTGCTTCGTTTTCTTTAATTTGAATTATTTCGTTGTCTTCTTTCGCTTTTATATTTTGTGTTATGCTACTGCAGTTTGAAAGCCATTTTCGAAGATGAAATCCAAAGATTTGAAGATGATTGCTGATGTCTTCTTGAATGGCTTGACATTGTTTAACTGAATCTGCTCCAGTCATAAGGTCATCCATATAGAAGTCTTCTTTTATTAGTGTTTGGAGCTGTTTATTTGGACATTTATTTGCAATTTCAAATAATGTGCGCACTGCTAAATATGGAGCTGATGCAGTACCATAAGTCACTGTGGTCAACTTATATTCCTCAATTTCGTTCAAAGGACTTTCGCGCCATAAAATTCTATGATATTCGCGATCCTTTTCAGCAATTTTTATTTGTCTGAACATTTTTTCCACATCAGCAGTGATAACTACTTTCCAAAGTCTCCATTTGAGAAGAATGTCAAATATGTCTCTCTGAAGTTTAGGACCGGAAAACATTATGTCATTGAGGCTTTTTCCGTTCGAAGATTTTGCAGATGCATCAAATACAACGCGTAACTTCGTCGTTAAGCTGCTTTCTCGTATTATTGCATGGTGTGGTAGATAATATTTACCTTTTAAGTGATCATTTGCTTTGACCATATGACCAAGGTCCTTATATTCATTGATGAACTGATGGTAGTCCTCTTTTAGTTTATTGCTTTTTTGAAATTTATTTTCCATAGAAATGAGGCGCGCCACAGCTTGTTTGCGAGAATCACCCAAATTTGTATCTTCTTTAAAAGGGATTTCTACAATAAATCGCCCATCATCATCTTGTTTGATGGTTTCTTCAAACTGCTTTAAACATGCATCTTCTTCTTCGATATCGTTTTCATCTGGTATTTCCTCCAGTTCCCAAAATCGCTCTAGGTTGGTAGTCGTTGATGTTATCCTACTGAATTCTTTTTTTGATGATTCCGGATAAAATCCAACCGAATTTTGTTGCTTGTCCAAGGACTCCGTCACTTTTTTTGACTCCATCTTCAATGATTCTGCTAAAAATGTCTCCACCAATTACCATGTCTATTCTATCTGCTTTATTAAACAATGGGTCAGCAAGTGTATAATTTTTCCATTGTTTTATATCATATTTAAATGATTGATTTGGTTGAGCAGTGGTCAGTGATGATAAAATTACTGCATCTACTTCTTCCACATGTTGGCTTAAGAATCTTGGATTTATTTGTACTTGAATCTTGTATTTTGATTCGCCAACCACAACACCTCCCAGCCCATAGAGTTTTGTTTGGATTTTTGTCTTTGGTGCACCTAATATCTGAGCTGTGGCCAGAATTACTTTTGTTGATGTTGAATTTGTAGTCATTG
The DNA here is from genome assembly GCA_027475135.1 of Bactrocera correcta. NCBI lineage: Eukaryota > Metazoa > Arthropoda > Insecta > Diptera > Tephritidae > Bactrocera > Bactrocera correcta. The sequence goes on along the minus strand of CM050327.1, from coordinate 13,553,050 downwards.
ATGCTTTACTATCCCTAGTCTCTGGATGTAGAAGTTCGTTATGATTTTGATTGCAAATTTTGCATTTCAAATTATTATTACAATTTTCGAACCAATTATGGTTGAGACATCTGAAGCAAATTTTTTTTATCTTTTGCATATTTACGTCTTTCTTCTGAAGATAAATTCTTAAATTTTCGGCAATCAGTAATTATATGACCTAATACCTTGCAATAGGTACATTTTATACTTTGCTGCCTTGCGTTGAAAGATATATGGTTTGCTTTATATGTTTGCAGCTTGCGGTTTTTATACAATTGTTGCTTATCCTCTACTGCTTTTAATGTCTGAAAGTGCTGGTCCAGAAATCCTTGAATGTCCGATAATTTCTGAATATCCCTGGTTTTTCTTACAAATTGCTCATATAATCTGAGCCCTTCCTTGTCTAGCTTCCGTACAATGACTCGAGCTATAAAGGGATCAGCCTCTTCTGTTTTAACGCCCAATGACTTTATTGCATTGAGGCATTCGTTTGTTGTGTCTAGCAGCTGTCTTACGCTTTCGGCGTTGTCACTATTAATGACTGGCTGATCCATTATTCTGTCCCACTGTGTCGTGAACAAAATACGTTTATTGTCGTACCTTTCTTGAAGGATACTCCACGCTGCTTTGTAATTATCGGCTGATATCTGCAAATGTTGAATCAGACGAGCAGCTTCACCTTTCAAGCAAAGGCGTAAACGAAGCATTTTTTCAGAGCTAGATATTTGATCGTTGTTGTGTACCATGTCTTGGAACACGTTGAAAAAATTAGCCCATTCTTTTATTTCCCCATAGAAATTTGGAATTTTCAGTTTTTCCAATTCCACATTATGACGAAATGCTATTTTTGGCTCTTCAATTTTTAAGCCATTTTTTAGACGAGGGAGCTCTTTATAATATTCTGCTACTATTTCGTCGTAAGCTTCTTCAATTTCCAAATTAAATTGTTTTGAAAGATCGCTGCTGCACATATTTTCTATGGTATTAAACAGCGTTTCCAAATATGCAATTTGATCAGAGTTGATAACCAATTCGAAACTCAAGTCAGCCATTTGCTTCCGAAGGTTCTCAATTTTCCTTCTAAAAATAACAATTTTTCTATCTGACATAGTTTGCTGTTTTTCTAGTGGGCCAGATTGAGTTTCCTGTTTTCTTTCTGACAATGGAAACTCAACTTCGTCTTTAAGAGCTTGTTTGAATTGTTGAATCATTTCTTCTATTTGCTCTGTTATGCGGTCATAAGAATTCGACTTAAAATAGTCCTCTTCACCTATGCCATCCGCCATTAGTTTTTCGTGGTTAGCGTCAAAATCTTTTTGTATTTTACTAACATATTTATTTAACTCTTCAACTTTTGTTTTTCTTATCGATTTGCCCTCTATATTATTATACGTTTGCAGGACTTTCTCCGCTAAGTCAAGTTGGCTATCAAGGATCTTTCCCCTGTTGATTCCCATGTTGACAGCTTCTTCTTTTTTTTTGCTGTTATGCCGCCATGGCTTTATGTAAACTTCAGTTCGTTAATAAAGGTTTATTAACTTAAATTTTTTAAAGTAATGATTTGAAGAATTTCGGTATCGATTGCTAAATGTGTGTATACAAGAAAATCGACTTTATACCTAAATATAAGATAACAGAAATCTTCTAAATGCACTGACGTTATGCCGTTATGGCTTTATGTTAATTTCGGTTCGTTAAAGAAGGTTTATTAACTTAAATATGTTAAACTAATGATTTGAAATTTTTCGAAATCGATTGCTAAATGCATATATACAAGAAAATCTTCTTTATACCTAAATATAAGATTACGGAATTCTTCCAAATGTACTGTCGTTATGCCGCCATGGCTTTATATATACTTCAATACGTTAAAGAAGGTTAATTAGCTTAAATATGTTAAACTAATGATTTGAAGCATTTCGATATCGATTGCTAAATGTGTATATACAAAAAAAACCGACTTTATACCTAAATATAAAATTACGAAATTCTCCCAAATGTACTGCCGTTATACCGCCATGGCTTTATGTAGACTTCAGTAAGCTAAAAAAAGTTTATTAACTTAAATATGTTAAACTAATGATTTGAGGCATTTCGATATCGATTGCTAAATGTGTATAAACAACAAAATCGACTTTACACCTAAATATATGATAACGGAATTCCTCTGAATGCACTGCCGTTATGCCGTTAAGGCTTTTGTAGACTTCAGTAAGATAAAGAGGGTTAATTAGCTTAAATATGTTAAACTATTGATTTGAAGCTTTCCGATATCGATTGCTAAATGTGTATATACAACAAAATCGACTTTATACCTAAATATAAGATTACGAAATTCTCCCAAATGCACTGCCGTTATACCGTTATGGCTTTATGTAAACTTCAGTAAGATAAAGAAGGTTAATTAACTTAAATATGTTAAACTAATGATTTGAAGCATTTCGATATCGATTGCTAAATATGTAAATACAAGAAAATCGACTTTATACCTAGATATAAGCTTACGGAATTATTCTAAATGCACTGCCGTTATGCCGTTATGGCTTTATGTTAACTTCAGTTCGTAAAAGAAGGTTTATTAACTTAAATATGTTAAATTAATGATTTGAAGCATTTCGATATCGATTGCTAAATGAGTATATACAAGAAAATCTTCTTTATACCTAAATACAGGGTAGGCCATTTAAAGTTGACCCATCTGGCAACGCTGTAACTTTTAACAGCGCTGACAAATCGGCTAATGTCATACCGCGTTAGAAGCGTCATTCGAAGGCAATTTATACCATGGAACAGTACACTCCAAAAGAACGCGCTGAAATTGTTCAGCTTTATATTCAAAATAACTTTTCAATTGTGTTAACTCAACGTGCGTTTCGCAAAAAAAAATAAAGTGAAAAGTGCTCCAGTTAAGAACACAATTAAGTCTTTATACGCAAAATTTGTGAACACCGGTAATCTCAGTAATGCCAGTCATGCATCCAGACAACGCACAAGACGTTCTGATGAAAATATCGAAGCTGTACCTGCCAGTATTGAGGAGACTCCATCGACATCGAGTTATCGCCGCTCTCAGGAATTAGACATCTCTCGCACCACTCTCCGACGCATAATTCATAAAGATTTGAAGATGTTTCCATATAAAATTCAAATGGCACAAAAACTAAACCCAGCTGATTATCCGCGACGCCTTAATTTTGGCAAACAAACAAATGGGTCAACTTTAAATGGCCTACCCTGTATAAGATTACAGAATTCTTCCAAATGTACTGTCGTTATGCCGCCATGGCCTTATATCACCTTCAATACGTTAAAGAAGGTTAATTAACTTAAATATGTTAAACTATAGATTGGAAGCATTTCGATATCGATTGCTAAATGTGTATATATAACAAAAACGATTTTATACATAAATATAAACTTACGGAATCGATTGCAAAATGTGTATATACAAAAAAATCGACTTTATACCTGAATATAAGATTACGGAATTCTACTATATGCACTGCCGTTATGCCGCCATGGCTTTGTGTTAACTTCAGTGCGTTAAAGTAGGTTTGTTAACTTAAATATGTTAAACTAATGATTTGAAGCATTTCGATATCGATTGCTGAATGAGTATATACAAGAAAATCGACTTTATACCTAAATATAAGATTACGTAATTCTTCTAAATGCTTTGCCGTTATGCCGTTAAGGCGTTTGTAGACTTCAGTAGGATAAAGAGGGTTAATTAACTTAAATATGTTAAACTAATGATTTGAAGCATTTCGATATCGATTACTAAATGTGCATATCCAAAAAACTCGAATTTATACCTAAATATAAGATTACGGAATTCTTCCAAATGTACTGTCGTTATGCCGCCATGGCTTTATATCACTTTCAATACGTTAAAGAAGGTTAATTAATTTAAATATGTTAAACTAATGATTTGAAGCATTTCGATATCGATTGCTAAATGCGTATATACAACAAAATCGACTTTATACCTAAATATAAGCTTACGGAATTCTTCTAAATGCACTGCCGTTATGCCGCCATGGCTTTATGTTAACTTCAGTGCGTTAAAGAAGCTTTATTAACTTAAATATGTTAAACTAATGTTTTGAGGATTTTCGGAATCGACTGCTAAATGCATATATACAACCAAACCGACTTTATACCTAAATGTAAGATTACGGAATTCTTGGAAATGCACTGCCGTTGTACCGTTATGGCTTAAGGTTAACTTCAGTTAGTTAAAGAAGGTTTATTATCTTAAATATGTTAAACCAGTTATTTGAAGCATTTCGATATCGATTGCTTAATGCATATATACAAGAAAATTGACATTATACCTAAATATAAGATTACGGAATTCTCCCGAATGTACTGTCGTTATGCCGCCATGGCTTTGTGTTAACTTCAGTGCGTTAAAGTAGGTTTGTTAACTTAAATATGTTAAACTTATGATTTGAAGCATTTCGATATCGATTGCTGAATGAGTATATACAAGAAAATCGACTTTGTACCTAAATAAAAGATTACGTAATTCTTCTAAATGCTTTGCCGTTATGCCGTTAAGGCGCTTGTAGACTTCAGTAAGATAAAGAGGGTTATGTAACTTAAATATGTTAAACTAATGATTTGAGGCATTCCGATATCGATTGCTAAATGTGTATATACAAGAAAATCGACTTTATACCTTAATATAAGATTGCGGATTTCTTCTAAATGCACTGCCGTTATGCAGTTATGGCTTTATGTTAATTTCGGCTCGTTAAAGAAGGTTTATTAACTTAGGTATGTTAAACTAATGATTTGAAGATTTTCGAAATCGATTGCTAAATGCATATATACAAGAAAATCTTTTTTATACCTGAATATAAAATTACGGAATTCTTCCAAATGTACTGTCGTTATGCCGCCATTGCTTTATATCACCTTCAATACGTTAAAGAAGGTTAATTAACTTAAATATGTTAAACTAATGATTTGAAGCATTTCGATATCGATTGCTAAATGCGTATATACAACAAAATCGACTTTATACCTAAATATAAGATTACGGAGTTCTTCTAAATGCACTGCCGTTATGCCGTTAGTTCGTTAAAGAAGGTTTATTAACTTAGATATGTTACACTAGTTATTTGAAGCATTTCGAAATCGATTGCTTAATGCATATATACAAGAAAATCTTCTTTATACCTAAATATAAAATAACGGAATTCTTCCAAATGTACTGTCGTTATGCCGCTATGGCTTTATATCACCTTCAATACGTTAAAGAAGGTTTATTAACTTAAATATGTTAAACTAATGATTTGAAGCATTTCGATATCGTTTGCTAAATGTGTATATACAAAAAAACCGACTTTATACCTAAACATAAGATTACGAAATTCTCCCAAATGTACTGCCGTTATACCGTTATGGCTTTATGTAAACTTAAGTAAGATAAAGAAGGTCAATTAACTTAAATATGTTAAACTAATGATTTGAAGCATTTCGATATCGATTGCTAAATGCTTGTATACAAGAAAATCGACTTTATACCTAAATATATGATAACGGAATTCTTCTGAATGCACTGCCGTTAAGCCGTTAAGGCTTTTGTAGACTTCAGTAAGATAAAGAGGGTTAATTAGCTTAAATATGTTAAACTAATGATTTGAAGATTTTCGATATCGATTGCTAAATGTGTAAATACAAGAAAATCGACTTTATACCTAAATATAAAATTATAACATTACGGAATTCTTCTAAGTGCACTGCCGTTATACCGTTAAGGCTTTATGTAGACTTCAGTAAGCTAAAAAAAGTTTATTAACTTAAATATGTTAAACTAATGATTTGAGGCATTTCGATATCGATTGCTTAATGTGTATATACAAGAAAACTAACTTTATACCTAAATATATGATAACGGAATTCTTCTGAATGCACTGCCGTTATGCCGTTAAGGCTTTTGTAGACTTCAGTAAGATAAAGAGGGTTAATTAGCTTATATATGGTAAACTAATGATTTGAAAATTTTCGATATCGATTGCTAAATCTGTAAAAACAAGAAAATCGACTTTATACCTAAATATAAAATTATGACATTACGGAATTCTTCTAAATGCACTGCCGTTATACCGTTAAAGCTTTATGTAGACTTCAAGAAGCTAAAAAAAGTTTATTAACTTTAAGATATTAAACTAATGATTTAAGGCATTTCGATATCGATTGCTTAATGTGTATATACAAGACAACCAACTTTACACCTAAATATATGATAACGGAATTCTTCTGAATGCACTGCCGTTATGCCGTTAAGGCTTTTGTAGACTTCAGTAAGATAAAGAGGGTTAATTAGCTTAAATATGTTAAACTAATGATTTGAAGCTTTTCGATATCGATTGCTAAATGTGTATATACAACAAAATCGACTTTATACCTAAATGTTCATACCAAATGAACACATCCCTGCATTGTCTTCCTAACTCGTCTAAATACGAATTAGAGGAGAATGCAAAAAACACCCAACAGCGCCAACATAACAGCGAAGTACCCAACAAAACGAAAAAACACAATAAAACCAATCACCAGAGCGGACGGACATACGTCGCCAAAACAACAGCAGCATTTTTTAGCAACAACAGCAGCAGAGTCAGCAGCAACAACATAAGTAGCAGCATCAGCATATCAACGCGGGAAACAAAAAAAGGTTTTATCTAAAATAATTATTATATTTATACTTGTAAATAACCCTTGAGTTAAGTTATAATTGTATAAACAAACACACATAACTAAACAATTGTACATACTAACTCATCCTATACACATGCAAGTATTATACCCTTAAATACACAAATTGAATTATTACCCGATTTCTAATCAGTTTTTATTTTATTTGGCACACCGGCAAACACACGTCGATCACCCCGACATTTCGGTCCTTCGAGCCGGATTAAGCGCCTCATAAAATAAACCCACCCAATTCAACATCATTTTGAAAATCAGGATTTTGGATCATCAGGATTTGCACTTTTTCACCCACCCAATCAACTATATTTTGAATCAACAGGATTAATATTTACCCACCCAATCAACTAATCAACTACTTTATCATCAAACCCATACATGGAAAATTTGTAAGTACCAAAACTCAGATTTACTTAAAATATTGTGATATACAAAAATTAGTGCAAATCGGAATAAAACGGCAAAGTGAAACAAAAACAAAATTAATATTCTATTCCAAAGTAAATCTTTTGCTTAACCGGTATTAAGCACAAAGTATTTGCTAACTTTGTTATTGCCATATTCCGCTTTGCACCTTACCCGTTGACATACATACATACGCATATAAATTTTGAGAGCCAAATAGCGTTGCTTTGGCACCCACCCGTACCTACGCGTACATATGTTTTATTGTTTTACCCGCTCAACTAACAACGAACTAACGTTGACTGCAAGTGCAGTGTGAGCAAGCAAAAAAACAAACCCAGTAGGAAAAATTTCAAAAGACCCATTAGGAAATTTTTCGTTCGTCGGAATTTCACTCATTATATTTTGCGGTTCAAAATATAAACAGCAAATAAAAAAATAAAGTCGTTGCTTATTAACTTATTCCAATTCAAACTTAAATAAAGAAATTGTTTTTCAAATTTATTATTTGTTTTATTTCAATTTAATTAATTATTACGACCCGGTTAAGTGAATTTTTAATAGCAATGGAAGAATTTAAATTTTGTATTTCCGATTTGTTCGAATACATTGAGGAACATTACGACACCCAACCCGAAGACGAGTCTATTTATACCCTAGAAATAAAAAGGGTTGAACTCAACGCGATATACGACAAGGCAAACAAGTCGTACGATGCCGTTCGTAGAACCCCACAAAAACCCGGTGAAACTATTGATTTTGCAAAAATCAAAGAAAATTTTAAAAAAGGTCATCAATTATATTTAAAGTGTTTAGGATCCATTAATAAAGCTATTGATGATCTCAAGACCCCAACCCCAATAAAGGAAAGAGTTTCAGAAGAATTTACATCGCGGGACATAGGACCCTCAATACATATACCCCCTTGTGATACGGACATATTTTATGGAGATTTCGCAACCTGGCCTTCCTTCCGAGATATGTTTACGGCTATATACGTAAACAATCACAAAATCAGCAACGTGGAAAAACTGTTCCATTTGATTCAAAAAACCCGAGGAGAAGCAAGAGCAATTGTTAAAAATACACCTTAACAAATGATGGTTTCCTGATGGCATGGAGAGGCCTGGTATCCCAATACGAGAACAAACGAGTTCAGGTCAACGCTCAATTGAAGATTTTATTCAACTTACCCCAAGCAACCCAAGAAAGTGGAAGCGCGATTAAACACCTTCAGAGGACCGGCAACAATTGTCTCACAAATCTGCACAACGTGTACATAGACACTACCAGCTGGGACCCCATCTTAATCTTCTTATGCGGATTGAAACTACCTAAAACCCTACTTCATCAGTTCGAGGACACCCTAGAAGATAACTCGGAAATACCCTCCTGGAAAACTTTCGACGCGTTTCTCACTCATCGATATAAATCTTTGGAAGCAGTCGGAAATCTAACTGACCCCGTTCCAGTGACCCAATCCGACAGTGGATCCTATAGGAAAGGAAAAGACAGGAAGTTCAACACATTTCACGCTAATGTTTCCGGAACTTCGACCCTGGATTTTTCACACGCTAGTGCACGCCCAGTTCGAGGCAACAACCTTTCAAAAAAGCCTCAAGACATTGGAAGTTGTAAGCTTTGTAGAACACAACATTCAATTCGAGAATGTCCAAAGTTCTTACAAATGAATGTTGAGACCCGAATAACCACAATTAAAAATAATGGTTATTGCTTCAATTGCCTTGCATTATCTCACAGTTTCAGAGATTGCAAGAGCAAATATTCTTGTAGAATATGCAGAAAGAAACATAACACACTTCTGCATAGGGATACACCAACCCGTTCCCAATCCCCCCCGCAAGGATCAAGAGCCTCAAACCCGCCTCTTGACCCAAGCACCAGTAGTACCTCCCAAACCCTTAATACCAATATAAATCCGCAAGCCTACACAACCCTCTTACAGTCCACTAAAACTTAAGACCCTCAAAACTTTAGTGGGAAGCAGATTTTGTTAGGTACTGCTGTAGTCCAAGTTTTATACAAAGGGCAAATATTCATAGCTCGCGCACTAGTCGACTCCGGGTCAGAAGCCACTTTTGTTTCAGAGAAATTCCAGAGAAAATTGGACATACCCACGTTCAGGAGAAATGCACAAGTGACTGGATTGAACAACACCGTTTCGGCGACACCCTCCAAAATTTGTGAACTCACCCTTAGTTCACCGACAAGAAAGGAGTTTAAGATAACAACACACGCGTTTATCTTAAAATCTTTAACCGATAATTTACCCACTCACTCATTTAGTAGGATCATCACTAATACAGATTTCGGTTTTAGTTTAGCTGACCCTCACTTTTATAAACCCAGACCAGTGGACATATTGATCGGAAGTGACCTGTACCCACAAATAATTCTCAGTGGTGTACGGAAAAATGTACTCGGGACCCTTCTAGCCCAAGAAACGGAATTCGGATGGATTTTATCCGGACCCACACCAGAAAAACCCTTATCACCCTCGATAATGTCATTTTTCAATAAGATGACCCCAGACAAGTTGCTCACACAATTTTGGGAAGTTGAAGAAGTTCCAAGGAAGCCTCTACCTTCAACTTCAGATATAGTTTGTGAGCAAATTTATAAAAATACGACCCACAGAAACTCAGATGGGCGCTATGTGGTAACATTACCCTTTAAAACTCCAGAAAACAAAGAATTGGGCAACTCAAGACACATAGCTCTAGCTCAATTTCTTAGAAATGAAAAGTCATTGTCGAGAAAACCCGAAATAAAAGCGGAATACGACAAGGCCATCAACGAGTATTTGGAACTCGGTCATATGACCAAAGTTGAATACGACCCTGCGGATAATACGAAAACGTATTATCTGCCACATCACGCAGTCATTAAACCGGATCGCATAACGACTCAACTGCGAGTGGTATTCAACGCTTCATGCCCCACCTCGAACAGGAACAGCCTCAACGATGTACTACATACTGGACCCACTCTACAAGCAGACCTCGTAATCCTAGTAGTAAAATGGCGAATGTTTCAAATCGTATTCAACGCAGATATCCAAAAGATGTATCGTCAAATACTCGTTGAAAGCAGACACACTCCGTTTCAAAGAATCTTATTTAGGAAATCCTCTAACGACCCTATAGAACCCTCCTTAAATTAGCGGATGATGTACAAGGAACCCACCCACTGGCAGCAGAGATACTTCGAAACGGAATGTATGTTGATGATGTACTTGCAGGAGCACATGACGTACCAACAGCGATATTGGCACGAGATGAACTCACTTCATCTTTAAAGTCCGCAGGATTCGCTCTACGCAAATGGACCTCAAATGACCCGAAAGTTTTATCTGGAATCCCACAAGAACATCTATTGGATACCAACTCACTCAGTTTACCAGAATCCAATAACACAAAAACACTAGGAATCAGATGGAATGCAAAAAAAGATGCGTTCTTTTTTCTCATCAACCCTATTCAGGATAAATCGTCGTATACTAAAAGAGAAGTACTATCGATTATAGCAAAATTGTTCGACCCAGCTGGTTGGCTCAGCCCCGTTGTAGTCACAGCTAAAATAATAATGCAACAGATCTGGCTGGATAAATCCGATTGGATGAATGTCTGAAACCCTTAACCTCCATCGATGGAAAATATTCATAAAGGACTATGATTCCTTAAATCTCATTGAAATTCCTCGATGGACCCACTTTTCGACATCGGCGATCATCAAATTTCATGGATTCTCTGACGCATCTGAAAAGGCCTACGCAGCAGCCCTCTATATCAGTGTTTCTACAAACACAAATACCTGGACTACCCTCTTGGTATCCAAGACTCGCGTGGCCCCAATAAAAACTATATCGTTACCAAGGCTAGAACTTTGCGGAGCTGTTCTTCTGGCTAATCTAGTGGATGCGACCCTACCCCAACTAAGTATAACCCAATACCGTACTCACCTTTGGACGGATTCCACAATTGTTCTTTCATGGGTTAGCAAACCCCCATGCACATGGACAACCTTTGTATCCCACCGAATTGCCACAATCGCAGAAAAGGTTGGAACCGAAAATTGGACTCACGTCGAAAGTCAAGACAACCCGGCAGATCTAGCTACTCGCGGACGCACACCTCTGGAAATGGTTAACAATGACCTCTGGTGGCACGGATCCCAATGGCTAACACTCGACCCGAAACACTGGCCAGTTACCAAAATATCAAGCGATACAACACTGGAACTCCGGCCAATCAGAACCTTCGTGAACACAACACAAGAGGATATCCTGGATAGATTCTCTTCCTTACCCAAAGCCATTCGAGTTGTAGCATATTTGTTCAGATTCTGCTCGAATGCGTCACCCAACAAATCACAGCAGTCATACACAACGTTTGAAATAACACCAGAAGAGTTCAACACTACCCGCACGAAGATAATTATTTTATCACAAAAGAAGTATTTCCAGGAAGAGTATGAAGCCTTAACCCAAAAAAAGTACAATTTTAACTCTAAACCCTTTAATCGATCCCAAAGGAATAATGCGAGTTAATGGTCGGTTGAGCAATTCAACGGCATTATCATACAACGAGCGTTATCCGATTATACTACCCTATAGCAGTCGATTAGCCAAACTACTCACCAAATTTACACATTTAATAACCCTTCATGGCGGCAACCAACTAGTATTACGACTTATGCGTTCGGAATTTTGGATACCGAAGCTGAAAACCCTCATCAAGTCTACCATTCATCAGTGCAAAACTTGTGTTTTGCACAAAAAGCGTAACACTACTCAGATTATGGCAGCACTACCCGCAGAACGTACCACCTTAACCCGTCCATTCGCAGCAACAGGAATCGATTTCGCCGTTCCTTATGACATAAAAAATTACACCGGCAGAGCATGTTTGATCACAAAAGGCTATGTATGCGTACTTGTTTGTTTTGCAACCAAAGCCATACATTTAGAGCCAGTAAGTGATCTCACCACTAACGCATTCATGGCCGCATTCGCACGTTTCTTTTCCAGGCGCGGATGTCCCGCCGATCTCTATTCGGACAATGGTACTAATTTTGTTGGAGCGTCTAAACTTTTAGTTAAAGATCGGCGAGAATTCATGAAGTCATTGAAAACTCAACTAACAACTAGCGAAGCACACCAAAACATCAACTGGCACTTTAACCCTCCAGGTGCTCCACACATAGGTAGACTCTGGGAATCAGAAGTGAAAAGTTTAAAGAGCCACTTGATTACGAAATTCTTCTAAATGCACTGCCGTTATACCTCCATGGCTTTATGTAGACTTCAGTAAGCTAAAAAAAGTTTATTAACTTAAATATGTTAAACTAATGATTTGAAGCATTTCGATATCGATTGCTTGTTGTGTAAATTTAAGAAAATCGACTTTATACCTAAATATAAGATTACGGAATTCTTCTAAATGCACTTCCGTTATGCCGCCATGGCTTTATATAAACTTCAATAAGTTATAGGAGGTTAATCAACTTAAATATGTTAAACTAATGATTTGAAGCATTTCGATATCGATTGCTAAATATGTAAATACACGACTTTACACCTAAATATAAGATTACGGAATTCTCCTAAGTGCCTTATCGTTATGCCGCCAGGGCTTTATGCCAACTTCAGTTCGTTAAAGAAGGCGTTAAGGCGTTTGTAGACTTCAGTAAGATAAAGAGGACTAATTAGCTTAAATCTGTTAAACTAATGATTTGAAGATTTTCGATATCGATTGCTAAATGTGTAAATACAAGAAAATCGACTTTATACCTAAATATAAAATTATAACATTACGGAATTTTTCTAAATGCACTGCCGTTATACCGTTAAGGCTTTATGTAGACTTCAGGAAGCTAAAAAAAGTTTATTAAGTTTAATATATTAAAATAATGATTTGAAGCATTTCGATATCGATTGCTTAATGTGTATATACAAGACAACCAACTTTACACCTAAATGTATGATAACGGAATTCTTCTACATGCACTGCCGTTATACCGTTATGGCTTTATGTAAACTTCAATAAGATAAAGAAGGTTAATTAGCTTAAATTCGTTAAACTAATGATTTGAAGATTTTCGATATCGATTGCTAAATGTGTATATACAACAAAATCGACTTTATACCTAAATATAAGATTACGAAATTCTCCCAAATGCACTGCCGTTATACCGTTATTGCTTTATGTAAACTTCAGTAAGATAAAGAAGGTTAATTAACTTAAATATGTTAAACTAATGATTTGAAGCATTTCGATATCGATTGCTAAATATGTAAATACAAGAAAATCGACTTTATACCTAAATATAAGCTTACGGAATTATTCTAAATGCACTGCCGTTATGCAGTTATGGCTTTATGTTAACCTCAGTTCGGTAAAGAAGGTTTATTAACTTAGATATGTTATACCAGTTATTTGAAGCATTTCGATATCGATTGCTAAATGCTTGTATACAAGAAAATCTTCTTTATACCTAAATATAAGGTAACGGAATTCTTCCAAATGTACTGTCGTTATGCCGCCATGGCTTTATATCACCTTCAATACGTTAAAGAAGGTTAATTAACTAAAATATGTTAAACTAAAGATTTGGAGCATTTCGTTATCGATTGCCAAATGTGTAAATACAAGAAAATCGACTTTATAACTAAATTTAACATTACGGAATTCTTCTAAATTCACTGCCGTTATACCGCCATTGCTTTATGTAGACTTCAGTAAGCTAAAAAAAGTGTATTAACTTAAATATGTAAAACTTATGATTTGAAGCATTTCGTTATCGTTTGCTTATTGTGTAAATTTAAGAAAATCGAATTTATACCTAAATATAAGATTACGGAATTCTTCTAAATGCACTGCCGTTATGCCGCCATGGCTTCATATCAACTTCAATAAGTTATAGGAGGTGAATTAACTTAAATATGTTAAACTAATGATTTGAAGCATTTCGATATCGATTGCTAATTGTGTAAATACAAGAAAATCGACTTTATACCTAAATATAAGATTACGGAATTCTCCTAAGTGCCTTATCGTTACGCCGACAGGGCTTTATGCCAACTTCAGTTCGTTAAAGAAGGTTTATTAACTTAAATATGTTAAACTAATGGGTTGAAGCATCTCGATATCGATTGCTAATTGTTTATATATGTACAAAAAAATCGACTCTATACCTAAACGTAAGATTACGGAATTCTTCCAAATGCGCTGCCTTTTTACCGTTATGGCATTATCTGAAGTTCAGTAAGATAAAGAAGGTTAATTTACTTAAATATGGTAAACTAATGATTTGAGGCATTTCGATATCGATTGCTAAATGTGTATATACAAGAAAATCGAATTTATACCTAAATATAAGATTACGGAATTTTTCTACATGTATGCCGTTATGCCGCCATGGCTTTATGTTAACTTCAGTGCGTTAAAGAAGCTTTATTAACTTAAATATGTTAAACTAATGATTTGAGGCATTTCGATATCGATTGCTAAGTTCGTATATAAAACAAAATCGACTTTATACCTAAATATAAGATTATGTAATTCTTCTAAATGCTTTGCCGTTATGCCGTTAAGGCGTTTGTAGACTTCAGTAAGATAAAGAGGGTTAATTAGCTTAAATATGTTAAACTAATGATTTGAAGATTTTCGATATCGATTGCTAAATGTGTAAATACAAGAAAATTGACTTTATACCTAAATATAAGATTACGGAATTCTCCTAAGTGCCTTATCGTTACGAAGCCAGGGCTTTATGCCAACTTCAGTTCGTTAAAGAAGGTTTATTATCTTAAATATGTTAAACTAATGGGTTGAAGCATCTCGATATCGATTGCTAATTGTGTATATACAAAAAAATCGACTTTATACCTAAACGTAAGATTACGGAATTCTTCCAAATGCGCTGCCTTTATACCGTTATGGCATTATGTGAAGTGCAGTAAGATAAAGAAGGTTAATTAACTTAAATATGGTAAACTAATGATTTGAGGCATTTCGATATCGATTGCTAAATGTGTATATACAAGAAAATCGAATTTATACCTAAATATAAGATAACGGAATTCTTCTACATGCACTGCCGTTATGCCGCCTTGGCTTTATGTTAACTTCAGTGCGTTAAAGAAGCTTTATTTACTTAAATATGTTAAACTACTGATTTGAAGCATTTCGATATCGATTGCTTAATGAGCATATACAAGAAAATCGACGTTATACCTAAACACAAAATTATAACATTACGGAATTCTTCTAAATGCACTGCCGTTATACCGCCATTGCTTTATGTAGACTTCAGTAAGCTAAAAAAAGTTTATTAACTAAAATATGTTAAACTAATGATTTGAAGCATTTCGATATCGATTGCTTATTGTGTAAATTTAAGAAAATCGACTTTATACCTAAATATAAGATTACGGAATTCTTCCAAATGCACTGACGTTATACCGTTATGGCTTTATGTTAACTTCAGTAAGCTAAAGAAGGTTTATTAACTTAAATATGTTAAACCAGTTATTTGAAGCATTTCGATATCGATTGCTAAATGCGTATATACAAGAAAATCGAATTTATGCCTAAATATGAGATTACGGAATTCTTCTACATGCACTGCCGTTATGGCGCCATGGCTTTATGTTAACTTCAGTGCGTTAAAGGAGCTTTATTTACTTAAATATGTTAAACTAATGATTTGAAGCATTTCGATATCGATTGCTAAATGTGTATATACACGAAAATCGACTTTATACCTAAATATATGATAACGGAATTCTTCTAAATGCACTGCCGTTTTGCCGCCATGGCTTTATATCAACTTCAATAAGTTATAGGAGGTTAATTAACTTTAATATGTTAAACTAATGATTTGAAGCATTTCGATATCGATTGCTAAATATGAAAATACAAGAAAATCGACTTTACACCTAAATATAAGATTACGGAATTCTCCTAAGTGCCTTATCGTTACGCCGACAGGGCTTTATGCCAACTTCAGTTCGTTAAAGAAGGTTTATTAACTTAAATATGTTAAACTAATGGGTTGAAGCATCTCGATATCGATTGCTAATTGTGTATATATGTACAAAAAAATCGACTCTATACCTAAACGTAAGATTACGGAATTCTTCCAAATGCGCTGCCCTTATACCGTTATGGCATTATGTGAAGTTCAGTAAGATAAAGAAGGTTAATTTACTTAAATATGGTAAACTAATGATTTGAGGCATTTCGATATCGATTGCTAAATGTGTATATACAAGAAAATCGAATTTATACCTAAATATAAGATTACGGAATTCTTCTACATGTATGCCGTTATGCCGCCATGGCTTTATGTTAACTTCAGTGCGTTAAAGAAGCTTTATTAACTTAAATATGTTAAACTAAAGATTTGAGGCATTTCGATATCGATTGCTAAGTTCGTATATAAAACAAAATAGACTTTATACCTAAATATAAGATTGTGTAATTCTTCTAAATGCTTTGCCGTTATGCCGTTAAGGCGTTTGTAGACTTCAGTAAGATAAAGAGGGTTAATTAGCTTAAATATGTTAAGCTAATGATTTGAAGATTTTCGATATCGATTGCTAAATGTGTAAATACAAGAAAATTGACTTTATACCTAAATATAAGATTACAGAATTCTCCTAAGTGCCTTATCGTTACGAAGCCAGGGCTTTATGCCAACTTCAGTTCGTTGAAGAAGGTTTATTAACTTAAATATGTTAAACTAATGGGTTGAAGCATCTCGATATCGATTGCTAATTGTGTATATATGTACAAAAAAATCGACTCTATACCTAAACGTAAGATTACGGAATTCTTCCAAATGCGCTGCCTTTATACCGTTATGGCATTATGTGAAGTTCAGTAAGATAAAGAAGGTTAATTTACTTAAATATGGTAAACTAATGATTTGAAGCATTTCGATATCGATTGCTTAATGAGTATATACAAGAAAATCGACGTTATACCTAAATACAAAATTATAACATTACGGAATTCTTCTAAATGCACTGCAGTTATACCGCCATTGCTTTATGTAGACTTCAGTAAGCTAAAAAAAGTTTATTAACTAAAATATGTTAAACTAATGATTTGAAGCATTTCGATATCGATTGCTAAATGTGTATATACACGAAAATCGACTTTATACCTAAATATATGATAACGGAATTCTTCTAAATGCACTGCCGTTTTGCCGCCAAGGCTTTATATCAACTTCAATAAGTTATAGGAGGTTAATTAACTTTAATATGTTAAACTAATGATTTGAAGCATTTCGATATCGATTGCTAAATATGAAAATACAAGAAAATCGACTTTACACCTAAATATAAGATTACGGAATTCTCCTAAATGCACTATCGTTATGCCGCCAGGGCTTTATGCCAACTTCAGTTCGTTAAAGAAGGTTTATTAACTTAAATATGTTAAACTAATGGGTTGAAGCATCTCGATATCGATTGTTAAATGTGTATATACAACAAAATTGACTTTATACCAAAACACAAGATTACGGAATTCTTCCAAATGCGCTGCCGTTATACCGTTATGGCATTATGTGAAGTTCAGTAAGATAAAGAAGGTTAATTAACTAAAATATGTTAAACTAATGATTTGAAGCATTTCGATATCGATTGTTAAATGCGTATATACAACAAAATCGACCTTATACCTAAATAAATGATAACGGAATTCTTCTAATGCACTGCCGTTATGCCGTTATGGCTTTATGTTAACTTCAGTAAGATAAAGAAGATTAATTAACTTAAATATGTTAAACTAATGATTTGAAGCATTTCGATATCGATTGCTAAATGCATGTATACAAGAAAATCTTCTTTATACCTAAATATAAGATTACGGAATTCTTCCAAATGTACTGTCGTTATGCCGCCATGGCTTTATATCACCTTCAATACGTTAAAGAAGGTTAATTAACTTAAATATGTTAAACTAATGATTGGAAGCATTTCGATATCGATTGCTAAATGTGTAAATACAACAAAAACGATTTTATACCTAAACATAAGCTTACGGAATTCTTCTTACGCACTGTCGATATGCCGCCATGGCTTTATGTTAACTTCAGTGCGTTAAAGAAGCTTTATTAACTTAAATATGTTAAACTAATGATTTGAAGCGTTTCGATATCGATTGCTAAATGAGTATGTACAAGAAAATCGACTTTAAACCTAAATATAAGATTACGTAATTCTTCTTAATTTGTAGTTTTCAGTAAGATTAAGATGGTTATTTAACTTAAATATGTTAAACTAATGATTTGAAGCATTTCGATATCGATTCCTAAATGTGTATATACAAGAAAATCGACTTTATACCTAAATATAAGCTTACGGAATTCTTCTAAATGCACTGCCGTTATGCCGCCATGGCTTTATGTTAACTTCAGTGCGTTAAAGAAGCTTTATTAACTTAAATATGTTAAACTAATGATTTGAAGATTTTCTAAATCGATTGCTAAATGCATATATACAACAAAATCGACTTTATATCTAAATATAAGTTTACGGAATTCTTCCAAATGCACTGCCGTTATGTCGTTGTGGCTTTATGGAAACTTCTGTTAGTTAAAGAAGGTTTATTAACTTAATTATGTTAAACCAGTTACTTGGAGCATTTCGATATCGATTGCTTAATGCATATATACAAGAAAATTTACTTTATACCTAAATATAAGAAATTCTTCCCAGCATTGAAGCATTAAGATGTCGATTGCTAAATGTGTATATACAAAAAAATCGAATTTATAGCTAAATATAAGATTACGGAATTCTTCTACATGCACTGCCGTTATGCCGCCATGGCTTTGTGTTAACTTCAGTGCGTCAAAGTATGTTTGTTAACTTTAATATGTTAAACTAATGATTTGTAGCATTTAGATATCGAGTGCTAAATGAGTATATACAAGAAAATCGACTTTATACCTAAATATATGATAACGGAATTTCTCTGAATGCACTGCCGTTATGCCGTTAAGGCTTTTGTAGACTTCAGTAAGATAAAGAGGGTCAATTAGCTTAAATATGTTAAACTAATGATTTGAAGATTCGCAAAATCGATTGCTTAATGCATATATACAAGAAAATATTTTTTATACCTAAATATAAGGTTACGGAATTCTTCCATATGTACTGTCGTTATGCCGCCATGGCTTTTTATTACCTTCAATACGATAAAGAAGGTTAATTAACTTAAATATGTTAAACTAATGATTTGAAGCATTTCGATATCGATTGCTAAATGCGTATATACAGCAAAATCGACTTTATACCTAAATATAAGCTTACGGAATTCTTCCAAATGCACTGCCGTTATGCCGTTATGGCTTTATGTTAACTTCAGTTCGTTAAAGAAAGTTTATTAACTTAGATATGTTACACCAGTTATTTGAGGCATTTCGATATCGATTGCTTAAAGTGTATATACAACAAAGTTGACTTTATACCTAAATATAAGCTTACAAAATTCTTCTAAATGCACTGCCGTTATGCCGCCATGGCTTTATGCCAACTTCAGTTCGTTTAAGAAGGTTTATTAACTTAAATATGTTAAACTAATGATTTGAAGCATTTCGATATCGATTGCTAAATGCGTATATACAGCAAAATCGACATTATACCTAAATATAAGCTTACGGAATTCTTCTAAATGCACTGCCGTTATGCCGTTATGGCTTTATGTTAACTTCAGTTCGTTAAAGAAGGTTTACTAACTTGGATTATACAACAAAGTTGACTTTATACCTAAATATAAGCTTACAAAATTCTTCTAAATGCACTGCCGTTATGCCGCCATGGCTTTATGCCAACTTCAGTTCGTTTAAGAAGGTTTATTAACTTAAATATGTTAAACTAATGATTTGAAGCATTTCGATATCGATTGCTAAATGCGTATATACAGCAAAATCGACATTATACCTAAATATAAGCTTACGGAATTCTTCTAAATGCACTGCCGTTATGCCGTTATGGCTTTATGTTAACTTCAGTTCGTTAAAGAAGGTTTACTAACTTGGATATAATACACCAGTTATTTGAGGTATTTCGATATCGATTGCTAAATGTGTATATACGACAAAGTCGACTTTATACCTAAATATAAGCCTACGAAATTCTTCTAAATGCACTGCCGTTATGCCGCCATGGCTTTATGTTAACTTCAGTGCGTTAAAGAAGCTTTATTAACTTAAATATGTTAAACTAATGATTTGAAGATTTTCTAAATCGATTGCTAAATGCATATATACAACAAAATCGACTTTATATCTAAATATAAGCCTACGAAATTCTTCTAAATGCACTGCCGTTATGCCGCCATGGCTTTATGTTAACTTCAGTGCGTTAAAAAAGATTTATTAACTTAAATATGTTAAACTAATGATTTGAAGCATTTCGATATCGATTGCTAAATGTGTATATACAAAAAAATCGACTTTATACATAAATAGCTGATAACGGAATTCTTCTAAATGCACTGCCGTTATGCCGTTATGGCTTTATGTTAACTTCAGTTGGTTAAAGAAGGTTAATTAACTTAAATATGTTGAACTAATGATTTGAAGCATTTCGATATCGATTGCTAAATGTGTATATACACGAAAATCGAATTTATACCTAAATATAAGATTACGGAATTCTTCTACATGCACTGTCGTTATGCCGTTATGGCTTTATGTTAACTTCAGTTGGTTAAAGAAGGTTAATTAACTTAAATATGTTGAACTAATGATTTGAAGCACTTCGATATCTATTGCTAAATGTGTATATACAACAAAATCGATTTTGTACATAAATATAAGCTTACGGAATTCTTCTGAATGCACTGCCGTTGTGCCGCCATGGCTTTATGTTAACTTCAGTGCGTTAAAGAAGCTTTATTAACTTAAATATTTTAAACTAATGATTTGAAGATTTTCGAAATCGATTGCTAAAAGCATATATACAACAAAATCGACTTTAAACCTAAATATAAGATTACGTAATTCTTTTAAATGTACTGCCATTATGCCGTTAAGGCTTTTGTAGGCTTATGTAAGATTAAGATGGTTAATTAACTTAAATATGTTAAACTAATGATTTGAAGCATTTCGATATCGATTGCTAAATGTGTATATACACGAAAATCGCCTTTATTCCTTAATATAAGATTACGGAATTCTTCCAAATGCACTGCCGTTATACCGTTATGGCATTATGTTAACTTCAGTTAGTTAAAGAAGGTTTATAAACTTAAATATGTTAAACCAGTTATTTGAAGCATTTCGATATCGATTGCTTAATGCATATATACAAGAAAATTGACTTTATACCTAAATATAAGAATACGGAATTCTTCCGAAAGTACTGTCGTTATGCCGCCATGACTTTATGTCAACTTCAATACGTTAAAAAGGGTTAATTAACTTAAATATGTTAAACTAATGATTTGAAGCATTTAGATATCGATTGCTAAATGTGTACATACAAAATTCGAATTTATAGCAAAATAAAAGATTAAGGAATTCTTCTAAATGCATTGCCGTTATGCCCCAATGGCTTTGTGTTAACTTCAGTGCGTTAAAGAATGTAAATTAACTTAAATATGTTAAACTTATGATTTGAAGCATTTCGATATCGATTGCTAAATGAGTATATACAAGAAAATCGACTTTATACGTAAGCATAAGGTCGCGTAATTCTTCTAAGTGCTTTGCCGTTATGCCGTTAAGGTGTTTGTAGACTTCAGTAAGATAAAGAGGGTTAACTAACTTAAATATGTTAAACTAATGGTTTGAGGCATTTCGATATCGATTGCTAAATAAGTATATACAAGAAAATCGACTTTATACCTAAATATAAGATTACGGAGTTCTTCTAAATGCACTGCAGTTATACCGCCATTGCTTTATGTAGACTTCAGTAAGCTAAAAAAAGTTTATTAACTAAAATATGTTAAACTAATGATTTGAAGCATTTCGATATCGATTGCTAAATGTGTATATACACGAAAATCGACTTTATACCTAAATATATGATAACGGAATTCTTCTAAATGCACTACCGTTTTGCCGCCAAGGCTTTATATCAACTTCAATAAGTTATAGGAGGTTAATTAACTTTAATATGTTAAACTAATGATTTGAAGCATTTCGATATCGATTGCTAAATATGAAAATACAAGAAAATCGACTTTACACCTAAATATAAGATTACGGAATTCTCCTAAATGCACTATCGTTATGCCGCCAGGGCTTTATGCCAACTTCAGTTCGTTAAAGAAGGTTTATTAACTTAAATATGTTAAACTAATGGGTTGAAGCATCTCGATATCGATTGTTAAATGTGTATATACAACAAAATTGACTTTATACCTAAACACAAGATTACGGAATTCTTCCAAATGCGCTGCCGTTATACCGTTATGGCATTATGTGAAGTTCAGTAAGATAAAGAAGGTTAATTAACTAAAATATGTTAAACTAATGATTTGAAGCATTTCGATATCGATTGTTAAATGCGTATATACAACAAAATCGACCTTATACCTAAATAAATGATAACGGAATTCTTCTAATGCACTGCCGTTATGCCGTTATGGCTTTATGTTAACTTCAGTAAGATAAAGAAGATTAATTAACTTAAATATGTTAAACTAATGATTTGAAGCATTTCGATATCGATTGCTAAATGCATGTATACAAGAAAATCTTCTTTATACCTAAATATAAGATTACGGAATTCTTCCAAATGTACTGTCGTTATGCCGCCATGGCTTTATATCACCTTCAATACGTTAAAGAAGGTTAATTAACTTAAATATGTTAAACTAATGATTGGAAGCATTTCGATATCGATTGCTAAATGTGTAAATACAACAAAAACGATTTTATACCTAAACATAAGCTTACGGAATTCTTCTTACGCACTGTCGATATGCCGCCATGGCTTTATGTTAACTTCAGTGCGTTAAAGAAGCTTTATTAACTTAAATATGTTAAACTAATGATTTGAAGCGTTTCGATATCGATTGCTAAATGAGTATGTACAAGAAAATCGACTTTAAACCTAAATATAAGATTACGTAATTCTTCTTAATTTGTAGTTTTCAGTAAGATTAAGATGGTTATTTAACTTAAATATGTTAAACTAATGATTTGAAGCATTTCGATATCGATTCCTAAATGTGTATATACAAGAAAATCGACTTTATACCTAAATATAAGCTTACGGAATTCTTCTAAATGCACTGCCGTTATGCCGCCATGGCTTTATGTTAACTTCAGTGCGTTAAAGAAGCTTTATTAACTTAAATATGTTAAACTAATGATTTGAAGATTTTCTAAATCGATTGCTAAATGCATATATACAACAAAATCGACTTTATATCTAAATATAAGTTTACGGAATTCTTCCAAATGCACTGCCGTTATGTCGTTGTGGCTTTATGGAAACTTCTGTTAGTTAAAGAAGGTTTATTAACTTAATTATGTTAAACCAGTTACTTGGAGCATTTCGATATCGATTGCTTAATGCATATATACAAGAAAATTTACTTTATACCTAAATATAAGAAATTCTTCCCAGCATTGAAGCATTAAGATGTCGATTGCTAAATGTGTATATACAAAAAAATCGAATTTATAGCTAAATATAAGATTACGGAATTCTTCTACATGCACTGCCGTTATGCCGCCATGGCTTTGTGTTAACTTCAGTGCGTCAAAGTATGTTTGTTAACTTTAATATGTTAAACTAATGATTTGTAGCATTTAGATATCGAGTGCTAAATGAGTATATACAAGAAAATCGACTTTATACCTAAATATATGATAACGGAATTTCTCTGAATGCACTGCCGTTATGCCGTTAAGGCTTTTGTAGACTTCAGTAAGATAAAGAGGGTCAATTAGCTTAAATATGTTAAACTAATGATTTGAAGATTCTCAAAATCGATTGCTTAATGCATATATACAAGAAAATATTTTTTATACCTAAATATAAGGTTACGGAATTCTTCCATATGTACTGTCGTTATGCCGCCATGGCTTTTTATTACCTTCAATACGATAAAGAAGGTTAATTAACTTAAATATGTTAAACTAATGATTTGAAGCATTTCGATATCGATTGCTAAATGCGTATATACAGCAAAATCGACTTTATACCTAAATATAAGCTTACGGAATTCTTCCAAATGCACTGCCGTTATGCCGTTATGGCTTTATGTTAACTTCAGTTCGTTAAAGAAAGTTTATTAACTTAGATATGTTACACCAGTTATTTGAGGCATTTCGATATCGATTGCTTAAAGTGTATATACAACAAAGTTGACTTTATACCTAAATATAAGCTTACAAAATTCTTCTAAATGCACTGCCGTTATGCCGCCATGGCTTTATGCCAACTTCAGTTCGTTTAAGAAGGTTTATTAACTTAAATATGTTAAACTAATGATTTGAAGCATTTCGATATCGATTGCTAAATGCGTATATACAGCAAAATCGACATTATACCTAAATATAAGCTTACGGAATTCTTCTAAATGCACTGCCGTTATGCCGTTATGGCTTTATGTTAACTTCAGTTCGTTAAAGAAGGTTTACTAACTTGGATATAATACACCAGTTATTTGAGGTATTTCGATATCGATTGCTAAATGTGTATATACAACAAAGTCGACTTTATACCTAAATATAAGCCTACGAAATTCTTCTAAATGCACTGCCGTTATGCCGCCATGGCTTTATGTTAACTTCAGTGCGTTAAAGAAGCTTTATTAACTTAAATATGTTAAACTAATGATTTGAAGATTTTCTAAATCGATTGCTAAATGCATATATACAACAAAATCGACTTTATATCTAAATATAAGCCTACGAAATTCTTCTAAATGCACTGCCGTTATGCCGCCATGGCTTTATGTTAACTTCAGTGCGTTAAAAAAGATTTATTAACTTAAATATGTTAAACTAATGATTTGAAGCATTTCGATATCGATTGCTAAATGTGTATATACAAAAAAATCGACTTTATACATAAATAGCTGATAACGGAATTCTTCTAAATGCACTGCCGTTATGCCGTTATGGCTTTATGTTAACTTCAGTTGGTTAAAGAAGGTTAATTAACTTAAATATGTTGAACTAATGATTTGAAGCATTTCGATATCGATTGCTAAATGTGTATATACACGAAAATCGAATTTATACCTAAATATAAGATTACGGAATTCTTCTACATGCACTGTCGTTATGCCGTTATGGCTTTATGTTAACTTCAGTTGGTTAAAGAAGGTTAATTAACTTAAATATGTTGAACTAATGATTTGAAGCACTTCGATATCTATTGCTAAATGTGTATATACAACAAAATCGATTTTGTACATAAATATAAGCTTACGGAATTCTTCTGAATGCACTGCCGTTGTGCCGCCATGGCTTTATGTTAACTTCAGTGCGTTAAAGAAGCTTTATTAACTTAAATATTTTAAACTAATGATTTGAAGATTTTCGAAATCGATTGCTAAATGCATATATACAACAAAATCGACTTTAAACCTAAATATAAGATTACGTAATTCTTTTAAATGTACTGCCATTATGCCGTTAAGGCTTTTGTAGACTTATGTAAGATTAAGATGGTTAATTAACTTAAATATGTTAAACTAATGATTTGAAGCATTTCGATATCGATTGCTAAATGTGTATATACACGAAAATCGCCTTTATTCCTTAATATAAGATTACGGAATTCTTCCAAATGCACTGCCGTTATACCGTTATGGCATTATGTTAACTTCAGTTAGTTAAAGAAGGTTTATAAACTTAAATATGTTAAACCAGTTATTTGAAGCATTTCGATATCGATTGCTTAATGCATATATACAAGAAAATTGACTTTATACCTAAATATAAGAATACGGAATTCTTCCGAAAGTACTGTCGTTATGCCGCCATGACTTTATGTCAACTTCAATACGTTAAAAAGGGTTAATTAACTTAAATATGTTAAACTAATGATTTGAAGCATTTAGATATCGATTGCTAAATGTGTACATACAAAATTCGAATTTATAGCAAAATAAAAGATTACGGAATTCTTCTAAATGCATTGCCGTTATGCCCCAATGGCTTTGTGTTAACTTCAGTGCGTTAAAGAATGTAAATTAACTTAAATATGTTAAACTTATGATTTGAAGCATTTCGATATCGATTGCTAAATGAGTATATACAAGAAAATCGACTTTATACGTAAGCATAAGGTCGCGTAATTCTTCTAAGTGCTTTGCCGTTATGCCGTTAAGGTGTTTGTAGACTTCAGTAAGATAAAGAGGGTTAACTAACTTAAATATGTTAAACTAATGGTTTGAGGCATTTCGATATCGATTGCTAAATAAGTATATACAAGAAAATCGACTTTATACCTAAATATAAGATTACGGAGTTCTTCTAAATGCACTGCCGTTATGCAGTCATGGCTTAATGTTAATTTCTGTTCGTTTATTAACTTAAATATGTTAAACTAATGATTTGAAGGTTTTCGAAATCGACTGCTAAATGCATATATACAAGAAAATATTCTTTATACCTAAATATAAGATTACGGAATTCTTCCAAATGTACTGTCGTTATGCCGCCATGGCTTTATATCACCTTCAATACGTTAAGGAAGGTTAATTAACTTAAATATGTTAAACTAACGATTTGAATCATTTCGATTCGATTGCTTAATGCGTATATACAACAAAATCGACTTTATACCTACATATAAGCTTACGGAATTCTTCTAAATGCACTGTCGTTATGCCGTTTTGGCTTTTTGCTAACTTCAGTTCGTTAAAGAAGGTTTATTAACTTAGATACATTACACCAGTTATTTGAAGCATTTCGAAATCGATTGCTTAATGCATATATACAAGAAAATCGACTTTAGACCTAAATATAAGATTACGGAATTCTTCCAAATGTACTTTCGTTATACCGCCATGGCTTTATATCAACTTCAATATGTTAAAGAAGGTTAATAAACTTAAATATGTTAAACTAATGATTTGAGGCATTTCGATATCGATTGCTAAATGTGTATATACAACAAAATCGACTTTATACCTAAATATAAGATTACGAAATTCTCCCAAATGCACTGCCGTTATACCGTTATGGCTTTATGTAAACTTCAGTAAGATAAAGAAGGTTAATTAACTTAAATATGTTAAACTAATGATTTGAAGCATTTCGATATCGATTGCTAAATGCGTGTATACAACAAAATCGACTTTATACCTAAATATAAGCTTACGGAATTCTTCTAAATGCACTGCCGTTGTGCCGTTATGGCTTTATGTTAACTTCAGTTCGTTAAAGAAGGTTTATTAACTTAGATATGTTACACCAGTTATTTGAAGCATTTCGAAATCGATTGCTTAATGCATATATACAAAAAAATCGACTTTATACCTAAATATATGATAACGGAATTTCTCTGAATGCACTGCCGTTATGCCGTTAAGGCTTTTGTAGACTTCAGTAAGATAAAGAGGGTTAATTAGCTTAAATATGTTAAACTAATGATTTGAAGATTTTTGATATCGATTGCTAAATGTGTAAATACAAGAAAATCGACTTTATACCTAAATATATAATTATAACATTACGGAATTCTTCTAAATGTCCTGCCGTTATACCGCCATGGCTTTATGTAGACTTCAGTAAGCTAAAAAAAGTTTATTAACTAAAATATGTTAAACTAATGACTTGAAGCATTTCGATATCGATTGCTTATTGTGTAAATTTAAGAAAATCGACTCTTTACCTAAATATAAGTTTACGGAATTCTTCTAGATGCACTGCCGTTATGCCGCCATGGCTTTATATCAACTTCAATAAGTTAAACTAATTAACTTAAATATGTGAAACTAATGATTTGAAGCATTTCGATTCGATTGCTAAATGCGTATATACAACAAAATCGACTTTATACCTAAATATAAGATTACGGAATTCTCCTAAATGCACTATCGTTATGCCGACAGGGCTTTATGCAAACTTCAGTTCGTTAAAGAAGGTTTATTAACTTAAATATGTTAAACTAATGGGTTGAAGCATCTCGATATCGATTGCTAAATGCGTATATACAACAAAATCGAGTTTATACCTAAACATAAGATTACGGAATTCTTCCAAATGCACTATCGTTATGCCGACAGGGCTTTGTGTTAACTTCAGTGCGTTAAAGAATGTAAATTAACTTAAATATGTTAAACTAATGATTTGAAGCATTTCGATATCGATTGCCAAATGAGTATATACAAGAAAATCGACTTTATACCTAAGCATAAGGTCGCGTAATTCTTCTAAGTGCTTTGCCGTTATGCCGTTAAGGTGTTTGTAGACTTCAGTAAGATAAAGAGGGTTAACTAACTTAAATATGTTAAACTAATGGTTTGAGGCATTTCGATATCGATTGCTAAATGTGTATATACAACAAAATCGACTTTACACCTAAATATAAGATTACGGAATTCTCCTAAATGCACTATCGTTATGCCGACAGGGCTTTATGCAAACTTCAGTTCGTTAAAGAAGGTTTATTAACTTAAATATGTTAAACTAATGGGTTTAGACCTAAATATAAGATTACGGAATTCTTCCAAATGTACTTCGTTATACCGCCATGGCTTTATATAACTTCAATATGTTAAAGAAGGTTAATAAACTTAAATATGTTAAACTAATGATTTGAAGCATTTCGATATCGATTACAAATTTTTAATACAAGAAAATCTACTTTATACCTAAATATAAGATTAAGGAATTCTCCCAAATGCACTGCCGTTATGCCGTTATGGCTTTATGTTAACTTCAGTTCGTTAAAGAAGGTTTATTAACTTAAATATGTTAAACCAGTTATTTGAAGCATTTCGATATCGATTGCTTAATGCATATATACAATAAAATCGACTTTATACCTAAATATAAGATTACGTAATTCTTCTAAATGCTTTGCCGTTATGCCGTTAAGGCGTTTGTAGAGTTCAGTAAGATAAAGAGGGTTAATTAACTTAAATATGTTAAACTAATGATTTGAGGCATTTCGATATCGATTGCTAAATGTGTATATGCAAGAAAATCGACTTTATACCTAAATATATTTTTATTTTTTTTATTTTATTTTATAAAAGTTTACATAACAATAAAATTATTACATAAACTATAAATAACGCAGCACTAGCATCGGAGGCTTTCGGCTGGCATGTTGACTAGAGCGGTATCAAATGCGTCGGAGTAGGTCGGTATCTCTGAGGAAATTATATATCCTGCTGATGTTATTGTCCAGCGGGTTTTTTAACAGCTGTGTGGGGTTAATACCATTGAAATGGAGTTGTCTTTGGGCATCAAGTTTCGGGCAGCAATCCAAGAGGTGGTTAATGCTGAGTGAAAAGTTGCAGAACGGGCAGCAACTAGGAGTAGCGCCTTGAAGCAAATGAGAGGTAGTAATAATCGTGTGGCCAAGCCGGAGTCGGGTATATGGAGTTGTGTAGTTTGTCGGCATGGTCGGAGAGAAGCAGGGTTTTGTACGACTGGGATTGATTGAGGAGTAGTGATGGCTATATCGGCTCCACTCGGATAGCAATTTTTTTTCCTCTCATTATTTATAAACCGGTAGATATCTCTTTTAAAAAGGACGTTGGAAGTTATGGTAGGTGTAACAACCATATCTTTAGCGACCTCATCAGCAATCGTGTTGCCCTTTATATCTGCGTGACCGGGGACCCACATGATTTTGATATTCTGGGGGTGTGAAATAAGGATGTTTCGGATGTTTTCAATAACGGGGTTGGTTTGGTTACATTCCTTAATAGCTTGAAAACATGAC
This sequence comes from Bactrocera correcta, assembly GCA_027475135.1. Lineage (NCBI taxonomy): Eukaryota > Metazoa > Arthropoda > Insecta > Diptera > Tephritidae > Bactrocera > Bactrocera correcta. Next base: position 13,522,980 of record CM050327.1, on the reverse strand, counting down.
ATACTGTCAGAGCAAATTATAAATTTTCCTTTATTTCGTACGGAATAAAGCATCGCCTTGAATATTGCCACGGCTTCTGCTGTGAAAATCGAGCAGAAATTAAACAAAGTACCATAAGTAATTACTTCTCCATGTTCTTTCACGACAGCAAATGAAGTCTGTGATGATTTTGAACCGTCGGTAAAAATCAGATCCCATCCAGTGGATTTGTATTTCGCTGCTACTTCGAGGAAATTTGCCTTGTATACATCGTTGGCAGTATTCGCCTTCCGCAGGTGGACAAGTTCATTGATAAAAGAATCATTTTTAAACAGCCACGGCGGATAAACGCTTTTGCGAATACGAGGCCTTTGGAGTGGAAGGCCGTTATCCTTTGCGAATTTGATACATAAGTAAACGGATGATTGTACTTTGGGTGGCCGTTTGCGCGAAATCGCTAATTGTAGGTCCTTTCTAAGAAGAGCGTTCGGTGAAAACATTAGCTTAGCGTAGAGTTTGCGAACTGAATCTTCGGCGTCATCGAGTATTGTATTAGGCCAGATTCTGCAAATAAATTATTTAAGGGAGTCGTTGGAAACGCGCGCAGCGATCTTCGAATTGCAGCGTGGTAAGGGGCAGTCAGCATTTTCAACTTATTTTTTGCGTGATGTCCATAAACTTCCAAACCGTATTGTATAGTTGAGACCATAAGTGCCCTGGTTACGTTAATCAACAATGCCGGACCGAGAAATGAGCGCTTTGCGGAGAGGTACTTAACTATTAATAGTTTGGACATTAGTCTATCTCTTACATATTGACAATGTTGAGCGAAAGAGTACTTAGAGTCTAGTATTATACCTAAAAACTTAAGGCTATTTGTACAATTTATGGTTACATCGGAAAAAGTTATGATATGGGTGCTACAATTTCTTTTTCTACAAATGTGCAACAATTTAGATTTGCTAGGGGAAATTGAAGCGCCGGAAGTTTGCGACCAGGAAAAGATTTTGGAGAGGATATCGGAGAAGGTTCTTAGAACTGCTGCTTGATCAGTGTTTTTGGAATACACCAGAACATCGTCAGCGTACATTTGGTGCTCAATAGTGGTAAATTTAGACAGTAATTCGCTAAGTTCATCAAACGCTATAATGAAGAGTATCACTGATAAGGGTGATCCTTGAGGAGTGCCATTATCTAGGGGAAGGATAGAGGAACGGGTGTTCGAGATAAGGACGCTTATTTTACGATGGGATAAAAAAGATTTTATAAAATTTAAGATTCGCGGACCCACTTTCCATTTGGTTAGTTGCCTTAGTACGATATGAATACCTATTCGATCAAAGGCTTTTAGAAAATCGAGAGACATCAGGGAGATGTGATTTTTATTTGACAAAGCATTAGAAATGTAGTGGTCAAGATGGACAAGTGAGTCGATAGTACCCTGCCCTCTTTTGAATGCAACTTGGTTATGATGGATGAAATTATTTTTGCGGGCATACCAGGAGAGTCTGGTAGCAATCATTTTTTCTAGCAGTTTGCCTAAACACGGGAGAAGGGAGATTGGGCGGTAACTGCAGACATCAAGGGGAGATTTACCAGGTTTGAGGATGGGAACTATCAAGCTAGTTTTCCAAGCTTGGGGGTAAATGCCTGTAGAAAAAATGTTATTGTAGAGGTTAAGAAGGCGGGATAGGATAGGAAGGGGAAGGTTCTTGATAATGGGGTAAGAAATTCTATCGTGGCCAGGTGTTTTGCCTATTACCGAAGAAAGGGCAGAGACCAGCTCAAAATGCGTTAAGTCTTTTTCTAAGTTCTTGGCAGAGATCGAAAGATTGCTGGGTGGAAACCGGGAAGAGGTTATCTGGTACTTATTTGCAATAAATTCAGGGGGGAAGTTGCAATCGGAGGAGGCCGTAGAAAAGTAGTTGGCGAACTCTTGAGCTATATCTAGAGGATAAAGAAGAGTGCCGCGAGCGGAACTTAAGGCAGATATTGCAGAAAAAGAAGCCATCCCAGATAGTATTTTGATGTCGGCCCAGATCCTTCTTGGGTTGGATGACGAGTTAATGTTGCTGGTAATTTTTTCAAAGCAGGCAGCTTTCGCAAGTTTGGCTTTGCGGCGAAAATTAGCATTAGCTTTTCTATACTGAAGCAGATTGGAGGAAGAGCTTTCACGCTTATATTCGTGCCATGTACTTTGTTTGGCTTGCCTTAAAGTTGAAAGTTCAGCGCTCCACCACAATGGAGCCGGCCTACGAGTTTTGCTACCTGATTGTGGGATAGATAGATTAGCCGCACTTCTGATGATTTTTTGGACGCGGGACGCTTCTTCGTTGACGTTGAGGGAAATGGGATAGGAGCTGCAACCATGTAGACACGCATCTTGGAACTTTAGCCAATCAGCAGAGTCAGTCTGGTACTTCAGCCTCGGGCGAAATGTTGAAGGAAAACGGTTTGAAGGGAGTCTGGTAATAATGGAAAAATGATCACTGCCATGGAGGTCATCAATTACTAGCCAAGTGCATTTGGTAGAAAGGGAAATCGAACATATGGTGAGGTCAAGGTGGGTGAAGGATTTGTGAGTGGAGAAGTGAGTCGGGGAGCCGTTATTAAGGACAAAGGAGTTGGAGGCAAGGATTGAATCTTCAATTACACGGCCCTTAGCATTAAGCGAAGTGGAACCCCACATAGGGCTCCAGGCGTTAAAATCGCCTACCAAAATAAAAGGACTATCAGTTGACGGAAAAATACTATTAAAGTCAGTGGTTGAAAATGCTTGATCAGGAGGGGAGTAGGCGCAGACAATGGATATTTTATTGGGCGATTGAATTTCTAATACCAAGGAAGAGATGCGGGACTGGAGAGGATAACATTTGTGCGGGACATTTTTCTTCACTAAGATACCAATTTCTTGCTTACTAGATACAATATGTGGCAAGTTATGAAAGTATCCAACATAAGCCAAAGGGGTACGAGCGTTGACCATGTAGGGGAGGTGGGTTTCATTTAAAAGAATTACAGAGGGATTGTGTGATTTAATTAATATTTCAAGATCGATGAAATTATTGTAATATCCGTTTATGTTCCACTGTAAGGCTACAAACATATGGAGCAAAAGAGAAAAGAAAACTGGTATTTGTTTTTGTTAAGTATATAGGTAAAAATATTATGAGTTAGAAATGTCCATATTATTAGTTTCTGCTGGTTGCGAAGGTGAGGAAAGCGTAGTTGAGTCATCATGTTTATTAGTTGGAGATTGAGAGGAAAGAGGGATAGGAAGGGGAGAGGAAAGTGACGTGCAATAGCGCGAGAGTATGTCTGTTAAGTTGGGAGAGTCAGATAGATACATATTGCAATTATTTTGAGAGAGTGGATTATCAACGATTGCGTTGGTTGCTGTTGGGTTTTTGTTAAATGATTGCGGATTAAGGTCAGCTGTGTGAGAGTTAAGTGAGGACGAGATGTTCTTTGTGGAAGATGATGGTTTGGTTGAGTATGTATGTAATGAGTTGTTGTTGATGGTTTGTGAGGAGTTTGCGGGGTTGGAAGGGGAATTTTTTTCGTTTGAGTCTGCAGTTGTTTGTGGTTTTTCGTTATTGTTGAATTCGGGAGACTTTAACACATTGGCAAATGATGAGGGGTTAAGGGGAGCCGGGATTGTATTTTTGTATTTTTTTATTGCTTCGTGCATACTGCATTTTTCTAATGTTTTAATACGTAGTATTACTTTAGTTTGTAGAAATTTTGGGCAAGCGTTTGAGGAGGACGGATGCTCTCCAGAACAGTTAGCGCACATTGTTCTTATACATTCGGTAGGGGAGTGGGGAGGGAGATAGCAATTGTTACACATTGGGAAATTTTTGCAGTATTTTGTTGTATCGCCAAGTTTTTGACACGACTTGCATCTCATGGGGTTTGGGATGTATGGACGGACAGAAAGGATTCTCCATGCGACTTCAATTTTTTCGGGAAGATGATATTTATCAAATGATAAGAGAATTGAGCCAGTAGGCTTAGATACACCATCAATTATTCTATTAAACTTATATATAGAAGTTACGCCGTGCGCCTTAAGACCCTCTATAATGTCGCTTTCAGGCAAATGAGTCAGGAATGGAGCAAAAATGGTTCCTTTTACGCCGTTCAAGTTATCGTAAAGTTTAGCGGTGATATGCACACTCCCGGAAGAGATTTAGCTGACAAAAACTTTTCTGCAATTTTCTTATTTTTGAGAAGCAAAAGTAAACTAACGTCGCGAAGCTCGGATATAGTGTTGACATCTTTGCTAATGGCTAGTATACCTTAATGTACGGCAAAACACGATAAGCTCGTTAGTGGTTTGTTACCTTCCAATGCTTTTATTATGATGAATTAAGGATCGTCTTTTTTGTAATAGGTAGTTCTGGGAATAAATCCAATGGAGTCGTTTCTGATTTTTTTCGTTTAGGTCTGGAGCTCGGAGAAAGCAGGGCGAACCTGTAATCTCCGAGGTAAGAAGCCACGGGGGGGCATATTGGCAAATTGTTGATTTGTGACACTGACTTTATAAGCGCGGCTTAGTTAAGTAAACAACAAATGCACGTGTTTTAATACGAATAGCACTGATAAAGAGAATTGAAAACAAACGCACTGTGTTAGAAACGCAACTGTTCACGCTGAGTGATAGTCGGAGACTGTACCTAAATATAAGATTACGGAATTCTTCTAAATGCACTGCCGTTATGCAGTTATGGCTTAATGTTAATTTCTGTTCGTTAAAAAAGGTTTATTAACTTAAATATGTTAAATTAATGATTTCAAGGTTTTCGAAATCGATTGCTAAATGCATATATACAAGAAGATCTTCTTTATACCTAAATATAAGATTACGGAATTCTTCCAAATGTACTGTCGTTATGCCGCCATGGCTTTATATCACCTTCAATACGTTAAAGAAGGTTAATTAACTTAAATATGTTAAACTAATGATTTGAAGCATTTCGATATCGATTACTAAATATACAAGAACATCTTCTTTATACCTAAATATAAGATTACGGAATTCTCCCAAATGTACTGTCGTTATGCCGCCATGGCTTTATGTTAACTTCAGTGCGTTAAAAAAGCTTTATTAACTTAAATATGTTAAACTTATGATTTGCAGCATTTCGATATCGATTGCTGAATGTGCATATACAACAAAATCGACTTTATACCTAAATATAAGACAACGGAATTCTTCTAAATGCACTGCCGTTATGCTACCATGCTTTTATGTAAACTTCAGTTCGTTAAAAAAAGGTTTATTATTTTAAATATCTGAAAGTATGGATTTGAAGCATTTCGATATCGATTGTTGAATGTGTACATACAAAAAAAATCGATTTTATACCTAAATATAAGAATACGGAATTCTTCTAAATTCACTGCCGTTCTACCGTAATGGCTTTATGTAAACTTCAATAAGTTATAGAAGGTTTATTAACTTAAATATGTTAAACTAATGATTTGAAGCATTTCGATATCGATAGCTAAATGTGTATATACAAGAAAATCGACTTTATACCTAAATATAAGATTACGGAATTCTTCTACATGCACTGCCGTTATGCCGCCATGGCTTTATGTTAACTTCAGTGCGTTAAAGAAGCTTTATTTACCTAAATATGTTAAACTACTGATTTGAAGCATTTCGATATCGATTGCTAAATGAGTATATACAAGAAAATCGACTTTATACCTAAATATAAGATTACGGAATTCTTCTTAATGTACTGTCGTTATGCCGCCATGGCTTTATACGTTAAAGAAGGTTAATTAACTTAAATATGTTAAACTAATGATTTGAAGCATTTCGATATCGATTGCTTAATGAGTATATACAAGAAAATCGACTTTATACCTAAATATAAGCTTACGGAATTCTTCTAAATGCACTGCCGTTATGCCGCCGTGGCTTTATGTTAACTTCAGTGCGTTAGAAAAGCTTTATTAACTTAAGTATGTTAAACTAATGATTTGAAGCATTTCGATATCGATTGCTAAATGTGTATATACAACAAAATCGACTTTATACCTAAATATGAGATAACGGAATTCTTCTTAATGCACTGCTGTGATACCGTTATGGCTTTATGTTAACTTCAGTTAATTAAAGAAGGTTTATTAACTTAAATATTTTAAACCAATTATTTGAAGCATTTCGAAATCGATTGCTAAATGCACTATATACAAGAAAATCTTCTTTATACCTAACTATAAGATTACGGAATTCTTCAAAATGTGCTGTCGTTATGCCGCCATGGCTTTATGTTAACTTCAGTGCGTTAAAGAAGCTATATTTACTTAAATATGTTAAACTTCTGATTTGAAGCATTTCGATATCGATTGCTTAATGAGTATATACAAGAAAATCGACTTTATACCTAAATATAAGATAACGGAATTCTTCTAAATAAACTGCCGTAATGCCGCCATGGCTTTATGTTAACTTCAGTGCGTTAAAAAAGCTTTATTAACTTAAATATGTTAAACTAATGATTTGAAGCATTTCGATATCGATTGCTGAATGTGTATATACAAGAAAATCGACTTAATACCTAAATATAAGATAACGGAATTCTCCCAAATGCACTGCCGTTATACCGTTATGGCTTTATGTAAACTTCAGTAAGATAAAGAAGGTTAATAAACTTAAATATGTTAAGCTTATTATTTGAAGCATTTTGATATCGATTGCTAAATGCTTGTATACAAGAAAATCGACTTTATACCTAAATATAAGTTTACGGAATTTTTTTTAATGCACTGCCGTTATGCCGCCATGGATTTATGCAAACTTCAGTTCGTTAAGGAAAGTTTATTAATTTAATATGTAAAACTAATGATTGGAAGCATTTCGATGTCGATTGCTTATTGTGTAAATTTAAGAAAATCGACTTTATACCTAAATATAAGATTACGGAATTCTTCTAAATGCACTGCCGTTGTGCCGCCATGGCTTTATATCAACTTGAATATGTTATAGAAGGTTAATTAACTTAAATATGTTAAACTAATGATTTGAAGCATTTCGATATCGATTACTAAATATACAAGAAAATCTTCTTTATACCTAAATATAAGATTAAGGAATTCTTCCAAATGTACTGTTGTTATGAGGCCATGGCTTTATATCACCTTCAATACGTTAAAGAGGGTTAATTAACTTAAATATGTTAAACTAATGATTTGAAGCATTTCGATATCGATTGCTAAATGTATATATACAAGAAAATCGACTTTATACCTAAATATAAGATTACGGAGTTCTTCTAAATGCACTGCAGTTATGCAGTTATGGCTTGATGTTAATTTCTGTTCGTTAAAGAAGTTTTATTAACTTAAATATGTTAAACTAATGATTTGAAGATTTTTGAAATCGATTGCTAAATGCATATATACAAGAAAATCTTCTTTATACCTAAACATAAGATTACGGAATTCTTCCAAATGTACTGTCGTTATGCCGCCATGGCTTTATATCACCTTCAATACGTTAAAGAAGGTTAATTAACTTAAGTATGTTAAACTAATGATTTGAAGCATTTAGATATCGATTGCTTAATGAGTATATACATGAAAATCGACTTTATACCTAAATATAAGATAACGGAATTCTTCTAAATGCACTGCCGTAATGCCGCCATGGCTTTATGTTAACTTCAGTGCGTTAAAAAAGCTTTATTAACTTAAATATGTTAAACTAATGATTTGAAGCATTTCGATATCGATTGCTGAATGTGTATATACAAGAAAATCGACTTTATACCTAAATATAAGATAACGGAATTCTTCTAAATGCACTGCTGTAATACCGTTATGGCTTTATGTTAACTTCAGTTAGTTAAAGAAGGTTTATTAACTTAAATATGTTAAACCAGTTATTTGAAGCATTTCGAAATTGATTGCTTAATGCATATATACAAGAAAATCGACTTTATACCTAAATATAAGATTACGGAATTCTTCCAAATGTACTTTCGTTATGCCGCCATGGCTTTATATCAACTTCAATATGTTAAAGAAGGTTAATTAACTTAAATATGTTAAATTAGTGATTTGAGGCATTTCGATATTGATTGCTAAATGTATATATACAACAAAATCGCCTTTATACCTAAATATAAGATTACGAAATTCTCCCAAATGCACTTTCGTTATGCCGCCATGGCTTTATATCAACTTCAATATGTTAAAGAAGGTTAATTAACTTAAATATGTTAAATTAATGATTTGAGGCATTATGATATTGATTGCTAAATGTATATATACAAAAAAATCGCCTTTATACCTAAATATAAGATTACGAAATTCTCCCAAATGCACTTTCGTTATGCCGCCATGGTTTTATATCAACTTCAATATGTTAAAGAAGGTTAATTAACTTAAATATGTTAAATTAATGATTTGAGGTATTTCGATATCGATTGCAAAATGTATATATACAAGAAAATCGCCTTTATACCTAAATATAAGATTACGAAATTCTCCCAAATGCACTGCCGTTATACCGTTATGGCTTTATGTAAACTTCAGTAAGATGAAGAAGGTTAATTAACTTAAATATGTTAAACTAATAATTTGAAGCATTTCGATATCGATTGCTAAATGTGTATATACAACAAAATCGACTTTAAACCTAAATATAAGCTCACGGAATTCTTCTAAATGCACTGCCGTTATGCCGTTATGGCTTTATTTTAATTTCAGTTCGTTAAAGAAGGTTTATTAACTTGGATATGTTACACCAGTTATTTGAGGCATTTCGAAATCGATTGCTTAATGCATATATACAAGAAAATCGACTTTATACCTAAATATAAGATTACGGAATTCTTACAAATGTACTGTCGTTATGAGGCCATGGCTTTATATCACCTTCAAAACGTTAAAGAAGGTTTATTAACTTAAATATGTTAAACTAATGATTTAAAGCATTTCGATATCGATTGCTAAATGCGTATATACAACAGAATCGACTTTATACCTAAATATAAGCTTACGGAATTCTTCTAAATGCACTGCCGTTATGCCGCCATGGCTTTATGTTAACTTCAGTGCGTTAAAGAAGCTTTATTAACTTAAATATGTTAAACTAATGATTTGAAGCATTTCGATATCGATTGCTTAATGAGTATATACAAGAAAATCAAATTTTATACCTAAATATAAGCATGCGGAATTCTTCTAAATGCACTGCCGTTATGCCGCCATGGCTTTATGTTAACTTCAGTGCGTTAAAGAAGTTTTATTAATTTAAATATGTTAAACTAATGATTTGAGGCATTTCGATATCGATTGCTAAATGTTTATTTACAAGAAAATCGACTTTATACCTAAATATAAGATTACGGAATTTTCTACATGCACTGCCGTTATGCCGTTGTGGCTTTATGTTAACTTCTGTTCGTTAAAGAAGGTTTATTAACTTAAATATGTTAAACCAGTTATTTGAAGCATTTCGAAATCGATTGCTAAATGGATATATACAAGAAAATCTTCTTTATACCTAAATATAAGATTACGGAATTCTTTCAAATGTACTGTCGTTATGCCGCCTTGGCTTTATATCACCTTCAATACGTTAAAGAAGGTTAATTAACTTAAATATGTTAAACTAATGATTTGAAGCATTTCGATATCGATTGCTAAATGTGTATCGACTTTATACCTAAATATAAAATTGCGGAATTCTTCCAAATGTACTGTCGTTATACCGTTAAGGCTTTATGTAGACTTCAATACGTTAATGAAAGTTAATTAATTTAAATATGTTAAACTAATGCTTTAAAGCATTTCGATATCGATCGCTAAATGCGTATATACACCAAAATCGACTTTGTAGCTAAATATAAGTTTACGGAATTCTTCTAAATGCACTGAATCGACTTTTTACCTAAATATAAGATTATGTAATTTTTCTAAATGCTTTGCCGTTATGCCGTTAAGGCGTTTGTAGACTTCAGTAAGATAAAGAGGGTTAATTAACTTAAATATGTTAAACTAATGATTTGGGGCATTATATATACAAGAAAATCGACTTTATACCTAAATATAAGATTACGGAGTTCTTTGTTCGTTAAATAAGGTTTATAAACTTAAATATGTTAAACTAGTTATTTGAAGATTTTCGAAATCGATTGCTAAATGTGTATATACAAGCAAATCTTCTTTATACCTAAATATAAGATTACGGAATTCTTCCAAATGTACTGTCGTTATGCCGCCATGGCTTTATATCACCTTCAGTACGTTAAAGAAGGTTTATTAACTTAAATATGTTAAACTAATGATTTGAAGCATTTCGATATCGATTGCTAAATGTGTATATACAACAAAAACGATTTTATACCTAAATATAAGCTTACGGAATTCTTCTTAATGCACTGTCGTTATGCCGCCATGGCTTTATGTTAACTTCAGTGCGTTAAAGAAGCTTTATTAACTTAAATATGTTAAACTAATGATTTGAAGCATTTCGATATCGATTGCTAAATGTGTATGTACAAGAAAATCGACTTTATACCTAAATATAAGATTACGGAATTCTTCTTAATGCACTGCATTATGCCGCCATGGCTTTTGTATTCAGTACGTTAAGAAGGTTATTTAACTTAAATATGTTAAACTAATGATTTGAAGCATTTCGATATCGATTGCTAAATGTGTATATACAAGAAATCGACTTTATACCTAAATATAAGCTTACGGAATTCTTCTAAATGCACTGTCGTTATGCCGCCATGGCTTTATGTTAACTTCAGTGCGTTAAAAAGCTTTATTAACTTAAATATGTTAAACTAATGATTTGAAGCATTTCGATATCGATTGCTAAATGTGTATATACAAGAAAATCTTCTTTATACCTAAATATAAGATTACGGAATTCTTCCAAATGTACTGTCGTTATGCCGCCATGGCTTTATGTTAACTTCAGTGCGTTAACGAAACTTTAGTAACATAAATATGTTAAACTAATGATTTGAAGCATTTCGATATCGATTGCTAAATGTGTATATGCAAGAAAATCGACTTTATACCTAAATATAAGATTGGAATTCTTCCAAATGTACTGTCGTTATGCCGCCATGGCTTTATATCAACTTCAATACGTTAATGAAGGTTAATTAATTTAAATATGTTAAACTAATGCCTTGCAGCATTTCGATATCGATTGCTAAATGTGTATATGCAAGAAAATCGAATTTATACCTAAATATAAGATTATGGAATTCTTCTACATACACTGCCGTTATGCCGCCATGGCTTTATGTTAACTTCAGTAAGGTAAAGAAGCTTTATTTACTTAAATATATTAAACTAATGATTTGAAGCATTTCGATATCGATTGCTAAATGTGTATATACAAGAAAATCGACTTTATACCTAAATATAAGATTACAGAATTATTCTAAATGCACTGCCGTTATGCCGTTAATGCGTTTATGTTAACTTCATGTTCAAGATTAAAGAAGGGTTTAAAAATTTTATCTTAAATATTGTTAAACTAATGATGGTTAAAGCATTTGATATCGATTGCTAAATGTGTATATACAAGAAAATCGAATTTATACCTAAATATAAGATTATGGAATTCTTCTACATGCATTGCCGTTATGCCGCTTGGCTTTATGTTAACTTCAGTAAGATAAAGAAGCTTTATTTACTTAAATATTTTAAACTAATGATTTGAGCCATTTCGATATCGATTGCTAAATGTGTATATACAACAAAATCGATTTTATACCTAAATATGAGATAACGGAATTCTTCCAAATGCACTGCCGTTATGCCGATAAGGCTTGTGTAGACTTAAGTAAGATAAAGATGGTTAATTAACTAAAATATGTTAAACTTTTGAGTTAAAGCATCTCGATATCGATTGCTAAGTGTGTACATACAGAAATACGACTTTATACCTAAATATAAGATTACGGAGTTCTTCCAATTGCACTGCCGTCATACCGTTATGGCTTTATGTAAACTTCATTAAGATAAAGAAGGCTAATTAACTTAAATATGTTAAACTAATGATTTGAAGCATTTCGATATCGAATGCTAAATGTGTAAATACAAGAAAATCGAATTTGTACCTAAATATCAGATTACGGAATTCTTCTACATGCACTGCCGTTATGCCGCCATGGCTTTATGTTAACTTCAGTGAGTTAAAGAAGGTTTATTAACTTAAATATGTTAACCAAATGATTGGAAGCATTTCGATATCGATTGCTGAATGTGTATATACAAGAAAATCGACTTTATACCTAAATATAATATTACGTAATCCTTCTAAATGTACTGCCGTTATGCCGTTAAGGATTTTGTAGACTTCAGTAAGATAGAGAGAGTTAATTAATTTAAGTATGTTAAACTAATGATTTGAAGCATTTCGATATCGATTGCTAAATGTGTATTTACAACAAAATCGATTTTATACCTAAATATGAGATTACGGAATTCTTCCAAACGCACTGCCGTTATGCCGTTAAGGCGTTTGTAGACTTCAGTAAGATAAAGAGGGTTAGGTTAGATTAGGTTAGGTAAGATGGCTGATCAAAGATCCCACGTAGACTAACAATTAGTCGTTTGTGATGCCATTGAAAAGGAACTCCCGTGTTCGGACTTACAGATTGGCGAAGCGCTTTGTAGCCAATACATAGTTACACAGACGCCTAACTTCAACACCCGCCAGTTCGGTGGCATGTCCAAAGGTATGCGCCCCCAGGTGTCTGAGTCTTGACCTCCCAAAAGCGGGACAGTCAAGCAGGAAGTGCTGGCTTGTTTCTACCGCATCTTCCTCCAAACAGCTTCTGCAGTCGGCATCCGGTAAGATACCCTTTCTTACCGCATGTAAGCCAATAGGACAGTGGCCCGTTAAAAGACCCACTAACAGTGAGAGATTATTAGATCTTCTGCGGTCTATGTTGGGCTTTCGCAACCGCACAAGTGCCGATGTTGGCCCAGCGTTGGGCGAACATCCGCGTGGCCCAGCAGTCTAGTAGTAGACCACAAGAAGAAACAGGAGCACCGACCCGTTCCCATTCTACCGATAATGATTCTAGGGTACCCTTCCTTGCTAGCTCATCAGCTTTGCAATTGCCTGCAATTCCGCTATGGCCCGGCACCCACACCAGCCTAATTACAAAAGCTCTAGCTGCTAGAGATAGTGACGTTAGACATTCTTCGACCAGCCCTGAACGCACTGTAAATGAGTTCAAGGCTAATATAGCCGCTCTACTATCCGAGTGGATAGTCACTTCTCTGAAAGTGGCTGCACTCTGTAGCAGCAAATCAGCTGCAACCTTGATGGCTGCGACCTCAGCCTGGAAAACACTACAGTAGTCGGGAAGTCTGAAACAGGAGTCGATGGAGAGCTCCCGACAGTAGACCCTTCCACCAACCTTTCCCCCAAGCTTTGACCCATCCGTGAAGAAGCTTGCTGCCCCCCTCCTCCAACGGCTTCTTCCCACCCACATCTCCCTCGTCGGTATATGGGCAGAGAAGGAGCCGCCAGAGTTCGGTGTGGCGACTCCATGATCCAGATGATCCGGTATGCAGTCAAAATTTGTGAGGATATCCGAATGACCAGATGCGCGTTCCTTTAAGAAACCAGATTATCTGAGTCTAATAGCCACCTTCGCGGCTATGCACCTACCGGCAATGTCCACCGGCGTTATATTCAAAATTGCATTAAGTGCCATGGTCGGAGTAGATCTTAATGCACCACATATGCTAATTAGCGCAGCCCGTTGAACGCTCTCGAGTTTTTTGGCCAGTGTGGTCTTCCCTAAAGCCCTCCACCTCATGAAGACACCATAGAATAAGATGGGCTTTACTATGGTGTCATAAAGCCAGAGGACCACTTTCGGTGAAAGACCCCACCTTTTGCCAATAGCTCCTTTGCAGCAGTATAAGGCAACAGATGCCTTTTTTGCTCTCTCCTCGATATTCGGCTTCCATGAAAGCTTCTTATCCAGGATGAGCCCTAAATACTTCACTGTATCCGCCGGTTGCAGGCGAATACCTCCCATCCGCGGCAACGCTGCCACCGGGATTTTATATTTCCGGCTGAATAAAACCATTTCTGTTTTGTTTGGATTTATGGCGAGTCCACTTCCCACTTTGTTACTACGCTGAGATATCCCTGCGTCAACTCGTACACGGTGTTAAGGAACTTTCCTTTGACCATAAGTGCTACATCATCTGCGTAGGCAATCACCCGACAGCCGCGATCCTCTAGTTTTTTGAGCAATTCGTCAACGACTAGGATCCATAGAAGAGGAGAGAGAACCCCACCTTGTGGTGTTCCCCTACTCACACTACGCCTCGCACGCGCGCTGCCCCATTCCGTTTCGATTACTCTGTCGCATAGAAGGTTGAGAATGAGGCACTTGAAGTTCGATTCAACCCCAAGACCGTCAAGGGCAGTTAATACTGCTTCAGGCAGGACATTGTTGAAAGCTCCCTCGATATCAAGGAAGGTCCCAACAGCGAAGTCCTTGGCTTCAATGGCCTCCTCAAGCCATGACACGATAGTATGCAAAGCAGTGTCCACTGACCTGCCTTTGCGATAAGCATGTTGTGCTCTTGACAAATAGTCTCTCGGAATGCTCTTCCTTATATACCAGTCCATCAGCCGCTCCAGAGTCTTTAACAAGAAGGAGGAAAGGCTGATTGGCCTGAAATCTTTTGCCGTGACATGGGAGACCCTGCCAGCCTTCGGGATAAACGTGACCTTGACTCGTCTCCAGGCCCCCGGAATGTAACCTAATCTGATGCAGTTCGCATAGATAGGTGCCAACCAGTCGCATGACACCTTAACAGCCTGTTGCAGCTGCGCTGGTATGATGCCGTCTGGTCCCGGGGACTTGAACGGTTTGAACGAGTTAATCGCCCACGTCAAGTGACGCTCATCCAAAATGCCGACAAAGGCCGCACAATCGTCATGCGGCATCCCGAGAGGACCCCTCACAGAGGATATGTTGCACGGGAAGTGAGCGTCGAGAAGCGTCTGAAGTGTTTCTTCACTACTGAGAGCCCACTTCCCATTAGCGTCCTTTAGATACCCCAGGGACACTGGGGTTTTTGCGAGAATACGCCTGAATCTCGAGGACTCGTGACAGCCTTCCACTTTTTCACAGAAGCACTTCCACGAGGTCCTCTTGGCCTTTCTTAACTCGGACTTATAAATTGAAAGTCCTACTTTATACAAGGCCCAATCATCAGATAACGCACTTCTGCGGGCCTTATTGAATAGCCGTCTACAAGACGCCCTGATCTCTGAGAGCTCCGTAGTCCACCATAGAGGTTTCTCTTTGCCCTTCGGTGATCTCAGTGGACAAGACCTCTCCAGCGCAGCATTACACGCCGAGCTGAAGACTTCCACCCACTCCTCCACCACATCGGTAGTGGCCAACGAGTCCACCCTCGGTGCGTGTGGGAGAGTTTGCCTAAGCCTCCTGCGGTAACCTACCCAGTCCGTGTTCCTAGGGTTCCTGAAAGATTTCCTAGGCGGACCTTCACCAACTAGACTAAACTCTATGTACCTGTGATCCGAAAAGGAGTGATCAGCGAGGACCCTCCAGTTCGAGATCAGCGGGGCAATCGCTTGTGAGGCAAGGGAGAGGTCGAGGACCTCCTCCCTGCCTGCGGTCACAAAAGTAGGAGAGTTTCCTCTATTACAAATGCAAAGATCTTCGCTAATAATGAAATCAAAAAGCGACTCACCTCTACTGTTAGTATCCGAGCTTCCCCAGATCTGGTGCCGCTAGTTAGCGTCGGAACCGATTACGACGCCAGTGCCAGACTTAGACGCTTCGGCTAAGGTCCTCCTCAGCAGTAAGGGAGGTGGCTCCACCACATCATCGTGTGGCATGTATGCGGAGATGAGCCAGAGATCCCCGGTGTCGCATTCCAATTTCGCTGTCACTATGTCAGCGCTGCTGAAATTAGGTAAAAGAAATACCGTTAGTTCATTCCTTACCAGCATACAGGCTCTGTTCCTACCTGCATCCTTGGCTGTCAGGAGCCTATGGCTCTTTGTCCTCAATCCAGAGATCCCGTTGCCAGTCAGCTACGGTTCCTGGATCAGGACGACATCAGCTCCGTCTTGTTCCAGACGGAGCAATAGGTTGGCGGAGGCCGCCTTCGCATGCTGGAGGTTAATCTGGAGGAATTTCATCCTTCAGATTTTCCCCCAGGAGCGCTATTTCAGCGCCCAAGTCGTGATCGACCCGAACCTCCTCAAACAGTTGTTCGAGGCTGAAGACGGAGTCGCCAATTGACGAACCGCCCCCAACACTCGCCACGTCTGAGAGATTCGGATCTGCTTCCACGGTCATATGACCGTCGACGCCCTCTGGCGCATCGATTTCCACAGTCGTTTGACTGTCAGCACCCCTTGGTACATCCACCGCAGTCACCGTAGCCTGGGGACCATCAGCCCTGGCATCTGATGGAAGTACTTTCAGCACTACCATCTCAAAACCATAGCTAATGGCTCCCCTTGTTTTGCTGAGAGGACCGATGGATTCCGTGTTTAGCATTATCAGCGCTTGCCGATACGGTTCATCAGTCCTCTCCAGCCTTAAGACTTTCCAGTCCTGCGTCGGAAGTGAGGGATTGCAATATCTGAGGATTTCCTCAATCTCACTCGGCGTGGAAGGTTCGGCCGGCAGCCAAACGCGAGCCCTAGGACGGAGAGGAAGATCCTCTTTGGCCACGGCCTCCAGTCTGGTCCCCTTCCAGACCTCCCCCACCTGAGAGACTGCCTTCTTGTACAAGATGGCCGATTTCTCGTCAGCGCAACTCGTGAGCTTGTGCAGCCCCTGGTGCCAACCGGCATTCACACATTTCGGGGGTGGCCCCGGGTTTTCCTTGACCACCCTCAGGAAGACCGACGAGATAGTCGCCGCTACCCTCTTCCATTCCTCATGGGAGAGGGCACCGTTCTCCCTACTACAGTCGAGCACCCCCAGTACTATGGCCCCAGCGCCTTTGGCGATTTCGCTAAAGGTTTCCGCCTTTCCCGTTCGCGGTTTCTTAACAAGGGAGGTTTCTCCCTCGTGCGGCCTCTGCCGCTTGACCGCCGGTTCTGTCCTGCTGGTTTCCGGTCCTGCCCTATCGTCCTATCTCAGCACCTTCCTGGCCCACTCAAGTGTACTAGCGTGTTGCTCAGAAACCTGACCAACATGCTTGTCACCGTAGCGTTCCACGATTTTGGCCGCCAATCGACGGTCTGATTTTAGCTTTCTAGCTAAAGCTGCTTTGCTTTTACCCCCTGCGGATCCCTTCATAACTCTAGCTGAGGTTCCCCTGCTAGTGCTGGCGATTCCGCCGCGTATGAAGGATCCACCCTTCCCTACGTCTGTTGCCGGCGGGTTAGCGCCGGTTACCCCCAGTCTGCTACCTGAGGAGACACCTACTGGAGTCTTAGCCGTATTGCTGCCATATCTCGGTGACGGTTTCGTCGCCATAGGAGCAGCGTCCCACCTGGGTTGGATCAAGGTGCCGATTTCGACAGCCCTTCACCTCCCTTCGTCGTTCTTCTATACCTATATACAAGAAAATCGACTTTATACCTAAATATAAGATTACGGAATTCTTCCAAATGTACTGTCGTTATGCCACCATGGCTTTATATCAACTTCAATACGTTAAAAGAAGTTTATTAACTTAAATATGTTAAACTAATGATTTGAAGCATTTCGAAATCGATTGCTAAATGCATATATACAAGAAAATCTTCTTTATACCTAAATAAAGGATTACGGAATTCTTCCAAATGTACTGTCGTTATGCTGCCATGGCTTTATATCACCTTCAATACGTTAAAGAAGGTTAATTAACTTAAATATTTTAAACTAATGATTTGAAGTTTTCGATATCGAATGTTAAATGTGAATATACAAAAAATCGACTTTATACCTAAATATAAGATTACGGAATTCTTCTAAATGCCCTGCCGTTATGCCGCCATGGCTTTATGCCAACTTCAGTTCGTTAGAGAAGGTTTGTTAACTCAACTATGTTAAAGTAATGATTTGAAGCATTTCGATATCGATTGCTAAATGTGTATATACAAGAAAATCGACCTCATACCTAAATATAAGATAACGGAGTTCTTCTTAATGCACTGCCGTTATGCCGTTATGCCGTTATGGCTTTATGTTAACTGCAGTTCGTTAAAGAAGGTTTATTAACTCAAATATGTTAAACCAGTTATTTTAAGCATTTCGAAATCGATTGCTTAATGGATATATACTAGAAAATCGACTTTATACCTAAATATAAAATTACGGAATTCTTCTAAATGTACTGTTGTTATGCCGCCATGGCTTTATATCAACTTCAATACGTTAAAGTAGGTTAATTAACTCAAACATGTTAAACTAATGATTTGAAGCATTTCGTTATCGATTGCTAAATGTGTATATACAACAAAATCGACTTTTTACCTAAATATAAGATTACGGAATTCATTCAAATGCACTGCCGTTATACCGTTATGGCTTTATATAAACTTCAGTAAGATAAAGAGGGTTTATTAACCTAAATATGTTAAACTAATGATTTGAAGCATTTCGATATCGCTTGCTAAAGGTGTATATACAAGAAAATTTACTTTATACCCAAATTTAAGATTACGGAATTCTTCTAAATGCACTGCCGTTATGCCGCGATGTCTTTATGCCAACTTCAGTTAGTTAAAGAAGGTTTATTAACTTAATTATGTTAAACTAATAGTTTGAAGCATTTTGATATCGATTGCTAAATGTGTATATAAAAGAAAATCGACTTTATACCTTAATATAAGATAACGGAATTCTTCTAAATGCTTTGCCGTTATGCCGTTATGGCTTGATGTTAACTTCAGTTCGTTAGAGAAGGTTTTTTAACTTAAATATGTTAAACCAGTTATTTGAAGCATTTCGATATCGATTGCTAAATGTGTATATACAAGAAATTCGACTTTATACCCAAATTTAAGATTACGGAATTCTTCTAAATGTACTGTTGTTATGCCGCCATGGCTTTATATCAACTTCAATACGTTAAAGTAGGTTAATTAACTCAAACATGTTAAACTAATGATTTGAAGCATTTCGTTATCGATTGCTAAATATGAATATACAACAAAATCGACTTTTTACCTAAATATAAGATTACGGAATTCATTCAAATGCACTGCCGTTATACCGTTATGGCTTTATATAAACTTCAGTAAGATAAAGAGGGTTTATTAACTTAAAAATGTTAAACTAATGATTTGAAGCATTTCGATATCGATTGCTAAATGTGTGTATACAACAAAATCGATTTTATACCTAAATATGAGATTACGGAATTCTTCCAAATGCACTGCCGTTATGCCGTTAAGGCTTTTGTAGGCTTCAGTGGGATAAGGAGGGTTAATTAACTTAAATATGTTAAATTAATGATTTGAAGCATTTCGACAACAAAATCGACTTTATACCTAAATATAAGATTACGGAATTCTTCTACATGCACTGCCGTTATGCCGCCATGGCTTTATGTTAACTTCAGTGCGTTAAAGAATCTTTACTTACTTAAATATATTAAACTAATGATTTGAAGCATTTCGATATGGATTGCTAAATGCGTATATACAATAAAATTGATATTTACCTAAATACGAGATTACGGAATTCTTCCGAATGCACTGCCGTTATTCCGTTAAGGCTTTTGTGGACTTAAGTAAGATAAAGGTGGTTAATTAACTTAAATATGTTAAACTATTGAGTTGAAGCATCTCGATATCGATTGCTAAATGTATATATACAAAAAATCGACTTTATACCTAAATATAAGATTACGAAATTCTTCCACATGTACTGCCGTTATGCCGTTAAGGCTTTTGTAGACTTCAGTAAGATAAAGAGGGTTAATTGACTCAAATATGTTAAACAAATGATTTGAAGCATTTCGATATCGATTGCTAAATGTGTATATACAAGAAATTCGACTTTATACCCAAATTTAAGATTACGGAATTCTTCTAAGTGCACTGCCGTTATTCCGTTAAGGCTTTTGTAGACTTCAGTAAGACAAGGAGGGTTAATTACCTTAGATATGTTAAGCTTATGATTTGAAGCATTTCGATGTCGATTGCTAAATGAGTATATACAAGAAAATCGTCTTTATACCGAATATATAAGATTACGTAATTCTTCTAAATGCACTGCTGTTATTCCGTTAAGACTTTTGTAGACTTCAGTAAGACAAGGAGGGTTAATTACCTTAGATATGTTAAGCTTATGATTTGAAGCATTTCGATGTCGATTGCTAAATGAGTATATACAAGAAAATCGTCTTTATACCGAAATATAAGATTACGTAATTCTTCTAAATGCACTGCTGTTATGCCGTTAAGGCTTTTGTAGACTTCAGTAAGACAAGGAGGGTTAATTACCTTAGATATGTTAAACTTATGATTTGAAGCATTTCGATATCGATTTCTAAATGTGTATATACAAGAAAATCGAATTTATACCTAAATATAAGATTACGTAATTCTTCTAAATGCACTGCTGTTATGCCTTTAAGGCTTTTGTAGACTTCAGTAAGACAAGGAGGGTTAATAACCTTAGATATGTTAAACTTATGATTTGAAGCATTTCGATATAGATTGCTAAATGTGTATATACAAGAAAATCGATTTTATACCTAAATATAAGATTACGTAATTCTTCTAAATGCACTGCTCTTATGCCGTTAAGGCTTTTGTAGACTTCAGTAAGACAAGGAGGGTTAATTACCTTAGATATGTTAAGCTTATGATTTGAAGCATTTCGATGTCGATTGCTAAATGAGTATATACAAGAAAATCGTCTTTATACCGAAATATAAGATTACGGAATTCTTCTAAATGCACTGCTGTTATGCCGTTAAGGCTTTTGTAGACTTCAGTAAGACAAGGAGGGTTAATTACCTTAGATATGTTAAACTTATGATTTGAAGCATTTCGATATCGATTTCTAAATGCGCATATACAACAAAATCGACTTTATACCTAAATATAAGATTACGGAATTCTTCTAAATGCACTGCTGTTATGCCGCCATGGCTTTATGTTAACTTCTGTTCGTTAAAGAAGATTTATTAACTTAAATATGTTAAACCAGTTATTTGAAGCATTTCGATATCGATTGTTAAATGTGAATATACAAGAAAATCGACTTTATACCTGAATATAAGACAACGGATTTCTTCTTAATGCACTGCCGTTATGCCGTTATGGCTTTATGTTAACTTCTGTTCGTTAAAGAAGGTTTATTAACTTAAATATGTTAACCAGTTATTTGAAGCATTTCGATATCGATTGCTAAATGTGTATATATATGATTTAAAGCATTTCGATATCGATTGCTAAATGTGTATATACAAGACAATCGACTTTATACCTTAATATAAGATTACGGAATTCTTCCAAATGTACTGTCGTTATGCTGCCATGGCTGTATATCACCTTCAGTACGTTAAAGAAGGTTTATTAACTTAAATATGTTAAACTAATGATTTGAAGTCGTTCGATATCAATCGCTTAATGCGCATATACAACAAAATCGACTTTATACCTATATAAGATACGGATTCTCAATGCACTGCCGTTATCGGCTTTATGTAACTTCTGTCGTAAGAAGGTTTATTAACTTAATATGTTAAACATATTAAGCATTTCGATATCGATTGTTAAATGTGATAAAGCAATCGACTTATACCTAATATAAGATACGGAATTCTTCTAATGACTGCGTTATGCGTATGGCTTATTACTTCGTTCGTTAAAGAAGGTTTATTAACTTAAATTGTTAAACTTATTTGAAGTTTCGATATCGATGCTTAATGATATACAAAAAATCGACTTATACCTAAAATAAGATTACGGAATTCTTCTAAATGCACTGCGTTTGCCGCATGGCTTATATCAACTTCGTTAAAGTTTATTACTTAAATATGTTAAACTTGATTTGAAGCATTTCGATATCGATGTAATGGATATACAAAAAATCGATTTATACCTAATATAAGTACGATTCTTCTAATGCACTGCCGTTATGCCGTGGCTTTATGTACTTCTGAAAGAGGTTATTAACTAAATATGTTAAACAATGTGAAGATTTCGATATCGATTGCTAAATGTGCAATACAAGACAATCGACTTTATACCTAATATAAGATTACGGAATTCTTCTACTGTCGTTATGCGCATGGCTTATTGCACCTTCAGTCTTAAAGAAGGTTTATTAACTTAAATATGTTAAACTAATGATTTGAAGCATTTCGATATCGATGCTAAATGGTATATACAAGAAAATCGACTTTATACCTAAATATAAGATTACGGAATTCTTCTAACATGCACTGCCGTTATGCCGCCATGGCTTTATGTCACCTTCAATCGTTAGAGAAGGTTTAATTAACTTAAATATGTTAAACTAAGTGATTTGAAGCATTTCGATATCGATTGCTAAATGCGTATATACAACAAAATCGACTTTATACCTAAATATAAGTTTACGGAATTCTTCTAAATGCACTGCTGTTATGCCGCCATGGCTTTATGTTAACTTCTGTTCGTTAAAGAAGGTTTATTAACTTAAATATGTTAAACCAGTTATGTGAAGCATTTCGATATCGATTGCTAATAAATATTTTTGCATTTATATCGATGAAAATGGGCCAATCGACTTTATACCTTAATATAAGATTACGGAATTCTTCCAAATGTACTGTCGTTATGCCGCCATGGCTTTATGCAACTTCAGTACGTTAAAAAGGTTTATTCACTTAAATATGTTAAACTAATGATTTGAAGCATTTCGATATCGAATCTGCTAAATGGTATATACAAGAAAATCAAACTTTATACCAAAACTATAAGATTAGGGTAATTCTTCTAAATGCACTGCCGTTATGCCGTTATGGCTTTATGTTAGCTTCAGTACGTTAAAGAAGGTTAATTAACTTAAATATGTTAAACTAATGATTTGAAGCATTTCGATATCGATTGCTAAATGTGTATATACAAGACAATCGACTTTATACCTTAATATAAGATTACGAATTCTTCCTTAATGTACTGCGTTATGCTGCCATGGCTTTATATCACCTTCTGTACGTTAAAGAAGGTTTATTAACTTAAATATGTTAAACCTAATGATTTGAAGCTCGTTCGATATCAATTGCTATAATTTGCTCATATACAAGCAAAATCGACTTTATACCTAAATATAAGATTACGGAATTCTTCTAAATGTACTGCTGTTATGCCGCCATGGCTTTATGTTAACTTCTGTTCGTTAAAGAAGGTTTATTAACTTAAATATGTTAAACCAGTTATTTGAAGCATTTCGATATCGATTGCTAAATGGATATACAAGAAAATCGACTTTATACCTAAATATAAGATTACGGAATTCTTCTAAATGCACTGCCGTTATGCCGTTATGGCTTTATGTTAACTTCAGTTCTTAAGATAAAAAGGGTTATTAACTTAAATATGTTAAACTAATGATTTGAAGCATTTCGATATCGATTGCTAAATGTGTATATACAAGAAAATCGACTTTATACCTAAATATAAGATTACGGAATTCTTCTAAATGCACTGCCGTTATGCCGTTATGGCTTTATGTATACTTCAGTACGTTAAGAAGGTTAATTAACTTAAATATGTTAAACTAATGATTTGAAGCATTTCGATATCGATTGCTAAATGCGTATATACAAAAAATCGACTTTATACCTAAATATAAGATTACGGAATTCTTCTAAATGCACTGCGTTATGCCGCCATGGCTTTATGTCAACTTCAGTTCGTTAAAGAAGGTTTATTAACTTAAATATGTTAAACTAATGATTTGAAGCATTTCGATATCGATTGCTAAATGGTATATACAAGCAAAATCGACTTTATACCTAAATATAAGTTACGGAATTCTTCTAAATGCACTGCGTTATGCCGCAGGCTTTTGTTAACTTCGTTGTTAAAGAAGTTTATTAACTTAAATATGTTAAACATATTTGAAGCATTTCGATATCGATTGTAAATGTGATATACAAGAATCGACTTTATACCTAATATAAGATACGGAATTCTTCAAATGTACTGTCGTTATGCCGCCATGGCTTTATATCACCTTCAGTAAGATAAAGAGGGTTAATTATCTCAAATATTTTAAACTAATGATATGAAGCATTTCGATATCGATTGCTAAATGTGTATATACAAGAAAATCGACTTTATACCTAAATATAAGATTACGGAATTCTTCTACATGCACTGCCGTTATGCCGCCATGGCTTTATATCACCTTCAATACGTTAAAGAAGGTTAATTAACTTAAATATGTTAAACTAATGATTTGAAGCATTTCGATATCGATTGCTAAATGTGTATATACGAGACAATCGACTCTATACCTTAATATAAGATTACGGAATTCTTCCAAATGTACTGTCGTTATGCCGCCATGGCTGTATATCACCTTCAATACGTTAAAGAAGGTTTATTAACTTAAATATGTTAAACTAATGATTTGAAGCATTTCGATATCGATTGCTAAATGAGTATATACAAGAAAATCGACTTTATACCTAAATATAATATTAATTAATTCTTCTAAATGCACTGCCGTTATGCCGTTAATGCGTTTGTAGACTTCAGTAAGATAAAGAGGGTTAATTATCTCAAATGTTTTAAACGAATGATTTGAAGCATTTCGATATCGATTGCTAAATGTGTATATACAAGAAAATCGACTTTATACCTAAATATAAGATAACGGAGTTCTTCTAAATGCACTGCCGTTATGCCGTTATGCCGTTATGGCTTTATGTTAACTTCGGATCGTTAAAGAAGGTTTATTAACTTAAATATGTTAAACCAGTTTTTTGAAGCATTTCGAAATCGATTTCTTAATGCATATATACAAGAAAATCGACTTTATACCTAAATATAAGATTACGGAATTCTTCAAAATGTACTGTCATTATGCCGCCATGGCTTTATATCAACTTCAATACGTTTAAGAAGGTTA
Source organism: Bactrocera correcta (assembly GCA_027475135.1). Classification (NCBI taxonomy): domain Eukaryota; kingdom Metazoa; phylum Arthropoda; class Insecta; order Diptera; family Tephritidae; genus Bactrocera; species Bactrocera correcta. The sequence goes on along the minus strand of CM050327.1, from coordinate 13,497,916 downwards.
ATTAACTTAAACATGTTAAACAAATTCTTCCAAATGCACTGCCGTTATACCGTTATGGCTTTATGTAAACTTCAGTAATATAAAGAAGGTTAATTAACTTAAATATGTTAAACTAATGATTTGAAGCATTTCGATATCGATTGCTAAATGAGTATATACAAGAAAATCGACTTTACACCTAAATATAAGATTACGGAATTCTTCTTAATGCACTGCCGTTATACCGCCATGGCTTTATGTTAACTTCAGTGCGTTCAAGAAGCTTAATTAACTTAAATATGTTAAACTAATGATTTGAAGCGTTTCGATATCGATTTATAAATGCGTATATACAAGAAAATCGACTTTATACCTAAATATAAGATTACGGAATTCTTCTATATGCACTGCTCTTATGCCGCCATGGCTTTATATCTCCTTCAATAAGTTAAAGAAGGTTACTTAAATATGTTAAAATAATGATTTGAAGAATTTTGATATCCATTGCTAAATATGTATAAACAAGAAAATCGACTTTACACCTAAATATAAGATTACGGAATTTTATGTTAACTTCAGTGTGTTCAAGAAGCTTAATTAACTTAAATATGTTAAACTAATGATTTGAAGCATTTCGATATCGATTGCTATATGCACATATACAAGAAAATCGACTTTATACCTAAATATGAGACTACGGAATTCTTCCAAATGCACTGCCGTTATGCCGTTAAGGCTTTCGTAGACTTAAGTAAGATGGAGAGGGTTAATTAACTAAATATGTTAAACAAATGATTTGAAGCATTTCGATATCGATTGCTTACTGTCTATATACAACAAAATCGATTTTATACCTAAACATGAGACTACGGAATTCTTCCAAATGCACTGCCGTTATGCCGTTAAGGCTTTCGTAGACTTAAGTAAGATAGAGAGGGTTAATTAACTTAAATATGTTAAACTAACGATATGAAGCATTTCGATATCGATTGCCAAATGTGTATATACAACAAAATTGATTTTATACCTAAATACGAGATTAAGGAATTCTTCCGAGTGCACTGCCGTTATTCCGTTAAGGCTTTTGTAGACTTAAGTAAGATAGAGAGGGTTAATTAACTAAATATGTTAAACAAATGATTTGAAGCATTTCGATATCGATTGCTAACTGTGTATTTACAACAAAATCGATTTTATACCTAAATATGAGATTATGGAATTCTTCCAAATGCACTGCCGTTATGCCGTTAAGGCTTTTCTAGACTTACGTAAGATAAGGACGGTTAATTGACTGAAATATATTAAACTAATGAGTTGAAGCATCTCGATATCAATTGATTAGTGTGGATATACAAGAAAATCGACTTTATACCTAAATATTAGACAACGGAGTTCTTCTAAAGAAGCTTTATAAACTTAAATATGTTGAACTAATGATTTGAAGCATTTCGATATCGATTGCTAAATGAGTATGTACAAGAAAATCGACTTTATACCTAAATATAATATTAATTAATTCTTCCAAATGCACTGCCGTTATGCCGTTAAGGCTTTTGTAGACTTCATTTAGATAAAGAGGGTTATTTAACTTAAATATGTTAAACTAATGATTTGAAGCAATTCGATATCGATTGCTAAATGTGTATACAAGAAAATCGACTTTATACCTAAATATAAGATAACGGAGTTCTTCTAAATGCACTGCCGTTATGGTTTTATGTTAACTTCAGTTCGTTAAAGAAGGTTTATTTACTTGAATATGTTAAACCAGTTATTTCGATATCGATTGCTTAATGCATATATACAAGAAAATCGACTTTATACCTAAATATGAGATTACGGAATTCTTCCAAATGTACTGTTGTTATGCCGCCGTGGCTTTAAATCAACTTCAATACCTTAAAGAAGGATAATTAACTTAAATATGTTAAACTAATGATTTAAAGTATTTCGATATCGATTGCTTAATGAGTATATACAAGAAAATCGACTTTATACCTAAATATAAGATTACGTAATTCTTCTAAATGCACTGCCGTTATGCTGTTAAGGCTTTTGTAGACTTCAATAAGATAAAGAGGATCAATTAACTTAAATTTGTTAAACTAATGATTTGAAGTATTTCGATATCTATTGCTAAATGAGTATATACAAGAAAATCGATTTTATACCTTAATAAAAGATTACGTAATTCTTCGAAATGCACTGCCGTTATGCCGTTAAGGCTTTTGTAGACTTCAATAAGATAAAGAGGGTTATTTAACTTAAATATGTTAAACCAGTTATCTGAAGCATTTCGATATCGATTGCTAAATGTGTATATACAAGAAAATCGAATTTATACCTAAATATAAGATTACGGAATTCTTCTTCAAGCACTGTCGATATGCCGCCATGGCTTTATGTAAACTTCAGTGCGTTAAAGAAGCTTTATTAATTTAAATATGTTAAACTAATGATTGGAAGCATTTCGATATCGATTGCTAAACGATTATATACAAGAAAATCGACATTATACCTAAATACAAGATTACGGAATTCTTCCAAATGTACTGTCGTTATGCCGCCATGGCTTTATATTAACTTCAATACGTTGAAGAAGGTTAATTATTTTAAATAAGTTAAACTAATTGTTTGAAGCATTTCGATATCGATTGCTAAATGTGTATATACAACAAAATCGAATTTATACCTAAATATGAGATTACGGAATTCTTCCAAATGCACTGCCGTTATGCCGTTATGGCTTTTGTAGACTTAACTACAATCATCATTAGGTTAGTTAACTAAATATGTTTAACTAATGATTTGAAGCATTTCAATATCGATTGCTAAATGCATATATACAAGAAAATCGACTTAATACCTAAATATGAGATTACGGAATTCTTCCAAATGTACTGTCGCTATGCCGCCATGGCTTTATATCACCTTCAATACGTTAAAAAAGGTTAATTAACTTAAATATTTTAAACTCATGATTTGAAGCCTTTCGATATCGAATGCTAAATGTGTATATACAAAAAATCGACTTTATACCTAAATACAAGATTACGGAATTCTTCTAAATGCACTGCCGTTATGCCGCCATGGCTTTATGCCAACTTCAGTTCGTTAGAGAAGGTTTATTAACTCAAATATGTTAAACTTATGATTTGAAGCATTTCGATATCGATTTCTTAATGCATATATACAAGAAAATAGACTTTATACCTAAATATAAGATTACGGAATTCTTCCAAATGTACTGTCGTTATGCCGCCATGGCTTTATGTCAACTTAAATACGTTAAAGAAGGTAAATTAACTTAAATATGTTAAACTAATGGTTTGAAGCATTTCGATATCGATTTCTTAATGCATATATACAACAAAATCGACTTTATACCTAAATATAAGATTACAGAATTCTACCAAATGTACTGTCGTTATGCCGCCATTTCTTTATAATACCTTCAATTCGTTAAAGAAGGTTTATTAACTTGAATATGTTAAACTAATGATTTGAAGCATTTCGATATCGATTGCTAAATGTGTTTATACAATAAAATCGAATTTATACCTAAACATAAGATTACGGAGTTCTTCTACAAGCACTGCCGCTATGCCGCCATGGCTTTAGGTTAACTTCAGTGCGTTAAAGAAGCTTTATTAACTGAAGTATGTTAAACTAATGATTTGAAGCATTTCAAAATCGATTGCTAAATGAGTATATACAAGAAAATCGACTTTATACCTAAACATAAGATTACGGAATTCTTCCAAATGCACTGCCGTTGTGCCGTTAAGGCTTTTGTAGACTTCAGTAAGGTAAAAAAAGTTTATTAACTTAAATATGTTAAACTAATTATTTGAAGCATTTCGATATCGATTAATAAATGTGTATATACAATAAAATCGAATTTATACCTAAATATAAGATTACGTAATTCTTCTAAATGCAAAGCTGTTATGCCGTTAAGGCTTTTGTAGACTTCATTAAGACAAGGAGGGTAAATTACCTTAAATATGCTAAACTAATGATTTAAAGCATTTCGATATCGATTGCTAAATATTTATATACAAGAGAAACGATTTTATACCTAATTTATGATAATGGAATTCTTCTAAATGCACTGCCGTTATGCCGCCATGGCTTTATGTTAACTTTAGTGCGTTAAAGTAGCTTTATTAACTTAAATATGTTAAACTAGTAATATGAAGCATTTCCTTATCGGTTGCTTAATGAGTATATACAAGAAAATCGGCTTTATACCTAAGTATAAGATTACGGAATTCTTCCAAATGCACTGCCGTTATTCCGTAAAGGCTTTTGTAGACTTCAGTAAGATAAAAAAAGTTTATTAACTTAAGAATGTTAAATTAATGATTTGAAGCGTTTCGATTTCGATTTTTAAATGAGTATATACAAGAAAATCGACTTTATACCTAAATATAAGATTACGGAATTCTCCTAAATGCACTGCCGTTATACCGTTAAGGCTTTGTGTAGACTTCAGTAAGCTAAATAAAGTTTACTAACTTAAATATGTTAAGCTAATGATTTGAAGCATTTCGATGTCGATTGCTAATTGTGTATATACAAGAAAATCGAATTTATACCTAAATATAAGATTACGGAATTCTTCTACATGCACTGCCGTTATGCCGCCATGGCTTTATATCACCTTCAATACGTTAGAGAAGGTTAATTAACTTAAATATGTTAAACTAATGATTTGAAGCAAATCGATATCGATTGCTAAATGAGTATATACAAGAAAATCGATTTTATACCTAAATATATGATAACGGAATTCTTCTTAATGCTCTGCCGTTATGCCGCCATGGCTTTATGCCAACTTCAGTTCGTTAAAGAAGGTTTATTGACTTAAATATGCTAAACTAGTAATTTGAAGCATTTCGGTATCGGTTGCTAAATGAGTATATACAAGAAAATCGACTTTATACCTAAATATAAGATTACGGAATTCTTCCAAATGCACTGCCGTTATTCCGTTAAGGCTTTTGTGGGCTTCAGTAAGATAAAAAAGTTTATTAACTTAAATATGTTAAACTAATGATTTGGAGCATTTCGACATCGATAGCTAAATATGTAAATACAACAAAATTGAATTTATAACTAAATATAAGATTACGGAATTCTTCCAAATGCGCTGCCGTTATACCGTTATGGCATTATGTAAACTTCAGTAAGATAAAGAAGGCCAATTAACTTAAATATGTTTAACTAATGATTTGAAGCATTTCGATATCGATTGCTAAATGTGTATATACAAAAAATCGACTTTATACCAAAATAAAATAAATAAATTCTTCTAAATGCACTGCAGTTATACCGTTAAGGCTTTATATAAATTTCAGTACGTTAAAGAAGGTTAATTAACTTAAATATGTTAAACTAATGACTTGAAGCATTTCGATATCGATTGCAAAATCAGTATATACAAGAAAATCGACTTTATACCTAAATATAAGATTACGTAATTCTTCTAAATGCACTGCTGTTATGCCGTTAAGGTTTTTGTAGACTTCAGTAAGGTAAAAAAAGTTTATTAACTTAAATATGTTAAACTAATGATTTGAAGCATTTCGATATCGATGGCTAAATATGTAAATACAAGAAAATCGACTTTACACCTAAATATAAGATTACGGAATTCTCCTAAATGCATTGCCGTTATACCGTTAAGGCTTTGTGTAGACTTCAGTAAGCTAAAAAAATTTTACTAACTTAAATATGTTAAACTAATGATTTGAAGCATTTCAATATCGATTGCTAAATGAGTATATACATGAAAATCGACTTCATACCTAAATATAAGATTACGTAGTTCTTTTAAATGCAAAGCTGTTATGCCGTTAAGGCTTTTGTAGACTTCATTAAGACAAGGAGGGTTAATTACCTTAAATATGCTAAACTAATGATTTGAAGCATTTCGATATCGATTGCTAAATGTGTATATACAAGAAAATCGACTTTATACCTAAATAAAGTATTACGGAATTCTTCTAAATGCACTGCCGTTATGCCGCCATGGCTTTATGTCCACTTCAGTTCGTTAAAGAAGGTTTATTAACTTAAATATGTTAAACTAATGATTTGATGCATTTCGATATCGATATCTAAATGTGTATATAAAAGAAAATCGGCTTTATACCTAAATATAAGAATACGGAATTCTTCTACATGCACTGCCGTTATGCCGCCATGGCTTTATATCATCTTCAATACGTTAAAGAAGGTTTATTAACTTAAATATGTTAAGCTAATGAGTTGAAGCATCTCGAAATCGATTGCTAAATGTGTCTATACAACAAAATCGACTTTATACCTAAATATAAGATTACGGAATTCTTCCAAATGCACTGCCGTTATACCGTTGTGGCTTTATGTAAACTTCAGTAAGATAAAGAAGGTTAATTAACTTAAATATGTTAAACTAAGGACTTGAAGCATTTCGTTATCGATTGCTAAAAGTGTATATACAAGAAAATCGACTTTATACCTAAATATAAGATTACGGAATTCTTCTAAATGTACTGCCGTTATGCCGCCATGGCTTTATATCAACTGCAATACGTTAAAGAAGGTTAATTAACTTAAATATGTTAAACTAATGATTTGAAGCATTTCGATATCGCTTGCTAAATGTTTATATACAAGAAAATCGATTTTATATCTAAATATAAGATAACGGAATTCTTCTAAATGCACTGCCGTTATGCCGTTATGGCTTTATGTAGACTTCAGTAAGATAGACAGGGTTAATTAACTTAAATATGTTAAACTAACATTTAAGGCATTTCGATATCGATTGCTAAATGTGTATATACAAGAAAATCGACTTTATACCAAAATAAAATAAATAAATTCTTCTAAATGCACTGCAGTTATACCGTTAAGGCTTTATATAAATTTCAGTACGTTAAAGAAGGTTAATTAACTTAAATATGTTAAACTAATGACTTGAAGCATTTCGTTATCGATTGCTAAAAGTGTATTTATAAGAAAATCGACTTTATACCTAAATATAAGATTACGGAATTCTTCTAAATGCACTGCCGTTATGCCGTTATGGCTTTATGTCAACTTCAATACGTTAAAGAAGGTTTATTAACTTAATTATGTTACACTTATGATTTGAAGCATTTCGATATCGATTGCTAAATGAGTATATACAAGAAAATCGAATTCATACTTAAATATAAGATCACGTAGTTCTTCTAAATGCACTGCCGTTATGCCGTTAAGGCTTTTGTAGACTTCAGTAAGATAAAGAGCGTTAATTAACTTAAATACGAGGGCTGTCTGATAAATAACCGACCTCAACGTGAAGCTAGCGGCACCTCTGAAAAAAAAGTTTCTACTTCAGATTGTGCATATCATAATAGCTACTCGCCAAAATTTCAGAAATTTATCTTGCGCAATTATCTGTTGACAGTCGTTTTTGTGAGTCTATTTCGGTGATTTCCCCAAAATGGAAAAAATTTAATATCGAGCTGTATATATATTTTAATTTTTGAAAGGCAATACGCCTTTACAAATGAAAGATGAGTTGGACTCTGTGTACGGTGACTCTGCACCATCGTTTAGCACCATAAAATTTTGGGCAGCTGAATTTAAACGTGGTCGCAGGAGCTTGGAAAATGATGAACGTCCTGGGCGTCCAAAAGCTGTAACCACTGAAGATAACAGTTCATCAATTGGTATTAGACGACCGCCGGATTAAAGTTAAGGAAGTAGCTGAGATTATGAAGATGTCAAAAGAACGTGTTTGTCACATATTAAACCAAGATTTGGGCGTGAGAAAGCTGTCCGCGCGTTGGGTGCGGCGTTTGCTTACGCTAGACCACAAACGCGCGCGCATGAACATTTCCAGCGCACTGTTGGCTCAGTTTAGAGGCAATACGACCAAGTTTTGGCACCGATTGATAACTGAAGACGATACTTGGATTCACCATTATACGCCCGAACCAAAAATCTAATCTAAACAGTGGATTGAAAAGGGGAAACCGGCCCCAAAAAAACCTAAAGCTGTGTATTCGGCTGGGAAAGTGATGGCGAGTGTTTTTTGGGACAGCCATGGAATTATATTTATCGGCTATCTTGAAAAAGGAAAAACTATAACAGGAGCATACTACGCATCATTATTGGACAAGTCAAAGGAAGAAATTTCGAAAAATCGGCCACATTTGCACAAAAAGAAAGTCTTGTTCCACCAAGACAACGCACCATCTCACACCCCAACAGTCGCCATGGCGAAAATCCACGAATTGCGGTTCGAACTGCTTGACCATCCACCTTATTCACCGGATCTAGAACCAAGCGACTTTTTTTTGTTTCCTCAACTTAAAACTGCGCTCGGCGGCCAGAGATTTTCGTCAAATGAGAAGGCAATCTTTTTCGTGAACTCGTATTTTGCAGACGAAGACGCCAAGTACTATTTGGAAGAGTTGCAGAGATGGGAGCATCGCTGGGAGAAGTGTGTTTAGTTACAAGGAGAATATGTAGAAAAATAAAAAAAAAATTTGAAAAAGTCGCGTACATGATGGTTACGTCGGTTATTTATCAGACAGCCCTCTTATGTTAAAGTAATGATTTGAATCATTTCGATATCGATTGTTAAATGTGTATGTACAACAAAATCGACTTTATACCTAAATATAAGATAACGGAATTCATATAAATATACTGCCGTAATGGATTTATGTAAACTTCAGTAAGATAAAGAACGTTAATTAACTCAAATATGCTAAACCAGTTATTTGAAGCATTTCGATATCGACTGCAAAATGTGTATATTCAAGAAAATCGACTTTATACCTAAATACAAAATGATAACATTACGGAATTCTTCTAAATGCACTGCCGTTATACCGTTAGGGCCTTATGTAGACTTCAGTAAGCTAAAAAATGTTTATTAACTTAATATGTTTAACTTATGATTTGAAGCATTTCGATATCGATAGCTAAATGTGTATATACAAGAAAATCGATTTTATACCTAAATATAAGATAACAGAATTCTTCTACAAACACTGCCGTTATGCCGCCATGGCTATATGCCCACTGCAGATCGTTAAAGAAGGTTTATTAACTTAAATATGTTAAACTAATGAGCTGAAGCATTTCGATATCGATTGCTAAATGCGTATATACAAGAAAATCGATTTTATACCTAAATAAGAGATTACGGAATTCACCCAAATATACTGCCGTTATGCCGTTATGACTTTTGTAGACTTCAGTAAGATCAAGAGGATTAATTAACTTAAATATGTCAAACTAATGATATGAAGCATTTCGATATCGATTGCTAAATATACAAGATATACAAGAATTGACTTCATACCTAAAATAAGATAACGGAATTCTTCCAAATGTACTGTCGTTATGCCGCCATGGCTTTTTATAAACTTCAATACGTTAAAGAAGGTTAATTATTTAAATATGTTAAATTATTGGTTTAAAGCATTTCGATATCGATTGCTATATGTTTAAATACAAGAAAATCAACTTTATACTTAAATACAAAATTATAACATTACTGAATTCTTCTAAATGCCCTGCCGTTATACCGTTATGTCTTTCTGTAGACTTCAGTAAGCAAAAAAATGAATATTAACTTAATATGTTTAACTTATGATTTGAAGCATTTCGATATCGATAGCTTAATGTGTATATACAAGAAAATCGACTTTATACCTAAATATAAGATTACGGAATTCTTCTAAATGCACTGCCGTTATACCGTTAGGGCCTTATGTAGACTTCAGTAAGCTAAAAAATGTTTATTAACTTAATATGTTTAACTTATGATTTGAAGCATTTCGATATCGATAGCTTAATGTGTATATATGTACAAGAAAATCGACTTTATACCTAAATATAAGATTACGGAATTCTTCTACATGCAATGCCGTTATGCCGCCATAGCTATATGCCAACTTCAGATCGTTAAAGAAGGTTTATTAATTAAAATATGTTAAACTAATGAGCTGAAGCATTTCGATATCGATTGCTAAATGTGTATATACAAGGAAATCGATTTTATACCTAAATAACAGATTACGGAATTCACCCAAATATACTGCCGTTATGTCACTATGGCTTTATGTAAACTTCAGTAAGATAAAGAAGGTTAATTAACTTAAATATGTTAAACTTATGATTTGAAGCATTTCGTTATCGATTGCTAAATGTGTATATACAAGAAAATCGACTTTATACCTAAATATAAGATTACGGATTTCTTCTAAATGCACTGCCGTTATGCCGCCATGGCTTTATATCAACTTCAATACGTTAAAGAAGGTTAATTAACTTAAATATGTTAAAAACATGATTTGAAGCATTCCGATAGCGATTGCTAAATGTGTATATACAAGAAAATCGACTTTATACCTAAATATAAGATAACGGAATTCTTCTAAATGCACTGCCGTTATGCCGTTATGGCTTCGTTTTAACTTCAGTTCGCATTTCGATATCGCTTGCTAAATGTGTATATTCAACAAAATCGACTTTATGCCTAAATATAGGACTACGGAATTCTTCTAAATGCACTGCCGTTATGGCTTTATGTCAACTTCAGTTCGCTAAAGGAGGTTTATTAACTTAAATATGTTAAACTAATAATTTGAAGCATTTCGATATCGATTGCGAAAAATTTATATACAAGAAAATCGACTTTATACCTAAATATATGATTACGGAATTCTTCCACAAGTACTGTCGTTATGCCGCCATGGCTTTATATCACCTTCAATACGTTAAATAAGGTTAATTATTTTAAATATGTTAAACTAAGGGTTTGAAGCATTTCGATATCGATTGCTAAATGTGTATATACAACAAAATCGACTTTGGCATGAGAAAGCTGTCCGCGCGTTGGGTGCCGCGTTTGCTTACGCTAGACCACAAACGTGCGCGCATGAACATTTTCAGCGAACTGTTAGCTCAGTTTAGAGGCAATACGACCAAGTTTTGGCGCCGATTGAAATCTGTAAACGAAACTTGGATTCATCGTTATACGCCCGAAACAAAAATCTAATCTAAACAGTGGATTGAAAAGGGGGAACCGGCCCCAAAAAAACCTAAAGCTGGGTATTCGGCTGGGAAAGTGATGGCGAGTGTTTTCTGGGACAGCCATGGATTTATATTTATCGGCTATCTTAAAAAGGAAAAACTATAACAGGAGCATACTACGCATCATTATTGGACAAGCTAAAGGAAGAAATTTCGAAAAAGCGGCCACATTTGCAAAAACAGAAAGTCTTGTTCCGCCAAGACAACGCACGATCTCACACCTCAGCAGTCGCCATTGCGAAAATCCACGAATTGCGGTTCGAACTGCTTGATCATCCACCTTATTCACCGGATCTAGAACCAAGCGACTTTTTTTGTTTCCTCAACTTAAAACTGCGCTCGGCGGCCAGAGATTTTTGTCAAATGAAAAGGCAATCTCTTTCGTGAACTCGTATTTTGCAGACAAAGACGCCAAGTACTATTTGGAAGGGGTGCAGAGATGGGAGCATCGCTGGGAGAGGTGTGTGGAGTTATAAGGAGACTATGTAGAAAAAAAAAAAAATTTTAAAACGTCGCGTGCATGATGGTTACGTCGGTTATTTATCAGACAGCCCTCGTATGTTAAACTAATGATTTAAATCATTTCGATATCGAATGCTAAATGTGCATGTACAACAAAATCGACTTTATACCTAAACATAAGATAACGGAATTCATATAAATATACTGCCGTTATGGCTTTATGTAAACTTCAGTAAGATAAAGAAGGTTAGTTAACTTAAATATGCTAAACCTGTTATTTGAAGCATTTTGATATCGATTGCAAAATGTGTATATACAAGAAAATCGACTTTATACCTAAATATAAGATTGCGGAATTCTTCTAATAATTCTTAATTAACTTAAATATGTTAAACTAATGATTTGCAGTATTTCGATATCGATTGCTAAATGTGTATTTACAAGAAAATCGAATTTATACCTAAATATAAGATAGCGGAATTCTTCTAAATGCACGACCGTTATGCCGTTAAGGCTTTATGTAGACTTCAGTGCGTTAAAGACGGCTTATTAACTTAACTATGTTAAACTTATGATTTGAAGCATTTCGATATCGATAGCTAAATGTGTATTTACAAGAAAATCGACTTTATACCTAAATATAAGATTATGGAATTCTTCTACATGCACTGCCGTTATGCCGCCATGGCTATATGCCCACTTCAGATCGTTAAAGAAGTTTTATTAACTTAAATATGTTAAACTAATGAGTTGAAGCATTTCGATATCGATTGCTAAATGTGTATATACACGAAAATCGATTTTTTACCTAAATAAAATATTACGGAATTCCCCCAAATATACTGCCGTTATGCCGTTATGGCTTTATGTAGACTTCAGTAAGATAAAGAGGATTAATTAACTTAAATATGTTAAACTAATGATTTGAAGCATTTCGATATCGATTGCTAAATATACAAGATATACAAGAATCGACTTTATACCTAAATATAAGATTACGGAATCCTTCCAAATGTACTGTCGTTATGCCGCCATGGCTTTGTGTCAACTTCAATACGTCAAAGAAGGTTAATTATTTTAAATATGTTAAACTAATGGTTTGTAGCAATTCGATATCGACTGCTAAATGTGTAAATACAAGAAAATCGACTTTATACCTAAATAAAAAATTATAACATTACGGAATTCTTCTAAATGCACTGCCGGTATACCGTTATGTCTTTATGTAGACTTCAGTAAACAAAAAAATGTTTATTAACTTAATATGTTAAACTAATGATTTGAAGCATTTCGATATCGATAGCTAAATGTGTATATACAAGAAAATCGAATTTATACCTAAATATAAGATTACGGAATTCTTCTACATGCACTGCCGTTATGCCGCCATGGCTATATGCCAACTTCAGATCGTTAAAGAAGGTTTATTAATTAAAATATGTTAAACTAATGGTTTGAAGCATTTCGATATCGATTGCTAAATGTGTATATACAAGGAAATCGATTTTATACCTAACTAAAAGATTACGGAATTCACCCAAATATACTGCCGTTATGCCAATATGACTTTATGTAAACTTCAGTAAGATAAAGAAGGTTAATTAACCTAAATATGTTAAGCTAATTATATGAAGCATTTCGATATCGATGCACTGCCCTCATACCGTTATGGCTTTATGTAAACTTCAGTAAGATAAAGAAGGTTAATTGACGTAAATATGCTAAACCAGTTATTTGAAGCATTTCGATATCAGTTGGAAAATGTGTATATACAAGAAAGTCGACTTTATACCTAAATATAAGATAACGGAATTTTTCTAAATGCACTGCCGTTATGCCGTTATGGCTTTATGTAAACTTCAGTAAGATAAAGAAGGTTAATTAACTTAAATATGCTAAACCAGTTATTTGAAGCATTTCGATATCAGTTGGAAAATGTGTATATACAAGAAAATCGACTTTATGCTTAAATATTAGACTACGGAATTCTTCCAAATGCACTGCCGTTATGGCTTTATGTCACCTTCAGTTCGCTAAAGGAGGTTTATTAACTTAAATATGTCAAACCAGTTATCTGAAGCATTTCGATATCGATTGCGAAATATTTATATACAAGAAAATCGACTTT
>CM050327.1:13444150-13483756 GCA_027475135.1 Bactrocera correcta | reverse complement strand
ATTCTGATAATTAATTTGTCTTGATCGTATTGATTGGTCTACTTCCATTGGAGTCGGTGGTTTAGGTGGTAGATTCGGTCTGTTATTGAAGGAGGTATTTTCTCAGGTAATATGGGGGTTGTTCGGGTAATTGTTGAACCTCGGCATGAATCCTTGGTTATTTCTCGTATAGTTGGGAGAGTGTTGGGGATATCGATTTGATTGACGACCGAATGCTTGTTGGTCGAAATTTCGTCTGGGGGAATGGGAATACGTTAATTCCGGGTAAAAAGGTCTGTTGTTATTGAAATTATTAAAGTTGTTGTTGGAATTATTAAAATTGTTATTTCGGGGAGGTCGTGGTGGTGGTTGAATATTGGGTTTGTGTGTATTGTTCGCGTGGTTTATTCTATATGTCATGTTGTCAAGTTTTTGGCATAAATGCAATGCTTGTGGCAGGATTGTCGGTTCTCTCATGCTGAGAAGACGAGGTAAATCACCGTTTACCCCTCTGATAAATGTGTCAAGAGCTTTGTCCCTATATGAGTTAGTCATAGCCGTGTGGACTCGTCGCTTAGTGCGAGACATGAAATTTTGTCCAATATCAGTGAAAGATGTTGGTAGACCTTTTGGTAGAAAGTCGGAATGTCGTCATAGCGTTGGACCAGAGTGGTCATCTGATATTCTAGGGTACCTATGTCCCTTTTATATGAATAATGCATCATAAGGCATTTTCTAATTTGGCTCCAATCAAGTGGAGTATTATATGATTCTAATGCGGTGTCGGCATCACCAATTACCTTATGCCTGATCGTATGAAGTATTGCAAAATATTTAGGGGTATTCTTGACTCCCTCGTAGGCTTTAAAAATCCTGTCTACGCTCTTCCTCCAGGAGTTAAATTCTCCTGGTCGTCCTGAGAATTCCCTAAGGCATTTCACCATGCCCGGAATCTTATCTAGTTCATTTACGTTGTTCGCGGTTAGTGTCACGCTATGGTCGGGTTCTGTTAAGTCTGTTACGGTTTGCGTACTCATTCGTTCGAGTACTTCTCGAACTATTGTTGTTATAAGAGTTGGGGTAGGGGTGGGAGGGTTTAAAGGATGGGTGGAAGGATTTGGAGGATGGGTGGTTTGCCCATAATCTAGCCTCATTTGATTTAGCTGCTCAATTAGTTCTTCGGCTGTGTCTGGCATTGTAATCTTTTTATTTCAATGTCGAACAATTAAATTATAATTAAATTTCCTTTCTTTGCACTAGCACTTTCCTTAACAAATTTAGAATTTTTTGTAAAAGCTTAATTTAATTGAGGACTGTTTTTCCTCCTCTTTTTTTTTTCTTCGAGTAATTAAATGCCTTTAAATTAAATTTATTTTCTTTAAGTTTAAGACCTCTCTTTTTTTTATTTTGAATCTCTCTCTATTTGGGTTGAACAATTTAATAGTTTAATTCTGTACTATTTACAGTGACAATATTTTTTATAATAATCTTAGTATTTTTTATAAGCTTACATTAAAGGTATCCAGCTTCTCATGGGGTATCCTTCTGCGTTCCGGCGTTGTCCTGTTTCCTACTGGTACTTGGGTCCCTCGACGCTTTTTTAAAATCCCCCGTTGGGCGTAGTAGCCGCTCGCTAGCACAGTATTATTATTTGTTTTTTTTTCTTTCACTTTTAACGGAGCCTTACTTTTTATTTTTTTCAGGCTTTTTTTCTGTTTTTTATTTTCACAACCTATACCGTTCGCCACACGCGTTGTCTTACTTTTTGATTTTCAGACAATAACCACTTTCGCGCGCTGGTCCCTGCTCGGGCGCCAGTTAAAAAACGTTTTGTTGTTTTTTATAAAAAAAATGTTTTCTTGGAGCTATGCTCCTTTATTGAATTCTACTTAAGAACTAAAGTTTACAATTTATTATACTTAACTCTAGACTTATGTTTGCCGCTGCGACGGGTACGGAGTTTGCTGACGCTGCGCCTCCCACAGGTTGGCACTTCGCTGACGTTGCGCTTCCCACAGGTTGCCACTACACGTGTCGCAGTCTCAGCGATTTAGTGGTGTCATATTATTTTACTTTGTATCATATGATTTTAATGCATCATATGATACTTTTGAATGTATGGGCTGCTAACTTATATAAGTTAACAAAATAAATATTTTTTTAAACAGTATACCATGTAAGCTTAAGAATGCTCAGGAATGCAGGTACACAATTTAGCAAGCACATCACGCCACTGTACCGCTACCCACTAAAAGAGCGCCAAACTAATATTACGGATTTTAATGACGCTACTAGCACGCTACTAGCACGCCACTAACAATATGCGTCGCTGCCGACGTCTCGTTCTGCCGGCGCTTAGAATATTAAGTTGGTGATAGCATAAGCTTGGATTTAAGTTACACTTTTAATTCGGCTATCCTTCAAGCAGGTTGGACATCGCTCCAACAAACTTTAACTTTAAGAAAGTATTTTTGTACAGTGTTTATAAAACATAATGAAATAAAAAATTCAAATAAAAAACTTAAAGACATTTAACTGGCGCCCAACGGATTGGAGAACCACACAACAGCCTGAAGGAGTCTGCAATGGAATTTTAATCAATTATCCTCCTAGCCGAATTAATCGTCCATCTCGATCTCTTACCCATGCTTGAGGAAGAGAAGCGTGCAAGAAAGTGGCCATCGGGGGAACCCTAGTAACGACGCAAAGGACTAAACGGGACACTTCTTCCAGCCATGCACGTGTAAGATGTAATTTTAAGTATTCCCATTTTCAATTAATATATAATAATATTATCTTATATCTAAAATGTAAAATTGGAACAAAAGTGTATTTAAAAGTGTATTCTTAGTTGAACACATAAAATCAATATAGTAAAAATGAAAAATGAGGTAAAAGTTGTTACTAAAAATTCAAAAAAAAAAAAGGGAAAAAGTTCCTATTCCTATATACCGTTTTCCAAACAAAAAATATCTTTTACCAAAAACGAAAAATTTTAATCAGTTGTTTATTTCACAAAAAAAATGTACTTAAAAGTGTGAGGTAAAAGTTAGTTATTACAAACATTTAAAAAAAAAAAAAGGTCATATTCTATACTGTTTTCAAAAACACAAAAAAATCTCACACGCAAAATATATATTATATATGCATATATAAATACTTATTAGTAGAAATAAAAAAGGTTGCTATCCTACTACTTATTTAGATCTATTAAGAAATATAAATTTAAATTCAATATAACATAAAAGCAAATTTAGCTAACGAGCTATAATAAAATTCTATAAAATAATCCTTATAATAAAATAAAATACAATTATAAATTAAAATTATAATATTATGTTCAAAATCAATATAAAATAACACCACACAAAAAAGAATAATAAACTTATAATAAACTTCAAATTAAAACGTCTCTGCGATTCACCACCTTCGGGGGGACCCTTCAGAGAACAATCATAATAATAACAATTTTCTGACTTAAAACGTCTCTGCGATTCACCACCTTCGGGGGGACCCTCCAGAGAACAATCATAATATTAACCATTTTCTATCTTAAAACGTCTCTGCGATTCACCACCTTCGGGGGGACTCTCCAGAGAACAATCATAATATCAACCATTTTCTAACTTAAAACGTCTCTGCGATTCACCACCTTCGGGGGGACCCTCCAGAGATCGGATATAATTCGATATTAAAACAATAATAACCATTATAGAGGCTTATACAGCTATAACTAAAAATAATTAAAAAAGGCCGCGATTCACCACCTTCGGGGGGACCCTCCGGTTCTTATAATAAATACGAATATAACCTAAAAAACAACAAAAAATTAATAGAATAAAAATATATAATCAAAAAAAATAATCAATATGACTAACCCAAACAACCTTATTCGTCCACCAATAATAAATATACCATCCGTACCCTCTCCTGCTAATACACCAATTATAGAGCAAGTAAACGCAACACCAGAATTAGAAGCTCTGATTAAAAGAATAGTGAGAAATGTATGCCTCACCGAGGACAGCAGACAAACTAATCATAACGAACTTAACTGCACAGATGAAGTAATTAACAGCGAATATAGGCATAATATTGATGAACTAGATAAGGTTCCTGACGTAGTTCGCTGCCTCAGAGAATTTTCGGGAAATCCAATCGAATATAGCTCTTGGAAGAAGAGCGTTGATAGAATTTTAAAGTTGTACGAACCTATCAGAGGAACAGCTAAATATTTTGGTATTATAAATTCTATAAGAAATAAAATAACTGGAACTGCTGATAATGTTTTGGAGTCGTATAATACTCCACTAAACTGGAACAGCATTTCACGATGTTTGACTCTGCATTATGCAGATAAGCGGGATCTCGGCACACTTGAGTACCAAATGATTACTCTAGTTCAAGTCAACAAAACGGTGGAACAATTCTATCAAGCCGTGTATGAACATTTGTCCCTTATTTTAAATAAAATTTCATGTATGGAAATCGGAAGTGAATCCATGAACGTCTTAATAGGCACATACCGCGATAAGGCTTTAGATACTTTTATTAGAGGTCTTAAAGGTGACCTACCGCGATTATTGGGAATGAAAGAACCAGTAGACCTACCACAAGCTTTATATCTATGTACAAAATTACAAAACCAAAACTTTAGGGCTCAGTATGCCAGACATACTAATAACATTGGAAAAGGGCTAAGCACTAGCTCACCACCACTTTTTTCCCATAGTTCACACCCCAACCCATTCAACCAAAATCGAGATTATCCTCAACCACTTTGCTCGCCACAAATACCTCAAAGGGTATTCCAACCAAATAGACCTTATAACCAATACCGTTACGGAAATAATGATTATAAATTTCCTCCACCTAGGCCAACTGCCCCAAAACCACCGCAACCTATGGACATAGATCCAAGTCTAAAAACAGCTAATGTTAACAGCTAATGTTAACTACTGTATGTGAACAGACCTTTTGCTCCTAAATACGCAGGGAAAAGACCAACAAGTGGATTTTCCAATAATCAAAATCCACCAAAACTACAAAGAAATTTTCATATCAATAATTCAGAAATCGTAAACGAACAAGATAATTATGAACAAAACTTAATGGAATACACGAACAAATCAAAATTTATAAACGAGACATTTCCTAATGACTCTGAAGACTTTACAGACATACATTTTTTTAGATTAAGCAATTCATCACTACCACATTTCGAGTGCAAAACAACTAGCGGTGAATTGCTCAAATTCCTTATCGATACTGGCTCGAACAGAAATTACATACAACCAAAACATGTTCAAACCCCCATTCCTAATAAAAATGTATTCTACGTAAATTCAATAGCAGGTAATGTTAAGATAACTCACCATACAATGGCAAATTTATTTAAACAAAATCATTTCAATGTAAAATTCTTTTTATTGCCACCTTTAAAATCCTTCGACGGAATATTAGGGAATGATAGCCTAAAAGAACTATCCGCCATCATTCATACGAAAGAAAATTATATGACTATTTGCAATAACTATAAAATCAAAATAAAACAACAATCTGCAAATTCCTTAAATAACATTGGCATCAGAACAGAACACATGACTGAGCAAGAAAAACTTCATATCGAAAATTTAATAAGACAATACTCAAATTTATTTGCTGAACCAAACGAAAAGCTTACATTCACAACCATCGTAAAAGGTGAAATAAAAACTACAACCGAAAGGCCAATATACTCGGCATATTACCCATATCCTATTTCCCTAAAAGATGAAGTTGAAAAACAAAAACAGGAACTTCTTGACAATAACATAATTCGACCTTCACGGTCTCCTTATAATTCTCCGGTATGGATAGTACCAAAGAAAATAGACGCTTCAGGAAAGAAAAAATATCGACTCGTTATTGATTATAGGAAACTCAATACCGTCACCATTCCTGATCGTTATCCCATACCCGACATCAGTAACGTACTCTCAGAACTAGGAAAAAGCAAATTATTTTCAGTCATAGACCTTAAAAGTGGATTTCACCAAATACCTCTAAAAGAGGACGATATAAAAAAAACGGCTTTCTCCGTAAGACACGGAAAATACGAGTTCACAGGACTACCATTCGGTCTCAAAAATGCACCATCAATTTTTCAACGTGCACTCGACGATATTTTACGTGAGCACATAGGGAAAATATGCTACGTATACATTGACGACATAATCGTATTTAGTGAAGATACCGAATCACATTTCCAAAATATCGAAACCATATTTCGAACTTTACAAAACGCTAATATGAAGGTGCAAATCGACAAATGTGAATTCTTGAAAACAGAAGTCGAATTCCTTGGTTTTATTGTATCCCAAAATGGTATACGAACCAACCCAAAAAAAGTAGAGGCAATTAAAAACTTTCCCTGTCCAAGAACTATAAAAGACCTCAGGTCATTTCTAGGACTGTCCGGTTTCTATCGTCGTTTTATAAAAGATGACGCCAAATTGACGAAACCCTTGAAATCCCTTTTAAGGGGGAAGGAAGGACATATATCCAAAAGACTTTCTAGTAGGAAATACATTAACCTTTCCAAAGAAGCCATCGATGCATTCCAAAAGGTAAAAAATTCTCTATTGTCGGAAGACGTTATGGTACCTTATCCCGATTATAATAAGGAATTTCACCTAACGACGGACGCATCGAAATACGCTATTGGCGCAGTATTAACACAGGAAAATAGACCCATTACATTCATTTCGAGAACCCTAAGTAAAACGGAGGAAGGATATGAAACTAACGAGAGAGAAATGCTAGCTATTATTTGGGCTTTGAAATGCCTTCGAAACTACTTGTACAGGACTGCCAAAGTAAAGATCTTTACAGACCATCAGCCATTAACATACGCCTTATCTAACAAAAATTCCAATTCTAAAATGAAGCGATGGAAATCAATTTTAGAAGAATACCATTACGAACTACAGTACAAACCCGGAACAAGGAATAAAGTTGCAGATGCTTTATCTCGTCCCCCTCGCAATTCACATATTAACTCTATGACGTTGACCCAGAACAGCGACGAAAGCTCCTCACATAATTTGATACCATTTGCCAATGTACCCCTTAACGTATTCAAAAACCAAATCATCCTCAATGTAGGAAATAACACTGACTACAAGTTTGAAATTCCATTCCCAACATATCATCGTCACACAGTAACTGATGTAACTTTCAACGAAGAAAAATTAGCCAATATCCTTAAATCATACCTGAACCCATCGGTTACTAATGGGCTCATGACAGACGAACGAACACTAGGTATGATACAAAAAATTTTTGCCGATCGTTTCAACAGATACAAAATACAGTTCACTAGGAAGTTAGTAAGAGATCTAACAAATTCAGCCGATCAAAATAAAGAAATTATTAATGAACACAATCGTGCCCACCGAAATAGCGAAGAAAACAAGTTGCAAATTCTAGAAAAGTTTTATTTTCCAAAAATGAGAGCCAAGATTAAAAA
Organism: Bactrocera correcta; assembly: GCA_027475135.1. NCBI lineage: Eukaryota > Metazoa > Arthropoda > Insecta > Diptera > Tephritidae > Bactrocera > Bactrocera correcta. The sequence goes on along the minus strand of CM050327.1, from coordinate 13,476,267 downwards.
AATCGTGAAACAGTGCAGAACATGTAAATTTAATAAATACGACCGTCACCCTCATAAACACGCTATTCAAAGCACACCAATACCTGAGTACCCCGGACATATTGTCCATATCGATATATACCACACAAACAAACAACTCATTCTTACCGCCATAGATAAATTTTCGAAATATGCTCTTATTAAACAAATTAAATCACGAGCGGCAGAGGATCTGAAACAACCTCTTAGAGACATCATAATTTCATTAGGAATACCAAAAGTTATTATATTCGACAATGAAAAATCATTTAATTCCAGCCCAATCACATTCATGCTGACTAATCAATTCAATATAGAAATTCACAAAGCTCCACCCTATAAAAGCTGTTCGAACGGTCAAGTTGAGAGATTTCACCTTACTCTTACCGAAATAATACGTTGCCTCAAATCAGAAAATACGCATGAATCATTTGATGAACTCCTAGACAAATCAATTTTTGAATACAACAACTCAATCCATTCAACAACCGGTAAAAAACCTCTCGAGCTCTTCTTTGGCCACAGAACACTAATCGATCCCAAACAAATAGAAATAAATAGGCAAGAAAACGTTAAGAGGCTACGAGAAAAACAAGAGACCGATTTAAATTATCATAATAAATACAAAACGCCCATGAAGAATTACGATATAGGTGACACAATTTATGTAAATATAAATAAAAGGTTAGGAAATAAACTAACTCCACGATATAAAGAGGAAATAGTCGCTAAAAACTTTAACAGTACTGTCCTCACCAAATCAGGTAAAACTGTTCATAAAAATTTAATTAAAAACTGCTTTAAGTAAAAAGTTAAAATTATAACTTATTGAAAAATTACAAAAATAATATGCATCAGAATTAGAAAAAATACGTTAAAGTAAATAGAATATAACTTTACTATCAAAAATAAAACTAAAAAGTAAAAATAAAAATATTTAAAATTGAAATTGTAAAAAGAAAAAATTACTACATATACTCATGTTATTAACTGAGCCAAGACCAATATTATAACTTCATATAAATAAAAAATTTTTAGAAACACTTAGATTAAGAATCACTTATAGGAATGAAAATGAATTGTAAAATTTTTTGCAATATTTAAATATGAATGTAAAATATGAAAAAATGAAAATGTATTGTAAACTTTTTGCAATATTTAAATATGAATGTAAAATATGAAAAATTAAAATGAATTGTAAATCCTTCCCTAATATTCAAATAATTTAAGCAATAAATCATGTAAAATATGTATGTACATAGTTAAGAAATACACCACTTAATTGCGCAAAGGCGAATAAACAGCACCTTTCATCAGCCTAAGGAATCAAGCCAATCGTTAATGAATATAATACCAGTGCCAAATACACTACATACGTCGCTCAATAAAACATTTTATAAATGAAAGCTTGCGGTACGAAAGAGGACACTAGGGCTCAGCTTTAGTACTCCTTACATTGAAGTCTCCCAATTGCCCAAATCAAACTCTACAATCACTTGGCTGTCGAACGCGGACGTTCGAAATTAAGAAGGGAGGAGTTAACAAAATAAATATTTTGTTAAACAGTGTACCATGTAAGCTTAAGAATGCTCAGGAATGCAGGTACACAATTTAGCAAGCACATCACGCCACTGTACCGCTACCCACTAAAAGAGCGCCAAACTAATATTACGGATTTTATTCACGCTACTAGCACGCTACTAGAACGCCACTAACAATATGCGTCGCTGCCGACGTCTCGTTCTGCCGGCGCTTAGAATATTAAGTTGGTGATAGCATAAGCTTGGATTTAAGTTAAACTTTTAATTCGGCTATCCTTCAAGCAGGTTGGACATCGCTCCAACAAACTTTAACTTTAAGAAAGTATTTTTGTACAGTGTTTATAAAACATAATGAAATAAAAAATTCAAATAAAAAACTTAAAGACATTTAACTTATACAACAAAATCGACTTTATACCTAAATATAAGATAACGAAATTCTTCTACATGTACTGCCGTTATGCCGTTATGGCTTTATGTAAACTTCAGTAAGATAAAGAAGGTTAATTAACTTAAATATGTTAAACTAATGATTTGAAGCATTTAGATATCGATTGCTAAATGTGTATATACAGAAAATCGACTCTATACCTAAATATAAGATTACGGAATTCTTCTACATGCACTGCCGTTATACCGCCATGGCTTTATGTTAACTTCAGTGCGTTAAAAAAGCTTTATTAACCTAAATATGTTAAATTAATGATTTGAAGCATTTCGATATCGATTGTTAAATGTGTATATACAACAAAAGCGATTTTATTCCTAAATATAAGAATACGGAATTCTTCTAAATGCACTGCGGTTATGCCGTTAAGGCTTTATGTAGACTTCAGTAAGATAAAGAGGGTTAATTAACTTAAATTTGTTATACTAATGATTTAAAGCATTTCGATACCGATTTCTAAATGCATATATACAAGAAAATCGAATTTATACCTAAATATAAGATAACGAATTCTTCCAAATGTACTGTCGTTATGCCGCCATGGCTTTATATCACCTTCAGTACGTTAAAGATGGTTAATTAACTTAATTATGTTAAACTAATGATTTGAAGCATTTCATATCGATTGCTAAATATGTAAATACAACAAAATCGACTTTATACCTAAATATAAGATTACGGAATTCTTCTAAATGCACTGCCGTTATTCCGTTAAGGCTTTATGTAGACTTCAGTGCGTTAAAGAAGGTTTATTATAAATAACTTGAAAATGTAAAACTAATGATTTGAAGCATTTCGATATCGATTGCTAAATGTACTAATACAAGAAACTTGACCTTATACCTAAACATAGGATAACGGAATTCTTCCAAATGCCGTGCCGTTATTCCGCCATGGCTTTAAGTCAACTTCAGTTCGTTAAAGTAGGTTTGTTAACTTAAATATGTTAAACTAATGATTTGTAGCATTTCGATATCGATTGCTAACTGTGTATATACAAGAAAATCGACTTTATACCTAAATATAAGATAACGGAATTCTTCCAAATGTACTGTCGTTATGCCGCCATGGCTTTATATCACCTTCAATATCACCTTCAATACGTTAAAGATGGTTAATTAACTTAAATATGCTAAACTAATGATTTGAAGCATTTCGATATCGATTGCTAAATATGAAAATACAAGAAAATCGACTTTATACCTAAATATAAGATTACGGAATTCTTTTAAATGCACTGCAGTTATACCGTTAAAGCTTTATGTAGACTTCTGTGCGTTAAAAGTTTATTAACTTAAATATGTTAAACTAATGATTTGAAGCATTTCTATATCGATTGCTTAATGCATATATACAAGAAAATCGACTTTATACCTAAATATAAGATAACGGAATTCTTCCACATGCACTGCCGTTATGCCGCCATGGCTTTATGCCAACTTCAGTTCATTGAAGAAGGTTTATTAACTTAAATATGTTAAAGTAATGAGTTGAAGCGTCTCGATATAGATTGCTTAATGAATAAAAACAAGAAAATCGACTTTATACCTAAACATAAGATTACAGAATTCTTCTCCATGCACTGCCGTTATGCCGCCCTGACTTTATGCCAACTTCAGTGCGTTAATGAAGCTTTATTAACTTAAATATGTTAAACTAATGATTTAAAGCATTTCGATATCGATTGCTAAATGTGTATATACAAGAAAATCGACTTTATACCTAAATATAAGATTACGGAGTTCTTCTACATGCACTGCCGTTATACCGCCATGGCTTTATGTTAACTTCAGTGCGTTAAAAAAGCTTTATTAACCTAAATATGTTAAATTAATGATTTGAAGCATTTCGATATCGATTGTTAAATGTGTATATACAACAAAATCGATTTTATTCCTAAATATAAGATTACGGAATTCTTCTAAATGCACTGCGGTTATGCCGTTAAGGCTTTTGTAGACTTCAGTAAGATAAAGAGGGTTAATTATCTTAAATATGTTAAACTAATGATTTGAAGCATTTCGATGTCGATTGCTAAAAGCGTATCTACAACAAAATCGACTTAATACCTAAATATAAGATTACGGAATTCACCCAAATATACTGCCGTTTTGCCGCTATGGCTTTATGTAAACTTCGGTAAGATAAAGAAGGTTAATTAACCTAAATGTGCTAAACCAGTTATTTGAAGCATTTCGATATCGATTGCTAAATGCGTATGTACAAGAAAATCGGTTTTATGCCTAAATATAAGATAACGGAATTCTTCTAAATGCTCTGTCGTTATGTCGCCATGGCTTTATTTCACCTTCATTACGTTAAAGAAGGTTAATTAACTTAAATATGTTAAACTAATGATTTGAAGATTTCTGATATCGATTGCTAAATGTGTAAATACAAGAAAATCGACTTTATACTTAAATATAAGATTACGGAATTCTTCTACATGCAGTGCCGTTATGCCGCCATGGCTTTATATCACCTTCATTACGTTAAAGAAAGTTAATTAACTTAAATATGTTAAACTAATGATTTGAAGCATTTTGATGTCGATTGCTAAATGCGTATATACAACAAAATCAACTTAATACCTATATATAAGATTACGGAACTCTTCCAAATGCACTGCCGTTATGCCGTTAAGGCTTTTGTAGACTTCAGTAAGATAGAGATGGTTAATTAACTTAAATATGTTAAACTAATGATTTGAAGTATTTCGGCATTGATTGCTAAACGTGTATATACAAGAAAATCGACTTTATACCTAAATATAAGATTACGAAATTCTTCTAAATGCACTGCCGTTATGCCGCCATGGCTTTATATCCCCTTCAATACGTTAAAGAAGGTTAATTAACTTAAATATGTTAAACTAATGACTTTAAGCATTTCGATATCGCTTGCTAAATGTGTATATACAAGAAAATCGAATCTATACCTAAATATAAGATAACGTAATTCTTCTAAATGCACTGCGGTAATGCCGTTAAGGCTTTTGTAGACTTCAGTAAGATAAAGAGGGTTAATTATCTTAAATATGTTAAACTAATGATTTGAAGCATTTCGATGTCGATTGCTAAAAGCGTATATACAATAAAATCGACTTAATACCTAAATATAAGATTACGGAACTCTTCCAAATGCACTGCCGTTATGCCGTTACGGCTTTTGTAGACTTCAGTAAGGTAAAGAGGATTAATTTAGTTAAATATGTTAAACTAATGATTTGAGGCATTTCAATATCGATTGCTAAATGCATATATACAAGAAAATCGACTATATATGTGGAGATTACTATAGTGAACACCACCCACACTCCCCGTCAGGATATTAAAACACAATATTTAAACGTTCAACCAGTGTTTATTTTTTAAAACAAAGTCTTGAATATAGTTCTAAAGATTATATGTAGTACACACATACGCACTAGCATAAACGTTTTCGCAGACAACGGCTCGACACGACTTACAGTTCACGGCAACTCAAACTCAACTGAACTTTGGCTGGTTTGTCTTTGTTCGTGTTTCGTCAAAAGTTCGTCCGGCGTCATTGTGTTCTTTTGTCAGCGTTGTATTGTTGACCACTTCTAGTCCGGTGTTCGGATCCCACATTCGGCCCTCCTGACTTATCATTCGGCTCGAATGATGGGCTGTTATATAATTCTGTTGGTCGCTCCCACCGCTTCATATATTCAGCAACAGTTGATGTTTGTCTAGGACCCTCATGATCGCCAACCTTTCGCACCTCGTATCTAGCGTGCGGTAATACTTTCGTAACTTTGTATGGACCTAAATACTTCGGCTTCAACGTAAGCCCTACACCATACTGAGTCCGCTTAATTGCTACTAACTCATTCACATGGTACTTGGGCTCTTGTTTCCGCTTCCCATTAAAGTTACGTCGATTTTCTTGCTGGATTTTACTAATTTTCTCTTGCGCCTCTTTGCGGAGGGATTCTCTTTCCTGATCAAACTCTACCATAGCTTCTTCGTCTAAGAACTCTTTCAAATCTCAGTCTCATTTCAATACCTGTCAACAATCTGAAAGGTGAGACTTTCGTACTTCTAGGTGGGGTATTGTTAATCGCTTGCTGAACTCTATCTAACTGTGTGTACCACTGGGCTGGATTCTCTACATATAACTTAGATAACATTGGTATCACGATTTTGTGGATACGCTCCACCTGGCCATTACCTCTCGGAACTCCTGTAGCTATCATTGAATGTTGTATACCCTCGCTCTCACAATATTCAGAAAACAAATGTGACGTAAATGCAGCACCTCGATCAGTTATTATGCGTCTTGGATTCCCAAAGACTGCTGCTTGTCGCTTCAGCTTATCTACAACCCCATCTGCGGCAGTGGTTCGCGTTGGGTATAGCCACACAAACTTAGAAAACGCATCGACGACAACGAAGATATAATTGTACCACTTATTTGTTTCTGTCATCGGCCCTACATGATCGACATGATACGTCCCTAAAGGCCTATCCTCTTTTCTTATTGGCGTTAAAAATCCTTCTTTTTTCCCCGACTTATTCTCAGTAATAATGCAAGCTACGCAACTTTTTACTATACTTGATGCTTTAGCTAACAACTGTGGTATATAAAATGATCTCTCGACTATATTTTTGGTTCTCTTTGGTTAGAAATGACCTTGATTATGTCTAATTTTTATTATCTCGTCTTCCATCGACACAGGTACAACTATCAATTCCTTAATGGGATCTTTATAGAGCACCCCGTGTTTCACGATAAAGTCTTCATAACTGTCCTTTTCCAGGACTTTAACAACCGCTTTCACCCAAGGGTCCATTAACTGCGCTTGACGCAATCTGTGCTGTAGGGAGTCTTCTAACATCAAACAACAAACTCGACTCAACGCGTATACATGCCTCATCTTACTTCCGCTTCTGTGTTCTATCTGATAGTTGAAATCTTGTAAAAATAACGCCCATCGGGAAACTCTTAAAGGAATGTCCCTTTTCCGCATCGTCATAGCGAACGCGTTTCAATCTGTCACTATCTTGAAGCTTATGCCTAACAAATATATCCTCCACTTTTTCAAAGCTGCTACAATCGCAAGTACCTCCAGCTCGTATGAATGGTACTTCTCTTCAGCTGGCGTTGTCTTGCGGCTCATATACTGTATGGGGTGGAAAAGTTGATCGTCAGAGTCCTTTTGAAGAAGAACACCCCCATATCCGTGCATTGATGCATCCGTATGCACCTCTGTCAACGCTTTTGGGTTATACAACCGCAAAACGGGAGCATTCACTAATGCTGCTTTAAGCTGTTGAAAAGCTGCTAACTGTTCGGCACCAAGTACAAACTGAGCATCTTTACGTAAAAGATCTGATAGAGGTTTTGCAATCATTGCATAACTCTCAATGAATCGCCGAAAATAAGAAGTCAACCCAAGGAAACGCTGCACTGCCTTCTGATCACGGCGTATAGGAAAATTTTCAACCGCCCTAGTCTTCGCTTCTGACGGTTCTATAGTACCATCTTCTAATATATACCCCAAAAAATCTACTTTCCTCTTGAGAAATTGACATTTACTCCACTTTATAACCAATACACGCTCGAGCTTATGGATTCCCTCATCTATGTCCTTAGCGGGTATTACAAGGTCATCCATGTAAGCAATAACCGTTCCCTCTTCCACCAAGTCCCTCAAAACCGCAAAAATATATTTAGAAAACACAGCAGGCGAGTTCGATATCCCAAAGGGTACATACCGAAACTCATAATGCCCGTTATGAGTCACAAACGCAGTGTACTTCCTGGAATTTACCTCCACAGGTACATGGAAGAACCCGTTTGCCAAATCTAAGGTCGTGAAGACCTTCGCTCCTTGCAGCCTCTCAATCACATCATCTAATAATGGCATTGGAAAGTGGTCCCTCATTATCTTGCTGTTTATACGCCTATAGTCACAGCATAGACGTTTTGTTCCGTCCTTTTTGGCAACAAGTACAATGGGCGACGCGTACTCTGATGTGCTCGATTGGATAATTCCCTCCTTAAGCCACTTCCCTACCTGTTCTTCTACCACTTCCTTGTCCGCGTATGATATACGTCTAGGCCCTTCGTAAACAGGATAATCGTCGGCCAACATAATTTTCATTTCAACAGGTGACTCCTTGCTTTTTACTGGGGCATAATTTTTAATCAAGGATTCTACTGCGTTTGCTTCTGACAATTGAAGGTGGGATAAGTCTATATCAGGCTCTCTAGCCTCTTCAACTACGGCCACAGCGCACAACTCTTTAAATTCTGTCTCAATATCTCCATACCTTCCTTCAGCCTCATTCGAATCTAAGTAACTTTTGGCCATAACTGTACCCAACCCCTTTTCCACTGTCTGATTTCCTTCAGACTTCTCAACTTTTGCCCTGAACTCAACCGAACCTTCTGACACAACCAAGTCAACCAACTTTAATATACTGACACCAATTACTGCTGAGTATCGCATGTCACATTCTCTAGTCACATGAAACGTGATATTAAGTTCCATACCATCGACAAATACCAGAATTTTGAAGCTACCTAGTGTTAATTTAGCGTTTCCGACACCTACCATGTGTCGTTTGTCATTGCTCAATTCGATGTCGTCATCTAACAACAACAAAATATCGCGGCGAATTAAGCAAAGGTCACATCCGGTATAGATTAAAGCGGAAAATGTTGTACCCCCTAAGGTTATATCCTTAAAAATGCATCCTCCGGTTTCATCGACCTGCTTCCTTTCGATACTTAATGTATTCACATTGCCTTTCTCTCTTTTAACCTCAACCTGTTGCTGTTGACAATCTATAGCACGATGCCCTGGCTGACCACATTTGAAACATTTAATTTGATTTTGACGACAGTCTTTTGCGATGTGCGAGGCATCTCCGCACTTGAAACAACGTCTTATATGATCTTTCTTGTTTTCCAGATTAGTAAACGATTTGCTCCCTTCACCTGATCGACCTGAACCTGAACTATTTACCTGCTGCCGACCTGCTCGCACTTTCTCATATACACTAAGCTGCATCTTAAGCTCTTCAACTGTCTTGGCCTGATATAAGTTACTTTTGTTGGCATTGGAGTCGGGAATGCCCTCGATAAAATATGTCACTAAACTCAACTCATCTAATGTTATCGGCTTTCCGATTTCCATGAGAACGTATAGATATTCGCGGTAACCCTCATTTGGACGCTTGCGGCGATTTCTAAGCATGCGATGCACTTCAATAGATGAAACAATAATGCAAAATTCTGACTTTAATGCCTGCTTTAATGAATTCCAATCTGTAATACCACGTTGGCTCCGCACAAAAATTTTAGCCGCTCCCTTCAACAACTGTTTAGCATATATAAATTTTTGTAAATTGTTCCAGTGAACCGCGGTGGCGTTTTCCTCAAACTCTTCTAACCACTCCTCTACACCCTCCGGGGTGTACCATTAAACATTGACAAAGAGTCTTCAATATCACGCAGTGTGAACGTTGCACGTTCATTCGTCGGACCCTGATTCACACTTGGCGGGGAGGAACCAACATCTTCATACTCAGAAACATATTCATCTTCATCACCGTCAGCAGTTAGACCGAAATGCTGAAGCAGTCTGTCTTGCAAAACTATCTTACGTCCTGTAGTCACCAATCCCAATTCAGTCAGTTTTTGTTTCAACCCACTCACATTCAAATTTAAAATTTCACGCCGTTCCATGGTATTCAGTCGTTGTCAGCGATAACAATAAAAATATTAATTTTACACAGTTTTAAAATATAATGTTAAACAAGTATGTTCTGAAAGTGTTAGAGCATTTAAAAAATTAGCGTGCTTTCGTTTTCTCTTAAAGCTAACAATCGTATAGAATTATACTTTAAATTCAAATTGTTTCACTACTTTGTATCAAATTCTTCACTTAGTTTTAACAACTGCAATTCATAAAAATCTTAAAATTTCACATCAATTGAATTATGTATTTATCAAAATAATGTTTTTTATTTAATTCTACAATTTCAACTCAACTTAACTCTTTATTTTAATTTCTCTTGTATTAACTTGAAGAATTATGACAATTTAATTATTGTTTAAATGTAAATACAAAAATGTTGAAATTAATACGTCTGGCAAATCGTTTGCATTTATCAATTCTTTAGCTACTACTTTCTACTTATCTGCTTCCCGCAACTCGACGAAATTCTCTCAACTTTGCTGCTCTCCTTATATCGACGCTCTCCTCTCCAGCTACTGCCACGCAACCGTGTCGTAAACCCAAAGTAACGAAATTTCACCGCCTCCAGCAATATTTTCAAAACACAGTTTGTTTGTGCTTTACAGCCACCGCCACACAAACTCTCTGCATACAAGCTTTTGTACAGAATTCACGCAACTCGTAAACTCGCTGCAGCAAAACGCTTCTATTTCGCACTTACAGCCACCGCCGTGCAAAATCTCCACTAATACAATTGAATAGAACTCGTTACATTGCCTCTCTCATTTATGTTGCGATCGCTGCTACACAAGTGCACTGCTCTTATTCGTTCGCTGTCTCGTTACTGCTCAGCCTCTGCCGATATCATTTACATGCATCCACCGTTGCTAGTGTCGGTGCCGATTCGTCGCTGATTTCAAATTTTAGCCGTTCGTTACGCGAGAAATGAAATAGCCTGAATTAAAAGCTTAAGCTTTGACGTCCTTCTTTATTGAGGTGAATCTTAAGACTGTTGCTTTTCATTATTACTTAGCTTACTTACTACTTATCCTAATGCTTACTGTACTAACATTATTTTTTAGTTCGCTTCTAATATAAGGACTAACTGTTTTATCAGCCCACATTAGCTTGTTTACTCATATGTATATATTTATGTATATATATATTTTATATATATGTATATAAATATATATTTATGTTTTAGTTAAGTTGGCGTTAGCATACCCGAAATACTCTTACTCTCTTGTTCCACAACAAAGCTAATGTGGAACCCAATTCTATGTTAGTACAATATTAAGCATTTACTATCTACATACATACATTACTACATGTTTAGAGTGTAGGAATGTAACTCCTCCACCCTTTGATTTGAGATTCTCCTGGATCTCATTGCTTATTCGTAAGTTTACATAAATCATTCAGTATATGAATTCTTTTGTACATAATTTCGTTAACAATTTTAATTTGTTTTTTTTTTGTATAGAAAAATTCAATATTATTTTTAATTACAATAGTTATGGTTTTTTGTGAAAGAAAATTTATTCTAGTTCTTTTATATTGAAAATATAAATAAAGACTTTTCTTAACATATTTTTTTCAATTTTAACTCTTTTTGTTCCAATTTGTAATCCATCTGATTTGGAATCTTTCATTGAATTGTTTTTATTATTTTACATATTATATTTGGCATCTAAAAACTTTTTATTTTACAAGGTGTATCGAGTTATTACTATAAATGGTAATGTTCATTTATAACTACTTTAATCAGTAGATAGTTAGTTTATATTGCTACTATTTTAGTTTTTTGTTTATTCTATATGAGCATAAGTAAGAATATACCAAATTATTACTAAATTATAATTCCTTAAGTTAAACATTTTTCTTAAAAATATAGTGTTTAGTATTTACATGTATTTACATACTTATATTAACTATGAGTTAATTCAGCTTACAACTTCTATTAAATTTTTTTTTTTTTTGGTACTCCAGTTATTAAGTTTAATTCTGTAATAATTATGTTTTTAATTCAAATGACTAAGTTATCGTTGTTATAGATCCCAAAAATAATTTAAATTAAATTCAATTTATAAAAATCAGTTGCAAACTATTCGATCTCTTTTTTTTTATCTCTTTGTAGGAATTTTCTATTAGAAAAAAAAATTAATTTCTTTGAAGTAATGGCTTTCAAATTTTTCATTAATAATTATGTGGTAAATGAGTTTTTTTTCTTGTTTTTGTTTTACCACCTTTTATTTTTCTTCTACGCTGAGATGTATTGTTTAAAAGTTAAAGCTTCTCTGACGTAACGTTAACTGTCATTATGGCTTCTATTGTCATTAACGTCACTGTAAGTATGAGTGTTCATATTAGAGTTTTCGAATTTTAAAGGACGTTTAATATTTGATGTATGAATGTCTTTCAAGTTTCTTTTGATAAATTTAGGCTCCTCTTTGTGTCTTACGCTTTTATAGTTCCTAATAAAACCTTCGCCTCTAGTTTCTAAATAGGTTTCTCTTTTGGTGTAATGTTTTGAAATAATCTTCAATTTTGCATTTTCTAATCGGTTTTTAATTATTTTATGATCGATTTTGTTATTCTGTACATCCAAAGGTGTAGTTTTTATTGCGGTGTGATACGAATTATTATAGAACTTTACGGCTTTACACATTTGGGTTATGATTGGAGCTTTTTCTTCCAAATTTAGTGTTCTTATCCGTTCTGTAAGTGTGTTATTTAGTCTTTCGACGTCGGAATTACCAGTATGGCTATTTGGCTTTGTAGCATGAAACTGTATGCTTTCTTTGGTCAGAAAGTCACGAACGTTTTTTGAATTAAATTCATTATCGAAAATAAACTTTTTTACATTCCCTTTAATTGATAAAAATTCATTAATTTTGCATATGATTGTTTGGCTATTTCTATCAATTAAATGAAAACAAATGACATGTTTCGAAAACTTATCTACAAAAACTATAAATGAGTGTTTACTATTAACGTAAGTATCTACATGCACAATTTCATTTACCGTGTTAGGTGTTTCCGTAGTATAAAATTTCGCTTTGATCGGGTTTCGGTCATATTTTCCTCCGTTACAGATTTCGCAATTATTTATTATTTCATGTATTTTAGTTTTTAGCTGTGGATGATACACCTTATGTTTTATACCTTCGTAAGTTGGGATAATTCCTGAATGCCCTACTTCGAATTTATGGAAAAGCGATATCTGTTTTTTTAGTTCATATTCTTCTACAATATCTTTCGGAAAACGGCTACAGTTTAAAAAAGAAATATTTTGATTTTTTTTCAAGATACTTAAAAGAATTTTTTGAATCTCATTATATTCATTTTCTTCAAGTTCAGAGTATATAGCGACCTTTCCTTTATTAAAATGTCTTTTTACAATATTGACTATGTTAAAGTTATTGATATCTGTTTTGTCAACATAAACGCGTTTATTTTTGAAAACATTTATTACTTCGCATTCCTTTGATTCAACCAAAATTAGCTGCTGTTTGAAACGATTTACAACCGTATCGAGGTTTTTAAAATGATTATATGAACTTTCTTCCTGAGAATGGTTGGTTTGAACTTCCAAAGAAATTGTTTGATTTTGCTGCTCTCCAGCGTTTAAATCTTTAATTTTTAACATTTGTTTAACGGTCATTCCCATATTTTTTGTATTAATCATATTTATCTCGTTACTATCAATACGGCTTAGAAAATCGGCTATTTTATTTTCTTTTCCACTTATGTAATCGATTTTTGCATCATACTCCCCCAATTGTACTAACCAACGCTGAAGCCTAGGATTTATATCCTTACGACAATTTTTCCTCTGCAACCACTTCAGCGGTTGATGATCTGTTTTAAGGTCAAACTCCCTTCCGTATAAATAAGGTCTATAATATTTTACTGCCCACACTATCGCTAACAACTCTTTTTCTATAGTTGAGTAGTTTTTTTCGTGAGTGTTTAATGTTCTCGAAGCGTATGAAATTGGATGCTCATCTTGAGTGAGAACTGCGCCAATAGCAAAGTTACTAGCATCAGTTATTAGTTTAAATCTTTTGTTATAAACTGGATATCTTAAAATAGGAGGGTTTGTAATCGTGTCTTTTAATTTTTCAAAGGCAGTTATATAACTTGGGTTATATACGTTAATTTTTGCATCTTTTTTTAGATATGCGACCATAGGGTAAGCTATTTTAGAATAGTCTTTGATGAATTTCCTATAGAAGCCTGTGATACCTAGGAAGGATTTTATTTGTTTTTGCGAAGTGGGTAACTTTAATTTTTGTATGGCTTCCACCTTATTTGAGTTTGGCTTTATCCCTTCAGGGGTTAATAAATGACCTAGAAAGTCTGTTTCCTTTTTTAGAAAATTGCATTTATCTAGTCTTACTTTCAATTTCGCTTGTTGTAATTTTTGAAATATTTTCTTCATATTTTCTATGTGTTCTGGCAAAGAGGTACTAAAGATGAGAATGTCGTCTAAATAGACAACGCATATGGCCAAATGGCATCCTCAAGAATTCGTAATGCCCTAACGGAGTAGAAAATGCAGTTTTTTTTCTGTCGTTTTCATCCACCACTATTTGGTGAAAACCTTTAGCAAGGTCAATTGAAGAAAAATATTGGGCTCTTCCCAATTTATCCATGATACCATCGATGTTGGGTATCGGGAATTTGTCACTGACTGTAATTTCGTTCAACTTTCGGTAATCGATCACAATGCGCCATTTCTTATTTCCAGATTTATCTGCTTTTTTGGGAACTACCCACAAAGGACTGTTGTAAGCTGAATTGCTTTCTCTAATGATGTTATGCTCTAACATTTCCTTTATTTGCTTCTGAATTTCCAACTCATGGACTTGTGGATATCTATATATTTTCGAATAGATAGGTCTATCATCTGTCGTAATAATTGTATGTTTAATGTCGTGTGTAAAAGAAAGTTTGTCTCCTTCTTTATAAAATATGTCATCATACTCTTGCAATAAATTTTTTATTAGTTGCCTTTCTTCGGAATTCAAATGTGATAAATCTAAATTTTCCATGTCACTGAATTCGATTGCGCAAATTTCCTGCTTTTTATAGGGACTAAATCTCTCAAAATGTATTATATTTCCTAATATATTAATAAATCTATTCTCCACATCAATCTTAGCTCTAAGAGGAATGAGAAAATTTTGACCTATTATAGCTTCATACGTTTTGCTATCAAAATCAATTACCTTCCACGATAAGGTACCTGAAGCATTAAATTCATCTGGTATGGGAGTAATTATTCTGTGCGTCACTTGGTTGATACCATTTATTGTCCTGTACCAAAGAGGTGTAGGAAGCTTTTGTTTAGGAAAATATTTTTCGAAAATGTTTGGTTTAATTAAGCTTGTATCTGAGCCTGTATCAATGAGGCATGTAATTTCATGACCGCCAATTGTTACAGTTATTAAGGGCAATTTGCAGGTGGAGGCATTTTGGTAAAATTTACATCCTCCTCTACATTACCTACCTCCATCGGCTGATAACTCGACTCGGTCCGACTAGCTCTAGCACTTTGAGTATCAACACTCATGTGTGAATTGGATTTGGTTTGATAATTATTATATCTGTTATTATAGTTGGAAACTTGATTAGTCTGTTCTCTAATAGTTTGGTTCGGATAGCGTCTACTCTGCACTGAGTTCTGGTGGTTATAGTTACTATAGCTATTATTGGCTTGTGTAATTTGATTATTTCTCCCTTTGATATTATTTAATCTACCAGTTTCGAATGTCCTTTGATTATATTGTTTCCTGCTATTGTAGGAAATAGCTCTCTTCTCGTCTAATAACCTATATTTTGAAAAACTATTATACATTTCGATTAAGGTAGCATTTTCGCTCAAATGAGTACGATAACTTCCGTCAATTTTTTCAATTAAAATATCCCTAAGATCCCTATCTACATTTATGGGCATATATATTGAGGGTTTTGCCTCATCAAATTCATATAGTTCATAAAGCCTATAACTGGAGTCCAAAAAGAAATCAAAAAGTTCTCTTAAATTACTAACCTTAATATTTCTGCATCGATTGAAGATTTGCGAGTAGGTTTCCTCCGGTTGGTACCTCTGTTTCAAACGCTGCTTTACCTCCGTCCAGTTGCTGTTGTATGCCAGTTGTTGAATGCATCTTCCTGCTTCACCGATTAATTTTTCGTTTACAACGACTTGTGTAACGAACTCCTCCAAATGGGACTTGTTGTTGCATAAGTAAAAACCTTTTTCGACGGCGTTGATGAAGGCGAGTAAATTGTCACCCTTTGACCCGCTGAATGGCTTTAAGTGACGAAAGTGACTTATAACTTTGTCGTCACTAAGAACGAGCTGCTGCGACTGCTGGTTATGTAGCTGCTGGTTGTGTATCTGCTCTTGTTGCTGTTGCATTTGGTGCTGCAACTGTACCTGTTGCTGCTGCATGTTATTGATAACCTCCTCTTGTCTTCTAATTATTTGGGCAAGTTCCTCTGAGTCCATGATGTCCCGGTTTTTGTCGAGTTGCTTTTGTCGACTGCTCATGAATTATTTTCCCGATTATTTAATTAGTTAATTTAATTTTTCTTTTCAAATGTTATTTTCTAAAACGCACTATACGCAAATAGTTCAACCGAAATTGTTTTTTATAGTTACACCACAATTTTGTTAAACCCAATTTTTATTAACTTTTACACCTTTTACACGCCGCAACAGTCGAAAGTTTTGTTTTTTTTTTATCGATGGAAAGTATTCCAACTTTACTGTGGAAAATACACTAAATAACTTTTAAGTTACGTTTAAAGTTCGCTTTGTCTTAAGACAAAGTTCCGTCGACTGCGCCAGAAATGAAATAGCCTGAATTAAAAGCTTAAGCTTTGACGTCCTTCTTTATTGAGGTGAATCTTAAGACTGTTGCTTTTCATTATTACTTAGCTTACTTACTACTTATCCTAATGCTTACTGTACTAACATTATTTTTTAGTTCGCTTCTAATATAAGGACTAACTGTTTTATCAGCCCACATTAGCTTGTTTACTCATATGTATATATTTATGTATATATATATTTTATATATATGTATATAAATATATATTTATGTTTTAGTTAAGTTGGCGTTAGCATACCTGAAATACTCTTACTCTCTTGTTCCACAACAAAGCTAATGTGGAACCCAATTCTATGTTAGTACAATATTAAGCATTTACTATCTACATACATACATTACTATATGTTTAGAGTGTAGGAATGTAACTCGCGTCATGTACAATCTCAGCGTTATGTACAACTTGGCGTTTTGAACAACTTGGCGTTATGTACAACTTGGCGTTATGTACTGTACCTACATATGAAACGAATTTTTGCAGATTTGTAAATTTTTTTGCGCTGCTTATTGATATTTTAAAGAATATTCAATTTAAGCGTTTTAGATGCGCGTAATGTTTTATTGCACTGCTCGACAATTTTTCCTTTACCCGGCTTATTTTACTGTAAGCGTCACTTTTCACGTACCGATTCGATCTCACACCTGACACCACTTGTGGAGATTACTATAGTGAACACCACCCACACTCCCCGTCAGGATATTAAAACACAATATTTAAACGTTCAACCAGTGTTTATTTTTTAAAACAAAGTCTTGAATATAGTTCTAAAGATTATATGTAGTACACACATACGCACTAGCATAAACGTTTTCGCAGACAACGGCTCGGCACGACTTACAGTTCACGGCAACTCAAACTCAACTGAACTTTGGCTGGTTTGTCTTTGTTCTTGTTTCGTCAAAAGTTCGTCCAGTTAAAGGGTTGCGTCATTGTGTTCTTTTGTCAGCGTTGTATTGTTGACCACTTCTAGTCCGGTGTTCGGATCCCACATATACTTAAATATAAGATTACGGAGTTCTTCTACATGCACTGTCGTTATGCCGCCATGGCTTTATATTACCTTCATTACGTTAAAGAAAGTTAATTAACTTTAATATGTTAAACTAATGATTTGAAGCATTTCGATATCGATTGCTTAATGTGTAAATAAAAGAAAATCGACTTTATACCTAAATATAAGATTACGTAATTCTTCTAAATGCACTGCCGTTATGCCATTAAGGCTTTTGCAGACTTTAGTAAGATAAAGAGGGTTAATTAACTTAAATATGTTAAACTAATGAGTTGAAGCATCTCGATATCGATTGCTAAATGTGTATATACAACAAAAACGACTTTATACCTAAATATAACATAACGGAATTCTTCCAAATGCCCTGCCGTTATACCGTTATGGCTTTATGTAAACTTCAGTAAGATAAAGAAGGTTAATTAACTTAAATATGTTAAACTAATGACTTAAAGCATTTCGTTATCGATTGTTTAATGTGTATATACAAGAAAATCGACTTTATACCTAAATACAAGATTAGGGAATTCTTCTAAATGCACTGCCGTTATGCCGCCATGGCTCTTTATCAACTTTAATACGTTAAATGTGTATATACAAGAAAATCGAATTAATACCTAAATATAAAATTATAATATTACGGAATTCTTCTAAATGCTTTGCCGTTATACCGTTAAGGCTTTATGTAGACTTCAGTAAGCTAGAAAATGTTTATTAACTTAATATGTTAAACTAATGATTTGAAGCATTTCGATATCGATATCTAAATGTGTATATAAAAGAAAATCGACTTTATACCTAAATATAAGATTACGGAATTCTTCCAAATTCACTGCCGTTATGGCTTTATATCAACTTCAATACGTTAAAGAAGGTTAATTAACTTAAATATGTTAAAATAATGATTTGAAGCATTTCGATATCGCTTGCCAAATATGTATATACAAGAAAATCGAATTTATGCCTAAATATAAGATAACGGAATTTTTCTAAATGCACTGCCGTTATGCCGTTAGCGCTTTATGTAGACTTCAGTGCGTTAAAGAAGGTTTATTAACTTAAATATGTTAAACTAATGATTTGAAGCATTTCGATATCGCTTGCCAATTGTGTATTTACAAGAAAATCGAATTTATACCTAAATATAAGATAACGGAATTCTTCTAAATGCACTGCCGTTATGCCGTTAAGGCTTTATGTAGACTTCAGTGCGTTAAAGAAGGTTTATTAACTTAAATATGTTAAACTAATGATTTGAAGCATTTCGATATCGATTGCTAAATGTGTATATACAAGAAAATCGACTTTATAACTAAATATAAGATTACGGAATTCTTCCAAATGTACTGTCGTTATGTCGCCATGGCTTTGTATCAACTTCAATTCGTTAAAGAAGGTTAATTATTTTAAATATGTTAAACTAATGGTTTGAAGCATTTCGATACCGACTGATAAACGTGTAAATACAAAAAAATCGACTTTACACCTAAACATAAAATTATAACATTACGGAACTCTTCTAAATGCACTGCCGTCATACCGTTAAGGCTTTATGTAGACTTCAGTAAGCTAAAAAATGTTTATTAACTTAATATGTTAAACTAATGATTTGAAGCATTTCGATATCGATTGCTAAATGTGTAAATACAAAAAAATCGACTTTATACCTAAATATAAAATTATAGCATTAGGGAATTCTTCTAAATGCACTGCCGTTATGCCGATAAGGCTTTATGTAGACTTCAGTGCGTTAAGGAAGGTTTATTAACTTAAATATGTTAAACTAATGATTTGAAGCATTTTGATATCGCTTGCTAAATGAGTATATACAAGAAAGGCGACTTTATACCTAAATATAAGATAACGGAATTCTTCTGAATGCAGTGCTGTTATACTGTTAAGGCAACTTAACTTAATTAACTTAAATATGTTAAACTAATGAGCTGAAGCATTTCGATATCGATTGCTAAATGTGTATATACAAGAAAATCGACTTTATACCTAAAAATAAGATTACGGAGTTGTTCCAAATGTACTGTCGTTATGCCGCCATGGCTTTGTATCACCTTCAATACGTTAAAGAAGGTTAATTAACTTTAATATGTTAAACTAATGATTTGAGGCATTTCGATATCGATTGCTAAATGAGTATGTACAAGAAAATCGAATTCATACCTAAATATAAGATTACGGAATTTTTATAAATGCAATGCCGTTCTATCGTAATGGCTTTGTGTAAACTTCAGTAAGATAAAAAAAGTTAATTTACTTAAATATGTTAAACTAATAATTTAAAGCATTTCGATATCGATTGCTAAATGTGTATATACAAGAAAATCGACTTTATACCTAAATATAAGATTACGGAATTCTTCTAAATGCACTGCCGTTATGCCGTTATGGCTTTATGTTAACTTCAGTTCGTTAAAGAAGGTTTATTAACTTAAATATGTTAAACCAGTTATTTGAAGCATTTCGATATCGATTGCTAAATGGGTACATACAAGAAAATCGAATTTATACCTAAATATAAGGTAACGGAATTCTTCTAAATGCTTTGCCGTTATACCGTGAAGGCTTTATGTAGACTTCAGTAAGCTAAAAAATGTTTATTAACTTAATATGTTAAACTAATGATTTGAAGCATTTCGATATCGATATCTAAATGTGTATTTACAATAAAATCGACTTAATACCAAATATAAGATTACGGAGTTGTTCCAAATGTACTGTCGTTATGCCGCCATGGCTTTGTATCACCTTCAATACGTTAAAGAAGGTTAATTAACTTAAATATGTTAAACTAATGATTTTAAGCATTTCGATATCGCTTGCTAAATGTGTATATACAAGAAAATCGAATTTATACCTAAATATAAGATAACGTAATTCTTCTAAATGCACTGCGGTTATGCCGTTACGGCTTTTGTAGACTTCAGTAAGGTAAAGAGGATTAATTTAGTTAAATATGTTAAACTAATGATTTGAGGCATTTCAGTATCGATTGCTAAATGTGTATATACAAGAAAATCGACTTTATACCTAAATATAAGATTACGGAGTTGTTCCAAATGTACTGTCGTTATGCCGCCATGGCTTTGTATCACCTTCAATACGTTAAAGAAGGTTAATTAACTTAAATATGTTAAACTAATGATTTTAAGCATTTCGATATCGCTTGCTAAATGTGTATATACAAGAAATTCGAATTTATACCTAAATATAAGATAACGTAATTCTTCTCAATGCACTGCGGTTATGCCGTTACGGCTTTTGTAGACTTCAGTAAGGTAAAGAGGATTAATTTAGTTAAATATGTTAAACTAATGATTTGAGGCATTTCAGTATCGATTGCTATATGTGTATATACAAGAAAATCGACTTTATACCTAAATATAAGATTACGGAGTTGTTCCAAATGTACTGTCGTTATGCCGCCATGGCTTTGTATCACCTTCAATACGTTAAAGAAGGTTAATTAACTTAAATATGTTAAACTAATGATTTTAAGCATTTCGATATCGCTTGCTAAATGTGTAAATAAAAGAAAATCGACTTTATACCTAAATATAAGATTACGTAATTCTTCTAAATGCACTGCCGTTATGCCATTAAGGCCTTTGTAGACTTCAGTAAGATAAAGAGGGTTAATTAACTTAAATATGTTAAATTATGAGTTGAAGCATCTCGATATCGATTGCTAAATGTGTTTATACAACAAAAACGACTTTATACCTAAATATAAGATAACGGAATTCTTCCAAATGCACTGCCGTTATACCGTTATGGCTTTATCTAAACTTCAGTAAGATAAAAAAGGGTTAATTAACTTAAATATGTTAAACTAAAGACTTAAAGCATTTCGTTATCGATTGTTTAATGTGCATATACAAGAAAATCGACTTCATACCTAAATATAAGATTAGGGAATTCTTCTAAATGCACTGCCGTTATGCCGCCATGGCTTTATATCAACTTCAATACGAAGGCTAATTAAATTAAATGTGTTAAAGTAATGATTTAAAGTATTTCGATATCGCTTGCTAAATGGGTACATACAAGAAAATCGAATTTATACCTAAATATAAGGTAACGGAATTCTTCTAAATGCTTTGCCGTTATACCGTGAAGGCTTTATGTAGACTTCAGTAAGCTAAAAAATGTTTATTAACTTAATATGTTAAACTAATGATTTTAAGCATTTCGATATCGATATCTAAATGTGTATTTACAATAAAATCGACTTAATACCGAAATATAAGATTACGGAACTCTTCTAAATGCACTGCCGTTATGCCGCCATGGCTTTATATTACCTTCATTACGTTAAAGAAAGTTAATTAACTTTAAGATGTTAAACTAATGATTTAGGCATTTCGATATCGATTGATAAATGGGTATATACAAGAAAATCGAATTTACACCTAAATATAAGATAACGGAATTCTCAGAAATGCACTGCCGTTGTACTGTTAAGGCTTTATGTAGACTTTAGTAAGCTAAAAAATGTTTATTAACTTAATATGTTAAACTAATGATTTGAAGCATTTCTATATCGATTGCTTAATGCATATATACAAGAAAATCGACTTTATACCTAAATAAAAGATTACGGAATTCTTCTACATGCACTGCCGTAATGCCGCCAAGGCTATATGCCTACTTCAGATCGTTAAAGAAGGTTAATTAACTTAAATATGTTAAACTAATGATTTGAAGCATTTCGATATCGCTTGCTAAATGTGTATATACAAGAAAATCGAATTTATACTTAAATATAAGACAACGGAATTCTTCCAAATGCACTGCCGTTATGCCGTTAAGGCTTTATGTAGACTTCAGTAAGACAGAGAGGGTAAATTAACTAAAATATGTTAAACTAATGATTTGAAGCATTTCAATATCGATTGCTAAATATGTAAATACAAGAAAATCGACTTTATACCTAAACAGAATAAATAAATTCTTCTAAATGCACTGCAGTTGTACCGTTAAGGCTTTATATAAATTTCAGTACGTTAAAGAAGATTAATTTACTTAAATATGCTAAACTAATGCTTTGAAGCATTTCGATATCGATTGCTAAATGTGTATGTGCAAGAAAACCGATTTTATTCCTAAATAAAAGATTACTTAATTCTTCCAAATATACTGCCGTTACGCCGCCATGGCTTTATGTAAACTTCGGTATGATAAAGAAGGTTAATTAACCTAAATATGCTAAACCAGTTATTTGAAGCAATTCGCAATCGATTGCTAAATGCGTATGTACAAGAAACTCGACTTTATGCCTAAATATAAGATAACGGAATTCTTCTAAATGCACTGTCGTTATGTCGCCATGGCTTTATATCACCTTCATTACGTTAAAGAAGGTTAATTACTTTAATAAGTTAAACTAATGATTTGAAGATTTCTTATATCGATTGCTAAATGTGTAAATACAAGAAAATCGACTTTATACTTAAATATAAGGTTTCGGAATTCTTCTAAATGCACTGCGGTTATGCCGTTAAGGCTTTTGGAGACTTCAGTAAGGTAAAGAGGATTAATTTAGTTAAATATGTTAAACTAATGATTTGAGGCATTTCAATATCGATTGCTAAATGCATATATACAAGAAAATCGACTATATACTTAAATATAAGATTACGGAATTCTTCTACATGCACTGTCGTTATGCCGCCATGGCTTTATATTACCTTCATTACGTTAAAGAAAGTTAATTAACTTTAATATATTAAACTAATGATTTGAGGCATTTCGATATCGATTGATAAATGTGTATATACAAGATAATAGACTTTATACCTAAATATTTTTTTTTTTTTTTTTTTGTAGACTTCAGTAAGATAAAGAGGGTTAACTAACTTAAATATGTTAAACTAATGATTTGAGGCATTTCGATATCGATTGATAAATGTGTATATACAAGAAAATCGACTTTATACCTAAATATAAGATTACGGAGTTCTTCCAAATGCACTGCCGTTATACCGTTATGGCTTTATGTAAACTTCAGTAAGACAGAGAGGGTAAATTAACTTAAATATGTTAAACTAATAATTTGAAGCATTTCGATATCGATTGCTAAATATGTAAATACAAGAAAATCGACTTTATACCTAAACAAAATAAATAAATTCTTCTAAATGCACTGCAGTTATGCCGCCATGGCTTTATATCAACTTCAATACGTTAAAGAAGGTAAATTATATAAAAAATGTTAAACTAATGATTTGAAGCAATTCGATATCGCTTGCTAAATGGGTATATACAAGAAAATCGAATTTATACCTAAATATAAGATAACGGAATTCTTCCAAATGCACTGCCGTTGTACCGTTAAGGCTTTATGTAGACTTTAGTAAGCTGAAAAATGTTTATTAACTTAATATGTTAAACTAATGATTTGAAGCATTTCGATATCGATATCTAAATGTATATATAAAAGAAAATCGACTTTATACCTAAATATAAGCTTACGGAGTTCTTTTTAATGCACTGCCGTTATGCCGTTATGGCTTTATGTTAACTTCAGTTCGTTAAAGAAGGTTTATTAACTTAAATATGTTAAACTAATGATTTGAAGCATTTCGATATCGCTTGCTAAATGTGTATATACAAGAAAATCGAATTTATACTTAAATATAAGACAACGGAATTTTTCTAAATGCACTGCCGTTATGCCGTTAAGGCTTTATGTAGACTTCAGTAAGACAGAGAGGGTAAATTAACTTAAATATGTTAAACTAATAATTTGAAGCATTTCGATATCGATTGCTAAATATGTAAATACAAGAAAATCGACTTTATACCTAAACAAAATAAATAAATTCTTCTAAATGCACTGCAGTTATACCGTTAAGGCTTTATATAAATTTCAGTACGTTAAAGAAGGTTAATTTACTTAAATATGCTAAACTAATGATTTGAAGCATTTCGATATCGATTGCTAAATGTGTATGTGCAAGAAAACCGATTTTATTCCTAAATAAAAGATTACTTAATTCTTCCAAATATACTGCCGTTACGCCGCCATGGCTTTATGTAAACTTCAGTAGGATAAAGAAGGTTCATTAACTTTAATATGTTAAACTAATGATTTGAAGCATTTCGATATCGATTGCTAAATGCATGTGTACAAGAAACTCGACTTTATGCCTAAATATAAGATAACGGAATTCTTCTAAATGCACTGTCGTTATGTCGCCATGGCTTTATATCACCTTCATTACGTTAAAGAAGGTTAATTACTTTAATATGTTAAACTAATGATTTGAAGCATTTCGATATCGATTGCTAAATGTGTAAATAAAAGAAAATCGACTTTATACCTAAATATAAGATTAGGGAATTCTTCTAAATGCACTGCCGTTATGCCATTAAGGCCTTTGTAGATTTCAGTAAGATAAAGAGGGTTAATTAACTTAAATATGTTAAACTAATGAGTTGAAGCATCTCGATATCGATTGCTAAATGTGTATATACAACAAAAACGACTTTATACCTAAAAATAAGATAACGGAATTCTTCCAAATGCACTGCCGTTATACCGTTAAGGCTTTATGTAGACTTTAGTAAGCTAAAAAATATTTATTAACTTAATATGTTAAACTAATGATTTGAAGCATTTCGATATCGATATCTAAATGTGTATATAAAAGAAAATCGACTTTATACCTAAATAAAAGTTTACGGAATTCTTCTACATGCACTGCCGTAATGCAGCCGTGGCTATATGCCAACTTCAGATCGTTAAAGAAGGTTAATTAACTTAAATATGTTAAACTAATGATTTGAAGCATTTCGATAGCGCTTGCCAAATGTGTATATACAAGAAAATCATATTTATACTTAAATATAAGGTAACGGAATTCTTCTAAATGCTTTGCCGTTATACCGTTAAGGCTTTATGTAGACTTCAGTAAGCTAAAAAATGTTTATTAACTTAATATGTCAAACTAATGATTTGAAGCATTTCGATACCGATATCTAAATTTGTATATAAAAGAAAATCGACTTTATACCTAAATATAAGATTACGGAATTCTTCCAAATTCGCTGCCGTTACGCTTTATATCAACTTTAATACGTTAAAGAAGGTTAATTATTTTAAATATGTTAAACTAATGGTTTGAAGCATTTCGATACCGACTGCTAAATGTGTAAATACAAGAAAATCGACTTTACACCTAAACATAAAATTATAACATTACGGAACTCTTCTAAATGCACTGCCGTCATAACGTTAAGGCTTTATGTAGACTTCAGTAAGCTAAAAAATGTTTATTAACTTAATATGTTAAGCTAATGATTTGAAGCATTTCGATATCGATTGCTAAATGTGTAAATACAAGGAAATCGACTTTATACCTAAATATAAAATTATAACATTAGGGAATTCTTCTAAATGCACTGCCGTTATGCCGTTAAGGCTTTATGTAGACTTCAGTGTGTTAAGGAAGGTTTAATAACTTAAATATATTAAACTTATGATTTGAAGCATTTTGATATCGCTTGCTTAATGAGTATATACAAGAAAGTCGACTTTATACCTAAATATAAGATAACGGAATTCTTCTGAATGCAGTGCTGTTATACTGTTAAGGCTTTATGTAGACTTCAGTAAGACAGAGAGGGTTAATTAACTTAAATATGTTAAACTAATGAGCTGAAGCATTTCGATATCGATTGCTAAATGTGTATATACAAGAAAATCCACTTTATCCCTAATTTAAGGATTAGGGAATTCTTCTAAATGCACTGCCGTTATGCCGCCATGGCTTTATATCTACTTCAATACGTTACAGAAGGCTAATTATATAAACTATCTTAAACTAATGATTTGAAGCATTTCTATATCGATTGCTTAATGCATATATACAAGAAAATCGACTTTACGCCTAAATATAAGATAACGGAATTCTTCTACATGCACTGCCGTAATGCCGCCGTGGCTATATGCCAACTTCAGATCGTTAAAGAAGGTTTATTAACTTAAATATGTTAAACTAATGATTTGAAGCATTTCGATATCGCTTGCTAAATGCGTATATACAAGAAAATCGAATTTATACTTAAATATAAGACAGCGGAATTCTTCTAAATGCACTGCCGTTATGCCGATAAGGCTTTATGTAGACTTCAGTAAGACAGAGAGGGTAAATTAACAAAAATATGTTAAACTAATGATTTGAAGCATTTCAATATCGATTGCTAAATATGTAAATACAAGAAAATCGACTTTATACCTAAACAAAATAAATAAATTCTTCTAAATGCACTGCAGTTATACCGTTAAGGCTTTATATAAATTTCAGTACGATAAAGAAGATTAATTTACTTAAATATGCTAAACTAATGATTTGAAGCATTTCGATATCGATTGCTAAATGTGTATGTGTAAGAAAACCGATTTTATTCTTAAATAAAAGATTACTTAATTCTTCCAAATATACTGCCGTTACGCCGCCATGGCTTTATGTAAACTTCGATAAGATAAAGAAGTTTAATTAACCTAAATATGCTAAACCAGTTATTTGAAGCATTTCGATATCGATTGCTAAATGCGTATGTACAAGAAACTCGACTTTATGCCTAAATATAAGATAACGGAATTCTTCTAAATGCACTGTCGTTATGTCGCCATGGCTTTATATCACCTTCATTACGTTAAAGAAGGTTAATTACTTTAATATGTTAAACTAATGATTTGAAGATTTCCAATATCGATTGCTAAATGTGTAAATACAAGAAAATCGACCCTATACTTAAATATAAGGTTACGGAATTCTTCTAAATGCACTGCGGTTATGCCGTTAAGGCTTTTGTAGACTTCAGTAAGGTAAAGAGGATTAATTTAGTTAAATATGTTAAACTAATGATTTGAGGCATTTCAATATCGATTGCTAAATGCATATATACAAGAAAATCGACTATATACTTAAATATAAGATTACGGAATTCTTCTACATGCACTGTCGTTATGCCGCCATGGCTTTATATTACCATCATTACGTTAAAGAAAGTTAATTAACTTTAATATGTTAAACTAATGATTTGAGGCATTTCGATATCGATTGATAAATGTGTATATACAATAAAATCGACTTTATACCTAAATATAAGATTACGTAATTCTTCTAAATGCTTTGCCGTTATGCCTTTAAGGCGTTTGTAGACTTCAGATCGTTAAAGAAGGTTAATTAACTTAAATATGTTAAACTAATGATTTGAAGCATTTCGATATCGCTTGCTAAATGTGTATATACAAGAAAATCGAATTTATACTTAAATATAAGATTACGGAATTCTTCTAAATGCACTGCCGTTATGCCGTTAAGGCTTTATGTAGACTTCAGTAAGCTAAAGAAGGTTTATTAACTTAAATATTTTAAACTAATGATTTGAAGCATTTCGATATCGATTGCTAAATGTGTATATACAAGAAAATCGATTTTATACCTAAATATAAGATTACGGAATTCTTCCAAATGTACTGTCGTTATGCCGCCATGGCTTTGTATCAACTTCAATACGTTAAAGAAGGTTAATTATTTTAAATATGTTAAACTAATGGTTTGAAGCATTTCGATACCGACTGCTAAATGTGTAAATAAAAGAAAATCGATTTTACACCTAAACATAAAATTATAACATTACGGAACTCTTCTAAATGCACTGCCGTCATACCGTTAAGGCTTTATGTAGACTTCAGTAAGCTAAAAAATGTTTATTAACTTAATATGTTAAGCTAATGATTTGAAGCATTTCGATATCGATTGCTAAATGTGTAAATACAAGGAAATCGACTTTATACCTAAATATAAAATTATAACATTAGGGAATTCTTCTAAATGCACTGCCGGTATGCCGTTAAGGCTTTATGTAGACTTCAGTGCGTTAAGGAAGGTTTATTAACTTAAATATGTTAAACTAATGATTTGAAGCATTTTGATAACGCTTGCTTAATGAGTATATACAAGAAAGTCGACTTTATACCTAAATATAAGATAACGGAATTCTTCTGAATGCAGTGCTGTTATACTATTAAGGCTTTATGTAGTCTTCAGTAAGACAGAGAGGGTTAATTAACTTAAATATGTTAAACTAATGAGCTGAAGCATTTCGATATCGATTGCTAAATGTGTATATACAAGAAAATCCACTTTATACCGAAATATAAGATTACGGAGTTGTTCGAAATGTACTGTCGTTATGCCGCCATGGCTTTGTATCACCTTCAATACGTTAAAGAAGGTTTATTAACTTAAATATGTTAAACTAATGATTTGAGGCATTTCGATATCGATTGCTAAATGTGTATATACAACAAAATCGAATTCATACCTAAACATAAGATTACGGAATCCTTCTAAATGCACTGCCGTTATGCCGTTAAGGCTTTTAAAGACTTCAGTAAGAAAAAGACGGTTAACTAACCTAAATATGTTAAACTAATGATTTGAAGCATTTCGATATCGATTACTAAATGTGTATGTACAACAAAATCGACATGCACTGCCGTTATGCCGCCATGGCTTCATGTCACCTGCGGTAGCTTAAAGAAGGTAATTTAACTTAAATATGTTAAACTAATGATTTGAAGCATTTCGATATCGATTGCTAACTGTGCTAGTGCAAGACACTTGACTTTATACCTAAACATAGGATAACGGAGTTCTTCCAAATGCACTGCCGTTATTCCGCCATGGCTTTATGTAAACTTCAGTTCGTTAAAGTAGGTTTGTTAACTTAAATATGTTAAACTAATGATTTGAAGCATTTCGATATCGATTGCTATATGTGCATATACAAGAAAATCGATTTTATATCTAAATGTAAGATTACGGAATTCTTCCAAATTACTGTCGTTATGCCGCTATGGCTTTATTTCACCCTCAATACGTTAAAGATGGTTAATTAACTTAAATGTGGTAAACTAATGATTTGAAGCATTTCGATATCGATTGCTAAATATGTAAATACAAGAAAATCGACTTTATACCTAAATATAAGAGTACGGAATTCTGCTAAATGTACTGCAGTTATACCGTTAAGGCTTTGTGTAGATTTCAGTGCGTTAAAGAAGGTTTATTAACTTTAATATATTAAATTAATGATTTGAAGCATTTCGGTATCGATTGCTAAATGTGTATATACAAGAAAATCGACTTTATACCTAAATATAAGATTACGGAAGTCTTCCAAATGTACTGTCGTTATGCCGCCATGGTTTGTGTCAACTTCAATACGTTAAAGAAGGTTAATTATTTTAAATATGCTAAACCTGTTATTTGAAGCATTTCGATATCGACTGCTAAATGTGTAAATACAGCAACATCGACTTTATACCTAAATATAAAATTATAACATTACGGAATTCTTCTAAATGCACTGCCGTTATACCGTTACGGCTTTATGTAGACCTCATTAAGCTAAAAAATGTTTATTAACTTAATATGTTAAACTAATGATTTGAAGCATTTCAATATCGATAGCTAAATGTGTTTATACAAGAAAATCGACTTTGTACCTGAATATAAGTTTACGTAATTCTTCTAAATGCACCGCCGTTATGCCGTTAAGGCTTTATGTAGACTTCAGTAAGATAAAGAGGGTTAATTAACTTAAATAAGTTAAACTAATGATTTGAAGCATTTCGATATCGATTGCTTAATGTGTATGTACAAGAAAATCGACTTTATACCTAATTATAAGATTACAAAATTCTTCCAAATGCACCGCCGTTATGCCGCCATGGCATTATGTCACCTTCGGTAGGTTAAAGAAGGTAATTTAACTTAAATATGTTAAACTAATGATTTGAAGCATTTCGATATCGATTGCCAAATGTGCTAGTACAAGAAACCTGACTATATTCCTAAACAGAGGATAACGGATTTCTTCCAAATGCACTGCCGTTATTCCGCAATGGCTTTATGTCAACTTCAGTTCGTTAAAGTAGGTTTGTTAAGTTAAATATGTTAAACTTACGATTTGAAGCATTTCAAATACGATTGCGAAATGTGTATATACAAAAAAATCGTTTTTTTACCTAAATATAAGATTAAGAAATTCTTCTAAATGCACTGCCGTCATACCGTTAAGGCTTTATGTAAACTTCAGTACTATAAAGTAGGCTAATTAACTTAAATATGTTAAACTAATAATTTGAAACATTTCGATATCGATTTCTAAATGCATATATACAAGAAAATCGACTTTATACCTAAATATAAGATTACGGAATTTTGCCAAATGTACTGTCGTTATGCCGCCATGGCTTTATATCACCTTCAGTACGTTAAAGTAGGTTTGTTAACTTAATTATGTTAAACTAATGATTTGAAGCATTTCGATATCGATTGCTAAATATGTAGATATAACAAAATCGACTTTATACCTAAATATAAGATTGCGGAGTTCTTCTAAATGCACTGCCGTTATGCCGTTAAGGCTTTATGTAGACTTCAGTGCGTTAAAGAAGGTTTATTATAAATAACTTGAAAATGTAAAACTAATGTTTTGAAGCATTTCGATATCGATTGCTAAATGTGCTAATACAAGAAACTTGACCTTATACCTAAACATAGGATAACGGAATTCTTCCAAATGCCGTGCCGCCATGGCTTTATGTCAACTTCAGTTCGTTAAAGTAGGTTTGTTAACTTAAATATGATAAACTAATGATTTGAAGCATTTCGATATCGATTGCTAAATGTGCTAATACAAGAAACGTGACTTTATACCTAAACATAGGAAACGGAATTCTTCCAAATGCAGTGCCGTTATTCCGCCATGGCTTAATGTCAACTTCAGTTCGTTAAAGTAGTTTTGTTAACTTAAATATGTTAAACTAATGAGTTAAAGCATTTCGATATAGATTGCTAAATGAATAAAAACAAGAAAATCGACTTTATACCTAAATATAAGATTACGGAATTCTTCTACATGCACTGCCGTTATACCGTCATGGCTTTATGTCAACTTCAGTGCGTTAAAAAAGCTTTATTAACCTAAATATGCTAAACTAATGATTTGAAGCATTTCGATATCGATTGTTAAATGTGTATATACAACAATATCGATTTTATTCCTAAATATAAGATTACGGAATTCTTCTACATACACTGCCGTTATGCCGCCATGGCTTTATGTTAATTTCAGTGCGTTAAAGAAGCTTTACTAACTTAAATATGTTAAACTAATGATTTGAAGCATTTCGTTATCGATTGCTTAATATGTAAATACAAGAAAATCGACTTTATACCTAAATATAAGATTACGGAATTCTTCTAAATGCACTGCAGTTATACCGTTAAGGCTTTATGTAGACATCAGTGCGTTAAAGAAGGTTTACTTTAAATAACTTGGAAATGTAAAACTAATGATTTGAAGCATTTCGATATCGATTGCTAAATGTGCTAATACAAGAAACTTGACTTTATACCTAAACATAGGATAACGGAATTCTTCCAAATG
>CM050327.1:13401820-13443650 GCA_027475135.1 Bactrocera correcta | reverse complement strand
AATGATTTGAAGCATTTCGATATCGATTGCTTAATGTGTATATACAAAAAAATGGAATTTATACCTAAATATAAGATTACGGAATTCTTCTACATGCACTGCCGTTATGCCGCCATGGCTTCATGTTAACTTCAGTGCGTTAAAGAAGGTATATTAACTTAAATATGTTAAAATAATGATTTGAAGCATTTCGATATCGATTGCTAAATGAGTATATACAAAAAAATCGACTTTATACCTAAATATAAGATTACGTAATTATTTCAAATGCACTGCCGTTATGCCATTATCGCTTTATATCAACTTCAGTATGTTATAGAAGGATAATTAACTTAAATATGTTAAACTAATGATTTGAAGCATTTCAATATCGATTGCTAAATGAGTATATACAAAAAAATCGACTTTATACCTAAATATAAGATTACGTAATTCTTCTAAATGCTTTGTCAATATGCCGTTAAGGCGTTTGTAGACTTCAGTAAGAAAAAGAGGGTTAATTAACTTAAATATGTTAAACTAATGATTTGAGGCATTTCGATATCGATTGCTAGATGTGTATATACAAGAAAATCGACTTTATACCTAAATATAAGCTTACGGAGTTCTTTTTAATGCACTGCCGTTATCCCGTTATGGCTTTATGTTAATTTCAGTGCGTTAAAGAAGCTATATTAACTCAAATATGTTAAAATAACGATTTAAAGCATTTCGATTTCGATTGCTAAGTGTGTATATACAAGAAAATCGACTTTTTACCTAAATATTACGAAATTATTTACGAAATTATTTCAAATGCACTGCCGTTATGCCATTATCGCTTTATATCAACTTCAGTATGTTATAGAAGGATAATTAACTTAAATATGTTAAACTAATGATTTGAAGCATTTCGATATCGATTGCTAAATGAGTATATACATAAAAATCGACTTTATACCTAAATATAAGATTACGTAATTCTTCTAAATGCTTTGTCAATATGCCGTTAAGGCGTTTGTAGACTTCAGTAAGAAAAAGAGGGTTAATTAACTTAAATATGTTAAACTAATGATTTGAGGCATTTCGATATCGATTGCTAGATGTGTATATACAAGAAAATCGACTTTATACCTAAATATAAGCTTACGGAGTTCTTTTTAATGCACTGCCGTTATGCCGTTATGGCTTTATGTTAACTTCAGTTCGTTAAAGAAGGTTTATTAACTTAAATATGTTAAACTAATGATTTGAAGCATTTCTATATCGATTGCTAAATGTGCATATACAAGATCATCGACTTTATACTTAATATAAGATTACGGAATTCTTCTAAATGTACTGTCGTTATGCCGCCGTGGCTTTATATCACCTTCAATACGTTAAAGAAGGTTAATTAACTTAACTTGTTAAGCTAATGATTTGAGGCATTTCGATATCGATTGCTAAATGCGTATATACAAGAAAATCGACTTTATACCTAAATAAAAGATTACGGAATTCTTCTAAATGCACTGCCGATATGCCGTTATGGCCTCATGTTTACTTTAGTTCGTTTAAGAAGGTTTATTAACTTAGATTGTTACACAAGTTATTTGAAGCTTTTCGTAATCGATTGCTTAATGCTTATATACAAGAAAATCGACTTTCTACCTAAATATAAGATTATGGAATTCTTCCAAATGTACTGTCGTTATGCCGCCATGGCTTTATATCAACTTCAATATGTTATAGAAGGATAATAAAGTTAAATATGTTAAACTAATGATTTGAAGCATTTCGATATCGATTGCTAAATGTGTATATACCAGAAAATCGACTTTATACCTAATTATAAGCTTACGGTATTCTTCCAAATGTACTGTCGTTATGCCGCCATGGCTTTATATCAACTTCAATATGTTAAAGAAGGTAAATTAACATAAATATGTTAAACTAATGATTTGAAGCATTTCTATATCGATTGCTAAGTGCGTATATACAAGAAAATCGACTTTATACCTAAATATAAAATTACGTAATTCTTCTAAATGCTTTGCCGTTATGCCGTTAAGGCATTTGTAGACTTCAGTAAGATAAAGAGGGTTAATTAACTTAAATATGTTAAACTAATGATTTCGATTGCTAAATGCGTATATACAACAAATTCGAATTTATACCTAAATATAAGATTACGCAATTATTCTAAATGCACTGCCGTTATGCCGCCATGGATTTGTGCCAACTTTAGTTCGTTAAAGAAGGTTTATTAATTTAAATATGTTAAACTAATGATTTGAAGCATTTCGATATCGATTGCTAAATGTGTATATACAAGAAAATCGACTTTATACCTAAATAAAAGATTACTGTATTCTTCTAAATGCATTGCCGTTATGCCGATAAGGCTTTATGTAAACTTCAGTAAGGTAAAGATGGTTAATTAACTTAAATATGTTAAACTAATGATTTGATTTGATATCGATTGCTAAATGTGTATATACAAGAAAATCGACATTATACCTATATATAAGATTGCGGAATTTTTCCAAATGTACTGTCGTTATGGCGCCATGGCTTTATATCACCTTCTTTATATCACCTTCATTACGTTAAGAAGATTAATTAACTTAAATATGCTAAACTAATGATTTGAAGATTTTCGAAATCGATTGCTAAATCCATATATACAACAAAATCGACTTTATACCTAAATATAAGATTACGGAATTCTTTCAAATGCACTGCCGTTATACCGTTATGGCTTTATGTTAACTTCAGTTAGTTAAAGAAGGTTTATTAACTTAAATATGTTAAACCAGTTATTTGAAGCATTTCGATATCGATTGTTTAATGCGTATATACAAGAAAATCGACTTTATACCTAAATATAAAATTACGTAATTCTTCTAAATGCTTTGCCGTTATGCCGTTAAGGCATTTGTAGACTTCAGTAAGATAAAGAGGGTTAATTAACTTAAATATGTTAAACTAATGATTTCGATTGCTAAATGCGTATATACAACAAATTCGAATTTATACCTAAATATAAGATTACGCAATTATTCTAAATGCACTGCCGTTATGCCGCCATGGATTTGTGCCAACTTTAGTTCGTTAAAGAAGGTTTATTAATTTAAATATGTTAAACTAATGATTTGAAGCATTTCGATATCGATTGCTAAATGTGTATATACAAGAAAATCGACTTTATACCTAAATAAAAGATTACTGTATTCTTCTAAATGCATTGCCGTTATGCCGATAAGGCTTTATGTAAACTTCAGTAAGGTAAGATGGTTAATTAACTTAAATATGTTAAACTAATGATTTGATTTGATATCGATTGCTAAATGTGTATATACAAGAAAATCGACATTATACCTATATATAAGATTGCGGAATTTTTCCAAATGTACTGTCGTTATGGCGCCATGGCTTTATATCACCTTCTTTATATCACCTTCATTACGTTAAGAAGATTAATTAACTTAAATATGCTAAACTAATGATTTGAAGATTTTCGAAATCGATTGCTAAATCCATATATACAACAAAATCGACTTTATACCTAAATATAAGATTACGGAATTCTTTCAAATGCACTGCCGTTATACCGTTATGGCTTTATGTTAACTTCAGTTAGTTAAAGAAGGTTTATTAACTTAAATATGTTAAACCAGTTATTTGAAGCATTTCGATATCGATTGCTTAATGCATATATACAAGAAAATCGACTTTATACCTAAATATAAGATTACGGATTTCTTCCAAAGGTACTGTCGTTATGCCACCATGGCTTTATATCAACTTCAATATGTTATAGAAGGATAATAAAGTTAAATATGTTAAACTAATGATTTGAAGCATTTCGATAACGATTGCTTAATGTGTATATACAAGAAAATCGACTTTATATCTAAATATAAGATTACGAAATTCTCTCAAATGCACTGCCGTTATACCGTTATGGCTTTATGTAAACTTCAGTAGGATACAGAAGGTTAATTAACTTTAATATGTTAAACTAATGAATTGATTTGATATCGATTGCTAAATGTGTATATACAAGCAAATCGACTTTATACCTAAATATAAGATTACGTAATTCTTCTAAATGCTTTGCCGTTATGCCGTTAAGGCATTTGTAGACTTCAGTAAGATGAAGAGGGTTAATTAGCTTAAATATGTTAACCTAATGATTTGAGGCATTTCGATATCGATCGCTAAATGTGAATATACAAGAAAATCGACTTTATACCTAAATATAAGATTACGAAATTCTCTCAAATGCACTGCTGTTATACCGTTATGGCTTTATGTAAACTTCAGTAGGATAAAGAAGGTTAATTAACTTAAATATGTTAAACTAATGGTTTGAAGATTTTCGAAATCGATTGCTAAATGCATATATACAACAAAATCGAATTTATACCTAAATATAAGATTACGGAATTCTTCCAAATGCACTGCCGTTATACCGTTATGGCTTTATGTTAACTTCAGTTAGTTAAAGAAGGTTTATTAACTTAAATATGTTAAACCAGTTATTTGAAGCATTTCGATATCGATTGCTTAATGCATATATACAAGAAAATTGACTTTATACCTAAATATAAGATTACGGAATTCTTCTAAATGTACTGTCGTTATGCCACCATGGCTTTATATCAACTTCAATATGTTATAGAAGGATAATAAAGTTTAATTATATTGCTAAATGAGTATATAGAAGAAAATCGACTTTATACCTAAATATAAGATTACGGAATTATTCTAAATGCACTGCCGTTATGCCGTTATGGCTTTATGTTAACTTCAGTTCGTTTAAGAAGGTTTATTAACTTAGATATGTTTTACCAGTTATTTGAAGCATTTCGAAATCGATTGCTTAATGCTTATATACAAGAAAATCGACTTTCTACCTAAATATAAGATTACGGAATTCTTCCAAATGTACTGTCGTTATGCCGCCATGGCTTTATATCAACTTCACTATGTTATAGAAAGATAATAAAGTTAAATATGTTAAACTAATGATTTGAAGCATTTCGATATCGATTGCTTAATGTGTATATACAAGAAAATCGACTTTATATCTAAATATAAGATTACGAAATTCTCTCAAATGCACTGCCGTTATACCGTTATGGCTTTATGTAAACTTCAGTAAGATAAAAAAGGTTAATTAACTTAAATATGTTAAACAAAATTTTAAAATTTGAACATTAAAATTTGGATTCAAAAAATGTTTATCCCAAACACTAAAACAACTTCGAATCCTGGATGCCTTTAAAGGTTTTTTTAGGCTTGAAAGTGGGGGGGTTAAAGTTAAATAGTTAAAAAATGTTTATTTTTGATTGAGAAAATTGATATCAAGAAAATGTTTATCCCAAACACTAAAACAAACTTTAAGATCCGTTATGCCTTTAAAGGTTTTTTTAGGCTTGAAAGTGGGGGGGTTAAAGTTAAATAGTTAAAAAATATTTAGATTTGATTCGATTGGTAAATTGTTATAAACAAAAACTTTTAAAAATAAAATTTAGGTTTTTCCCAAATCCTCCTTGCCCTTTTAAATTTTTTAGGCTTGGAAAGCTAAAAAAGTTAAAATTAAAATATTTAAAAAATGTTTAATTTTTGATTGAGCATTCAAAATTTTAAAAAAATGTTTTATCCTAAATTAAAAGGGAATTTTCTAATATTCGATCCCCACATCCCAACTTCGTTGGAAAAGGTTTTTTAACAAAAATTGTTAAAAAGGGGGTTAACTTATATACAAAATTTGAATCCAAAATCGATTTAATAAAATAAAAAGGGAATTTTCCAAATGGTCCGATCCTTTCAATGGTTTCGTAAGAAAAAGAATTAAATTAACAAAAATAGTTAAAAAAGTTTTTTTATATGTTCTAAATTGATTAAAAAAAATCAAATTTTAATAAATATAAGAAGGGAATTTTCTAAATATCCGATCCTAATTTTTTTGGTTAAAAGTTTAAAGGGGTTTTTAACAAAAATATTTTAAAAAATTATTTAAATTTATATGATTGAAATTGATATCAAGAAAATGTTTATCCCAAAAAAAAATTACAATTTTCCCAAATCCTCCTTATGCCTTTAAAGGTTTTTTAGCTTTGAAAGATGGGGGGGAAAAATTTTAAAATATTTAAAAAAAGTTTTTTTTAAGTTTTAAAAATTGATATCAAGAAAATGTTTATCCCAAAAAAATTACAATTTTTTAAATACGGTTTCCAAATTTTTTTGGTTCGTAAGTTGGGGGTTTATTAATTAAATTTTTAAAATAATATTTAATTTTTGATTGAGAAAATTGATATCAAGAAAATGTTTATATAAAAAAATTTGGGAATTTTCCAAATTATTCGATCCCCAGGGCTTTTATCCCCTTTCTTAAAAATTTTTAAACTTAAAAGTTAAAAAAATTTTAAATTTTAAATGATTTAAAGATTTCCAAAAAATCAAATTTAACCTAAATAAAAAGGGAATTTTCCAAATATGGTTTCCCGTTTCATGAATTTCGTTATTTAAAAGGGTTTATTAACAAAAATAGTTAAAAGTTATTTAAATTTAACGTTTTAAGCATTATACAAAAAAATTGTTTTATCCTAAATAAAGAAAAATTTTCTAAATTAGGTTTAGAATTTTAATAACTTCTATGAAAAGGTAATAAATTTAATTTATTTTAAAGATAATAAAAAAATGTTTTATATAAATAAAGAAGGGAATTTTTCTAAATATGGTTAGGTTATTTTTATGAATTTCGTTCTTTTAAGGGTTTATTAACTTAGTTTTTTTAATTTTTTTTTTAAAATTTAAATTTTTTGCTTAATTTTTACAAGAAAATCGACTTTCTACCTAAATATAAGATTACGGAATTCTTCCAAATGTACTGTCGTTATGCCGCCATGGCTTTATATCAACTTCACTATGTTATAGAAAGATAATAAAGTTAAATATGTTAAACTAATGATTTGAAGCATTTCGAAATCGATTGCTTAATGCTTATATACAAGAAAAGCGACTTTATACCTAAATATAAGATTACGAAATTCTCTCAAATGCACTGCCGTTATACCGTTATGGCTTTATGTAAACTTCAGTAGGATAAAGAAGGTTAATTAACTTTAATATAATAAACTAATGATTTGATTTGATATCGATTGCTAAATGTGTATATACAAGAAAATCGACTTTATACCTAAATATAGGATTACGTAATTCTTCTAAATGCTTTGCCGTTATGCCGTTAAGGCATTTGTAGACTTCAGTAAGATAAAGAGGGTTAATTAACTTAAATATGTTAAACTAATGATTTGAGGCATTTTAATATCGATCGCTAAATGTGTATGTACAAGAAAATCGACTTTATACCTAAATAAAAGATTACGGAATTCTTCTTAGTGCACTGCCGTTATGCCGTTATGGCTTTATGTTAACTTCAGTTCGTTTAAGAAGGTTTATTAACTTAGATATGTTACACCAGTTATTTGAAGCATTTCGAAATCGATTGCTTAATGCTTATATACAAGAAAATCGACTTTCTACCTAAATATAAGATTACGGAATTCTTCCAAATGTACCGTCGTTATGCCGCCATGGCTTTATATCAACTTCAGTATGTTATAGAAGGATAATAAAGTTAAATATGTTAAACTAATGATTTGATGCATTTTGATATCGATTGCTTAATGTGTATATACAAGAAAATCGACTATATACCTAAATATAAGATTACGAAATTCTATCAAATGCACTGCCGTTATACCGTTATGGCTTTATGTAAACTTCAGTAAGATAAAGAAGGTTAATTACCTTAAATATGTTCAACTAATGATTTGATTTGATATCGATAGCTAAATGTGTATATACAATAAAATCGACTTTATACCTAAATAAAAGATTACGGAATTCTTCTAAATGCACTGCCGATAAGGCTTTTGTAGACTTAAATAACTTAAATATGTTAAACTTATGATTTGAAGCATTTCGATATCGATTGCTAAATGCGTATATACAAGAAAATCGACTTTATACCTAAATATAAGATTACGTAATTCTTCTAAATGCTTTGCCGTTATGCCATTAAGGCATTTGTAGACTTCAGTAAGAAAAAGAGGGCTAGTTAACTTGAATATGTTAAACTAATGATTTGGAGCATTTCGATATAGATTGCTAAATGTGTATATGCAAGAAAATCGACTTTATACCTAAATATAAGATTACGGAATTATTCTAATTGCACTGCCGTTATGCCGATAAGGCTTTTGTAGACTTTAGTAAGATAAAGAGGGTTAATTAACTTAAATATGTTAAACTAATGATTTGAAGCATTTCGATATCGATTGCTAAATGTGTATATACAACAAAATCGACTTATTACCTAAATATAAGATAACGGAATTCTTCTACATGCACTGCCGTTATGCCGCCATGGCTTTATGTTAACTTCAGTGCGTTAAAGAAGCTTTATTAACTTAAATATGTTAAACTAATGGGTTTAAGCATCTCGATATCGATTGCTAAATTTGTATATACAACAAAATCGACTTTATACCTAAATATAAGATAACGGAATTCTTCCAAATGCGCTGCCGTTATACCGTTATGGCATTATGTGAACTTCAGTAAGATAAAGAAGGTTAATTAACTTAAATATGTTAAACTAAAGATTTGATTTGATATCGATTGCTAAATGTGTATATACAAGAAAATCGAATTTATACCTAAATATAAGATTACGGAATTCTTCTAAATGCACTGCCGTTATGCCGATAAGGCTTTTGTAGACTTCAGTAAGATTAAGAGCGTTTTTTAACTTAAATATGTTAAACTAATGATTTGAAGCATTTCGATATCGATTGCTAAATGTGTATATACAAGAAAATCGACTTTATACCTAAATATAAGATTAAGGAATTCTTCCAAATGCACTGCCGTTATGCCGTTATGCTTTTGTAGACTATAGTAAGATAAAGAGGGTTAATTAACTTAAATATGTTAAACTAATGATTTGAAGAATTTCGATATCGATTGCTAAATATGTACGAGGGCTGTCTGATAAATAACCGACCTAACTATCATGCACGCGACTTTTTCAAAATTTTTGTTTTTATTTTGCTACATAGTCTCCTTGTAACTCCACACACTTCTCCCAGCGATGCTCCCATCTCTGCAGCCCTTCCAAATAGTACTTGGGGTGTTTGTCTGCAAAATACGAGTTCACGAAAGAGATTGCCTCCTCATTTGACGAAAATCTCTGGCCGACGAGCACAGTTTTAAGTTGAGGAAACAAAAAAAAGTCGCTTGGTTCTAGATCCGGTGACTAAGGTGGATGGTCAAGCAGTTCGAACCGCAATTCGTGGATTTTCGCCATGGCGACTGTTGAGGTGTGAGATGGTGCGTTGTCTTGGTGAAACAAGACTTTCTTTGTTTGCAATTGTGGCCGATTTTTCGAAATTTCTTCCTTTAGCTTGTCCAATAATGATATTTAGTAAGCTCCTGTTATAGTTTTTCCTTTTTCAAGATAGCCGATAAATATAATTCCATGGCTGTCCCAAAAAACACTCGCCATCACTTTCCCAGCCGAATACACAGCTTTGGGTTCTTTTGGGGCCGGTTCCCCCTTTTCAATCCACTGTTTAGATTGAATTTTTGGTTCGGGCGTATAATGGTGAATCCAAGTATCGTCTACAGTTATCAATCGGTGCCAAAACTTGGTCGTATTGCCTCTAAACTTAGCCAACAGTGCGCTGGAAATGTTCATGCGCGCGCGTTTGTGGTCTAGCGTAAGCAAACGCGGCACCCAACGCGCGGACAGCTTTCTCACGCCCAAATCTTGGTTTAATATGTGACAAACACGTTCGTTTGACATCTTCATAATCTCAGCTATTTCCTTAACTTTAACCCGGCGGTCGTCTAATACCAATTGATGAACTTTAGCGATGTTATCATTAGAGGTTACAGCTTTTGGACGCCCAGGACGTTCATCATCTTCCAAGCTCCTGCGACCACGTTTAAATTCAGCTGCCCAAAATTTTATGGTGGTAAACGATGGTGCAGAGTCACCGTACACAGAGCCCAACTCATTTTTCATTTGTAAAGGCGTATTGCCATTCAAAAATAAAAATTTAATTACAGCTCGATATTAAATTTTTTCCATTTTGGGGAAATCACCGAAATAGACTCACAAAAACCACTGTCAACAGATAATTGCGCAAGATAAATTTCTGAAATTTTTGCGAGTAGCTATTATGATATGCACAATCTGAAGTAGAAACTTTTTTTTCAGAGGTGCCGCTAGCTTCACGTTGAGGTCGGTTATTTATCAGACAGCCCTCGTATTTAAGTTAATTAACGCTCTTTATCTTACTAAAGTCTACAAAAGCCTTAACGGCATAACGGCAGTGCATTTAGAAGAACTACGTGATCTTATATTTAAGTATGAATTCGATTTTCTTGTATATACTCATTTAGCAATCGATATCGAAATGCTTCAAATCATAAGTGTAACATATTTAAGTTAATAAACCTTCTTTAACCCACTGAAGTCTTCATAAAGCCTTAACGGTATAACTGCAGTGCATTTAGAAGAATTCCGTATTCTTATATTCAGGTATAAAGTCGATTTTCTTGTATATACTCTATTAGAAATCGATATCGAAATGCTTCAAATCATTAGTTTAATATATTTAAGTTAATAAAGCTTCTTAAACGCACTGAAGTTAACTTAAAGCCATGGCGGCATAACGGCAGTGCACGTAGAAGAATTCCGTAATCTTATATTTAGGTATAAAGTCGATTTTGTTGTATATACACATTTAGCAATCGATGTCGAAATGCTTCAAATAACTGGTTTAGCATATTAAGGTTAATTAACCTTCTTTATCTTACTGAAGTTTACATAAAGCCATAACGGCATAACGGCAGTATATTTGGGTGAATTCCGTTAGCTTTTATTTAAGTATAAAATCGATTTTCTTGTACATACACATTTAGCAATCGATATCAAAATGCTCAAATTATTAGTTTAACATATTTAAGTAAATTAACCTTCTTTAACGTACGGAAATTTATATAAAGCCATAAGAGCATAACGGCAGTGCATTAAGAAGAATTACGTAATCTTATATTTAGGTATAAAGTCGATTTTCTTGTATATACGTATTTAGCAATCGATATCGAAATGCTTCAAATCATAAGTTCAAGATATTTAAGTTAATAAACCATCTTTAACGCACTGAAGTCTTCATAAAGCCTTAACGGTATAACTGCAGTGCATTTAGAAGAATTCCGTATTCTTATATTAAGGTATTAAGTCGATTTTCTTGTATTTACATATTTAGCAATCGATATCGAAATGCTTCAAATCATTAGTTTAATATATTTAAGTTAGTAAAGCTTCTTTAACGCACTGAAGTTAACTTAAGGCCATGGCGGCATAACGGCAGTGCATGTAGAAGAATTCCGTAATGTTATATTTAGGTATAAAGTCGATTTTGTTGTATAGACACATTTAGCAATCGATATCGAAATGCTTCAAATCATTAGTTTAATATATTTAAGTGCATTAAACATTTTTATCTTTTTGCAGTCTACAAAAGCCTTAACGGCATAACGTTAGAGCATTTAGAAGAACTCCGCAATCTTATATTTAGGTATAAAATCGATTTTCTTGTATATACACATTTAGCAATCGATATCGAAATGCTTCAGCTCATAAGTTTAAAATATTTAAGTTATTAAACCTTCTTTAACGATCTGGAGTTGGCATATAGCCATGGCGGCATAACGGCAGTGCATTTAGAAGCATTCCGTACTGTTATAATTTTATATTTAGGTATAAAGTCGATTTTCTTGTATAAACTCATTTAGCAAGCGATATCGAAATGCTTCAAATCATTAGTTTAACATATTTAAGTTAATTAACCTTCTTTAACGATCTGAAGTCTACAAACGCCTTAAAGGCATAACGGCAAAGCATTTAGAAGAATTACGTAATCTTATATTTAGGTATAAAGTCGATTTTCTTGTATATACACATTTATCAATCGATATCGAAATGCCTCAAATCATTAGTTTAACATATTAAAGTTAATTAACTTTCTTTAACGTAATGATGGTAATATAAAGCCATGGCGGCATAACGACAGTGCATGTAGAAGAATTCCGTAATCTTATATTTAAGTATATAGTCGATTTTCTTGTATATATGCATTTAGCAATCGATATTGAAATGCCTCAAATCATTAGTTTAACATATTTAACTAAATTAATCCTCTTTACCTTACTGAAGTCTACAAAAGCCTTAACGGCATAACCGCAGTGCATTTAGAAGAATTCCGTAACCTTATATTTAAGTATAAAGTCGATTTTCTTGTATTCACATATTTAGCAATCTATGTCGAAATGCTTCAAATCATTAGTTTAACATATTCAAGTTAATAGACCCTCTCTGTCTTACTGAAATCTACATAAAGCCTTAACGGCATAACGGCAGTGCATTTAGAAGAATTCCGTTACCTTATATTTAGGTATAAATTTGCTTTTCTTGTATGTACACACTTAGAAAGCGATATCGAAATGCTTCAAATTATTAGTTTAACATATTTAAGTTAATTAACCTTCTTT
The DNA here is from genome assembly GCA_027475135.1 of Bactrocera correcta. Taxonomy (NCBI): domain Eukaryota; kingdom Metazoa; phylum Arthropoda; class Insecta; order Diptera; family Tephritidae; genus Bactrocera; species Bactrocera correcta. The sequence goes on along the minus strand of CM050327.1, from coordinate 13,431,050 downwards.
AACGTATTGAAGTTGATATAAAGCCATGGCGGCATAACGGCAGTGCATTTAGAAGAATTCCGTAGTCTTATGTTTAGGTATAAAGTCGGTTTTGTTGTATATGTACATTAAGCAATCGATAACGAAATGCTTCAAATCATTAGTTTAACATATTTAAGTTAATTAACCTTCTTTTTATTACAGAAGTTTACATAAAGCCATAACGGTATAACGGCAGTGCATTTGATGAATTCCGTAATCTTATATTAAGGTAAAAAGTCGATTTTGTTGTATATACACATTTGGCAATCGATATCGAAATGCTTCAGCTCATTAGTTTAACATATTTAAGTTAAATAACCTTTTTTAACGATCTGAAGTTGGTTTATAGCCATGGCGGCATAACGGCAGTGCATGTAGAAGAATTCCGTAATTTCGTATTTAGGCATAAAGTCGATTTTCTTGTATATACACATTTAGCTATCGATATCGAAATGCTTCAAATCATTAGTTAAACATACTAAGTTAATAAACATTTTTTAGCTTACTGAAGTCTATATAAAGCCATAACGGTATAACGGCAGTGCATTTGGAAGAATTCCGTGACCTTATATTTAGGAATAAAGTCGATTTTGTTATATACACATTTAGCAATCGATATCGAGATGGTTTAACTCATTAGTCTAACATATTTATTCCGTAATGTTATAATTTTATATTTAGGTATAAAGTCGACTTTCTTGTATTTACACATTTAGCAATCGATATCGAAATGCTTCAAACCATTAGTTTAACATATTTAAAATAATTAACCTTCTTTAACGTATTGAAGGTGATATAAAGCCATGGCGGCATAACGACAGTACCTTTGGAAGAAATCCGTAATCTTATATTTAGGTATTACGTCGATTTTCTTGTATATATACATTTCGCAATCGATATCGAAATGCTTCAGATAACTGGTTTAACATATTTAAGTTAATAAACCTCCTTTAGTTAACTGAAGTTGACATAAAGCCATAACGGCACTGCATTTGGAAGAATTCCGTAGTCTTATATTTAGGCGCAGAGTCGATTTTCTTATATATACACATTATGCAATCGATATCAAAATGCTTCAAATAACTGGTTCAGCATATTTAAGTTAATTAACCTTCTTTATCTTACTGAAGCTTACATAAAGCCATAACGGCAGTATATGTGGCAGAATTCCGTAATCTTATATTTAGGTATAAAATCGATTTTCTTGTACATAAACATTTAGCAATTAATATCGAAATGCTTAAAATCTTTAGTTTAGGATATTTAAATAAATTAACCTTCATTAACGTACTGAAATTTATATAAAACCATAACGGCATAACGGCAGTGTATTTCGATGAATTCCGTAATTTTATATTTAGATATAAAGCCGAATTTGTTGTATATACGCATTTAGCAATCGATATCGAAATTCTTCAAATCATTAGATTAACATATTTAAAATAATTAACCTTCTCTAACGTAATAAAGGTAATATAAAGCCATGGCAGCCTAACGACAGTGCATTTAGAAGAATTCCGTAATCTTATATTTAGGTATAAATTCGATTTTGTTGTATATACGCATTTAGCAATCGATGTCGAAATGCTTCAAATATCTGGTTTAGCATATTAAGGTTAATTAACCTTCTTTATCTTACTGAAGTTTGCATAAAGCCATAACATCATAACGGCAGTATATTTGGGTGAATTCCGTAAGCTTTTATTTAAGTATAAAATCGATTTTCTTGTACATACACATTTAGCAATCGATATCGAAATGCTCAAATCATTAGTTTAACATATTTAAGTAAATTAACCTTCTTTAACGTACGGAAATTTATATAAAGCCATAAGGGCGTAACGGCAGTGAATTTAGAAGAATTCCGTATTCTTATATTCAGGTATAAAGTCGATTTTCTTGTATATACTCTATTAGCAATCGATATCGAAATGCTTCAAATCATTAGTTTAATATATTTAAGTTAATAAAGCTTCTTTAACGCACTGAAGTTAACTTAAAGCCATGGCGGCATAACGGCAGTGCACGTAGAAGAATTCCGTAATCTTATATTTAGGTATAAAGTCGATTTTGTTGTATAGACACATTTAGCAATCGATATCGAAATGCTTCAGCTCATAAGTTTAAAATATTTAAGTTATTAGACCTTCTTTAACGATCTGGAGTTGGCATATAGCCATGGCGGCATAACGGCAGTGCATTTAGAAGAATTCCGTAATGTTATAATTTTATATTTAGGTATCAAGTCGATTTTCTTGTATTTACACATTTTGGAGTTGATATCGAAATGCTTCAAGCCATAAGTTTAACATATTTAAAATAATTAACCTACTTTAACATATTGAAGTTGATACAAAGCCATGGCGGCATAACGACAGTACATTTGGAAGAATTCCCTAATCTTATATTTAGGTATAAAGTCGATTTTCTTGTATATACACATTTACCAATCGATATCGAAATGCTTTAAATCATTAGTTTTACATATTTAAGTTAATAAACCTTCTTTATCTTGCTGAAGTTTACATAAAGCCATAACGGTATAACGGCAGTGCATTTGGATGAATTCCGTAATCTTATATTTATGTAAAAAGTCGATTTTGTTGTACATACACATTTAGCAATCGATATCGAAATGCTTCAGCTCATGAGTTTAACATATTTAAGTTAAGTAACCTTCTTTAACGATCTGAAGTTGGCTTATAGCCATGGCGGCATAAAGGCAGTGCATGTAGAAGAATTTCGTAATTTCATATTTGGGCATAAAGTCGATTTTCTTGTATTTACACATTTAGCAATCGATATCGAGATGATTCAACTCATTAGTCTTACATATTTATTCCGTAATGTTTTACTTTTATATATAGGTATAAAGTCGATTTTCTTGTATTTACACATTTAGCAATCGATATCGAAATGCTTCAAACCATTAGTTTAACATATTTCAAATAATTAACCTTCTTTAACGTATTGAAGGTGATATAAAGCCATGGCGGCATAACGACATAACATGTGGGAGAATTCCGTAATCTTATATTTAGGTATAAAGTCGATTTTCTTGTATATATACATTTTGCAATCGATATCGAAATGCTTCAGATTACTGGTTTAATATATTTAAGTGAATAAACCTCCATTAGTGAACAAAAAGTTGACATAAAGCAATAACGGCACTGCATTTGGAAGAACTCCGTGGTCTTATATTTAGGCATAGAGTCGATTTTCTTTTATATACACTTTTTGCAATCGATATCAAAATGCTTCAAATAACTGGTTCAGCATATTTAAGTTAATTAACCTTCTTTATCTTGCTGAAGTTTACATAAAGCCATTACGGCATAACGGCAGTATATTTGGGTGAATTCCGTAAGCTTTTATTTAAGTATAAAATCGATTTTCTTGTACATACACATTTAGCAATCGATATCGAAATGCTTCAAATCATTAGTTTAACATATTTAAGTTAGTAAACCTTCTTTAACGCGCTGAAGTCTTCATAAAGCCTTAACGGTATAACTTCAGAGCATTTAGAAGAATTCCGTATTCTTATATTCAGGTATAAAGTCGATTTTCTTGTATATACTCTATTAGCAATCGATATCGAAATTCTTCAATCATTAGTTTAATATATTTAAGTGAATTAATAATTTTTATCTTACTGCAGTCTACAAAAGCCTTAACAGCATAACGGCAGTGCATTTAGAAGGGATCCGTAATCTTTTATTTAGGTATAAAGTCGATTTTCTTGTATATACTCATTTAGCAATCGATATCGAAATGATTCAAATCATTAGTTTAACATATTAAGTTAATTAACCCTCTCTGTCTTACTGAAGTCTACATAAAGCTATAACGGCATAACGGCAGTGCAGTTAGAAGAATTCCGTTATCTTGCATTTAGGTATAAATTTGCTTTTTTGTATGTACACATTTAGAAAGCAATATCGAAATGCTTCAAATCATTAGTTTAACATATTTAAGTTAATTAACCTTTTTTAATGTATTGAAGTTGATATAAAGCCATGGCGGCATAACGGCAGTGCATTTAGAAGAAGTCCGTAGTCTTATATTTAGGTATAAAGTCGGTTTTCTTGTATATACACATTTAGCTTTCGATATCGAAATGCTTCAAATCGTTAGTTAAACATACTAAGTTAATAAATATTTTTTAGCTTACTGAAGTCCACATAAAGCCTTACGGTATAACGGCAGTGCATTTAGAAAAATTCCGTAATGTTATAATTTTATATTTAGGTATAAAGTCGATTTTCTTGTATTTACTCATTTAGCAAGCGATATCGAAATGCTTCAAATCATTAGTTTAACATATTTAAGTTAATAAACCCTCTCTATCTTAATGAAGTCTACAAATTTTCTTGTATATACACATTTAGCAATCGATAATGAAATGCTTCAAATCATAAGTTTAACATATTTAAGTTAATTAACCTTCTTTATCTTACTGAAGTTAACATAAAGCCTTAACGGCATAACGGCAGTACATTTAGAAGAACTAATTAATATTATATTTAGGTATGAAGTCGATTTTCTTGTATGTACTCATTTAGAATCGATACCGAAATGCTTCAAATCATTAGTTTAACATATTTAAGTTAACAAACCTACTTTAACGCACTGAAGTTAACACAAAGCCATAGCGGCATAACGGCAGTGCATGTAGAAGAACTCCGTAATCTTATATTTAGGTATAAGGTCGATTTTCTTGAATATACACATTTAGCAATCGATATCGAAATGCTTCAAATCATTAGTTTAACATATTTAAGTTAGTAAACTTGTTTTAGCTTACTGAAGTCTACACAAAGCCTTAACGGTATGTCGGCAGTGCATTTAGGAGAATTCCGTAACCTTATATTTATGTGTAAAGTCGATTTTCTTGTATTTACATATTTAGCAATTGATATCGAAATGCTTCAAATCATTAGTTTAACATATTTAAGTTAATAAGGCTTCTTTAACGCACTGAAGTTAGCGCAAAGCCATGGCGGCATAACGGCAGTGCATGTAGAAGAATTCCGTAATCTTATATTTAGGAATAAAGTCGATTTTCTTGTATTTACACAATTAGCAACCGATATCGAAATGCTTCAAATCATTAGTTTAAGATATTTAAGTTAATAAACTTTTTTTATCTTACTGAAGTCTACAAAAGCCTTAACGGAATAACGGCAGTGCACTTGGAAGAATTCCGTATTCTTATATTTAGGTATAAAGTCGATTTCCTTGTATATACTCATTTAGCAATCGATATCGAAATGCTTCAAATCGTTAGTTTAACATATTTAAGTTAATTAACCCTGTTTATCTTACTGAAGTTTTCAAAACCTTAACGGCATAACGGCAGTGCATTTAGAAGAATTCCGTAATCTTATATTTAGGTATAAAGTCGATTTTCTTGTACATACTCATTTAGCAATCGATATCGAAATGCTTTAAATCATTAGTTTAACATATTTAAGTTAATTAACCTTCTTTAACGTAATGAAGGTGATATAAAGCCATGGCGGCATAACGACAGTGCATTTAGAAGAATTCCGTTATCTTATGTTTAGGTATATAGTCGATTTTGTTGCATATACACATTTAGCAATCGATATCGAAATGCTTCAAATCATTAGTTTAACATATTTAAGTTAAGTAACCTTCTTTAATTTATTGAAGGTGATATAAAGCCATGGCGGCATAACAGCAGTGCATGTAGAAGAATTCAGTAATCTTATATTTAGGTATAATGTCGATTTTGTTTTATATACGCAGTTAGCAATCGATATCGAAATGCTTCAAATCATTAGTTTAACATATTTAAGTTAATAAACCTTCTTTAACGAACCGAAGTTGGCATAAAGCCAATGCGGCATAACGGCAGAGCACTTAGAAGAATTCTGTAATCTTATTTTAAGTATAAAGTCGATTTTCTTGTATATACGCATTTAGCAATCGATATCGAAATGCTTCAAATCATTAGTTTAACATATTTAAGTTAATTAACCTTCTTTAACGTATTGAAGGTGATATAAAGCCATGGCGGGATAACAACAGTACATTTGGAAGAATTCCGTAATCTTATATTTAGGTATAAAGTCTATTATCTTGTATGTACACATTTAGCAATCGATATCGAAATGCTTCAAATCATTAGTTTAACATATTTAAGTAAATTAACCCTCTTTTTCTTACTGAAGTCTACAACAGCCTTAACGGCATAACGGCAGTGCATTTGGAAGAATTCCGTAACCTTATATTTAGGTATAAAGTCGATTTTGTTGTATATACACTTTTAGCAATCGATATCGAAATGCTTCAAATCATTAGTTTAACACACTGAAGTTGACATAAAGCCATGGCGGCATAACGGCAGTGCATGTAGAAGAATTCCTTAATATTATATTTAGTTATATAGTCGATTTTCTTGTATATACACATTTAGCAATCGATATCGAAATGCTTAAAATCATTGGTTTAACATATTTATGTTAATTTACCTTCTCAAACGTATTGAAGTTGATATAAAGCCATGGCGGCATAACGACAGTACATTTGGAAGAAATCCGTAATCTTATATTTAGGTATACAGTCGATTTTCTAGTATATATGCATTAAGCAATCGATTTCGAAATGCTTCAAATAACTGGTTTAACATATTTAAGTTAATAAACCTTCTTTAACGAACTGCAGTTAACATAAAGCCATAACGGCATAACGGCATAACGGCAGTGCATTTAGAAGAATTCCGTAATCTTATATTTAGGTATAAAATCGATTTTGTTGTATATACGCATTAGGCAATCGATATCGAAATACTTCAAATCATTACTTTAACATAATTAAGTTCTTTGACCTTCTTTAACGTATTGAAGGTGGTATGATGCCATGGCGGCATAACGGCAGTACATTTGGAAGAATTCCGTAATCTTATATTTAGGTATAAAGTCGATTTTTTGTATATATGCATTAAGAAATCGATATCGAAATGCTTCAAATAACTGGTTTAACATATTTGAGTTAATAAACCTTCTTAAACGAACAGAAGTTAACATAAAGCCCTGGCTGCATAACGGCAGTGCATTTAGGAGGATTACGTAATCTTATATTTAAGTATAAAGTCGATTTTCTTGTATATACACATTTAGAAATCGATATCGAAATGCTTCAAATCATTAGTTTAAAATATTTAAGTTAATTAACCCTCCTTATCTTACTAAAGTCTATAAAAGCCTTAACGGCATAACGGCAGTGCATTTAAAAGAATTACGTAATCTTATAATTAGGTATAAAGTCGATTTTCTTGTATATACTCATTTAGCAATCGATATATAACTAAATATGAGATTACGGAATTCTTCTACATGCACTGCCGTTATGCCGCCATGGCTTTATGTTAACTTCAGTGCGTTAAAGAAGCTTTATTAACTTAAATATGTTAAACTAATGATTGGAAGCATTTCGATATCGATTGCTAGATGAGTCTATACAAGAAAATCGGCTTTATACCTAAATATAATATAACGTAATTCTTCTAAATGTACTGCCGTTATGCCGTTAAGGCTGTTGTAGACTTCAGTAAGATAAAGAGGGTTAATTAACTTAAATATGTTTAACTAATGATTTGAAGCATTTCGTTATCGATTGCTAAATGTGTATATACAAGAAAATTGACTTTATACCTAAATTTAAGATAACGGAATTCTTATAAATGCACTGCCGTTATGCCGTCATGACTTTATGCCAACTTCAGTTCGTTAAAGAAGGTTTATTAACTTAAATATGTTAAACTAATGATTTTAAGCATTTCGATATCGATTGCTAAATGAGTATATACAAGAAAATCGACTTTATGCCTAAATATAATAATAATTAATTCTTCTAAATGCACTGCCGTTATGCCGTTAAGGCTTTTGTAGACTTCACTAAGAAAAGAGAGGATTAATTAACTTAAATATGTTAAACTAATGATTTGAAGCATTTCGATATCGATTGCTAAATGTGTATATACAAGAAAATCGACTTTATACCTAAATACGAGTTTACGTAATTCTTCCGAATGCACTGCCGTTGTTCCGTTAAGGCTTTTGTAGACTTAAGTTAGATAAAGATGGTTAATTAACTTAAATATGTTAAGCTATTGAGTTGCAGCATCTCGATATCGATTGCTAAGTGTGTATATACAACAAAATCGACTTTATAACTAAATATAAGATTACGGAATTCTTCCAAATGCTTTGCTGTTATACCGTTATGGCTTTATGTAAACTTCAATAATATAAAGAGGGTTAATTAACTCAAATATGTTAAACTAATGATTTGAAGCATTTCGATATCGATTGCTAAATGTGTATATACAACAAAATCGACTTTTTACCTAAATATAAGATTCCGGAATTCTTCTTAGTGCACTGCCGTTATGCCGCCATGGATTTAATCCAACTTCAGTTCGTTAAAGAAGGTTTGTTAACTTAAATATGTTAAACTAATGAATTGAAGCATTTCGATATCGATTGCTAAATGCGTATATACAACAAAATCGACTTTATACCTAAATATAAGATTACGGAATTCTTCTACATGAACTGTTGTTATACCGCCATGGCTTTATATCACCTTCAATAAGTTAAAGAAGGTTACTTAACTTAAATATCTTATACTAATGATTTGAAGCATTTCGATATCGATTGCTAAATGTGTATATGCAACAAATTCGACTATATACCTAAATATAAGATTACGGAATTCTTCTAAATGCAGTGTCGTTATGGCGCCATGGCTTTATGCCAACTTCAGTTCGTTAGATAAGGTTTATTAACTTAAATATGTTAAACTTATTTTTTGAAGCATTTCGATATCGATTGCTAAATGAGTATATACAAGAAAATCGACTCTATACCTAAATATAAGATTACGAGGTTCTTTCAAATGCACTGCCGTTATGCTGTTAAGGCTTTTGTAGACTTCAGTAAGATGACGAGGGTTAATTGACTTAAATATGTCAAACTAACGATATAAAGCATTTCGATATCGATTGATAAATGTGTATATACAACAAAATCGACTTTATACCTAAATATAAGATTACGGAATTCTTCCAAGTGCACTGCCGTTATTCCGTTAAGGCTTTTGTAGACTTCATTAAGATAGAGAGGGTTAATTAACTTAAATATGTTAAACTAACGATTTGAAGCATTTCGATATCGATTGCTAAATGTGTATATACAACAAAGTCGATTTTATACCTAAATACGAGATTACGGAATTCTTCCGAATGCACTGCCGTTATGCCGTTAAGGCTTTTGTAGACCTAAGTAAGATAAAGATGGTCAATTAACTTAAATATGTTAAACTATTGAGTTGAAGCATCTCGATGTCGATTGCTAAATGTGTATATACCACCAAATCGATTTTATACCTATATGCGAGATTACGGAATTCTTCTGATTGCACTGCCGTTATGCCGTTAAGGCTTTTGTAGACTTAAGTAAGATAAAGATGGTTAATTAACTTTAATATGTTAAACTAACGATTTGAAGCATTTCGATAAGTATTGCTAAATGTGTATATTAAAAATATCGACTTTATACCTAAATATAAGATTACGGAATTCTTCCAAATGCACTGCCGTAATGCCGTTAAGGCTTTTGTAGACTTCAGTAAGATAAAGAGGGTTAATTAACTCAAATATGTTAAACTAATGATTTGAGTCATTTCGATATCGATTGCTAAATGTGTATATACAACAAAATCGACTTTTTACCTAAATATAGGATTACGGAATTCTTCCAAATGCACTGCCGTTAAACCGTTATGGCTTTATGTAAACTTCAGTAAGAAAAAGAAGGTTAATTAACTTAAATATGTTAAACTAATGATTTGAAGCATTTCGATATCGATTGCTAAATGTGTATATACAAGAAAATCGACTTTATATTTAATATAAGATTACGGAATTCTTCTAAATGCACTGCCGTTAGCCGCCATGGCTTTATGCCAACTTCAGTTCGTTAAAGAAGGTTTATTAACTTAAATATGTTAAACTAATATTTGAAGCATTTTGATATCGATTGCTAAATGTGTATATACAAGAAAATCGAATTTATATATATATATATAAGATTATGGAATTCTTCCAAATGTAGAGTCGTTATGCCGCCATTGCTTTGTATCAACATCAATACGTTTAAGAAGGTTAATTAACCTAAATATGTTAAACTAATGATTTTAAGCATTTCGATATCGATCGCTAAATGTGTATATACAAGAAAATCGAATTTATACCTAAATATAAGATTACGGATTTCTTCTACATTCACTGCCGTTATGCCGTTAAGGCTTTTGTAGACATTTCGAAATCGATTTTGTAGACTTAAGTAAGATAAAGATGGTTAATTAACTAAAATATGTTAAACTAATGATTTGAAGCATTTCGATATCGATTGCTTAATGTGTATATACAAAAAAATCGACTTTTTACCTAAACATAAGATTACGGAGTTCTTCCAAATGCACTGCCGTTATAGCGTTATGGCTTTATGTAAACTTCAGTAAGATAAAGAAGATTAATTAACTTAACAATGTTAAACTAATGATTTGAAGCATTTCGATATCGATTGCTAAATGTGTGTATACAATGTGTGTATACAAGAAAGAATGCATATATATAAAAAAATTAACTTTATACATAAATATAAGATTACGGAATTCTTCTAAATGTACTGTCGTTATGCCGCCATGGCTTTATATCACCTTCAATAAGTTAAAGAAGGTTAATTAACTTAATTTGTTAAACTTATATTTGAAGCATTTCGATATCGATTGCTAAATGCGTATATACAACAAAATCGACTTTATGCCTAAATATAACATTACGGAATTCTTCTACATGCACTGCCGTTATGCCTCCATGGCTTTATGCCAACTTCAGTTCGTTAAAGAAGGTTTATTGACTTAAATATGTTAAACTAATGATTTGAAGCATTTCGATATCGATTGCTTAATGCATATATACAACAAAATCGACTTTATACCTAAATATAAGATTACGGAATTCTTCTACATGCACTGCCGTTATGCCGCCATGGCTTTATGTTAACTTCAGTGCGTTAGAGAAGCTTTATTAACTTAAATATGTTAAACTAATGGTTTGAAGCAATTCGATATCGATTGCTAAATGAAAATATACAAGAAAATCGACTTTATACCTAAATATAATATTAATTAATTCTTCTAAATGCACTGCCGTTATGCCGTTAAGGCTTTTGTAGACTTCATTAAGATAAGAGAGGGTTAATTAACTTAAATAAAATTAACCAACGATTTGAATCCTTTCGATATCGATTGCTAAATGTGTACATACAACAAAATCGACTTTATACCTAAATACGAGATTACGGAATTCTTCCGAATGCACTGCCGTTATGCCGTTAAGGCTTTTGTTGACCTAAGTAAGATAAAGATGGTTAATTAACTTAAATATGTTAAACTATTGAGTTGAAGCATCTCGATATCGATTGCTAAGTGTGTATATACAACAAAATCGACTTTATACCTAAATATAAGATTACGGAATTCTTCCAAATGCACTGCGGTTATACCGTTATGGCTTTATGTAAACTTCAATAAGATAAAGAGGGTTAATTAACTCAAATATGTTAGACTAATGATTTGAAGCATTTCGATATCGACTGTTAAATGAGAATATACAAGAAAATCGACTTTATACCTAAATATAAGATTACGGAATTCTTCCAAATGTACTGTCGTTATGCCGCCTTAGCTGTATATCAACTCTAATACGTTAAAGAGGTTAATTAACTTAAATATGATAAACTAATGATTTGAAGCATTTCGATATCGATTGCTAAATGCGTATATACAACAAAATCGACTTTATACCTAAAAATAAGATTACGGAATTATTCTACATGCACTGCCGTTATGCCGCCATGGCTTTATGTTAACTTCTGTTCGTTAAAGAAGGTTTATTAACTTAAATATGTTAAACCAGTTATTTGAAGCATTTCGATATCGATTTCTTAATGGATATATACAAAAAAATCAACTTTATACCTAAATATAAGATTACAGAATTCTTCCAAATGCACTGCCGTTATACCGTTATGGCTTTATGTAAACTTCAATAAGATAAAGAGGGTTAATTAACTCAAATATGTTAGACTAATGATTTGAAGCATTTCGATATCGATTGCTAAATGAGAATATACAACAAAATCGACTTTATACCTAAATATAAGATTACGGAATTCTTCTACATGCACTGCCGTTATGCCGCCATGGCTTAATGTTAACTTCAGTGCGTTAAAGAAGCTTTATTAACTTAAATATGTTAAACTAATGATTTGAAGCATTTCGATATCGATTGCTTAATGAGTATATACAAGAAAATCGACTTTATACCTAAATATAATATTAATTAATTCTTCTAAATGCACTGCCGTTATGCCGTTAAGGCTTTTGTAGACTTCATTAAGATAAGGGAGGGTTAATTAACTTAAATAAAAGTAACTAACGATTTGAAGCATCGATATCGATTGCTAAATGTGTATATACAAGAAAATCGACTTTATACTTTAATATAAGATTACGGATTTCTTCTGCATGCACTGCCGTTATGGCTTTATGTTAACTTCAGTTCGTTAAAGAAGGTTAATTAATTTAAATATGTTAAACCATTTATTTGAAGCATTTCGAAATCGATTTCTTAATGCATATATACAAGAAAATCGACTTTATACTTAATATAAGATTACAGAATTCTTCTAAATGCACTGCCGTTATGCCGCCATGGCTTTATGCCAACTTCAGTTCGTTAAAGAAGGTTTATTAACTTAAATAAGTTATACTAATGATTTGAAGCATTTAGATATCGATTGCTAAATGCGTATATAGTAATGTAAGCCTCCATATCGCCTATATAATACACATATAGTAATGTAAGAACCCATTTACATATAACTAATACTACCTTAGTTTTAAGAGAAATTAGAGTATTAAGAGAGCTTATCGTGACAGTATAATATTTAATAATAAGAGAAATTAGAATAAGCTCTATGTTATTTATGCTTAGTGATAATATAAGAAAATAAAGAAAGTTAGTTCTGAATGTGACACTGAAGATCGTGTTTCATTTTAAAAGACTATAAATGGCGACGAGGAAAACTTCTTATTAAGAATAATATTTTTGATCAGAGTCAAATTTTAAAATTCTTAATACATATATTTATAATCACGTAAATTTTTTTTTAAATAAATAGACTTTTGTGTTTGACTAAAAGTTAAAAAAAAAAAAACCAAAAAAATCCGAACTAAATAAGGAAAAGTATAAAACGTGCACATTCGAAAATAAGAGGATTAGAGGAACTCATCGAAAAACACAAACAACTAGCTGGCTGCAACGGTTCTTGTGTCCTCTATGAAGGTCAGATAGTCGCGGTTAAAAGCGGATGACTATGAATTTGCGACCTCTGTGAAGGTGAAAGGAACTTTAAATCTCTTTGAAACGGTGCCTATATTATCCAAGACGTTTCAAAAGAGAAACACAACATCAAAACTTTTCAGTGCAGCAGAGAAATCATAAAACAAAAGAGAAGTCAATATTTGGCGAAACTAAAATAACAACAACTGCAATCAACTGGAGCTTAATACAGCAGCAACAAACGTCCAGCAAGGCAGCAAGAGTAACAGCAAGAACACAGGATTTACAAACATATACATAAGTATACATATATATATACATATGTAAATATATTTTATTTTATTTATTAGTACTTTCTCTCGTTTCTTCTTTTAACAATATATTAGTTTCCCTTTTACACACACATAAATTGAATTAAATATTTAGCTATGGAAGCGTTACAAATAAGTAGATTTAACCTAGTTTTAAGTTGCATAAAAAATATCGAAAGTTTTGACGCAATGATACTAATCAGTTGCCAGATTATATAGATCAGGTTGAAAATATTCTCCCATCTATTCTAGAATTTGATAAAACTAATCAAAATATACTTTTTGGGTATATTAAAAACAAATGTGTTGGCAAAACTAGGGAAGCCATACACAGACACTCTAACGTAAATTCGTGGCACATTTTGAAAGAAATTTTAACAAACAATTTTGGCGAAAAATACAGTAGTAATGACTTAATGGACGAATTAAAAACTTGCACATTACATGGAACAATTGAAAATTATTATTTTAAAATAAATAAACTGGCAAACAGAATACATAATAGAAATTTAACTCATGGCGACACTACTTATACGACTGAAGAAGTAAACAGAATTTCACTTAAGACTTTTAGGGACCATCTTCCTGAACCAACACGTACTATGATATTCGCCAGAGATCCTGAAACATTAGAAGACGCATTTAAAATTATATTGGATGCAAAGCACCAAAATTATACACAGTTTGGACCTGCAAAAAGAGACTATTTGAATACAAATATAAAAACTAACTTTAGCAATGATTCTAATAACCAAAACAATTCCTTTCAAAGGAAGTCGTTTAATTTTACAAATATGAGTAATAAACATAATCAGCATTTTCAGACCCAACAAAATTTGCCATATCAAAATGCACATTATTCTAATACAAATTATAATCCATGTAATGATAACCTAGGAAATTCAAATTTTACTAGTCAAACGAAGCGGACCAATTACTCACAAAACACAAATAGAAATAAACCAAATTCCAATAATAATAATTATGATTACCAATTTAGACAGCCGATTTTAAGAAGTCAAAATCCACCTAATATGAGAAACAATAATCAACAAGACGAACCAATGGAAATAGGAAATTCGAACGTAAATTTTCCAATAGCAGGCAATCAAAACTTCCATATATAATAATTAATAATCCTATAAAAAAAATTAAAATTTATAATTGATACTGGTGCTGAATTCAGTATAATTAACCCTGGTATATGTCATCCGAATTTGAAGCAAAATGTAAACGTAGTAGCAAAAGCATTAGGTAGAGAGATAATAATTACAAAACTTTGAAAATTTCCCATATTTCGTGAATTTAATATAAAAGATTATAATTGCGAATTTTTAGAATACGCGTTCAATGAAAATTTTGATGGACTCATAGGCAATAATATTTTACAAAATTTAAACTGCATAATAAATATACCTTGTAGACAATTAATTACAAGTAATGCTGTAATAACAATGTGTTTATCTAAAGAGGAAGAAGATTATAATGAATTAGCTTATAAAGATAACTGCTTTTATAATTGCGAAATTGAAAAACCTGATATATTATCTCAAATCCAAACAGATCATCTCGAAAACTATGAAAAGGAAAAATTAACTAATATAATTAAAAAGTATAAACATGTATTTTACAACAAGAACGATAATTTAACTTTTACCAATGAAATAAAGCATAGAATTCTAACGAAGCATGATATGCCAGTGTATTCCAAATTATATAGGTACCCTGAGGTACATAAAGCAGAAGTTAATGACCAGATTGAAAATATGTTAAAACAAAACATAATTAGGCATTCAATTAGTCCATATTATAGCCCAATATGGATAGTTCCAAAAAAAATTAGATTCTTCCAATGAACAAAAATGGCGTATAGTAATTGACTATCGAAAGCTAAACGATATTACTGTTGAAGACAGATTTCCTATGCCAAATATTGACGATATATTCGACAAACTAGGAAAGTGTTTATATTTCTCTACTCTTGATTTAGCCAAGGGATTTCATCAGATAGAAGTACATCCCGATGACATTTCAAAAACAGCTTTTTCTACAGCCACTGGGCATTATGAGTTTGTGCGTATGCCATTTGGGCTTCGTAATGTGCCGGCTACTTTCCAACGTATGATTAACCATGTATTGAAAGAATACATTGGTTCAATCTGCTTAGTTTATTTAGATGACGTTCTGATTTTTTCAACTAGTATAGAAGAACATTTAGAAGCAATAGACAAAATTTTGAAACGTTTGGGTCAAGCCAATTTGAAATTACAAGTTGACAAGTGTAAATTCCTCTCAAAAGAAACTGAGTTTTTGGGTCGTTTAGAAACTGCTGAAGGCATTAAACCAAACCCTAAGAAACTTGAAATCATAGAAAAAATACTATTACCTAAAACACAAAAAGAAATAAAATCGTTTTTGGGTATAACCGGGTTTTACAGACGATTTATTAAAGATTACTCCAAAATAGCTCACCATCTCATTAAATACCTCAAACAAGGAATAAAAGTTAATACTTGTGATAAAGATTATATAGCGGCTTTTGAAAAATTAAAAATATTGCTTAAAAATGATCCTATTCTTATTCATCCTGATTTTAATAAAACTTTTACGCTTGTTACTGATGCCAGTAATTTTGCATTAGGAGCCGCACTTATGCAAGGAAATAAAGCTGTTTCTTTTGCCAGCCGTACTTTAAACGGTCACGAAAAAAATTACAGCACAATTGAAAAGGAGTTATTAGCCATAGTGTGGGCAACGAAATATTTTCGCCCATATCTTTTCGGTCGTAGGTTTGTAATCAAAACAGACCACCGTCCATTAGTTTGGCTTCACAATATAAAAGAACCAAATGCTAAAATCCAAAGATGGAAAATTAAGCTAAATGAGTTCGATTTTGATATTAGTTATATAAAAGGAAAAGAAAACGTAATCGCAGAGGGCCTAAGTAGGTTAAATTATGAATCATTAAATAGTGAAATAGTAATTAATCTAAATGAATTATTCGATGAAGATGTTAACACAGTACATAGCGCAGAAAGCGATGGTACTGACTACATTAAAATAACCGAACAACCAATTAATTTATTTAAAAATCAATTATTTATTCAAAATTCAAATACGAATTCTTGTTCAACAAAAATTATGTTCAAAACTAAAATTCGACACTGTCTAAAAGTAACAAACAATGATGCCCTTTTGGATTTCCTGCGAGAAAAACTACCTGCGAAAGGACTTGCAGTAGTTTATTGCCAAAATATTGAATTATACAAAGAATTCCAATCTTTGTATATTAAATATTTTGCGAGAAACAAAAGCTTAAAGGTGTTAAAAGCACATTCAATCTTAGAAGATATAATTGATAGAGAAAAGCTTTTACAATTAATACAAAATACGCACATTAAAAATAATCATAGAGGTATTAACGAAGTTTATGAAGAATTGAGAAGAGTTTACTACTACCCTAAGTTGCAGAAAGAAATACAAAAATACATTAACAGTTGCGAAATATGTAAACTTGCGAAATTCGATAGGACCCCAATAAAGCATAGCTTTAACATTACATCTACACCAGAAAGGCACAATGATATCGTTCATTTTGATATATGGTATCCACAACGCGGCACGATGTATCTTACAAGCATAGATAAACTTACGAAATACGCAACTGCTTACAACCTGGAAGACAGGACCTGGGTATCGGTACTGAAGACACTCAAGCAGAGAATACAATATTTAGGTAAGCCAAAGTTAATAGTTTTCGACAATGAGCTAGATACTGCTGTAGTTAGGGAATTTTTAAAGGACCAACAGATAAACTTCCACACAACAACAGCTTATTTGAAAACTGGTAATGCGGACGTAGAAAGATTACATGGTACTCTAAACGAACACATTCGACTTTTCAATGCAGATCCTAATAATAAAGATGATATCATGGAAAATGTATATAAAGCAATAGTAGCATACAACAACACTATTCATAGTACTACCAAATATCGACCAATAGATCTTTAAAATAATATAATTTCACAAGAAGATATATCTAAACTTACCAAAATGGTACATGAGAGAAAATCTAAGAGAATAAATGTGTTAAACCAAAAAACTAATAGGGTAGAAACGGACAGTTTTGCAAACAACATTGTAAATAATAATAGAGTAAGCAAATCAAAACCTAAATATAAAAAAATTTTAAATTTTAAGCAAGAAGGAAATTACTTAGTATCCAATAATAAACAATTTAAAAAAATATATAAAACGCAAGTAAAACGAAATATATAAACAAAGTTTAGAGAAACATTAAATTTATTTAAATATTGGATATTTTTTTGAATACGCAGGGACTGCTTATTCTGGCCGCGGAGGAGTAATGTAAGCCTCCATATCGCCTATATAATACACATATAGTAATGTAAGAACCCATTTACATATAACTAATACTACCTTAGTTTTAAGAGAAATTAGAGTATTAAGAGAACTTATCGTGACAGTATAATATTTAATAATAAGAGAAATTAGAATAAGCTCTATGTTATTTATACTTAGTGATAATATAAGAAAATAAAGAAAGTTAGTTCTGAAAGTGACACTGAAGATCGTGTTTCATTTTAAAAGAATATAAATATATACAACAAAATCGACTTTATACCTAACTATAAGATTACGGAATACTTCCAAATGTACTGTCGTTATACCGCCATGGCTTTATATCACATTCAATAAGTTAAAGAAGGTTACTTAACTTAACTATGTTAAACTTATGATTTGAAGCATTTTGATATCGATTGCTAAATGAAAATATACAAGAAAATCGACTTTATACCTAAATATAAGATTACGGAATTCTTTTAAATGCACTGTCGTTATGCCGCCATGGCTTTATATCACCTTCAATACGTTCAAGAATGTTACTTAACTTAAATATGTTAAACTAATGATTTGAAGCATTTCGATATCGATTGCTAAATGAGTATATACAAGAAAATCGACTTTATACCAAAATATAAGATTACGGAATTCTTCTAAATGTACTGTCGTTATGCCGTTAAGGCTTTATGTAAACCTCATTAAGCTTAAAAAAGTTATTAACTTAAATATGTTATACTTATGAATTGAAGCATTTCGATATCGATTGCTAAATGAGTATATACAAGAAAATCGACTCTATACCTAAATACAAGATTACGAAGTTCTTTTAAATGCTACTGCCGTTATGCCGTTAAGGCTTTATGTAAACCTCATTAAGTTAAAAAAAGTTTATTAACTTAAATATGTTATACTTATGAATTGAAGCATTTCGATATCGATTGCTAAATGAGTATATACAAGAAAATCGACTCTATACCTAAATATAAGATTACGAAGTTCTTTTAAAGGCACTGCCGTTATGCCGTTAAGGCTTTTGTAGACTTCAGTAAGATAAAGAGGGTTAATTAACTTAAATATGTAAAACTAAAGATTGGAAGCATTTCGATATCGATAGCTAAATGTGTATTACACAAGAAAATCGAATTTATGCTTAAGTATAAGATTACGGAATTCTTCTAAATAAACTGCAGTTATACCGTTAAGGCTTTATGAGAACTTCAGCAAGATAAAGTAGGCTAATTAACTTAAATATTTAAAACCAGTTGATTGAAGAATTTCGATATCCATTGCTAAATGTGTATATACAAGAAAATCGACTTTATACCCAAATTTAAGATTACGGAATTCTTCCAAATGTACTGCCGTTATGCCGCCTTGGCTTTATATCAACTTCAATACGTTTAAGAAGGTTAATTAGCTTAAACATGTTAAGCAAATGATTTGAAGCATTTCGATATCGATTGCTAAATGTGTATATACAACAAAATCGAGTTTTTACCTAAATATAAGATTACGGAATTCTTCCAAATGCACTGCCGTTATACCGTTATGGCGTTATGTAAACTTCAGTAAGATAAATAAGGTTAATTAACTTAAATATGTTAAACTAATGATTTGAGGCATTTCGATATCGATTGCTAAATGTGTACATACAAGAAAATCGACTTTATACTTAATATAAGATTACAGAATTCTTCTAAGTGCACTGCCGTTATGCCGCCATGGCTTTAAGCCAACTTCAGTTCGTTAAAGAAGGTTTATTAACTTAAATATGTTAAACTAATGATTTGAAGCATTTCGATATCGATTGCTAAATGTGTATACACAAGAAAATCGAATTTATGCTTAAGTATAAGATTACGGAATTCTTCTAAATAAACTGCAGTTATACCGTTAAAGCTTTATGAGAACTTCAGCAAGATAAAGTAGGCTAATTAACTTAAATATTTAAAACCAGTTGATTGAAGCATTTCGATATCCATTGCTAAATGTGTATATACAACAAAATCGAGTTTTTACCTAAATATAAGATTACGGAATTCTTCTACATGCACTGCTGTTATGCCGCCATGGCTTTATATCACCTTCAATAAGTTAAAGAAGGTTACTTAACTTAAATATGTTAAACTGTTGATTTGAAGCATTTCGATATCGATTGCTAAATGTGTATATGCAACAAAATCGACTATATACCTAAATATAAGATTACGGAATTCTTCTAAATGCACTGTCGTTATGCCGCCATGGCTTTATATCACCTTCAATTCGTTAAAGAAGGTTTATTAACTCAAATATGTTAAACTAATGATTTGAAGCATTTCCATATCGATTGCTAAATGTTTATATACAAAAAAAAGGACTTTATACCTAAATATAAGATTTCGGAATTCCTCTAAATGCACTGCCGTTATGCCGCCTTGGCTTTATGCTAACTTCAGTTCGTTAGATAAGGTTTATTAACTCAAATATGTATATACAAGAAAATCGACTTTATACCTAAATATCAGACAACGGAGTTCTTCTTAATGCACTGCCATTATGCCGTTATGCCGTTATGGCTTTATTGTAACTGCAGTTCGTTAAAGAAGGTTTATTAATTTAAATATGTTAAACCAGTTATTTGATGCATTTCGAAATCGATTGCTTAATGCATACATACTAGAAAATCGACTTTATACCTAAATATAAGATTACGGAATTCTTCCAAATGTACTGCCGTTATGCCGCCATGGCTTTATATCAACTTCATTACGTTAAAGAAGGTAAATTTACTTGAACATGTTATACTAATGATTTGAAGCATTTCGATATCGATTGCTAAATGTGTTTATACAACAAAATCGACTTTTTACCTAAATATAAGATTACGGAATTCATCCAAATGCACTGCCGTTATACCGTTATGGCTTTATGTAAACTTCAGTAAGATAAAGAGGGTTTATTAACTTAAATATGTTAAACTAATGATTTGAAGCATTTCGATATCGATTGCTAAATGCATATATACAAGAAAATCGATTTTATACCCAAATTTAAGATTACGGAATTCTTATAAATGCACTGCCGTTATGCCGCCATGACTCTATGCCAACTTCAGTTCGTTAAAGAAGGTTTATTAACTTAAATATGTTAACTAATGATTTTAAGCATTTCGATATCGATTGCTAAATGTGTATGTACAAGAAAATCGACTATATAACTAAATATAAGATTACGGAATTCTTCTACATGCACTGCCGTTATGCCGCCTTGGCTTTATGTTAACTTCAGTAGGTTAAAGAAGCTTTATTAACTTAAATATGTTAAACTAATGATTGGAAGCATTTCGATATCGATTGCTAGATGAGTCTATACAAGAAAATCGACTTTATACCTAAATATAATATTACGTAATTCTTCTAAATGTACTGCCGTTATGCCGTTAAGGCTGTTGTAGACTTCAGTAAGATAAAGAAGGTTAATTAACTCAAATATGTTAAACTAATGATTTGAAGCATTTCGATATCGATTGCTAAATATGTTTATTTAACAAAATCGACTTTTTACCTAAATATAAGATTCCGAAATTCTTCTTAGTGCACTGCCGTTATGCCGCCATGGATTTAATCCAACTTCAGTTCGTTAAAGAAGGTTTGCTAACTTAAATATGTTAAACTAATGAACTGAAGCATTTCGATATCGATTGCTAAATGGTATAAAAAAATCGATTTTTACTAATATAGAACGAATTTTCTAAATATCGTTATGCGATGCTTAAAATGTTAACTTTCAATAGTTTTTAACTATTTAGTATGTACAACTTCAATTAATAGTTTAAATAAATGTTTACTTATTAGATTTAAGCATTTATAGATTGCATTATACAGAAATCGTTTATCTAATAAAGATACGAATTTAAATATGCTTAACCTTATGCTTTATGAACTTCAGTTCGATAAGGTTATTAATTAAATATTTAACAGAAAAGCTTTCAAATATTGCAAATGAGTAATCTAAATCACTCTTTACCTATATAGTTAGGATTTTTAATGATGCGTTAGGAAGGCTTTTTACTTAATAGTTAAAGAAGTTAAATTTATTAAATATGAAAACTTAAGTTAGCCAAATCGATATCTATTAAATTGTTTATGCCAAATATTTTTACTTAATAAGTTAGAATTTCATATCACTAGTTATACCTAAGCTTTTAAATGTAGAATTCAAAAAAGGTTATACCTTAAGTATGTTAAAACTAATTATTTAACAATTTGATCGATTGCTAAATATATATACAAGAAAATCGATTTTATACCCAAATTTAAGATTACGGAATTCTTATAAATGCACTGCCGTTATGCCGCCATGACTTATGCCAACTTCAGTTCGTTAAAGAAGGTTTATTAACTTAAATATGTTAACTAATGATTTTAAGCATTTCGATATCGATTGCTAAATGTGTATGTACAAGAAAATCGACTATATAACTAAATATAAGATTACGGAATTCTTCTACATGCACTGCCGTTATGCCGCCTTGGCTTTATGTTAACTTCAGTAGGTTAAAGAAGCTTTATTAACTTAAATATGTTAAACTAATGATTGGAAGCATTTCGATATCGATTGCTAGATGAGTCTATACAAGAAAATCGACTTTATACCTAAATATAATATTACGTAATTCTTCTAAATGTACTGCCGTTATGCCGTTAAGGCTGTTGTAGACTTCAGTAAGATAAAGAGGGTTAATTAACTCAAATATGTTAAACTAATGATTTGAAGCATTTCGATATCGATTGCTAAATATGTATATTTAACAAAATCGACTTTTTACCTAAATATAAGATTCCGAAATTCTTCTTAGTGCACTGCCGTTATGCCGCCATGGATTTAATCCAACTTCAGTTCGTTAAAGAAGGTTTGTTAACTTAAATATGTTAAACTAATGAATTGAAGCATTTCGATATCGATTGCTAAATGCGTATGTACAAGAAAATCGATTTTATACCTAAATATATGATAACGGAATTCTTCTAAATGCACTGCCGTTATGCCGTTATAGCTTTATGTTAACTTCAGTTCGTTAAAGAAGGTTTATTAACTTAAATATGTTAAATTAGTTATTTGAAGCATTTCGATATTGATTGCTGAATGCATATATACAAGAAAACCGACTTTATACTTAATATAAGATTACGGAATTCTTCTAATGCACTGCTGTTATGGCGCCATGGCTTTATGCCAACTTCAGTTCGTTAGATAAGGTTTATTAACTTAAATATGTTAAACTTATTATTTGAAGCATTTCGATATCGATTGCCAAATGAGTATATACAAGAAAATCGACTTTATACCTAAATATAAGATCACGTAATTCTTCTAAATGCACTGCTGTTATGCCGCCATGGCTTTATGTTAACTTCAGTGCGTTAAAGAAGCTTTATTAACTTAAATATGTTAAACTAACGATTTGAAGCATTTCGATATCGATTGCTAAATGAGTATATACAAGAAAATCGACTCTACACCTAAATATAAGATTACGAGGTTCTTTTAAATGCACTGCCGTTATGCTGTTAAGGCTTTTGTAGACTTCAGTAAGATGACGAGGGTTAATTGACTTAAATATGTCAAACTAACGATATAAAGCATTTCGATATCGATTGCTAAATGTGTATATACAACAAAATCGACTTTATACCTAAATATATGATTACGGAATTCTTCCAAGTGCACTGCCGTTATTCCGTTAAGGCTTTTGTAGACTTCATTAAGATAGAGAGGGTTAATTAACTTAAATATGTTAAACTAACGATTTGAAGCATTTCGATATCGATTGCTAAATGTGTATATACAACAAAGTCGATTTTATACCTAAATACGAGATTACGGAATTCTTCCGAATGCACTGCCGTTATGCCGTTAAGGCTTTTGTAGACTTAAGTAAGATAAAGATGGTTAATTAACTTAAATATGTTAAACTATTGAGTTGAAGCATCTCGATGTCGATTGCTAAATGTGTATATACCACCAAATCGATTTTATACCTATATGCGAGATTACGGAATTCTTCTGATTGCACTGCCGTTATGCCGTTAAGGCTTTTGTAGACTTAAGTAAGATAAAGATGGTTAATTAACTTTAATATGTTAAACTAACGATTTGAAGTATTTCGATAAGTATTGCTAAATGTGTATATTAAAAATATCGACTTTATACCTAAATATAAGATTACGGAATTCTTCCAAATGCACTGCCGTAATGCCGTTAAGGCTTTTGTAGACTTCAGTAAGATAAAGATGGTTAATTAACTTTAATATGTTAAACTAATGATTTGAGTCATTTCGATATCGATTGCTAAATGTGTATATACAACAAAATCGACTTTTTACCTAAATATAAGATTACGGAATTCTTCCAAATGCACTGCCGTTAAACCGTTATGGCTTTATGTAAACTTCAGTAAGAAAAAGAAGGTTAATTAACTTAAATATGTTAAACTAATGATTTGAAGCATTTCGATATCGATTGCTAAATGTGTATATACAAGAAAATAGACTTTATATTTAATATAAGATTACGGAATTCTTCTAAATGCACTGCCGTTATGCCGCCATGGCTTTATGCCAACTTCAGTTCGTTAAAGAAGGTTTATTAACTTAAATATATTAAACTAATATTTGAAGCATTTTGATATCGATTGCTAAATGTGTATATACAAGAAAATCGAATTTATATATATATATAAGATTATGGAATTCTTCCAAATGTAGAGTCGTTATGCCGCCATTGCTTTGTATCAACATCAATACGTTTAAGAAGGTTAATTAACCTAAATATGTTAAACTAATGATTTTAAGCAATTCGATATCGATCGCTAAATGTGTATATACAAGAAAATCGAATTTATACCTAAATATAAGATTACGGATTTCTTCTACATTCACTGCCGTTATGCCGCCATGGCTTTATGTCGACTTCAGTGCGTTAAAGAAGCTTTATTAACTTAAATATGTTAAACTAATATTTGAAGCATTTTGATATCGATTGCTAAATGTGTATATACAAGAAAATCGTTTTTATATATATATATAAGATTATGGAATTCTTCCAAATGTAGAGTCGTTATGCCGCCATTGCTTTGTATCAACATCAATACGTTTAAGAAGGTTAATTAACCTAAATATGTTAAACTAATGATTTTAAGCATTTCGATATCGATTGCTAAATGTGTATTTACAAGAAAATCGACTTTATACCTAAATATAATATTACGGAATTCTTCTAAATACACTGCCGTTATGCCGTTAAGGCTTTTGTAGACATTTCGAAATCGATTTTGTAGACTTAAGTAAGATAAAGATGGTTAATTAACTAAAATATGTTAAACTAATGATTTAAAGCATTTCGATATCGATTGCTTAATGTGTATATACAAAAAAATCGACTTTTTACCTAAACATAAGATTACGGAATTCTTCCAAATGCACTGCCGTTATAGCGTTATGGCTTTATGTAAACTTCAGTAAGATAAAGAAGATTAATTAACTTAACAATGTTAAACTAATGATTTGAAGCATTTCGATATCGATTGCTAAATGTGTGTATACAATGTGTGTATACAAGAAAGAATGCATATATATAAAAAAATCAACTTTATACCTAAATATAAGATTACGGAATTCTTCTAAATGTACTGTCGTTATGCCGCCATGGCTTTATATCACCTTCAATAAGTTAAAGAAGGTTAATTAACTTAATTTGTTAAAGTTATATTTGAAGCATTTCGATATCGATTGCTAAATGCGTATATACAACAAAATCGACTTTATACCTAAATATAACATTACGGAATTCTTCTACATGCACTGCCGTTATGCCGCCATGGCTTTATGCCAACTTCAGTTCGTTAAAGAAGGTTTATTTACTTAAATATTTTAAACTAATGATTTGAGGCATTTGCCTTATTGCATATATACAACAAAATCGACTTTATACCTAAATATAAGTTTACGGAATTCTTCTACATGCACTGCCGTTAAGCCGCCATGGCTTTATGCTAACTTCAGTGCGTTAGAGAAGCTTTATTAACTTAAATCTGTTAAACTAATGGTTTGAAGCAATTCGATATCGATTGCTAAATGAGTATATACAAGAAAATCGACTTTATACCTAAATATAATATTAATTAATTCTTCTAAATGCACTGCCGTTATGCCGTTAAGGCTTTTGTAGACTTCATTAAGATAAGATAGGGTTAATTAACTTAAATAAAATTAACTAACGATTTGAAGCCTTTCGATATCGATTGCTAAATGTGTACATACAACAAAATCGACTTTATACCTAAATACGAGATTACGGAATTCTTCCGAATGCCATGCCGTTATGCCGTTAAGGCGTTTGTTGACCTAAGTAAGATAAAGATGGTTAATTAACTTAAATATGTTAAACTATTGAGTTGAAGCATCTCGATATCGATTGCTAAGTGTGTATATACAACAAAATCGACTTTATACCTAAATATAAGATTACAGAATTCTTCCAAATGCACTGCCGTTATACCGTTATGGCTTTATGTAAACTTCAATAAGATAAAGAGGGTTAATTAACTCAAATATGTTAGACTAATGATTTGAAGCATTTCGATATCGACTGTTAAATGAGAATGTACAAGAAAATCGACTTTATACCTAAATATAAGATTACGGAATTCTTCCAAATGTACTGTCGTTATGCCGCCATGGCTTTATATCAACTTCAATACGTTAAAGAAGGTTAATTAACTTAAATATGATAAACTAATGATTTGAAGCATTTTGATATCGATTGCTAAATGTGTATATACAAGAAAATCGTTTTTATATATATATATAAGATTATGGAATTCTTCCAAATGTAGAGTCGTTATGCCGCCATTGCTTTGTATCAACATCAATACGTTTAAGAAGGTTAATTAACCTAAATATGTTAAACTAATGATTTTAAGCATTTCGATATCGATTGCTAAATGTGTATTTACAAGAAAATCGACTTTATACCTAAATATAATATTACGGAATTCTTCTAAATACACTGCCGTTATGCCGTTAAGGCTTTTGTAGACATTTCGAAATCGATTTTGTAGACTTAAGTAAGATAAAGATGGTTAATTAACTAAAATATGTTAAACTAATGATTTAAAGCATTTCGATATCGATTGCTTAATGTGTATATACAAAAAAATCGACTTTTTACCTAAACATAAGATTACGGAATTCTTCCAAATGCACTGCCGTTATAGCGTTATGGCTTTATGTAAACTTCAGTAAGATAAAGAAGATTAATTAACTTAACAATGTTAAACTAATGATTTGAAGCATTTCGATATCGATTGCTAAATGTGTGTATACAATGTGTGTATACAAGAAAGAATGCATATATATAAAAAAATCAACTTTATACCTAAATATAAGATTACGGAATTCTTCTAAATGTACTGTCGTTATGCCGCCATGGCTTTATATCACCTTCAATAAGTTAAAGAAGGTTAATTAACTTAATTTGTTAAACTTATATTTGAAGCATTTCGATATCGATTGCTAAATGCGTATATACAACAAAATCGATTTTATACCTAAATATAACATTACGGAATTCTTCTACATGCACTGCCGTTATGCCGCCATGGCTTTATGCCAACTTCAGTTCGTTAAAGAAGGTTTATTTACTTAAATATTTTAAACTAATGATTTGAGGCATTTGCCTTATTGCATATATACAACAAAATCGACTTTATACCTAAATATAAGTTTACGGAATTCTTCTACATGCACTGCCGTTAAGCCGCCATGGCTTTATGCTAACTTCAGTGCGTTAGAAAAGCTTTATTAACTTAAATCTGTTAAACTAATGGTTTGAAGCAATTCGATATCGATTGCTAAATGAGTATATACAAGAAAATCGACTTTATACCTAAATATAATATTAATTAATTCTTCTAAATGCACTGCCGTTATGCCGTTAAGGCTTTTGTAGACTTCATTAAGATAAGATAGGGTTAATTAACTTAAATAAAATTAACTAACGATTTGAAGCCTTTCGATATCGATTGCTAAATGTGTACATACAACAAAATCGACTTTATACCTAAATACGAGATTACGGAATTCTTCCGAATGCCATGCCGTTATGCCGTTAAGGCTTTTGTTGACCTAAGTAAGATAAAGATGGTTAATTAACTTAAATATGTTAAACTATTGAGTTGAAGCATCTCGATATGGATTGCTAAGTGTGTATATACAACAAAATCGACTTTATACCTAAATATAAGATTACGGAATTCTTCCAAATGCACTGCCGTTATACCGTTATGGCTTTATGTAAACTTCAATAAGATAAAGAGGGTTAATTAACTCAAATATGTTAGACTAATGATTTGAAGCATTTCGATATCGACTGTTAAATGACAATATACAAGAAAATCGACTTTATACCTAAATATAAGATTACGGAATTCTTCCAAATGTACTGTCGTTATGCCGCCATGGCTTTATATCAACTTCAATACGTTAAAGAAGGTTAATTAACTTAAATATGTTAAACTAATGATTTGAAGCATTTCGATATCGATTGCTAAATGCGTATATACAACAAAATCGACTTTATACCTAAATATAAGATTACGGAATTATTCTACATGCACTGCCGTTATGCCGCCATGGCTTTATGTTAACTTCTGTTCGTTAAAGAAGGTTTATTAACTTAAATATGTTAAACCAGTTATTTGAAGCATTTCGATATCGATTTCTTAATGGATATATACAAAAAAATCAACTTTATACCTAAATATAAGATTACAGAATTCTTCCAAATGCACTGCCGTTATACCGTTATGGCTTTATGTAAACTTCAATAAGATAAAGAGGGTTAATTAACTCAAATATGTTAGACTAATGATTTGAAGCATTTCGATATCGATTGCTAAATGAGAATATACAACAAAATCGACTTTATACCTAAATATAAGATTACGGAATTCTTCCAAATGCACTGCCGTTATGCCGCCATGGCTTAATGTTAACTTCAGTGCGTTAAAGAAGCTTTATTAACTTAAATATGTTAAACTAAT